>JABBWL010000021.1:0-666924 GCA_016758765.1 Suillus cothurnatus | reverse complement strand
TACAGTCCGCATGTCAACTTTTCGCATTAAAGCGCGCTCGTCGACACCCGAAACGTCAACATGAGGGTTATAGAGCCCGCGTTCGATAGCGGCTTTTCCATCCTCGACATGGACCACATCACCTTTCTCCGAGATGCTGGGTGATGAAGACAGTGTCATGGTATATGGTATAGACGGGTGAGGTGGCAAAGGAAAAGGACCTCGATTTTGAAACGAATTTCCGGACTTGATGCAGCCCTATATATGTTTTCTCCGTGATGGTAGACATAACGGTGCCTTTACCCCACGGTCACCACCTGGCCACTCTTGGTCTCCCCTGGTCTGTCAGCCCAGACTCCAGGAACATATGGAGTTGTCCGATCCGATCCGGTGGTAAGTCTGAAATCATTGATATACTAGTAAGCGGGTTGTAGCTCATATCTGTTATTAGGCCAACTACGGACCTTGTTTCAGTACGATCATCCAGGGAACGTACGACCATATTTGCTTTCATAAGTGGGGTAAACGTTTGTGACCGTTGCCATTGGCTTGCATTCCGTCGAGTGCTCCCAGAGTCCAACCTTATAACCGAATGCATGCGTGACGCGTGAGATGCATGTGATACAGTTGTATTAAATTCTTTTTTTGGTAAAACCTTACTTCGTGGTCAAGTTGTGACTATGTTATTTTGAAGACATCGTTAAACATCGATATCTGCGCGTTCCGTAGATTCAAAAACGACGTGTTGATCAGGTAGAGCTGCACAGATCGATCTGGAAATCTGACTGCATAAGTCAGATTTACCTTTTGCGAGTGTGACAGCTCAAGAGATGATTCAGATATTAATATTGGCGTGTACAATGCACGGGCGGTGTCACCTGACAGCGTGTCGTGTGATCGAGACACCAACATCTAAATTTTTCAATGGGGATGTTCCCCAGCCTTCACAGGCGATGAAATTTCCGATCATTTTTGTTGTATTGAAAATTGAATCATTTGAGACGACCCACCCCGACAACTGCCCTATACGATGAGACGAATGCCAACGAGACCAAGTACTCTGAGGTACTCTGCTGAGGATGTGCATCGTCACACGTGCTGACAGAAAAAGTCTGTCGTAGGTTCCTGTGCCTGCAAGTTATAGCCCGGATCAGAAAATTCTAGTACTGTAGGTCCCCGAAAGGAAATCATTCCTCGAGTGTTGGGAGGTGTTGGCACTGTTGGGGCGCCGCTTGGGGAACTACAGTTACAAATCTTGACCTTGGCGCGTAAATTCTGTCGTCCTAGATTTGACCTTGAGAAGAAACGTACACCTATGTCACCTATGTACACATGCTCGCTGTTAGCATAGCCGGATGACTGCAGAATCTGTTCATTTTCGATGTAGGGACACCGTCGTGTAATCTGGCAAATTCGTATTGCTAGTTCTCTTAGAGTATGCTCAAGTAGAAGAGGGCCCAAGGGCTCACACATGACACAAGGGTGATGATGAGCTGTATTCCAAAGCACGCATAAAACTTGAAAACCGATGTGAATATCAAATACATGTCAAATAAGCAGAGAACGTATTAGAAAGCACGCACAGAACCTGGAAAACATGTCGAGACCAAAAAGGGACCCAAAGTCTGCTCGACTCAACGCTAAGGAACGCATGGTCACCGGTCACTACTGTCAACATTATTTGGCGACACATGGCTTCCAGCAGCACCCCCGTATCCTTGGTACAGACTCGAGGGACGGAATGGAGCTCCGTGCCCAGCGACAACCTGCCAATTGTTGTCATGCCAGGTGCCTATGTCATACTGATGTCAAATCTCGACGGATGAAACTCGTACTCACCAGCACTGAAACACGTCACCCTCGACGAATTTTCATGAAGTGTCTAAAGGTCCGACTGGAGGGACTGAAGAATATGAGTATGGGGTCAAGAGATATTGTCGAGTCTCAGCTGTGAAGAGCGGCTGCTGACAGTCAGCCCCCCTAGTCCAACCACAGGAAGGAGGACAGGCACAAATGAGATTACAGGGTGAAGGAAAAAATTTATCATTGGAAATAAGATAAATCGCATGTACAAGCACACATCAAAACACCCAAGCTTTCCAGTGATGCAAACTCAAGAAAGAGAACGAATATGGATGACAGACACGCCGGTCGCAGCTGTGTTAGCCAGATTTTTCGCTCTGACAATCGGGGTCTAACACCCGTATCATCTCGAAGCGAGATATTAATCTCGCTCAAACCAATCACTAATTGCGGGGAGACGCTCTTGATATATGTTTTCCCGCGCTGTAAGATCCAATCGCAACCCTCTCGTTTAGTTCCTAGTTAGGGAGCTTTTGTGACGTATTGTCATTTTCAAAGCCCCCGCTCATCACGAAGTCGTTTTCTGAGGGTGTTCATGATCCTCCAGCCATATCCAAGAGCCCTTCTATGCTCTTGCCCAAATCCCCTCCATTGGCCTCAAGTACCCACTCGCGTACCTCTGGGTCCACTCCTGGGAAGATCTGGGCTAGAGTCGCACGAGCAGCAGCGCTCGCTTGTGCGTGGGCACGATCGATTTCTGCTTCAACAGCAGAAAGGTCGAGCGAGGGAGTGGGCGTGCGAGATATATGATGGCCTACAGAAGGTGATTGGAGGTGTTGTGGAATAGCGTTGGGGGCAGATAATGGTTGGGCAGGACCAAGCGCAAGTGCTTGGTTTACATATGGCCCTCCAGAGCCAGTTCTACTTGGAGTTTCGTCGGCTCCGTACAATTGTCCCGTGTACGTGGGTTGGGTTGGGACGGGCGACGTACGGCGAACGCGGGGCTTATAAGGCGTTTGGATGGGCGCCTGAAGTCCCTCACTGCCTGCCGGTGTGTACGGAGCACCACCAGCGAACTGAGCGACCTGGTCAGGATGTGACCAGTGTCTCTCCCTCTCTTCTCTACCAAGCTCAAATGGCGCGAATGGTCCTGGAAGGTAACCCATCTTGTCATCTAGTGCCTCACTAAATATACGACTGATAGCACCGAGAGGTTTTGATACCACATCCCCGGTTTTCTGCAATAACTTTCGAGCATCCTCGCCAATCGTGAGATTCTGGGCTGATGATGGAACAGCAAGAGCAAGCGGTTGTGCAGATTCTTCTCCTGCGTGTGGAGATGAACGTGGAAGTTGATTCGGGATTTGTGACCCTTGGGCCATGGTTGGTGAAGAAGGAAGTGACGGAGGGAGTGTTTGAATTGCTACTTCTACATTTCTGTCAAGAGGAGTGAGCTGAGTCACGAACTGATAACAGTTTATAAAAACCTTTCAAATTCTTCCTGTGATATGCTAGAGAGGGAGGTATGATCCATACTTTCAATAAATTGTACGGCACCCATCTGAGAAGCCAACATTAGCACGAGTGATCGACGAGGTAGTTATAGACTGACAAGGCTTGACAGATATAACCCGCCTCGCTCTGTACTTCGCAGGATTTCGAAAGCGATTGATAAACCTTCGGGGAATTTGTGAGTTCGTTGGGCTTGCAGTGAAAAAACCCCGTACATACTCAACATTCGAAAGTAATGCTCAGGGTTCGCTCTCAATACCACGTAAATCAGCATCGGCACAAAGAATCTGCACCCTCGTCCTTGCGTAAATGTCGTATTAAACCTGGATGATATCCGAGAAACGTGAGCACGCCGCCGAGATGAGAAGTAAAATCACCAACCAAAGATAACCTTGCAGCAATTCAGAATACAGATGAGTTTATCCCGTGGAGCCTTGTAATGATTCACTTTGCAAAGTTCTGCGACCATTTAGAAACTGACAAACTGACAAGGACGAACACGACACACACCCTGTTGAGCAAACTCTAAGAATCCAGTGTTTCCATTTCATCGTTATTGTCGGATTCGAGTTCAGGTATATCAAGATGTCTGGGTCGTACCCAGCTAACAATGCGATCCGTTGGGACAACACACGATCGCGTTCGAGGTCATCGGCTGTGACTGGTCGAGGTGGAGTAAGGAGAGGAAGACAAGGCGTGTATGTGTATTCATAAAGCCGGTTCATCACCAGTTTCTCCATTCCTTCCATCGCATTGTCAAATTCTTCCTCCGTCGCGTTTCTCCATATATCTGTTTCCCGCATTTCGTGGCAATAAACTGAACAAATCTTTAACATCCTGATTTCGAATAGAATCAAAGGCACGTACGCTCAAGAAATCATTGATTATCTTGACCTGGTCGTTGACGGTAAACGTCCGTTTCGTAAAGTTACTGAGAAAACTGTAGAGCAAAGGACAGGGAAATGAGCTCCTATAGCGTACGCAATATCACCAGACGCACGATCGCACGTATTTGCCGAGCGGTTCGAGCCCCTAGACTTCATCTGGTCAAGGAAATCCTGGAAGTTGAAAGAAGGATCTTTATCCTTGCGTGGAGACTCTTGACCCAGATGGTGATGCAATAGCTGGAGTCGCGGACCGGGTGTCCGGTGCGCTTTGGGTCTTCAGGCAGTGTAATCAGACGGAAGAGGGATCTGCTTGGAAAGAGGTGATGGCGCAGTAGACTGAGACTGTTGCTGCGCAAACGAGGTCATTGTTGTAGGCGAGGGAGTGGCAATGGGCCTGGCCGCATCCATTGATAAGGGCCGAGGGCGCACTCTATTCGTCACGTTAGGAATGGAGAGCGTCCGAGCTATTGCAGCGAGTTGAGGGGAAGCCAGATGAGGCAGAAGTCGATGGTTGTGGTGTGGGTGAGCCAGATCTGGAAGAAGGCCTATCGCGATGAATATCCCTCGAGGTAGACCTGGAGTGTACTCGACTACTTGAACGCGATGGAATTCGTGGAGGTGGTGGATGCCCTTCTGAGCTAGCCCATGCCTGGTGCGCACTCAGCTCATCCTCGTTTGAAAATGGATCGAACTGAGTCAGAACATCCTTGCTAACACGCACTTGGTGATCGAGAAGGTTGTTGTTTAAATCTACTGGTGAAGCGAAAACAGATGTGCAGCGGCATTAATCGCTGTTGGATCTGGGGTCTGCGCACGCTTCAATTCGAGCTTCGACTGCTCCTCTGACCATGGATTCTGGGCCTCAGTAATAGATGGGATGGCAGGAGCCTGTAAGCCAGGAGGAGGGCGTGAATCAAGAGATATGTGGAGGGAATCAAAGTCGGACATTAATGTTGAGTTTTCCTGAGCGTCGAGCATGTCGTGCTGCTGATGACTTGCCTGACGGAAACAACGTTGAAGGGTAGAATGCTCGCAAGTACAGATGGCCTTACAGCCAGTACGGCATAAAGCACAGCACCACACTATCCATAAAAGTCAACTTTAAAGTGCCGCAGCCAACAGCGGCCAAATAGACTGTGGCCGAGATGTACGTCAGTGAACAACTCGATCGAAAAAGAACCTTCTTCCATGAAGCTCGCGTACAACGACCGACTGGTAGACGACTTCAAGCTTCAAGCGCTGGCTTGTACTTACAAGCCCTGGACCTCACATACCCTCTTACTTGGTGCCTCCCAGGCTCTCACGCCTCTTTAAACGAACTACCACCATAAGGCGCAAACGCTGGTTGTGGGCAACAAAGCCCTAGGTGGGGCATCTCGGATCTCTGTGGGCCTCCTCAATCAGATTCGGCATGTGTTTGCTTGCGAGCCTATGGAGAGGATGAGCTATTCATACCTGCTCGATTCGCACTCTATCATAGCCACGAGATTTCTTGAGGAGGTCCATTAGTTTGAGTTTTCCCTCAGGTTAGTGGTGAGCTTCGAGGGAATTCGCTCTACAATTCTAACCAAGAGATTCAGCCTCTAGGCGTGGTTTTATGCAACATGCAGTACTAATCTTGCACCGTAGGTTCTTATTCCATGCAACTTCGAGACATCAAGTCTCACTTCGCACCTTGAATATTCAACGGTTCGGAAGCACTTCACTCATGGCAGCTATAACACACGCTCAGTGTAAGCCGCAACTTTGTTGATTTCAACTCGCTGACCCCTACGCGACAATTAAAACCGCAAATATCAACCGCCTCCTTGCTGATGTGGCAACACGACCCAGTCAACAACCCTGATGGCACGTGTCAGACTCATATTCAAATTAGCGGTCTTTTTTAAGACAGTCTGCCACATTTAAAATGAGATTGATCGACATAAATTCTAGTGTATATGTGAGTCCCAATGCACTCTATTCCGCAGGTTTGAGACATGGGGTTATGTAACTTTAACGATCACTGGTATAATTTTTCATCGGCGTCCTCACACATCCTTCCTTGCCTTTCCTTCTTTATGCAACCTTAATCCTGATCAAATTTTCATTGACGTCCTCCACGCCTTATTCCTTCTGTTCCTCCCCTCTCCATACAGTCCACTGAGTCCCGATCATTGCAGACTGCAGTTTTTCGTCGATTTCTCCATGTTCTTCCTCGCGTTTCCTACCCATACAGCCCCAGTCCCGATCATCACAATTTTTTGTCGATTGCTCCACATATTCTTTTTATGAATTTCCTTCTCCATATGCCTCCTCCAGACCCATTGAATCAATACTGTTTTCGCCGACTCCTCCACACGTCCTTGTCCTTCCCTTCTTTCCTTCTCCATACCGCTCTAGTCCCGATCAGCACAGTCTTTCGCCGACGCCCTCCACATGTTCTTTCTTCCATTCCTATTTCCTTACCCATACCGCTTCAATCTCGATCATCTCTTTGTTGACGCAGCGACTTCCTCCAACGTTCTCCACATGTCCGTCCTCCCCTTTCCTTCCCCATACGGCCTTAATCCTTAACTCCGCACCCAACCTCCACTTCGCTGATCGCCGACGATGCCACGACGACACCAACACTCACTACCCACTTTGTAGGCGCCCGCATGCGCATCTGGTCCCGACTTTCAAGGGTCTTAAACTGATCAGAAGTAGTGACAACAAACCAGAAGTGGAAAGTTCTTGATCGGGTGTACTAATCTCAATTGGTATATCTGCTTCTTTTGTTTACTTACCACCTCGTTCCTGAGATAAACGACTTTTCGACAAGTGACATGTCTCCATGCCATGGCGCTTTTGTACCTTTTGCAGGGGTACTCGTGTGTGTATGTAGGTGTGTTATGAAAATGACTTCTCTTCGATAGTGTCCACAAAAGTTTAATCATTCCCATGACGGTGCATCTTTGTTATGTTTTCCAGCACTCGAGGAGAGCAGTCACTTATTGTAATGACGTTGATAAGCAGCAGATGGGAAGACAACCTAAGCTTCATTTCACAAGTGGGAAGATGAAACAGAGACCCTGCAGGCACGCACGACAATATTCAAAAACAAAAGCGCGCAAATTCCTATGTGGGTTTGTATGTCTGTCGCAAACAAGCAAAAGACACGCATGTTACGGCCAGTAATGGTCGATCATTGGTAGCGGAATTATTCGCCAAATTCCACTGTGATTCGACCACTCGATGGGGTAAGATGCGGGCGGCGGGTACGGGTACCAGGTAAACCGTTGTACCCTGTTGTAGCTGTCATTGGATAACGATTGGTCGTGACCTGTTGCTGTCGTGATTGATTATTTTTTCTTTGAGTTATCCAACTGCTGTTATCGCGGAACAAAAGAGGCGGGCCGGAAAAAGCAGTGGCCGGATCCGTAAGTTAGAATAACCGTCAAAGTAATAGTGTGTTAGAATCCTGTTGGTCCCCTATGATCCCATCGTGATTGGTCTTGTATAGTTGGCGGGGACGGACAAATTAGCTGAATGACGAGATCCGGGGGTCTTGTGCGAAAATGCCTAACATGAATTGGTTGCTGTATGTACTTTGTGCCAAGCCAAGTGGCCATTAAACAATGGCAGGCGCTTGGCAGGGATGTAGCGTGGCAGAGGAGATTGCCTAAGTTTGATTTCAGAAAAATGTCAGAACACTTGGTTAATTGTTGGGAAAGGCCCACAGGCGCTCATGGGATATATTTATCTTGGTTCGATTTATGTGGCCGCGTCTGGCTGAAAGACGTACCGACATGTATTAACGTTTGACGGTCACTGGTCAGATGATACTTGGCATGGGAGACAAAGAAGCCACTGATACCAACTGGATAGTGGGGCTCCAACAAGCAGTGTAACGTACGTAAGGGATGTGGAGAATTTTCGGTCAAGAATTAGTCCGGATCCTAAACTGCAAAGTTGCTGCAAAGCTGGACTTCCTGATTTGCATGCTGGCAAAGTTCCGACAACGAAGGCGGATACGCCCACGATCAACGGGCATGGCGACGGTCAAGGTTTGCATGCGAGTGCGGGCGGATCATGATACACAGCACAGTACTTTCACAGACCCCGGCGCACTCCCGTAAGCCGTTGGCGCTGCGGAGGCGATTACGAGCACTGGAAATCGGAAGCGGGTCATGAAACACTCACTAGGCCAGAGAAAGGAAAGCGATTTAGTTCGGGGATTGATGCACCGCATTGATATTACAGAAGTGACTCGTATCTGGGGTGGACTGCGGTATGCCAGCAGAATGACTGAGGATAGCAAGAATGATGAGTGGCTGGGACCAAAAGTTTACTGAAAAGGAATATTAATGTGGGGTAATGTGGGGCTGGCACATGTAATATTATTTCTTTGAATATTTGTTATGTTTTTATTATATTTTTATTGAAGCGGACCGGGTCGTGTGAAAAGAATCGGGTAAATCGGAACGAGAGACCCCGAAAGATGATATGGAAAAAATTTGAATTGAGAACTAAAAAAAAGTGTTTGTCGTGTGGCACTCGTCTGCCTGGCTGGACCAGATCTTTTCTCTTGCCCTCCATCCATGCAATTCCAAGAAATGGCAGTATTTCATCTTTAAAGAAGGCGCAAGCTGCCAACTTTGCAGCTCTCTAGCATTTAGCTGTGCTAGCCAAATTCTAGTTATTCCCAGCAGCTCCTTTCCCCGCTCTCCAACTCCTTTCTCATCCTTTTTTAATCTAAATTTCCGTCATCCGAACTCGGTTCATCGTCGTTAAGCTTGTTCTCAACCAACTTCTTGCTTCTCAAATGTGAGTCGTTGCTCTCTATATATCACCGTCTTTCAACCAACGCGACATCCCATCCTGACCCTATTCGTTAGTGCACACGAAAGGTTTGCCATATCATGGCTAACTATATGACCGTCTTGCTCGGTTCTGTAAACAATATACCTGATGACACCGCTGTATCGGACCTTCCCCGTGGTCAAGTCGACTATCTCTCCCATGAATGGCGAGAAGAAGATGTATGGCGTTCATGGCGGAGCATGACTCGTCTAAAGAACGAAATCACAAATGGAATGAGGCTGGAGAACGCTTCCTGGCGCACGTGGTGGAAACAACGCAACAAGCTTAGCACTGTTAGCCCCGAGACCCTTAATTGGTGAGTTCAACGCCCTTTTTTGAATACTATATGCTCTCCTTCCTTGCTCGCATGGTTCAATTCGACCAGTACCTTTTCATTTATGATCGTCATGCACAAGCCCCGCGATTTTGCGGAGCCTTTGCCATGTGTCTAATAGTCATCCAGAGTTTGATCGTTGTGTCATTGTCATATCGTATTTTTTCCAAACCCTTTTAGTACACTTTTACCCAACATCATACGTTTTACTTCATTTCGAACACGCCCTAACAAAATTCCATTTACAGGCTGAAAGATTCTGATGTTACGTGGCTATATGGTCCTCTTCACACGGCGGATTACCCCGCCCCCACCCCCAGCCCCAAACCTTCACCCAACACTGCCGCCGCCCTCGATCTCCCCATACTGTCGTCATCCCCGCCTACCACAAAGCCAATCCTAAAGCACCGTTCTATTATGGAACTTCTGACTTCTGACCTGCCTTCTTCTCCCATGTTTAGTCCCCCTGAATCGGAAGAGGATGAAATACTTCATATACATTCGGATCACGAAGCTCCGAAGCATTTGACGGGGCCTGGCGTCGGAGGAATGATGAAGAGGCCACCTCTCACGCACACTAAGAGCGATACGCATATCTCCCGCTGGGGCCTCAATCGTGATTGTAGGCGGGATTCACCTCCGCGGATCATTGCATCTGGAACTCCTGTTATCACGACTGAGTTGCCCCCCACCTCCAGGCAGGGGTCCTCACCAGATGCTACGATTGTGCCTGGCCAGAAGCGGAAACATATCAGCTTCAACACATTCGTGGAACAATGTATCGCGATCGAGAAACCAAAGAAGAAACGTACAGATTGGAATGTGGAGTATACTAACTCCAAGACGGTGGGTTCGAACGATTATAGTCCAAGGCTATAGTTTTGAGGATGATGGGTCAGTCTTCGGTTGTTCCCTTTTGGATGTATACTTATGGTTTGCCGATCAATCTTCCTTGACAGGTATGATGAGGACTCCGAAGATGGGATCATCGATGAAACTGATGAGCTTCTTTTTGGGGATGAAGGCGAACGCCCCAACTCGCCATCACATCTTCAAGCATCTTATCCTCGGAATACCCCTTCACATCCTCGGTCTTCTCCACCGCCGCAGAATACTTCCCCTATGTCCTCTTCCACATCGGAGGAAGAAGATGAAGATGAAGTCCTTGAAATGCGCGTTAGGCATGCTAACGCCGGGGCCATACTATCCTCCCCGATCATCCTCGCATTCTTCCTCATCGACCTCCTCCTCTTCCTCGCGGTCCCGTCCACCCAAAGCTCGTTCCGCATCATACAAACATCACGCAAACGTTTCTTCAATTCATCGTAGGCGAACAACTAACGGCGCCCTCATGCGCACGCCCAGTTCAGACAAGGAGCTTGTCACTATCGCGCTCATTGCACCAACTATCTTGAAGACTCGAGCGGAAGAGGATGAGCATTACCCCTACACCCATTCCCATGGTTATCCTCATCCACCATCAAGTGGCAAGTGGTATGCCTACGGTGCGCAGGACTCACCCGTGGAGCTTGTCTACGTACCCCCAAGCTATATTTGTGCGGATATTGACAGTGTAGACGGTGACGGGGTGGTCGACGACATAATGGCTGAGCGATATCATAAGAGCTTGAAGTCAGCGCGGTTTTTCGATGGCCCTATTGTCGCGTCTCCCAGTCCGGATGAGGATGTGCCAATGAAGGAGGTTGATACTCGCTCATACTTTGAGCAGAATGAACGAGTTGAGCCTGATGCTACGGGCCCAGAGAGTGGGCTCCGCTACTCCCACGGCGGCACAGGAAATGTTCCTATTGTGCAGAATTTGGGACGACCTGAAGTCGTCGTGAGCTCTGATGATACCTCTGGAGAACGCTTGTCGCGTTCCGACTCGAGATCTCGTTCCAGATCGAGGTCTCACTCTAGGTCTCGCACACCATCACCTTCGTTGGCATCCATACAGACGCCGCCCCAAAGTACAGCAGTCCCTGTACCCAGATCTAGCTCGTACTCGTCCCCATCTGGATTACTTCAGCCACCTGATCCGCCTCGTGGCCGGTCTGCGTCGTCATCGACATTATCCTCACAGGCCGAGGGGCAGCAGACACGAGGACGGAGTGTCACACGGACGTCTTCGTTCTCAGATCGTGATTGTGAGAGTACGGAAAGACTTGGGAGCCTCAGCCCTGACGGTGGATTTGGACTGGCAATCGGAATAGGCAGTGCTTACGTTGGTGGACGAGATCGGGACGCGCGCAGTGATCGCCAAAGGGAAGGAGTCGTACGCATTGTGGAGCGAGGTCGGGATCGTGTTGGGCGCCGAACAGAATCGAATTCAGGGTCAGGTTCAAGTTTGAGTCCGGAAGTTTCACGGGCACCTACTGCGGTTACAGTCCCACTACCAGAACCATCGAAGAAGTTCACCTCTGCGTCATCCTCGTCTTCTGATTCTTCAACGATGTCAGCTGTTTCGGTGTCCACTGTGCGCCCTCCACCTCAGCTTGTGTTGAACACGGGACCTAGTACGCCAATTGATCTGATGCAAGCTGCTTCTGCTTCTGCCACCTCTGTATCATCTTCGTCTACGGTCATACCCCCTGCACCTAATCCTGCGCAGACCATCAAAGAAGAGCAAGAGTGCATCTCACGACAACCTACGCCTGCCAATTCACCTATCATTAGTATGCGCCCGGCTTTTCCCTCCCCGAAATCTCATTTCAATGCAGGCTCGTCACGGCATGGCCGTAAGCCGTCAGCTGGTTCATCGAGAAGTCCTACAAGGGGCGACGATCGACAGCAGGGTGGTACACTCGTTGGGCGCGCTGTCGAGATTATGTCGAACGCAGGTGCCTTCCTAAATTCCTTCTGGCATAGTGGATCACAGGCGAGTGTTGCCTCGCCGTGATTCTGGTTTCAAAGTCTAGAGCCCGGTAATCAGGGTGCCACCTACCGCGAGCACAACATGACATGATAACACCATGGCAATCCTTTCCGTCTGCCCAACTTTGACGCCTAATCACACAATTTACTTATAACCGCTATTTTGGAACTATTTCGTCTTCGCTGGGTCACATCATACATCGCCGGTGGTCTTCCACTTCTATCTTGGCTCCCTGTTGTGTCCTTCACCGGTACATATTATATATCACCCCTTGGACCTAGACCTCCCAACTATATCGCGCGCTTCTGTTTTTCTCCCTTCTCCGCACATTACTGGTACCCCTGTCTATAAGATTAATGGCTAGCTAGCAACCCGATGCACTTACTCGTACTGACTACTCTTGGCTTGTACATAGGATGTATGCTGTATCGTTGACACGCTGTGGTCGCGTCCTTGTAGATGCTTTGTCTATTACATGCGTGGTTGTATGATTCATGGTGTTTATAGAAGCTTGATGATAACGCAACCGAGGATGGGATGATGTCAGTGCGTTTTGAAGTACGCGCTTCCCACAGATTGTTTCCTTTGGTCGTACTCTCGATAGATCAAACTCAAGCTTCACATACTATTACGAACCATGCCTGTGCCACGTAGTATAATCCAGCAGATCAAGCAGATCATTCCTCCTCTGAACGGTACTTTACATAAAGGACAATCAGGTAACGACCATTCCCCACTCTGCAGCTCGAAATGTACATGATCTCTACCTTACTCAGGCAGAGTCGGTGTCCTCGGAGGAGCTTTGGAGTGAGCGTTATCAGGATGATCCCGCATTTGTGGGAGTTGACTGTATTGCAGTTACACTGGTGCACCATTCTTCGCAGCAATATCTGCATTACGACTGGTATATTCCAGTGTATCAACGTTTTCAACAAGCGTATACTCAACTTTTATGTGCAGGGAGCAGACCTTTCGCATGTTATCTGCTCGCCCACAGCTGCCCAAGCTATCAAGTCCTACTCCCCAGACTTGATCGTACATCCCATTCTCGGTGAAGAATCGTAAGTCCATTCACGTACTTCGCAATTTCATCTGACCATCGCAGGTCATATGAGAAAGTAGAGAGTGAACTCAGGTCTCTACTTTCTCGACTGCATGTCCTTGTCATGGGACCAGGACTAGGCCGCGAGGGCTACATGCAGACTTATGCTCGTCTGGCGTTGTCTATCGCTCGTGAACAGACTTTGTTTGTCGTCCTCGATGCTGATGCTCTGTATATGGTCGGAAAGGAGCTTTCTCTTGTCAAGGGATACCGCCGTGTGGTGCTCACATCCTAATGTGGTTGAGTTCAAACGTTTGAGCGAGTCGGCGGGCGTTTCACCAGATGTACCGACAAAGGAACGGGCTGGCGAGGTTTCTAGACTACTTGGAGGTGTCGTGGTGCTGGAGAAAGGTCCGACTGATTTGATCGCGAGCGATACTACGGGTGAAGCTGCCAGTCCTGAGGCCAGCAAGCTGGATGAGGGCGACGAGCAACGCGTGAAGGAGGTGGTTGAAGTGGATGTGGAAGGCGGGTTGAAGCGATGTGGTGGCCAGGGCGATGTTCTTAGCGGAACAGTCGGGGCGATGCTTGCGTGGGGGAAGTGCTACGAGGACGGTGCCTTTGGGTGAGTCTTGGCTTGGCGGTGAGATGTGGCAGACGCTTATTGGCGGATAAGTGATGGGAGTGTTCCTACTTCTCGTCTCCCGCTTCTGGCGGCGGTGGGTGGAAGTATGGTTACTCGAACTAGCAGTCGAATGGCATTTCAGCTGCAGGGAAGAGGTCTCGTCACACAAGATATGCTTCCGCTGCTTGGCAAATCCTTCTCAGAGGTCTTTGGAGAAGACCTGTGGGCTGGAGATAAAGGCAGACTCTAGGTTCAAAGACAAGAGAGGATAGAAGACATCTGCATGTGCAATGGAAGAAGTTTCGCTCTGCATTCACCTGGTTCGGAAAGAGGAACACTTTTTACGGGCTTTGACGTGATTAATATGACAGGGAGAGGGGGGGTGATGACAAGGTCTTCCCAAGATTAGGCAGGGCCTGCAGGGGCAGCCTCGGAGGGGAGGAATCTAACCCCGAGGCACGAAAAGACATGACAGAACATGAACGATCCTACTCTATGTAGGACAGCATGATCTAGTTTAAGATACCCTTTGCCTCTGCTGCATCTCCTAATGCCCTGATAGGCTGATACTAATGCGTGCCCCCACCAGTCCGCCGTTTCCGCCGCAACTCTACGAAGTTGAGATCTGTGACTAAAAGTGATCTATAGCACGTTCTTGAACCACAGTACTGACCTATCGTCGTGGCACGGACGATACACATTCAGCTAATATTAGACGCTCCAAAACGGCCCTCGTTCCTCAATATTTTCATGAATCATTACGTGCTTTCAGGGTTAAAATTTATATAAACGCTAAGCACGTGATGAAAATCACATATCATGTGCTCGATGATAAAAGAAGACAAGTGCGTCAGTTCTGAGGTCAACTCTCCACTTACATCAATGGGCTATCAAATCAAGGAGATCTCGACCAAGCCGTTCGATGGGCAGAAGCCTGGTACATCAGGGCTCAGAAAGAGGTATCTACTAGGCCGATCACGATGATAAGCCATACTAATTTGCATTCCAAAGGGTGAAGGTGTTCCAGCAGGAGGTACGCGATAGTCTGGCGCGATAATCCTGCAAGATGATGGATTTTTTCTCTCTTGTTATCAGCATTACACAGAGAACTTCATACAAGCTATATTCGATTCTATCAAGGCAGATGGTGCGACGCTCGTCATTGGAGGTGATGGTCGTTACTTCTCCCCCGAGGCCGTTCAGACTATCCTGAGGATCGGATCTGCAAACGGGGTGAAGAAGTTGATTATCGGGAAAGATTCTATTCTTTCTACACCTGCTGCATCGAATGTAATCCGCAAATACAAGGCGGATGGTGGTATCTTGCTCACTGCGAGCCACAATCCTGGAGGCCCTAATAACGACTTCGGAATAAAATACAACGTCTCTAACGGCGGACCCGCGCCTGAAAATGTAACGAACAAGATATATGAGATCACGAAGACTATCCAAAGGTATAAGGTTATCGAGGCTAATCCCGTACGTCCATATACACCCATTCATCGGAATGACCTTCATTGGTGATCAGGTTGACCTCTCCGTAATAGGCAAGACGAGTTATGGCCCAACTGAGGTCCAGATCATCGACTCAGTAGCCGATTATGTCGAACTCCTTCAAGGTATCTTCGACTTCCAGCTCATCAAAGACTTCCTCCAGAACAACGCCGAGTCCTTCCGTATCCTATTCGATGGATTGCATGGTGTTACAGGCCCTTACGCACGCGCGATATTAGTGGAAACCCTCGGACTCCCTGAAGCCTCTATCCAGAACTGTGTCGCACTGCCAGACTTTGGCGGTGGTCACCCCGATCCCAACCTCACGTACGCACACTCGCTCGTCGAGGTTGTCGAGGCGAAACACATCCAGTTTGGCGCAGCAAGTGACGGCGATGGCGATAGAAACATGATCTACGGTAAGGGCGCGTTTGTCACTCCCAGCGACTCAGTCGCCATCATCGCGGACTGGGCACATGTTATTCCATACTTTAAGAAGGGAGGCGTAAAGGGCCTTGCGAGGAGTATGCCGACCAGCAAAGCGATCGATCTGGTTGCCCAGAAGAAGGGTCTGGAATATTTCGAGGTCCCTACTGGTATGTCGATGATGCTAATATAGCACTATACGATGCTTACAGCCGTTGAATAAAGGATGGAAATTCTTCGGTAACCTGATGGATGCTGGCCGTCTTTCCATTTGCGGTGAAGAGTCTTTCGGGACAGGCTCAGACCATATTCGTGAAAAAGATGGTATCTGGGCAATCATGGGTCAGTCTCGGTCTCGCTCGCATTTACAAATACTCACCGCCGGCCAGCTTGGTTGAACATTATTGCTGCTGCCAATAAGGAGTCGCCAAATGAGCTTATCGGCATCAAGGAACTGCTGAAGAAGCATTACGCTGTTTACGGACGATCATTCTTCAGTCGATATGACTACGAAGAGGTTTCTTCCGAGGGTGCCAACAAGCTTGTTGCACTGCTGGATGGCGCAATTACTTCATCATCGCTCGCAAACAAGACTTACAAGTCGAAGAGTACCGATCAGGACTTTACCATCGCATCTGTCACGAACTTCAGCTACACAGACCCGATTGACGGGAGTGTGAGCAAGAACCAAGGACAAGTTGTGCTGTTCGATGATGGGTCACGGGTGGTGTTCAGGTTAAGTGGTACGGGCAGTGCTGGTGCGACTGTTAGGTTGTATGTGGAGAGGTATGTTGGACCGGAGGCTGGCGAGAAAGTGTTAGCAGGCGACACTGCCGAGGGCTTGAAAGGCCTCATCGAAGTTGCCTTGGAAATCAGCAACTTGAAGGAGTTCCTTGGCAGGGACAAGCCTACTGTCATTACGGTGAGTACGTCTGCCGAAGGTGATTTTCAGTTGCTGACGATTTGATATGCAGTAATAATTCAAACGACGCATCTCTGTAAACGCAGATAAGTTGATTCTTGTATATATCTTGTACCACCAATGTATATCAATCGTATCTTCCACTGGATTAGAAGTAGCTTGTATACCCGCATACCAATGAGTATCCGAGAGATAGACAGAAAACGACCCCGTGAACCGATGACCCGCGAGATAATGATTCGTAAAGGTTCGAACTGCCAGCGTATAATATTAATACGTGCCGTAGCAGGAGCACGTCTCGAATGCAACCTGAATGTATCATATTTTGCCGCAATGTTCATGCTAATGAACAAATGCCAGCTAAACGCGGCAAAGCACACCGTGTGATGATTACCTGTAGCAACATTGCACTGGTGTGAGCCTATCGGAGTGAGCAATTTCAACTTGGATCACTCACCGCATATATAGGTCTTATTACTTATTTGATGGTGTCTTGCACAATCAAGTTTATAGCCGCCATTTGCATTTTCCCTGTGCGTCCAGAGACCCCAACAAATTTGTTAAATTTTTGTCATGGTTAGCCAAGTATTGGCCAGGCCTTGGTATAATGAATACGAAATGTTCTGGTTACAGCACCATCGATTTGCTAGCGCAGCTCAAACACCGTTATTGCAAAACGGAAACCGTTCTCGTCATTTGTTATGGAGATTATTTTGGTATCGTGATGTGTTTGATCCAATGAGACTAGATTCTAGAGCCTGGGCCATTCAGCTTCTTCTGATCGTTAGGCAAGGTCCGGGACAGTAAAAATCGAGGACTGCGCCCTAAGATCCCAAGATGGCTTGAAGTCGCATTCCTTGCCCTCGTGTGCGGGTACTACCAATGGTTGTGAAGAGCTCCTATGAGAGAGTCGTCGAGATGACAGAGGAGGGCTGCCAGAAGCACAACCCAGCCCTTCTGAATCATAGAACGCACAACAACGTGGGAAGGTGCAGGACCGCCTGAGAGGTTCCGAGTGCTACGAAGCAATGTGATCATGTAATTTATGAAAAGCGGACAATTGGAAAGAATCCGAGTCCGAATACTTCCATGTCCACGCCTTGGATCACAGACACGGTGGCATCGCGCGGCTACTGGCCACAGACCTAGGCTATACCGCGGCTCCGACTCTGCCCAATCATTTACCTTGTAAATTTCACTCCTCAACGGCTTTGACGTCCCACTCGTTAATCATCTCTGTTTTCCCTCATTTGCAATGACCCCACTCAAGCAAATTGCTTATCATGGCACGAACAGCGATCCCACAGTTTTTCTCTACATGCTACCCACTGCGGAATCGCTGTACAGAGCAGAGTGTTGGAAGCAAAGTGCTCCGCGATATAACTGGTGACAAGTTTGAGACGCCAGAAGGGATACTAAACAAAAGATGCATCGAGGCGCTGGAAGGGTATAGTGTCGAGGACGGCGGGTATGACAATAGGGCATATTTTTACTGTAGCGGCGATGGAGGCGTAGAGGCCTCGTGCCTGGGCATCTATGGAAACGAGGCAGATCGACGCAGCATAAAACGCACGATATACGCAGCTTAGAGCAAGAGACCCACAATCCCTCCGAAGTCCACCTCGACCGCGCCCAAGGTTGTCGACCTATAGTTAAATGTCGAAGCTCGTTCTGATCGCTACACCCCTGCGAGAGTTCAAAGACCATGAGAATGGCGTAAGGGCAGTCGCAATTTTCCCCGACAAACGATGGATGGTTACGGGCTCATAGGACAAGACACTTCGTCTGTGGGACTTGAGGACAGGTGTTGTGCTGAAGAAGATGGAGGGGCATCACGGTGGGGTGGGGGGATTGGTGGTATCACGAGATGGGCAATTACTAGCAAGTAGTGATGAGAATGGAGAGCTCATTGTCTGGTACGGTGAAACTGATGAATCACTCATATCCAACTCATCAAAGCCCACTCCCATTGGATCAACCTACGTACTGGATTTTCTATTTTTCTCCAGATGAAACAGTGCTGGTCACTGCTTCAAGTGACAACACGACGAAGCTGTGGAATGCAAAAACTTAGCAGCAGCAAGGAAAACCAATCAAGTGTGGTTGTTCACCCACAAATAAAGTTGAACAGGGCAGCGAGCCTTGGTATTATCCGACGCCAATCAATGATTTTGATGATTAGGTAAGCAATAAAGTGAAAACTTTAAATGTACGGAGTAGTACTTCACCAGACACAAATGTTCACGTTCAGAAGTATCTGCATCAAGTAAGGTTACTTACCACCCACTGAAAGCCGTGCAGAATCCTATACTTAGTGCGGGGTACCGGTTGGACTTCGTCTGTCATGCGGAATGTCCATAATTGAACACCCCCGCTTCGTATACAAAGCTTCCTTCCATAAATGACAACGAAGTTCCCGCCATCGATACTCTCATCGATACCTAGAATCAGAACCGCTCTCCGGAACTTTATTCTCCCCGTGATTATCCTGCCTTGATTCGTTTGATATATCACTGGTCACTGTCACCCATAATTGCAAGTTGTTTCCTTATTGGTTGCTCCAACGGCGCACGTAGGAGACATGACGGTACCCTTTAATGTTCCTGCAAAACTCTGAATGCATCCCCATCCCCCACCTTCTATCAGACGCTTCAATCAAGCGACCATCGGATGCTAACAGGTATGCATTTATGTATCTCGTTCGGCGCTTCACTCTGACTGTCGTGCTGAGCAGAATAGACTCCATCGAGCAGAGCAGAGCAAGGACCCTGATGCAAATCTGATGCGTGTTTTGCAGTCGCATTGGTAAACGCTACCGCAGTGCGACTGTGACGTAGAACAATTTGTATAGGAGATTTGTACTGATTCTCGCTGTATTTTAGTGTTGGCATCAAGGACTGGGTTGGTTTTTAGACGCTCCGGATAGTTTCAGCTCGCCACTTAGTGCAATCGGAGCATGCGGTTCACTGGGTTCTAGTAGTAATACAACAAGAAATGGATTTGTCTACATAAACCTCGTCTTCAATATACCTTGAAAAATGCTAACTTAGATAAATAGTTCCTCGACCAAATTTCTCCCGACCACTCGGCAAGCATTTCCCTACATAGTACTGCTAGTTGGTACATGTAAACGCTCCTCGAAGACGATCGAAGATAAGCTAATATCTGCGCCGGATTCGGCCACAAGTTTTGCGTGATATTCTCGAACACTAAGGATGAGGCGTGGTCCCAGCACAAACATTTGCACGCCCGAGAAATTTTGAAGAGCACCATCGAGCATCTGAATTCCCATAGACGCTGAATGCTACAGAAATTGTGAGCAGTGGTTACAAGCAGATGTCAGCGACAGGTCGGCGCACAAGAGCTGTGGAGATAGAGAAACCAAGCTCGAGGCAAGAGACACCGACAAAGCTAGCACACGCGGAACTTGAGCAGAAAAGATAGCCACATTCGCATTACAAGCTCACCTTGCAAGTAAAGCACGTAAGATGTCATCAGCACCTTGAAACAGTCCTCGATGTCGATCCTGTCGATGGGCCAAATCGTCGCAGGTCACGGAAGTGTTTCACAGCAATTCAGACTGAAAGACTCAGTGCGAGAACCTCCAAACAGTGTCGAGCGTCCAAATTATTGAGGCAGAAAGCTGAATGTCCCCCTGAAATCCATAATAGCACATATGCACGCCAGAGAGTATCAGCTCCTCTGGTGTTTGCCCAATAAGCTGTGTTCTTGAAGTCGGCAAGTGAAACCTTACCCCTTACAATATAGTCGAGTGCTATTACCGTGATTACTCCGCAGGTGATATCAACGGCCAGGAAGATAATAACAAGGAAGATAAGCCATCATCCTAGATCTCTGATTTCCTGTTTTTCTTCTGGTATGGGATTCTGTCGCTCACCCAGATCAGTTCAATCTATGACAGCATTTCAGCGAATTTGCCGCTGCGGCGATAACATCGACCTACCTCTTGTCCGAGTGTTAGTACTGGTGATATCATAAGAATGTCGGATGTTTCCAAACAATGTCCTGCTCACCCCAATCGTATACCACTGGCGGCAACTGCAAAACTAAAGTCAAGCTTAGATCGAGATATCACCAAACTAATGACGAACCCAACCAATAGCTGTCGAAAACCCAAAAATGATCAGCGGCCACCGACTCGGATCATTTGAGACTACGGTCATATTCGAAGGATGTATATGAGCGAGTGGGAAATGCTTGGGTGTATAACAATAGGATCCATGCTATATAAACCAGCATTCAGCGCTTCTATCACCAAAGTCGGCATGATGGAGATGGTCATTTGAGCTCACCTCAAGACCCTTGATCGGGTGAGTATTGCGGTGCGAAATCAAGGATATTTTGATTTGCAAACCAGTATTAAAAACTCGGCTGCTTGAACATCAGGAAAGTTACAGTCGTTGGTGACGTCTGCAACTTATTTCCAGCGCCAATTTCGGGGTGTTCTTGCTGCATGTTTGCATAAATCGAGCAGTTCCATGTGAAACCATATATTGATTGATCTAACACAGGAAGCATAACATGATTAAAACAAGCATATGCACACTCTTCGGTCAGCAACAATGCTGTCACAGCTTCTCCGACTACTCTTATGGAACAAGGACCATTCTGCGGCACAACACCAGAGAAGTCAGACAAGAAACTGTGACACAAGATGTGTCGAGGCAGAGCAAACATGACCTGTCACCTCATATACTTGAACCGTTGGGCTATGACATCAAAATGATGAACAAAGATATGGCAAGTATAGAGCAAATCCAACAGAAGGTGTACTGTATCCAATGCATCATGATCGTGCACTTAATGCGATATTGCACTACCAGATACATCCCGAATCATGATTGAAATCTGTTGAAGACCGTTATATAACGCCGTCGAGAAGTCAAAAGAGAAATCGCACATGGGATACAAGAAGCCAGTAACACACCAGAAGCCCTATATCTGATCGTATAGACTCATGTCGATGGTCATTATGTTTCAGTAAACTTCTGTCCTGTAAGAGTGAGATCCATCATATGGGTAAAGAACTGTCATGAACGCTTCGGTCACGGGACTCAAGTCTAATAGAACGTTGAACGTTGAACATTGAACCTCCGACTGAATTCAGCCGAGCGGCTGACAGGGGTCCAGAGTACTTGGGACCAAACTGACACACCCCAACAAACTTGCCTTGGGACAGAGTTTCTGTTTCCTGGACCATATAAGCCTCACCCACCGCGCGTCAAAGCTCGGCGAGTAACTCTGCTCAATTGAGTAGATCACGAAAAATTTAAACATTCCTCGATTTCAAAGTATTTGGGCGTCTCTTGGTATCTCTGGTGATGGGAGCCCTTGCAAATGGTTTCATCAGAAGTCAGACACCGGCTATGTAACTTAGCGCTCTGTACCTTGGAAGGTGTATGGGGGCCGTGTGCTGTGCGTGTCCCCCACCATGGTGTTCCAACTCTGAGCGTTGCTACTGAACTACGTCATGATGAAACTTCGATTCCTTGCCCATATTCTCAGAGCATTTCAGAAATGGTTTCTACGACTTGCTCGCCGGTCTGCTAGTTCATTATCTGTTATCTTGTCTTCACTGCGTCTATTTGCTACGTGCCGTTCAAATCCCAGAGTTAAAAGGTCGACTGCCCAACCTCGTCTTTCCCGGGGGGATCTCTCGCAACCCCTGGAAATGGACATCGTAGAAGGTGATCCGTACACTTGTTCCAGTCTTTTGCCTCCTGGTGAAATTCAGGAAGTTGCAAGAGAACCTCTATCTACTTCAGATTTCCCTTACGAAACAATCTCTCGACCTTCACGACATATAGTGCGAGAGAATACGTCGATGTCTTTGCCGGAGACAACGATAGGACATCCGGGTGCCGCTGGGACGAACAGACATGGCTCCAGGTCAAGTTTGATCCTGAGTATGGGAGAGAGCCCGACGAGATACGCAACATACACGAAACGGGTTAGTTCTCGCCGAGTTACGATTTACAATTCCATCGCAGATCTCCACCGTAGATCTACGGACCCTGCTGTTCCGTTTGGTTTGCCTAGCCAGGCAGCACCAGTATCCGATCCGATCATAGGTGGTGACAACATTGCTTCGCCTTGCAGCGACGAGCAATCGGGTCCAGAGCAACTAGGCCCAGAGACCGGCATGGTCTATGACAGCCCGCCAATAGGCCTCCTGGTTGCAGATGAAGTTAGGCGGCATGAAAGATATACGCCAAGGTCAACAGCGATTATCTCCTGCATTGACTGCGCTGCAGACTGAAGTTGTTAAAAGAAGTTCTTTACCATCCCAAATTATTGTTCCTGCCATGACAGTGAAATTTCCCCTACACGAGTAAGCCATATTTTCATCATTTATTGCATTACCTGAAATATTTTAAGCATGACTGTACCTCCAGGATGGACTACGCTCGTGCATCCGCAAGGTTCTCGCTACTTTGTAAACGCAGAAAAAGTATGTCAACTTCATGCGCCATTGATGTTCTGAGTCTCAGCTACAACAAACAGCGAACATTTACACAAATGAATATTTGCGACAAGGAAATATACAGTGACATAGGATATTTCATGAATTACTTGCTGCGTTCACTCCGTGATGAAAGTGAGGATCTTGAGCTTGACATGTCGCAGGTGGACCTTGTGATCGAGCCGAAGCTTTCCACCGATGCCAATACAGTGGTTTGTTGCTATTATTTCGCCAACCACCGTGATAGATGCCTTTTCTGGTTGGATGAGTATGGTACCGAGGATATTCTCTCCGAATGCAATGGGGTCGAGAATCTATCACACATACGTGCGTAGTCAATGGTTCTCAGTATTCCTGGATTTGACGATTCATCTTGGTCTTCGAACTCAGGGCTTGCTATCCAAGCACAATATTGGTGCGTTGTGCCAGGCTCTAGATTATTGTAGTAAACTGACATACTCCATAGGAAACATTGCGATTACTTCCCTTACCTGTGCCCAATTACTCAAAATCTTGTTGATGAGGTGAAGGATATGCTGATATATGCCGAATGTGGTCGGTGCTTTCTTACACCTGGTAAACGTGATGTAATTTTCAGGTTGTGATCAACAGACCACCTAACCTCTCGCCACTCCACTGCGCCATTCGATGTCATCGAAATCAGAGACTATATATCTATTATAGATAGCATCAAGGGTGCGTTCCGTTGATACACTTTCATAGAATAACTTGTGAATACCAGGTGCTCATACTATCTCCCAAAGTCCATTCCCCTGCAGACCAAAGCATGCAGCGAAGTCACGCTGCCATTGTTATAGGTGATTTAACATTGAACTCGATCTGTATTCATGCTGACTATTCTTTAAGGCCGAATTATGTATGCATTCAGTCAGTGCTCTATCATTCATCTTAGCTATCCTTTATTGATATTTTAAGGTCGCAATCACTTTATCAACTCTCATGGGGAGAACTGTGTGAGGTTGGCCTTTGACCAAACAGTCCATCCATACACACCATCGTTGTTGATAATGATCATTGCACCCCTTTTGTTTTTGGACCCTATGGCTCTAGTCCGAGAACTACACACGATATTTGTTGACAACACGCCTTCCTCAGAGCGGTGGAATACGTTCAACTTAAACCTGAATGGACAACTTCAGGACTCTACTCTTCTGGTAAATGTACTTATTCATTGTCGTGCCGCGTGCAACTGATGTCGAATCAGGCCACTGTCTTACTCAATGCTAATGTTGGGTTTCTCGCTATCAACAGTGTTGATACGGGCGGTAGATCCCCTATCCAGGTGGCAAGCTACATGTCTCTTGTGTCAAGCTTGGGAAGTATGATTCTTGGCTTGTTACTAGTTTCACATAATCGAACCCTGGGCCAATTGGGCACAGTCCTCCAAACGGTCAGTAACTACAAATAATGATTGCAATGATTCTCACGGCAGATTATCCAGGAAGTCTTTCTATCAGGACTTAGTGAGAAAGAACGCAGACTTGAAAGGCTGGCCATAATCTACAGCCTCCCGAAAACGTTGCTCATGTGGGGGTGAGTCCCCATCTTAATGTACCAAATAGATGCCCTTATTCGAATGTGTCAGTATGGTCTTCTTCTTTGCGGCATTCTCCGTCCACTGGTGGAGTCCCGGAGATCAAACTACCAGAGCCGTTGTTGGTTCTGTTATAATGGTCGCACTTGTAATGATCTTGTACGGCATCATTCGAGCCAAGTGCGGAGGAGATCGCTGGTGGCGACCGCTGGTACTGCCACTCGCAAGAATCAGTATGGAACTATCGACTTATCTGGCTGACGCTATGAAGCAAGTCATGGCGCTCATCGGGATGAAAAAAGTTCACGTTGTCCAAGATCCTCCATCAGACGCTGAAGGGATCGTTCTGGCTCCACCCAGTGTTCCTGCATGCCGCTTTCAAACAAACCTCGAGGCAAATATTTCAGGGCGCATCACCTCTCATCCAACAAGTCCACCTGATTTACTACCCAGCCCGGATGATCATGAACACTATCCCAACTCTTCTACCCCCCCAACCCGGTCATCCCAACCAACCACTGCTGTGAATTCACCTCCGCAACCACATGATGACATTCTCACGCTTTCACCATCAGATCCACACACCAGCCCATGTGATTTGCCAGACGTTGGCTCGTTGCAGCAGATTGAAGATATCCAGCTTGTATTCCAATCTACTGCAGAGGTTCGCTATGAACCTGACGCTGCACCCTTAGGCGCGCCTGGTTTTTCTTGTACAGAAGGAAGGGAGGTTGTGGACTATACCGCAAATGTGGTCGAGGAGCCGGAGGGATTAGAACATCCTCAATCCTCATCCAGCTAGTCTGGCCCGAGCACAATGCCGCCTCCTAGAAGCGCTACTGACTATATGCCAGCAGCTCTGATTTGGGCGTAGCTTAGTGGATGAGCATGACAGAAGAGTGCGAAGACCAGGAGAAATGGCCCGCTGATATATACGGCTGGAAGGTTGTTGTGAAAAGAAAAAGGGGTTTAGCTTATCGCCAGCAATATCTGTGTGCGAGTGACTACTTCCAGGATGGTATGCACGACTGAAGCAGTGTCGATCTGGACTTCTTGAGAAAGGTCACTCCCTGGAGCAACAGGTGAAACACTATCAATTTCGAACCGCCTATAAAGACGCATTAAGGAAGAAAAATACAAAGACAGAGCGTACCGATCATTCTACCAGGCGATGTAGTGAATGCCTAAGGAACAAACCGCTTTTCTGCATCACGAGTAAAGACGTGTGACATTCTGAAGAGACTGTGTTGACGTCGAAGTCGTTGCTCTCCATGTAACATTTCAAGAACGTTGACCAACGCATGTGGTCGGCTCTCCTCATCCTTGAATGGCCTGTGGCATCCTGTCAAGATATGCGAGTAGCTACCGATTTTTCTGTCAAGGTTTTGTGCGTGGTGGTTTACATAGAGAAACTTGGCAAGGTTCTGCTTAATTAACTCCAACTATTCCTTGAGCGCATCTGGGCCAACAAGCGGGAGACCGAATGAAAGCACATCGTTTGCCGAACGCACCAAAATCGGCAGGGACTAGCCTCTTGAAAACGAAAGGCGCTTCCATGAGCGCATAATCTACCCAATCTTCTTAATACATCAACCCGAGCAATGGGAAAGCAGCCTTGGGAAGACGTGAATAGAAACCACTGTCTGAACGTTGATGTGTAATGACGGGTCCATTGAGATTGAGTTGTATTCCTTTGTAAGTAGGAATGATTGGGAAAAAAATTGTCGTGGCGGACGGAAAGAGTCTGGAGACGTTGGCGTGTTCAGGGAATTGTGTCTTCCAGAGCGAAAAAAAAAATGTGTAGTTGCATGATATGTTGTATAAGGACGTGACTTATGAGTAATACAGGTGTTGACAAACTCAGAATTGTGTTATACGATAGCCAACTCGCGCCTTGAATCCTGGACGATGTTAAGAGCGGCTGGAATAGTACACGTGCGAGACTCACAATTCACCATATGGATCAAGTATGTCTCTGGCAGTATGTTCCATTCTCCTGGAAGGGGAGCTTCGTGCGAGTTATCAGCAGAAGATGATGCAATGGAACCAAACGACAGGAAACTTGAAGAGGAATTCGTCATAATGGAAAATCTACTATTGCGCATGCACATTATTACATTGTCCATGATCGAGAATCATAGCAGGTTGCGATACGCAATATTATCAGTCATATATCCATAAGCAACTGCGCACCTAGTGCCAATAACGTGTTTCACTGTTCGAGTTTCAGGCGTGTCTTTGCTCCAGTGCATGAAGCCACCCGAGTCGTTAACGCCGATGAGTCTCCGAAAATGACTTGTTTCTGCATTTCAAGTACACAATCGTATGTCTCCTTCCGAGGTATCGTCCTTTCTCCTCTTGCTGCTTATGAACGCTGGATAAGTGTGTGTCTCTCGTCAGACATCTAGTCCCCATATATGTCTATGTCGAGACCACGGCATCAGCGATTCAGCGGTGGGATTTGAGGATAGCAAGAGGCACCTGCTCGGTACATGAGGCTACCTTACACCGTTAAGACCCTCACATAGAGTATGTCATTCACTCTACTCCCCCTTTCCCACGGAAATTTCCGCGGTAGTACCAAATTGCCAATCGCACACGAGCGACGCGACGAACATGTATTGCCGAACATCCAAGACATCATACGGACAAAGCATATACGGCTTCTAGATTTTAAAAAATCATTTTATCTTCTTCGCCATCGATTGCAGTTATCGAAACTGCATTGGACCATTTCTCCAGATTCCAGGCTTCAACACCAGCAAAATCAATCTTGTGGTTCATCAGGCTGAGCCTCTGCATTCGGAATGACACGATTCTTACTTGAAGCGAGCTAAGGCTCACGTTTGAAAGAGGGCCTTACTTTGGCACCGCGGCGATAGAGCTCCAGGCAAACTCCTTAAACTGGGCCAGTGGGCCACCGCCAGTTCAGGTTCAGCCCATTCTTGACTCATTATCTACAGCATTTACCATCACTCACATGCTAAACTTACCATCTACAAGCCGACCATTGTCCCGGAATACGAAGGGTTGTTTTATTGAGGACAGGATAATATATGTTGGGATCGAGTTAGGTCGCTGAAGGTGGCAAGGCTGATCAGGTCAACGAGGTCCGTGAACATCATTCTTATTCAACTTGAACGTTAACGACGATCTACCAGACCTTATACGCATGTATAATATTACGCACTCACTATTGCTAGGCATTATCTTACTACTTTTGCAATCCTTTGGACTACCGCTTTCCTCTTGTTTGCTTCGTGACGTGCAATTAACAATCAACTTCAACATTGTCAACATTTATTCGACTCCCACTCGGCGTAGGTGTCGGGAATCGACCAACCACGATCACACCTAATAGTAAGGCCAAATGACACTTGCTTGACTCTCCCCAAAGTTTTAACGTTCATTCACTGCTGTTCCAATCCTTCGCTTCAACTTTCTCTAAGTTGTTTTTAGCCGCTCTCCCGTTTGCCTGCCCTGATTGATGGTGACTATTACTGGCAGTCACGTTACCGCCTCACTACTGCTCGTGGACAACTTTTTGGCAAAACCTACGTGATAAAATACTTTTATCAGGAGGATTTCTTCAAGGACGTACCACCTCGTCTAGTCCCAACTTGTGTCTTGGCGATTGTCTTCCATCCATCTAGTGACTGGACCTTTTGTTATTGGATCCCACTGGTGGAATTGACTGTTTACCAAAGCAAATCGAATGCGCAGCCTAAGGGACTTGCGTGTGCCAATGACTGCGAACTCGTGATCCTTGCAGTTGATTCAACCAGCACCGTTGCTACCGGCGGCAAGCGTGCCTCGTGTGCATACCGGCACAAACCAAACTTGCACCAATGTAAAGACAAGTAGTGCCACCGGTTCACGGACCAGATCATAGAGACCAATTGTTGCACCACCAGACACACGGACGTAGCGAGGATACGGACACAAGATTTGTATCGTACTTATCTCCGTCTTATGTGGCAATCAGGACCTCATGCTTCTGTGCGACAGTTCTTTTGCGTATGGTTTCAATAATGCAGACGGTGGTGTCTTTGCGCTTTCGTGGAACAACTCCGCTGGCATATCTATATGGCACTTCGCTCACGCTGACATCCTTGCGGATCTCATAGCCCAAACGGCCAAGCGTTTCGCATGGAACACCAGCCGGATTCCGGTCTTCACAATTCTGCCACATGGCGACCAGCCTTCTATGATCATAAGATGACCATCGACACTACCATCTGTAGCAATTGGGCAGGTGGTAGTGCCCAATCTGGATGCCCAGGAACGTGTTCAGATATGGTCGCTAGTGCTAATAACTACGTTGGTAAGTTCGACAGGAGCCAAACAATTTCACACTCTCGGTATTCCGTTATAGATGCCGAGTTCATCATTGATGTCGCCGTCCACCAGCCCAATCCTTCATTATCTGCGTCTGCATATGTAAGCATGTTCAGCACCTGTTGACAACGAAACAAACTGATTTGTGATACACTGTTAAGATCTTAATGACCGCTTTATGATGTTAAGATGTCCAGGAAGCATATGGATTATAGTAAGTAGATCACCGTTATTCAAACATCAGGCTTCGACGTTCACACATGTCAAAGACAACACAGGCTACAATCAGATGCGGCCAATGTGGTGGATATCTATGGCCATAGAGATCCAACAGACTCGGATAAGCCGGCTTGCTTTGGAGAACACAGTGGAATTTGATCGCCACTGATTAAGTCTACGATGTTAACCACAGTGGGATTAAACCGTCCATATGGCGCTTTCTCAGCTCATTGAGGTATTGAATCTGCAATGGTTAACCGGTCATTCTTGAACCGACTTCTGAGACGTTCTCTTTGCTATGAATGGTTTACGCCTGTCTACATCAGTTAGCCTTCTCACAACTGCAGTGCACCAATGTCTCTCTGCACGTTTGGTACGTACCTTCTCCCCGATGGAAGACAAAATAATGCGCGCGGAGTACGTTCTTTGGAAAGCAATTTCCGACCCCGTGTGAATGCGTTGAATACTTCCGAATCTCTAAGTCAACTTTAAGTACTAAAATTGGATTAGAAGTCTATTATTAGACTTCCTTTAAATCACCACTTCAGTTTTCAGCATCAATTGGTGCGTGTCACTTCTTTGAATTTTGATTTACACCATTTCCACTACAGGTTTTGAGGCTGAAAACGTTGGCAAGAGAGATTGACTAACCAGTCTTGGAATACAACAAGTGATGTTGGATTGAGGACAAAAGGACTATTTAGCGTAATCAGGGCCCCGATATTATAAGGTCGCCGAGTGTGGCCGAGACAATTCCAAGCAGCGTGGCAGCCCACAGCAACGAGGTTCGTGAAACTGTTGCTTTTGATGTTTTAAGCCCCTTCAACGTTTCATGAACGTTTCTTTATTCCACTTTCCACTTTCTACATCCGTCTCTTTAAATTTCACTGTTCTTTCTTTCCTTTCGTTTAAGCCTTTGGATAACTGCTTGCCCTTACTTTCTTTTGCCTAACGATGCACGCTCTCTCTAAGCTCTTGCTGGCTGCTCTCTCGTTGACCACCCTGGTTGGTGCTCGTCACCAGTCGCGCGTGCACTCGCGTAACCGTCGTGATGCTGTCCGTAGACAGTCTACCAACAAAACCTACACAGTTCAAGACTTTTATCAGGGCGAGGATTTCTTCAAGTGCGTACCACCTTTCATGTATGCAGAACTCAGCTAATTGCCTACATAGTAATTGGGACTTTTTTACCTGGTTCAGACCCCTACTGATGGAAATGTTAACTATCAAAGCAAATCGAACGCACAGTCCAAGGGACTTGCATATGTCAATGACTGCGATAATTCGACAGTTCTTGCAGTTGATTCAACCAGCACCGTTGCCTGCCGGCGGCAATCGTGACTCGTGCGTAACTGCCTTGTTCATTGTGATTTATGAGTATTTATCACGAGTGCAGTGTTCGTATCACATCTCAGAAGAGCTACAACGGCGGTCTCTTTGTTATTGACGCCTCAAACATGCCTGTCGGCTGTTCTACGTGGCCCAGTTTCTGGACCGTTGGTCCGAACTGGCCCTCGGCGGGTGAAATCGACATTGTCGAGGGTGTGAATAACCAGGCAACAAACCAGATGACGCTTCATAGTGGCACGAGCCAAGGTTGTACTATCGGAAAGTCAAGCAATCAGTTTACTGGCCAGGTCCTCGGGACCAACTGTTACAGCTCTCCGAATGCGGACTCAGGTTGCGGCGTCGAGGACTACGGATACAAGGTATGCATCGCATCTTTTTCTTATGCGTCAGCTAGGACCTGATGTATCTTTGTGACAGTTCTTTTGGGTATGGCTTCAACAGTGCAGAGGGTGGTGTCTTTGCACTCCTTTGGGACAACTCCACTGGCATGTCAATGTGGCACTTCGCTCGCGCTGACATTCCTGCGGATCTTACAGCCCAAACGCCCAACCCTTCCACTTGGGGCGCTCCAGCTGGCTACTGGTCTGCACAAAGTTGTGACATATCAGCCAACTTCTACGATCACCAGATGGTCATTGACACTACTATCTGCGGCAACTGGGCAGGTGGTGCCTACTCCAGTTCGGGATGCCCAGGAACGTGCTCGGATATGGTCGCTAATGCTACTAACTATGTCGGTGAGTTTTCTTGGGATATTTTTTCACGTCGCATCGCTCAGTGTTTTTTATGTTGTAGATGCCAAGTGGGTTATCAACTACGTTGCTGTCTTCCAATAAACATTCGCCTTAAACCTTCATTATTTGCATTGCATCATATGTACATCATACCCTGCTTTCGTCACAGCACATCATCATTTGCATCTTTTATCCTTTGTTTTATTGGCAGGATCAGTTACTGTTGGCATATTTTGCGCTGGTCGCTTTCTTATTTGCTGCGCATTTCGAGGAATCAATCATGCAACATCCATCGACTACTTATGAATAATTTGACTCAGCCTACTCGGAATACATCGCTATGCCTATCATGTACATGTTCTGCTGTGGGAGACCACTACTACTGATCATTATAAATCCGACCCTCAATTGTCATATCACCCTCTGAAGAGTTGCAAAGGCCAGCTGTTTCTCCGCTATCGTGCAAGCAAATAATTGATTAGTGTCTGTCAATCATCCTCTTATCATGCTATGTACTTGCTTGCACGTTTCGTGAGTATTGTGAAACTGAAAGGAGGTTCAAGTTAGTCCTCACTGTGACCTCCGTAGCCTGATGCCCTGAGGCTTGACTACTTTCAACGATGTCGAAATCTCACCGGTCACCTTCTCTATCATTAATCATTGTCTCCAGTCATCACACCGACTTGTTCACCACTAGAATATACATCCCTTGCCTTCTAGTGTTTTTGGTTCACTGGAACATCTCGGCATCCCCATTGATTTCGTCATTGACCACGATTCGAACGGAGGATCATGAAGAGGCGTGTGAATCTACTGCCTTGTCAGCGTCCCCTGTGCGTGTTCTCAACATTAATTTCCAGACCAATATTATCGGCGTTCGAGAGAGAAGTGATTCATGAACTGCCGTCCATACGGGTTGTACTCATTTGAGGAAGATGCTACTGTACTTCTGGAAGCAACCGTGGATTGCGCGTGGCATACCGCCACAGTTTGCAATGTTAGAAACCTCGTCGGATTGGTCTGTGGTCCGTGATATCCAAGCAGCGACAATATCGGGTGCCTGTAGTCAGTTAAGTGGGAGAACCATGATTTCCATCAGGGGCTAATGTTGCAATTGCAGATGGCTTGTATTCATGGGGTACAACGAGGTGATGAGCATGTACAAGTTGCAGCAGGACACGATGTGACGATATATGGCCAACTAGCCTAGTGCCAAGAAGGTGGCACGACATCGCAAAAGTAGTTTTAGTGAATCTTACGATTCTTGAATTCGTTTTGGAATTTCTACAATGTACTTAGCAACCTAGGTTACCTAGAGGCTAGCCCCTGCATGCGTTATAATTAGAGTGGGGTAGATCAGTTGACATAATTAAGGCCCCGTGACATGACGACGAAGGCACAGTGGTGAATTTGATTACAGTGAGGAACAGATATTTTGAAGGACAAAGGATGAACTTGCAATTGATGCAAGATGGTGCTCTTGGTGCCAAATTCGAAGAGGATTATTAGCACTTACAGTGGGTGTTATGTAAATTTTACTAGAGGGACATTGAGTACAAACAAGCTTGAAAAAGCAAGGCCTGGCACGAAGACTACGCCAGTTTACGGAATCTGCCGAGTATCACTTTTGTTCATGTTATTGTTACCTCCATCATAAGTTGTTCGCAACGTCTCCCACAGCGGCCTTCTGTTCGCTCAATATTGGCGGCTGTCATTACGATCATCACGTACGTTTACTGTTCAGTTTACTCCAAGCCTTTACTGCTGTTGGCTGAAGCGGCTGTCTCTCTCGACTGCTTTGATGGCTCTGCCAAGCAGATGCCAGCACAATGCTACATGGAAGAACCTGTGATATAATGTATGTCTTGACCAATCAAAATCAAACGACTTAACATAAGTTAGGACCACATCATACAACGCCAGAACGAACCGTACATAAACGGCGGACGCAGTGTGGTCTTATAGGCTAAATTTGTTCAAACCATTAAATTGCATAATATCCGTGCCCTGACCAACTCCGGACTTTCGAATGAAACGGGATTTCATTCGAGCTACTTTGGCGCGGCGGTGGTAATGCTCCATAGCGCTAAGACTAAGTAAACTCTTTCAGCCAACATTTTAGTTGTGAATTCTTTGGGTCACTCCTTTTGTTTACAGTGCTTACAATTACAATCTATGAAACTGCAGATATCGACAAGGAGACCATTCTCGGGACACACAAGGTGGTGGTTGGATTGCGTACAAGGCGCTTAGGTCAATCAGGTTCGCGGTACAATAAAAAACCCGAAGGCGACCGACGCGAATACGAAGGAACGGCTAGTGATCTTCCTTCGATTGATCTAGTTAGGGGAGATCAGTCGAAGCGAGGTGATGGAATACAACACTCAAGAAGCAACGAGGTCGGTGAACTTTTTTTATGCACGATAAAACCCCAATGGCCAACGTTATTACCAACTTTGCGTTAAATATCCCCCTTCCGTTTCACTACTATTTCATTGTCTCGGACGACTACCGAGCTTCCCTATTTGCATTGTGTGATGCATTCTTTTCATATGCTCTTTCTAGCGACTCTCCCATTGACCACCACCCTGGTTGGTGCTCGCTTGCCCTCAGGTAACCGCACTGTCGGTAGACAGTCAGCCTACACAATCCAAGACTATTACCAGGGGGAAAGTTTCCTTAAGCACGTGCCACCCACATAGTTTCAACCTGCAAATCGGCTAATGATCTTCCATCTAACTAGTGACTGGACCTTCTTTACTGGCTCAGATCCCACCGGTGGAAATGTCAACTACCAAGACCAGTCAGACGCAGAGTCTGAGGGACTTGCGTATGTTGATTACTCCGACGACACGACGGTCCTTGCAGTTGATTCAACCAGCACTGTCGCTGCCGGCGGTAATCGCAACGCGTGTGTAATGACCGTCCTCACTATAATTTATGCACTAACCCACAATCACAGTGTTCGTATCACATCTCCAAACAGCTACAATGGCGGTCTTTTTGTCATGGACGCCGTCAAAATGCCCGTCGGCTGTTCTACATGGCCTAGTTTCTGGACCGTTGGACCGAACTGGCCGTATGGTGGTGAAATTGACATTGTCGAGGGTATTAATGACCAGACGAGAAATCAGATGACGCTTCATAGTGGCACAAGCAATGCCTGCACCATCGATACGGATGATTCCTATCAATACACAGGCTCCGTCATCTCGACTAACTGTTACAGCACCGAGGACTCGGACTCTGGGTGCACTGTCATGGATAGTAGCACGACGTTCGTATCTCTTATTTTGTGCGTTAATCTCAACCTAATGGTTCCTGGGGCAGGTCTTTTGCGTATGGTTTCAACAATGCAGGGGGTGGCGTCTTTGCGCTTCTATGGGACAGTTCTACTGGCATGTCGATGTGGCACTTTGCTCGCTCTAACATCCCTGCGGATCTTACGTCCAGAAGACCCACGCCTTCCAATTGGGGCACTCCGTCTGGTTTCTGGTCTGCAGACACCTGTGACATATCAGACAACTTCTACAACCACCAGATGGTCATCGACACTACTATCTGCGGCAACTGGGCAGGTGGTAGTGCCTATGCCAGTTCTGGATGCCCAGGGACGTGCACGGATATGGTCGCCAATGCTTCTAACTACGTTGGTGAGTTTTCACCGGATGCTGAATCACTCCGCATTGCTCAGTATTCCATTGTAGATGCTAAGTGGGTCATCAACTACGTCGCCGTCTATCAGTAAACATTCGCTCCAACCATTTGCTGTTGATTGGAGCGGGGCTCTATGTTGGACATTACCGAATATTTGTGCTGTTGTACATCTTGAATGCATTAAATAGACGAGACACTTGGGGTTGAAGGAAATAGGAGCTTGCTGAACGGCGTGAATACCTAACTTGTACCTGACCGCTTATAAGTATCCAAGCCCTGTCCTGATGGTCTCGGAACACGCATCCATCGCATGCAAACCGGTAAAATGGCCTGGAGATATTTTCGCGAAGTCAGGCTGTCCGGTTACGAGAGGCACGCAGAAGGTTTTGCACGATTGCATCCGCATGACGCGTCTGAGCCTGCTTTGAATGTCGTGCCGAATTTATAGGCAGACTTGTGCTTGGTGAATCTTAGATGCAACTCAACTAAAATAAGATAGGAGCTCATATGTTGGACACAACCACTGTCGTGCCCTGTCTTGATTGGATTCAAACCTTTGACAGGTTCTCCGCTCTTGAAAGCTTGGATAGGGGATCGAGGGCCATTTGACAGTCATTGTGAGGAACATGAAACTGAGTTTGGGCGCGACACGATGATCACATCTGCGAGATTGAGCAGAGCAAACTTTAATATATTCGATAACCACATTTTAAGGATTTTACCGTGAGCCCGGAAGCCTGCTGTCCGCCGATGTTGGATCCGTAAATCGAATGGTGTACATAGGTGACTTGATAGTCCCAAGAGTTTAGTATCAATGAATCTGTGTTTTGCACTACCGTCATAAACCATGCTTTGAAAGCAGAAATTTAATGCTAACAGTACCGGTGCTAATCGACTGGTGGCTTTGGCGATATGTTAGAATGAAAATTCAGCGCTCGGCGCTCAGCCATAACACAGGAATGATGCCGATCTTTAAATGTGCGAAGCCCTGTGTACGCTATATATGTTGGGTGAAGTAAGCACGAGAATACATGATATTGAATATAGTTAGTCATGGGGTAGTCTAAAAAAAAGACAGTGACAAAAAGAAAACAGTTGTTTATGTGCTACGATGTCTCGTGAATGACAGGACTGTCATCGGTACCGGGAGACACGCAGCAGAGAAACAAAACAATGCGAACCCAGGGTTTGGGGTTCTTTATGCGCTTGGCCATTTCACTAGCAGTTTCTGGCCGACGAGCAACAAATATCACCTGCCCAAAAATCATCAGACCTGGTAATTAAAACACACGCAAGAGAGACGTACCTCCCTATCCCGCATTGTGGCGACATCGGCGACATGAGGACTGCAATGAGAGGAGGTATTTTGCCCTTGGTAATGCTGGAGTTCGATTGCTTCACCAGCGTTGGGAGGAAAGTGGAAGAGTGAGGATAAGCGACCGATGAGTGCACCTGAACGTGACCCTGAGGGCGTCTGGGATCGCTGAGGTTCGGTTGTTTCGGCAGTATCGAGTCGAGAGTGGGAAAAAGTGAGGATAGGTGACTGAGGAACTCCTGTAGATGTAATCGCGAAAGCATTGGGGGTCGCGGATATTCGGATATTTCGTCAGTGTTTGGCGGAGAACGAAGATATAAAGATAAGCGACCAAGGAGTGTATGTGAACTTGACTCTGAGGACACTTGAGTTATGATTACTTCATTGTGCCGAGAATGGCGAACGAGCGAGGAAAAGCGATCAAGGAGTGCACCAGGTGTTGTGGAGGACTGAGAACACAGAAATCAGGACAAGAAGTTATTGATAGAAATAGATGGTGATGACGCACATGTACATGAACATTGACTTGTGCGTCATCAAAAAAACCCGATGGAAGTTGATCAGCACTCCCGAGCGGGTCGGGATATCCCGTAGCATCGGCCTGGAATGTCAACATTATGATTGACGATGTCGACAAATGAGACACGTACTTCCAAAAAAGATCTGTTACTCATGTCGTGCGACAAGCGAGAAATGTGCTCTTCGCTTGAAGAGCCGTTAGGTGGTGCACATATTACATTCTGTTCGATTGTGGCCTAACAGCAGACAATGTTGTCAGCGAGGCAGTAGATGATCTGTTGACACTCACGCCAGGTATGGTCAGGAAGTTTTCGAGGCCAGCTGCTTTGAGTATGGCGTCAATGTTCCACACGTACGCGTTTTCATCAGCACAACCTGTAGATAGCAGCTTTCCATCAGCGGAAAAGGCCGCACACTCTACATAATCTTCATGTTCGAGGGGTGGCCCGACTTGGAGGTAAGTGTTGAGATCCCAAAGACGCGTTGTTTTATCCCATGATGCACTTGCAAGGAGGCGGCTATTGGGAGATAAGGTGATGGTTTTCACAAGCTGTTTGTGACCCTCGAGCAAGGCAATCCGCCACCATGTGGTGGTGTCGAACATCCAAACTTCAATCGAGCCATCCCCTGTCCCAAAGATCAGAAAATCTGATGTCGTCCAGGTCAGGCTCCACGCTTCTCGATCGAGTTGAATTGTGCTGAGCGGTACACCTGTCTTTGCATCCCAGATTATAATTGCAGTCTTTTTGTATCCGCTCGTTGCAAATTTCATTGCATTGGGCGAGTAGTGCACTGCGAACACTTCTTCGTGACCCGTCTTGATTGGATTCAGACCCTGGACAGGTTTTCTGCTTTTGAAATCCCACACTCTTGCCGTCCCGTCATAGGATCCGCTCACTATGCGTTTGCCGTCTGGACTCCAGCACACTGACGCCACAGCTCGACGGTGCCCTTTCCATTTCGTGATGACCTTCCCTGTCTCAATGTCCCACAACCTCACTGACCCATCGATGCTTCCACTGGCAATAGTCTTGCCACTTGGAGACAATGCCATGCTCCCCACTCCCATATTGTTCTTTCCATCTCGCCAATCACCTACCTGTGCGCTGTTCTCCAGTTGCCATGGTCGGAGCGAGCCATCAAATGAACATGTAACGACATGCTGACCGCCGGGCAGGTGCGCAATGCCTCGTACCCGCTTGGTATGGCCTCGCATCGTCTTGTGAGGGGTTACAGCTGGAGTCTCCTTCATCTTAGCGGCAACGGAAAATATGGTTGGCGCTCGGAGATCTCAAGTAAGGAATTCGTGGGATGTTGCTTTGGAGGTGCCAAAATCGCTGGCGAGTCAACAAGCCTGTATGTTTTCACTTAAATGCGTGTCAATGGCCGTGTATGAGGCATTACTCACAAGAAGATTGGAAGCGTCCAGAAAGACTTCAGGACGATGTGTGCAGGACGGTTTCGCTGCTAGTCCCTGAAAACTCGACTGGTAGGAGATATTGACAAAGATCCTTGGCACCACTTAGTAGATACCCCTCACTTCAGCTTTTCACCCAGAATGTAACTGATAGCAAGCCCTACTTGGAACAACTAGATTCAGATTCACTTCATACAAGAAAGAGAGGGGCGGGCTGATGGCTGGTATGGTGAATGCTTGATTTGGGGTCGAGACAGTTACACAGCTAGGGTTTTTAATCTGCATTATCTTTGCGTTCTCCACAGCATAGTGCTGTACATTCGAAGCAACCTAGACCATCACCACTTTACACTATTTGGCTGCCAAGCCGTGGCAAAAACCAGGTACCAGCAGGTAACATGAGAACATCAAGAAAAGACCTCGGAAACCTCGTCGTGATAATTGACAAGTAGCACTGTTGTGGAAAATTAAATTCTGTTGTGGTAACCACTTTTTAAGACGAACAAGCGTGTGAATGGATTGTCTTACATTCAAGAGTTTGAATTCTGGTCAAAAGACAGCGCAATGTATATGGTCGCTGATCGATAAACGATAAACGATTTTTAATTGGCTGGCTACGCTACTGAGGGTCGTCGATGATTTGGTGGAGAAACGCACGCGGTCGATGCAGGAGATGCAGGGTATGCGTCAGCGCATGGATTCGTTGCAGGAGGCACTTCGTGCTGTGCGTGCGCCGTGCGGATTCGGCGCGGAATCAAAGTACAGGAAGTAGCGGTGTTGGGTACCCCAGTCAAAGTTCCAACAAAACAAAATGTCGAGTTCGGGTCCGGAATCATCTTCGTCGTACAGATTCTCAAACACTAACACTGAGCAACGTGAAACGGGTATCGCCGCCTAGCTGGGGGACTGATAAACAACTTACGTAATGGTCTAATCTACGCACGTTCGAAAAGGGGATATCTTCACACACACACCTTTTGTTAATTGACCACATCCTGCAGACCGATGGATTCCCAGCAGCAGCTGCCGCCAGTCCCGATATCCGACATCATCACGACAGCGTGGCCAAGAAGAGCAGTCAAGGTTTGTGCTTAACGTTCACGCTCCCTTTTAATGTCAGCTTACCAAGAACATCGTTAGGCATGTGCTAGTTGCAGGTAATCATCTCGTGATTGAGGAGCATTCCTCGTGTCCTAATATTCTTCCCCACAGGCGCGACAAGATACGCTGCGATGGTCAAAAGTAGGCTTGCCTCCGTTCTGATTTAATTTATGGATTGATGTCCCCGTGGTCGATTAGGCCGTGCGGAGGCTGCGTCAAGAAAGGTTACACTATCGAGCAATGTGTTGCTGGGTGCGAGAACTGTCGAAAAGCTCGCGCACGCTGTGAAGGCGGAAAGCCTTGCCTCAGGTGCCGAGAGGATCAGGTAGAGTGCACCGAAGGCCATCACCACCCAGTATTGCGTGCAGAACCTCCTCCCGTCTTAGTTCTCCGCGGGCCACATCGCTCAAAACCCGACCGTGCAAAACTGGCTTGCCAGAACTGTCGTCGGGATAATAAGAAGGTGAGCTTGTGCTGTGGTTGTGGATGTAATTTTTACCTGTCTTGCATCTAGTGTGATGACCAGCGACCTTGCTCTCGATGCATTGCACGGGGGGAAGAGTGTGTTCATGTGGGGAAAGGACCTAAACTTGTTAAGCTTCGTTGTGAGGGTTGCAGGCAAGACAATAAGAAATGCGAGGATGCACGTCCATGTAGGCAATGCGTTGAATGTGGCAAGGAGTGTATCAGCGTTCAGAGGAAGGGCAGAGGTCATGGTACCCGTGTCAAAGCGGTCAGTTTTTGCTTGGTAAAGTATACTTTTTCTGACACCATCTTTATAGGCGTGTGTATATTGCAGGTAAGTTATCAACTACGAACTAGAACATCACTTCAACAACCACATAGACGCGATAAGGTGCGGTGTGAAGGCGTGAGGTGTGTAATTCTGATGCCGCTGGTATGCACATTGGTTGACAACCTGTTAGACCATGCGTACATTGTGTGCGAAAGGGGTACCAGTGTATTGATCGCATCTGTCAAATCTGCACTCAGCAAGGCGTTAGTGGCGGATGTCCACATCTCGGTGAAGGATCGGACAGTGATGGTATGCAAACCATCCAATAGAACATCACCTCGTACTTCATAATCACCATCTTTAGCAGCGATCGCGATGGGGAGTATGCAGCCTCCCCATCCAACGCCAATTCAAGTTCAACAGTCCTCTATGATGATGGCACCTATGCCGTTCCCAACTCAAGTGTATGGTCCCATACCATACCATTTATTGGCGCAATCAAATCATGAAATTGGACCCTTACACGTACCTGCGCTACCTCGTCCTGTTGGATCTTTTTATCCTATGGTCGACTCTCCTATCAATGGCCCTCAGCCCAACATTTCTTCAGAACGGTACGACCCATTACTTACGGGACCAAATGACTTTTCGAAGTCGGGCGGGTAAATAGATACGCTGTAAATTTTGGACTTTGCTTGGAGCAGGATGATTGTAATTTTAGCCTCGCTTTTTCATAGCGATACCTAGAATATCGTACTGTAGTTCTAGTGTAAGCTTTAATGCATTTTTTCTGGGGACATCATTGTTGTTGAAGGCAAGCTAAATGCGGGGTTTCCCTTGTTGACGAGTTTATTTGTACATGCTTGACACCGTGATATTGCTACCAAGTGTAGTTCATTGTCCTCGTCCCGTATATCTCTGTTTCTTTTCGGCTGACCCGATACATTCTTTTACCATGAGCGATACGCTGAATTCATCCCCGGAGAGGTTGTTTTTCAAATATGGGCATTTTATACGTTTCCCGCTGACGTAGCGCTTAGACGAAAGGTTGGATCATCCAAGATCAAATACGTCGGCAAGGCCAAGGTCAGCGCGTTATTTCACGCGACACCACGCGAATAGTTCTCTGAAAAGCCTTCGCAGAAGAAGAGAAGTGTTCCAAACGTCGCAGAGTACGCTATAAAATATACTAGACGCGTTAAATAAATAACCTTACGGTTTGGTAGGGATACGTCAGGTGAAGAGTCGGACACGCATCAAAGTATCGGAACTAGCGACCCCCAACAAACATCCGTAAGTTGCTTTCCCTAAGCTGAGCTTGTCAATTGACGAAGGATTAGTTGTCTGAACCGAAAGCTGCCCCAAAAATAGTCGAAGTTTTGTGAGTCCAGAATTTAAGCCTGTGCATTTATGATTCATGGTTGTCTGTATATGTTCTTTAGTCTCCCTGGGCCTTTGCCACCACAATCACCCCGTAATTCCCAGGAAAGCCAGGTACTTTCTGCAAAGCCTGTCAGCAAAACCAGGGGATCCCATAGTCGCGCCTCATCGGTGGTATCCTTGAATCGTTCCATCCGTCATGAGAGTCCCTCCATCCTTTCCGTTCGTGCGAAGTCATCAGATAAGAGTTCCCCCGCCTCCAAAGTCAAGTACGTATCTCAGGTACCTTGGCGCTTAATGGTCACTCACCACATTGGATGCCCAGGTGCCCTGGCACCCCTGGTGACGATGCAGATGAGACCTCATCCATTGCAGAATCATCTGCCGGAGGTCGAATACGCCGGTCTGAATCCGAGCGTATTCAGTATTTCAAAGACCAGTCACATTGTGATGATATGGAGCCTCGCCGAGTTCATTGTGCTCGATGCGACAAATGGATCAACCTTGGAAAGAGACAGACGTATGCTGTTCGTCCTTGGGAGGTCCATCGACGAAGTGTGACCTGCAGTCCCCTGTTTCGAAGTTAGTACACTTCACACTGAAAATCAAATCCCACTTATCCTGTGAACAGGAGTCATCGAAGCGAGACCGAAGTGGCAAAACCCGAAGGAGCGGTTTCGGTGTCAGAATCGAGTGAGGAGATTACCAAACAACCTTCGCCTCAGTCGGCTCGGCAGAGTGACGCCGAAAGGAAAGCTTTACTGGAAGAGGATCTTCGTGCTCAAGAGGTCAAACCCCATGAAGTTCTTTGTCGATCCTGCCAGAAATGGATCAAGCTGTCGATCGATCATGCCTACATTCTTGGAAATTGGCACGCACATCAACAACGGTGTTCGGGTGTCGTGTGAGTGATTATTTTGTCTAGAATCTACCACAATTTTGCTAACTAGTGATTTAATCAGACCCAGCAGCCGAGTGGCTACCGCAGAGAGAAAATATAGTCTGCTGAATGACCCTCAAGCGAAGTCGTCTTCCGCCCGACATGTCGAGTGTGCCTTTTGTAGGACGAATGTCGAGCTGGACGGTGTCGCCCAGTATGATTTGACCAAGTGGCACGAGCACAAAGCAAAGTGTTCTTCGTGAGTGAACATCATTTCACCAGCGTTCTTACAAGTAACAGTGGCAGTAGTCACACTGTTCAACCCACTCCAAAGGCTCCCAGTTTGCGTCTTTCGCGCGTTTTCCCTCCACCATCTAGTCAGACTGTCACTCAAACGCCTATAAGAGAGGCACACAAACCTCTTACATCCTCGGGTTCAGTGTCTACAGACGCTACACCCATCAGTAACACTCCCCATATCGCACTGGAGAGAAACGTGCACGGAACGAGGAAGACGCTGAAGAAGTCCGTCCTGTAAATCGTCCGAGAACTGTAGCCTACCAAGCGCCCGAGAATGAGGCGCCGGGCCCGTGGGGTTGGTTTATGCAACCCTTCAAAGCTTTCGTGCGTGGTTTCCGAGAAGGTTTAGGTACTCCATCTACGTAAATGTTGGCATTAGTGTGTTGTGTGAAGTTATGTCGACTGTATTGTACCCCGCTCTATCTATTGCGTTTTGTTTTTCTTTATAATGCTATTCAAACTGTTTCTCCTGGATGCTTGGGTGTAAATGTGAACACGCACGAACGAGCATGCAAGTCGACGGGTATTTCCGAACTGTGTCCCCGCCTCCACTTTCTTCCCGTGACTTTCGCTCTTACGCCTTACTGTCGCGCATATACGACTGAACCGTTGGGATAGAGGTCATTGTATTGACGCGTAAAGTGTACGCAGCTCTTCACTTCTTCGGCGTACGCTTCTGATTTTCCCCCTCCACGGGATTAGACTACAAGTCAGTGGCCACTACCACGTCCAGACCGATAAAGCTTATTCAACACTCTAGAAAATTGGACATTCATACCCGCTGAAAATACTTTTCTCCCCCCACTGCAGTGTCTCATCCCCCGGACATCAAAGTCATGTGGGTATTTATCGCTAACCGATGTCATTGCTGCTCATTCTATTCGTGCCACTTCCGCAGGGGGTCACCAAGGAAAGATTCTAGTTTAAAAGGCATCAATGAGTGAGCGTCCCTTCGTCTTGGATCAGCTGGATATTCATCCACTTGCTTTTGAGCAGCGGAGATGCGCCTCGCCGAACCGTAGGCGAAATTGCAAGAGAGAAAAGGCTACGTGACGACCCGATGGCAGAAGTTCTTGGCCCCCTTTTTGTCACTTGCAAACGCTGTGGAAATCGAATAAAGCTATCCCCGAAGAGTCTGTATGATCCTTTCCATTGGCTGAAACACCGTGAACGTTGTTTGAAGAAACCAGTCGGGGGTACCCGCGCCACCAGTCGTCCCTCGAGGGAAACAGTGAGTGTCTTCGATAACCCTATTTTATTTGATGGAATTCATGTGATTTGTTAGATCAAGGTTGAGAAAAATTCCCCTGCTTCATCGTCTAACACAGACGCCGACAACCTCACACCACCTCCTCCTTTGACTCCCAATGATGATCGACGGGGAATTTCCGTCATCTTCAAAGAAAACTCTTCTTCACCTGACCCGGGGGAGGTGGTCATTGACACCTCAACGAAGGTTGTTGTACGTAAATTATTTTTTGTTACACGGGGGAAGATCTAAACACAAGTCCTTCAGGACTTGCCTCTGGTAGACCATGGGCACTGGCAATCTTGGTCGTGGTCCGATTTGAGACTTCCAGCCTGGTTGATAGATACCAATCCTATGCATGATGACGATGGCGATGATGACGAACCTCCTCGAGTGACCATAATAGAGTGCGGCCCAACTCCGACTCTCTCTCTCCATCCGGGCACACATCCTCAAGACCACTCCTAAAATCATATACCTTTGTTGTATTGCATCTTTCTGTTATAACTGTTCTCATTCTTGCTTTGTTGTCTCCATTTGCATCACCAGTACCTTAACCATACATATATAACTAGCTACCACATCTGCCCATACCAGCATACCAGAGTAGCCAGCATTAATATACGCATTCTATGATCTTCACTACTATTATTATGGATAGCATTTCTTTTATCCGAGTCTAAGTATTTCTTGATACGATTTCTTGGTCTTCTGCAGGTGGCTGGTGAACGCCGCTCTGGAGAAGATGAACTATCGTAGAATCTTGGCTTGCTCGAGAACCCCTAGATAATTATCAGTATTTTTTTTCTGGTACATGACTATCTCACAGGATGGCTCGCACTACGTCTCGCAACACCAGGGAACTCGATATCTCGAGTTTCTCCACACCTGGAAGTTCGTCAGCCCTCGTTGGCCCTACGTTCAGCAACATAACTGGTTTTCGCAGCTCTAATGCACGCTTTACTAGCCTTGGGGCACAATGTCATCAGTGCCATAGTTACTTCACGATAATCGGCGATTACAAGCACCTGAATGCGGAATACGTCGCCAGTGTGGTGCCGAGGACGAAAACCCTTTCAGACTGTTCAACATCATGCAACCTGCGCTGGGATCACTACTCCGACTATTGGGTAAACAAAAAACGCTCAACTTACGAGCGGTCCTTAATCCGACTTGGTATCGATTCACCGAAGAATATCACCTTTGATTTGTACTACTTGCATCAGAGACCCAGGAGACATGGCAATCACGCTGCCTCTTACAAAAGAGCCCTGTTGACCTTCCAACGTACATTGCGGACACTCTGGGACCACGAAATTGGCATAAGAAACGCCTTCTAACTCCACCTTCGAGAACGATCAATTATTAAATTGGTCTGCGAACGACGGACGAACATCACCATCAGGATTCGTGCGTAATTTGCCCCAGTCTTCTCTAAATTGTCAACGAATGCCTTCCATTGCGGATTAGAGGCAGAAAGCCAATCTTGGAACGTGTCTCTAGGGACTACATGACCACGCTTGCAATGTACTCGCTGCAAGTAAGACGATTGGTTTATTGGTCGCAAAAATACCAGAAAGCGAATGTATCCAGAACAGCCCAGAAACGTACATGGAGGGTTCCGTGCAGTTCAACTATTTGCTTTTGGATATGATCTGGATCCCAAAGGTGTGCGATCGCCTTGTGGTGTAACCCATCTACATTTTGCGTCACGAGGCGAGGTAAGTATGATGCGTATTGGAGTGCGGCAATTGCATAGTGGCTGGTATTAGGCACAGCGTCCCGGACAGGGGGGTAGCCCAAGTATGACCGAAGCCTACAAAATATCAACCTAGCAGACCGACTACGTGATTTGATCTCATACCAATACCTCTGCCTGTTGGGTAGTCAGTTCAGAAGCTGTATAACATGAGGGGGTTTGGCTAACATGCCTGAAAGCAAAACCTTTTTCACTCTGGTCAGTTAGTTCGTGATACTAAGGCGCTCGTCAAGACTCGATAGGAAAGGCTGTGTGCCCGAAGCAAAGCACGCACAAAGATTGGTCTGTCATAATCAGAAAGAAAGAATTAATGTGGTTCCTGGCTTCGCGTGACAAACTCACTGATAATTGGGGTTCATGTATCTGCCATCTTTTCCCCGATATGCTCTAATCCCCGAAGCAACGCTAACACCCGCGCCGGTAAGAAGCGTCACATTTCCTGGCGCAAGGAAATCTGCGATGCGTTCAACCGCCGCAGCTGGTGAAATTGTTCGTTTTGGGGCTCCAAAGCCGGTGATAATGGTTGGTACTGAAACACGCATGATGTCAGTTGTTCAAGTTGGTCTCATGCGGGAATCCGGAGTAACCGTAATAGCCGGATGAGTATACAAGAATATACAACTTGTTTCTTGATCAACGAAATGAATCCTGCTCGACCGCCTCCTGCTGTACTGCAGACGCCAGGATTTGCTCATTACTCTGTGGCATGGTCCCCTTTTCACAATTCTCGCATCGCACTCGCTTCAGCTGCCAATTTCGGTCTTGTGGGTAATGGTCGCCTGCACATGGTATCACTGATTCCAGGAGTCGGTGGCTCATCTGCGGTGAAACTTGATAAACAGTCTGTCTGTCGACTCGACTAATAAGCTGGTGCTCATCTTTCTATGAAGATACGAGACTCAGGACGGCATATATGACGTTGCATGGTCAGAGATTCATGAGAATCAACTGGTTACAGGCTCGGGAGATGGAACGCTGAAACTGTGGGATGTGTTGCTAAATGTACGCAGATATCAACTCATTTCAGGTTTGAGTGAATCAAACTCATTCTTCGTGCCTAGGACTTTCCAATACGCTCTTGGCATGAGCACAGTCGTGAAGTTTTCTCCGTCGATTGGTCGAATATCAAGAAAGACACATTCGCATCCTCCTCATGGGATGGAAATGTCAAACTGGTAGCTATATTGAATGTCTCGCACTGAAATCAACTTAAAGAGAATATTTTATAGTGGACACCAGAAATGCCTCGTTCAGTGACAACACTGCATGCGCACCTGTCGTGTGTGTACCAGGCTCTATTCTCTCCTCATCAACCAGATATCCTCGCTACATGTTCGACGGATGGAACCATGAAAATATTTGATCTTCGTTCCCCCGCTTATGCCACTGGTCCCGCCACAAATTCTTTCACACACCCCTTGTCTGCTGCAGTCTTGACCGTCCCTGCATCCGGCACTGAGTTGCTCACCCTTGATTGGAATAAGTATCGACCTTTTGTACTGGCAACCGCTGGAGTTGACAAGATGGTGAAGGTGTGGGATTGTCGGATGATTCAAAACGCCAATCCGAGTACTCAGCCAATTGGTGGCATTTGCGAGGTCCAGCTTCCAGGTCATGAATATGCAGTACGTAAGGTCCAATGGAGTCCTCACCGCCCAGACATTTTGGCTACAGCCAGCTATGATATGACATGTAGGATGTACGTGATTTTCTGTAACAGATTGTGCATATCTAAGTTGTATGGGTTTACGTAGATGGTCATGCAACCCATCCGCAGGGGGACCCAATCTCCTTCAGGTTCATGATCCTCATACAGAGTTTGCGGCTGGTTGCAGTTGGTCTCTCTATGATGAAGGGCTAATTGCAAGCTGTGGATGGGATGGAAAACTATTTGTATTCCGTGCTTAAATGAGCATTCTCATTTCTATTTGTACCTTCCCGCTGCTGTGACTGCACGCAGAAATTTCTGCGGAAAACGGTGGGACAATTTCTATCGCAATGCACTGAAAAACTTCGTGTATTTGACATCCTTAATTCAAAACTCACACTCACCTAGGGCTTGATATGCGTCAATTGGTTTGTCAAGACAATTACCCTCCTCAGCGTATGGTTGGCGAGCCCACCTAATCTGTTATGCCACCCATGGACAACTGCATCAAATGCGTGTCGTCAACAAGGACTATGTCCTTGGCATTGTTATCTAGTTCATTCTTCTCCTATTGAATTTTCGTTTGGAAATTCCTGGTATGGATTCATTCATACAATATTAAGTTGGTTGTGTGCTACTACATGGTATGTCATCTTTTGGGGCATAGCGTCAGACCTGTAATTGACTAGTCTTCAAGACTATTCTTTTTTCCCTGCAGACAAGTTCCCCATATCACGTGTGACAATTCACGATCATAGTGCGAATATTAATTACGGAAGGCTACATGATCTTCATATTGTGTGGGGAAAAAATATTTTCTTGTATTCGTATTATACAATGCAAGTCTAACTTGCAGCATCTATGATGACATGTTTTATTGTAGGAATATTAGATGTTGTTGCAGGCAGCCTGCCTAGAATGTTTTAGCAAGACACCCACTCTACGAACTTATCCACACGGCAGGTTCTGCGACTACTGGTGATCTATGATTTAATCATAACTACATAAACCATCGCATCTTCGCCCAACCTTCGCTGCTGCACTTGCAGGATTGTTCAGCGGAAACGGTTGGATAGGGGCTAATTACACACTTTCATCTTGTTTGTCCTTGAGTCGTCGATGATGGTAATCCGGGCTGGGTCCCGACCAACATGTAGTGACATCGGTATGAGATTCGATAATTTGGGCCCATCCTGACAAAGATATTGAACTACTTCATCTTCAGATTGATAATTCAATGCAGGTACCTTCGAATCTTTCAACAAATGTTACGCAAGGGTGTAATGCCAAAATCCGGGATATCATAGAGGATGATCCTGAGGATATCATGTCTGCTTCTCTCCAGACTCTCTTCGACTATATCCCAGTTTCTCACTCCGCCCCCGGATCGGTATTCACTTACACGATGAAGCATGATGGAGGAGGCTCAGCACCAAGACAGATTACCCTTCAGACACCAGACACGCAAGCAAGCAATTGGTCTTTGCATGCTTCATCTATCTGGCAATCCTCTATTCACATTGCAGATCACATTGAATATCTGCAGTTAGATCGCTTCAGCGACCGAAAGATATTGCGTGTCCTGGAGCTTGGCGCTGGTGCTGGGTTGCCTTCGATCATGATCGCACGGTCTACGCCAAATGCTGTTGTTATAGCCAGTGATTATCCGGACGAGAACCTCATATGCACACTATCTGATAACGTTCGTCGGAATCATGCTTCAGAACGTTGCTGGACTGTCCCTTACGCTTGGGGCAACGATATATCCCCACTCCTCACACCCTTCCAGCAGAACTCTGAAGGTTCTGCGCTCTTTGATATCATCGTCGCGGCTGATACGCTGTGGAATCCTGAGACCCACGTTCAGTTTATCAACACGCTTTGCATCTGTCTTGATCGCAGCCCAGACGCTCGCGTACATCTCGTCGCTGGTCTCCACACGGGAAGATACACCCTTCAATCATTCATGAATGCTGTTATGATGCACAAACTTCAAGTAGAAAGAGTGGTGGAGAGCGAGGTTATGGGTGGCGTTCAAAGGCCATGGGATGTCACACGCGCCGAGAGCGAGGATGAAAGGGAGAGACGAAAGTGGGTAGTCTGGATGGTCCTGAAATGGGCATGAAATAACGAGATCCGCAATGTAAAGTACAATCTAGTCGTGTCGACCCAATACTATGAGTACAGCTGGTCATTAAGAGATATTAGCGTTAATAAGATCATCATCGTTAAGCAACAGGTCATCGTGATATAAATCTCAAGGTCATTAAGGTGCGTTAGGGGCATACTGGAGTGTCTCCGAAGGTCAGAACACGTATGACAGTTTGACCCTCGCGTTCCTGTGACAGATTTCAGGGACGCAGTAAAATTAGGAGGCAGGAATACGTACGTGGTATAAGATCACTGCATCTTCTGTGGCGTCAACCCAAGTAATACTTTGTACTTGAGTGGTGCTCGTTCTGATAAACTCGGCTGTGCCAGCCTTGCAAATTTTACTGGCAGTAGCCCATTTCTCATTCCATGACCAAGCAGGTGACCGCGGTGCGATTGATCGCAGGCACTCTGCCGCATAGTCATTAAAGTCGAGCACGTGAAGACGACTTCGGGAATCGGCCACCCAGTTCTCCTCACCGACGCTCTGGAAAAATACTAGTTTTCTTCCCACAACATCGAAGGCATGTGCGTCTGAATCATCTGGCAAATGAATCACCGTACAGCGGTCATGCCATTCCTCCCATGGTAAAGTCCTATCGCCAAGACCCGGTGGCTGAAAGAGCGATTCCTTCACCACCAATGCCATTTTCTTAGAGCATCCTGCCGGTATTGAATGGGAAGCGAATTCAACGAAGATAACAGCCACCCGTTGAGACGGATCAGAGTGGAAGAAAGTTCCCGTCGGAGGAGCAACGTTGGGCTTGAGAGATGCGTTGGGACAAATCTTCAGAAATGATATTGCCTTCCACGTTTCTGGTAAATCATACGATATCACCTGTGCTGATCTCAATCGTCCACCATCTGGTATATGGTGTATAGTGATTTGAGGGGAGCGCTTGCCACGTTCGTGAAGGTACAACCCGTCCTGACTTCGTTCCCAAGTGGAAGCAGCAGACTCTCCACTATCATCGTCCTCGTCCTCGTCAGGATGGGACAGCACCATTAGACACGTTTCACTGAGGATATCAAACGAGAGTAGATCACCAGTAAACTGTCAATGTCATAATTTAGAACTTGACTGGCCCTTGTGGAGTAGGGGAACACATTACCCGTTGTTGTTGGTCAATACCAGTGTGCCAGTTGACTAGAACAAGTTCTGTTGTTCCTTCACCTTCTTCAACTCCAAAACGTACCGACAGGCCGACCATTATCCCAAAGATCTGCACCCGTTCAATGGAAATGCGGTGGCCTGGAGGCAAAGTACCCCACCAGTCCGTCTGGAATTGAAATCGCAGGTTTTGAGCCTGCGGGTGTTGCTGGCATGTCCACATATCAAGAAAGTGAAGCGAAGCAGTTATGGGTTCATCCCTAGCATGATGATCAATATGGACAGAGACGCCGACCATAATTATCTTACTGTGAAGGAAACTGAAGTTCTGCAAGCACCAAAAGATTCTGAATAGCATCGATGGCGACCTTGCGGATTTCGAAAGGTAAATTAAATTTGCAATATTGTAATTTATCAACCGGAGGTGTCCTGTACGAGCGCAGCTCATAGATATGAAGGGACCACTGGAATAATCCATGGTAAGAGCTTTCGCTAGCGTGATAGAGAAATCTTCCGGAGACACCAACGATCATTGGCGTCGGGATACGGAGCTTGTCCTCCGAGGTCCAGTTTAATGTCAACCATCCATTCCTGTGGCGGAGGAGTGGGTTCAGCCGCTCGCGCGGTGAATAAGAGCTTGAGATTCCGTCTTTCATGCCGGACAAAGCAAGTTCGTATCGATATAGCAACGTCGAATAATTTGCGACGATGCTATCTATATATCGAGAACTCTATTAATGAAACGTTAAGCAGACATATTGACTAGCAATTTCGGCAATCATACCTTGCAGAAGTGTAGCAGTGAGATAGGATCGAGCTCTTCTAAAATAATTAAAAGGAGCTCCCTAGAGAGGCTAAAGAGGGACATGACCAGCACGCTGACAATGGATGTGATGTTTGTGGCCATCCTGTCCTTCGTCTTTATAGTGCAAAGCCGCCCTGAGGCGCTTGACGCTGGTGACCAAAAGACAAAAGCATCGGGGCACACAGCGTATTTCGTCGAGAAGGGTTCAAGCGGCAAGTCAAAAAAAATCTTATTGACGCAAAGCGGCATGAGTACGTAGAACGAAGCCATCATCTGGACGATGTTGGCCACACTCTCGGACAGTAACTGCCTTGTCCGTTCAAACAAATTAGAAGGTTGCGGGACCGAATCGACTTCTGCGACGCTCGCCATGTCAACCATTGAGTGGAGGTGTCATCGTTGTAATATCGTCAACAATAGCGAAGTTGACTAGAACGGGAAAGAAAGACAGTATTAATAACCCTAGAAGTTTCGAACACTTATTATTTCAGCCTATCGTGGGTCCGTGGGATGGCAGTCTAGCGACGCAGCCTGCTCAAGCAGAATCAGTGCTCTTGGCAGGTTGGTCGTCCTTAATCTGTGCTGTAAAGAGGTCATCATTGAACAAACAAATGTGATGACTAATGTGTTACTAATCAACCTATCATTTGCTGTGTCTTGGTCACCCTGTACAACGACTCGGACATCCATGGTCTGCAAGAAGTGTGAATCAGTGTGTCACTGTTAATTTTTCTGAATGCGCGTCTCACTGATTTTCATTAGAAACTGTCCAAGGTTGCCGCTCCAGATCCATTCACCTCCACCTCTCAAAGTGTAAAGGATGGATCACGAACAGTAGGCGAGAACAAGCTACTAAGCCGACCCGGGAGCTCGAGAAATAGATTTCAGGTGAGTGAGTCATGATTCTCTTTTAACATGCACTTAGCAAGGAAATGGTTGCTAGCCATATCAAGGCAAATGCAAGGATTGTAAGCAGCCCGTTACGCAGAATAAAGCCAAGTACTGCCACGGTGAGTATCATAGCACTACCAGGTAAACTTGGAGCTCATTTCGTCCTAGGTTGTGCGTATAAGAAAGGCCTCTGCTCTATCTGCGGCAAACAAATATTGGATACGACCGGGTATGTAATGTCTAGCAAGTAATTGAAACCTGGTGTGTTGTACCACAAGATACCACTGTAATATGATGTTTAACAAGAATGTCGCACTCGGTGTCCGGGACGTGAGCTCAAGGGTTAATTCACGAGTATCAAAGTGGTGCTAGCTATCATACTTTATGCACAAGCTGCCCTATGTGCTTCTCATATGGGGTCAGTCGCAGCCGACGCTTGACTTCAGAGTCCAGGTGAATATGACTGATCGCCTTCAGTAGATATGTTATTCAGCTCAGCGAAGTCGATGACGCAGGGGCTGCATCTGAACGAAAAGGATCATGCTGGAACGAATCAGTAACATCGTTGTACGTTCAACTTATACACCACCATACTTCGGATCTTATTCTAGAACTTCGTGCTTACATCACTTAAATGATTGGTCGGGCACGTTTCAGAAGGAATTGTAAGCTTCGCCTGTCTTATCAGCCTAGGAAACCTGATTGTTAAGGGCATCTCAATTGCCCTACATGGGCTACATCTATCCATTCAGAGTACAGACAGATCTTTTTGGATATATAAGGTATGGAAGTCGGAATGACTGCGCCGATGAACGGTTCCATGCTTATGTACTGTACATGCTGCGGACTGGATGAGCAGACATTTCTTGTTATGTCTAGGCAGTGGGTATCATGTCTGCTACCGCTCATGTCTCCAAGCGGCAGAGCATGCATCATTGTTCAAATTCTCATTGCAGCAAAGGGCTGGTGGGGCAGCAGTGATCTGATAGCTGACAAAAATTAATGATTTAAGAGCAGGGAAATTCACGATCAAGATGTACATTTCTCGAGATAGTGTAAGTTGTGGAACAAGATTGTTGCCAAGAGAGAACTGACGAATCAATGCAGTACAACTTGTCTTTGGCGCAGTGTCGAACGAACTGCTGAAGCGTGTCCGATCTATGTAATTTCAATTTCAAAACATCGTTACACGCTCAACAGGGTTCTCCCTTTTTGGACTGTAATGCCTTCAACACGGTTTTCTGCAGTACCACGAGTTGTGTCCAGACTCATGTACTCCATGACATCGTGCCCGTGAACCCTTAAAAGAAGTCTTTACTTGCTGTACTTGCGCCAACGCCTCTCTCAAGTTTGGTCTCTTCGTCGCCTCTCCATTGTCCCACAGTTATGCAACCAGGAATTTACAAACTCATAAACTGCCAGAGCGGTACAGCAATGGATCTGGCCAAAGACGACTACACAAGAGTCGTCGGTGAGTACTTCTCAAGTGACTTCTGACTTTAATATCTCACCTTCAAACCTCGTCGAATACAGGCTCTCCGCCTTGTGATGATTCTATCCAAAAGGTACTTGTACCTTTCTCTTGTACATCCTGAGTAACATAATCAATGTGAAACTAGTGGGAAATAGCACCTCTTGGAGCAGGACACACCATCCGAAATTTGCAAACAGGTGCCTACCTCTCTATGAAAGGACTTCATAGCAATGCTGCCATCTTTGCCGGACATTTCCCTGTAGCATGGCAGTTTATCACCGTGAAAATCGATGACGAAAATGCTGAAATGATCGAGTACGTCTATTTCTAGTGTGATCTCAGACTGGCCTTGATCGCCCTGAGTTAGAATACGTTGGCCGCATACAGGATGGATATTCGACCTGTCTGATTATGGATGTTCAGCTCCTGGAACAAAGGTGCAGTCTAAAGTCTCGATCGGCATCGGAATTTAGTTCATGTTCTTGCCTTGCTCCAGGTGAAGCTCCAGGATGGCACTCATTCAGGACATCATCGTTATAGATCGTGGAAGCCCATTTTCATTCCACACGTCCTTCAATCCGTTCTACTGGAACGCGCCGGTGAAGATGACGAAACATCAAGCACTATCAATGCTGCTGATGTGCCAGAGGGAGAAGTCATCTTGACTACGACGATTACCACAAAAACAGTGGTTAGAAAAGTTTCGAGATAGTAGTACCGGTTCTAGTAAGGCTTATAGTGGCAAGAGCAAATTCTAAGAGCCTAGTCAATAATTAGAGCGACTCGGAGGCACATGTCTGCAGTACATCTCCAACTTGGTAGCAGCGGTCTGAGTTTGGTAGCCCAATTTTGCGGTCATCAGTGCAGAAGATGCTAGAATACTTGTATGCCGAAAAATACAGATAGCCTCGCATGCAACAGAACCTAAAATATGAATAAGCTAATATGCTGCCCTGCGCTATGGACCAACTGAGGTGTATTACTTATGATATGTTTAAGATAGAAGACTGGTTCAGCCTTTCATTCGCAATTTTGTTGTAGTGCGTAGATGTATTGTACATAGAATTGATATTCCTGAGGTCTAATATATTTGTTAAATGGTAAGTATGTCTATCCTACATGCCAGTGCCGTGCCAGTTTTGTATCCAAGTTGAGTGGATTTCATATACAGTGCGTTACCGTGCTCTAGACCTTCACCTTGGCCCTCTCCTCGAATATTTCAACATCGATTGTGTCCGTCGTTATGAACCGGTGAATGCTAACATGCTTGATCTGTCCGTACCTCCTCAATCGTCCAATTGCCTGGGTCTCGCAAGCATCATATATCTCCTGGCTCTGAGCAAGGAGAGGGGAAAGAAAGATTCCATGGTTGGCAACCGTCAAGTTCGCACCGCTAGCGCTCTCGTCCATGACGTTCAACAGAAGTACGCGTTCTTTACTGTCGTTCTGGAACTGTTCCAAGTTCTTGCTTTTCTGGGTTGCAGAGCCGTTTATTTCCAAGAACTCGATCTTGTGCATCTTCAATGCATGAGCGACCTTGGCCATGAGATCGGGGAACTGGACGAAGATGAGAACCCGGTCCTTCTTCGGGATTTGGTTCCTAAGGCCAGAGACTGTTAGCATGGTCGTGAAAGCATAACGGGACCACCTACTTCACAAGGTCCACAACCATCTCCAGTTTCTTCCCGTAGTGCTTGCCGCGTCCATCGCGAGCTTCATCATCAACTCCCAGAGTTTGTCCCTTGACAATGTTGAGAGCACGAGCGGCAGCATTGCACTGACCAGAAGGATGATAAACGCATTCCTCTCGGTTAGCAGCTTCTTTGACACAACTCATGCAGCCTGTGTGGCCGCATGAAGACAGCACAGCAACTTCATCCATGGGTATCTCGCTGCGCTCGCATGCTGGACATGAAACGATAGGAGGTGTATCCCTTTGCTTCTGCAGGTCGCGCACAACGGTGAAGTAACGAAGTGACCGGACGCGTCCAACGAGTTCCTTCGTGAGCTTACGGATAATGTGCGTTTGCTCACGATGTTCCCATACAGCTTCCTTCGTCTTCTCCGATAGGTTCATGTCGCCCTTGGCTTTGTTCTTCCAGTAGGTCGAAGATAGAACCGGGACTTCAGCCTCTGTGAGAAGATCCCGAATAGTCTCCGTAGCTTCATGGTCTCCGACGCCGCCTTCATCTCTAGAAACGCGGGCGTACTCCTGGAACATGCTCTCTTCTGGGAGCTTGCCAATAGATTTCTCTTTCTTGACGGCCTTCTGGAGCTCCTTCAGCAATTCTTTCTTACAGGCCTCCAGCTGCTCGGTCCGCTCTTCGACGATGATCTCACAAGCTTTCATGGCATTTTCCTTGTCCTTGGTTTCAAGGTCGAAATGAGAGCAACGTTTCAAAAGGGCTTCCTCTGCGGTCCTGGAAGTGAATGTCAAGCAGTAGTTTCGGCAGAACATGTTTATTCTTACTTGCTCTCGCCAAGTGCAATGTTGAGGCGCTTCTCTCGGTCGCTCTCCGACTTCCTTGTGCGCTTGGCAACCATATCGATGGCCCGAAGGTGGTGTTCTAATTCCAAGTAGATCGCGCGTTCTGCGGCAGGCAAGACAACTTTGACGATTTTGAATGTGCATGGTATCTCGTCGATTTCCGCGATATTCTGAAGCGCCAACTGTGAGTTCAATTACAACGATCATGAGGGATGTCTCTGACCTGCCGCACGAACATGTCAAGGAACAATTGGCCGAGACTGTGACGATGTGCGTGCCACTCCTGCGTGTGTACCTCACGGAAGGAGTGGAACTCTTCAACCTCTGCGACAACAGTCAGCACATCCCATTTGTCTGGTTTTTGAAATCTTACTCGTCTGTTCACGGATGCGTTTCTTGATCATCGCAGACTTGCCCTCACCACTATCATCAATACCCAGATGAATGTTCAGATGTGCAGCAATAGTCTTTACAGAGCCGAAATCGTGAATTGGCGGGGTACCAGACAGCACCCAGCGTCGATCACCAGTCAGTTTGGTGACCATGGAGTGTACCTTTCCGCTCAGGTAGGTATACTCGTCGACGACGATCCGCGAGAAGTGGAATACTTCCAAGGGTGGAGCGCGAGCTTGTGTCCAGTCTTTCTTGACTGCGGTGGTTTCGAGTTTCCAAGGGTCGGTATCCTCTCGCCGCTTCTGCTTTTTGGCGGGTTTGTCGTCAGAAGCTGTGGTCTTGCGCTTCTTTGAGGTTTTAGAAGACACAGGTGATGAAGGTGGGTCATCGACATCCATACTGTCGGTATCTTCGCCAGAGCTCTTGGCTAGATTTTTCGATGCCTTCTTCTTTGGGGCTGCTTTGAGACCATATTGCCTACCCTTACCCTTGCTGCCTTTCTTCCCGATATCCTCATCACTCATCTCCGCGTCAGACGAAGCTCCGACAGAATGTCCATCTTCAGATGACGAGGTTGGCGGGGGCGATGATCTCGGTGACGGCTTGGTGGGAAGTCGTTTGGTTTTTGACGACTTTTTAGTGGAAACATCATCGGTATCCGAAATGTCTTCAACGGATTCATCATCCGCATGATCATCGTCGAGATCTTCACCTTCATAATCACTGCCTTGATCACATTCTGCTTCATCATCTGAATCGATTACTATGACTTTCTTGGAAGCCTTGCGCTGGAGTCGCTTTCGTGGGCGTGGCGAGTCCGAATTCTCAGCGTCCGAAGTCTCCGGGGCGACCGTTTGCGTCTTCTTTTTAGGCACTGTAATGACAACTTCGCAAATTTTGCCAGACGAGGTGGGTTTAGCAGGGAAAGTCTCTCTCTCTGACGAAGAATCGCTGTTCTCGACCTTGACCCGAGATGACTTCCCTTTGCTTACAGCCTCCTGATAGGCCTTCCCCTTGAGACGCTTTGGCGCAACAAATAGTTGCGCCTCCAACTCTTCCTCTATTGCTGGCAGGTCAGTTACGTTAAGCACAAAAGTATTAGACATACCACGTTTTCGAGCGTCTCGGATGTTTGCCATGACACTAGCAGAACCTTCAGTTTTCAGTCGTTCGACTTGACTCCGTAGGGCTTGCAGCGTGATATCAATGCGTACGTTGAAGTAACGCCCATCTTGAGTAGGTAGGGTGCCTCCGGCAGCGAAGGCTTCCAAGTTGGCAAGATATACTGAGCTCTGGAACAGATTGGAGGCGACGATGACTAGGTCCGCATCCTGAACATCTTCAATGGTGAGGTTGTTGATCTGTGCGGCAGTAGAAATCTCCACAATATTCTTGAATCGGTTGCGCGCAAATTTCTGTGCTTCTGAGCGCCATTGTCTTGTGAGATGAGGAGGAACGATGACTAATGTGGCTTGAACCGGAACCTTGCCAATGATATCGCCTTTCTCCTTGAACTCCTTCTTTACGCTCTTCGCTGTACAGTCGATAAGCCCCAGAGTAATTGCCGTCTTCCCATAACCGACTTGGTCTGCCAAAACACCACCTCGAATGTGCACAGGCCGCTGTGCCCGACCTTCTGCTCGCCACCCCAGAGGCTCCAGGATGGCTTCTGATATCTCTTCCTCAATGAAGGGTTCGGAAGCTTCTGTTTCTCGAGCGATCATCCAAGTCAGAGAGCGGAGCTGTTCAGGACGCAAAGGAAGTTTATCCTCATCAAAGTTTGGAGGCTGTGAATGCTCTGAGTCGGATTTATTACTGAGGAGTCTGAAAGGAGGGTTTTGGATCTTTACAGAAGAAGCGAAATCGGTATCCAATCGCCAACTTAGCACCGGTCGCTCTGAGCGATTCGCAGTAGGGAGTCGTGATAGGGCCCTGTGCAAGATAGAAGCAATATTGAGCCCCACTTTCACAACTCCAACTTGGTTATCCATCTTCAATTGCGTGACGAAGGGACTCGGACGAAGCTTGAGGTCCCTCTCATACTGCCCGGCCTCCTGGCTGTCTTCAATAGCAGCTATTTTCTTGCCATTCTTGGTCCACTTGACAGCGGGAGGGGTGGGGGCACAACGTTGGCAGTGGAACAAGTTATCTGGGACTTGGACAGTCTGCCAATCACTGAAATTGTCACCCACATGTCGTATACGCTCCAGCAGCCAAGCCAAGGCCTTGAAAGTGCCACGCTCGTGAACCTTGTCGACTTCTCTCCAATTACCGCGAGGCCACTCTAGACCCGCATCTTCCGGAAGAGGTACGGTGCACGCTAGAAGGGCATTGGCGCTTGCGCATGCATCAGTCGTAACGCTAGCTTCAAGAGTGTCTCCAGGCACGGCAAAAGACGCGTTCCCAAGCTCGAGGGGCTATAATTTGAGAGTGAGATAAAATTGGAAGTAGGCAGGTTGTATTAACATTGACTCACTTGAACCTTGACGAAATCCGAGTTCATCCAGTGAAGAGGGACATGGCATTTGACGCGCTGCTCCCCCTGGACATCCGACTGCCTCCATGAAGGGTCGAGCTTACATACTATAGGGCGGAACTCTCCGAAATCATATCGCCGCGTGCTCGTCGTAAAGACGAAAGGATCTTCAGCGGGATTTCCGCATCTTGTCGGATCCAGCATCATGAAAAGTGGCGGCAGAGAGGCATCGTCATCACTAGGCAGCTTTTTGTGTAGAGCACCATTGGCTGTCCCACACTTGTCAAGGAGAACATACACTCCGGAAATATCGCGATCAAAATGAGACATCTGAGATTCGGGGATGGTGATATGAAGTTGTGAGTGCACCTCCTTGTCCTTGAACTCGTCGTCTAGTAAGCCAAGACGAGCTTCCCAAGAAGGCACCGTGCCTCCACTGCCCTCGATAGTAATCGTGACCTCACGTGCAACAGGAAGAGCGAACTGCCAAGATCCCTGCAGAAGATCCTGTTTGCATCTGAATCTCGCAACGGGCATCTGGAGTAAACGACGGATCTCTGCATTTGCAGGCTCATTATCACTTGGCTTCGCGTAAAGGCGCCACTCGATCTGCCTAGGCTCGAGGTACAACTCGAATATAGCGTGAGGTGATTGGTAGACAGCAGACCAAATCTCTTGGCGTTTAGGTTCGACAAAGCGGAGCTCTGAGTCAGTTGCCCTCAACACAGCGGAGGACCAGCTGTTCCAGCGTTTTTCCGGGATTGTGATACCTGAAGTTTCTCTAAGGCTGTCAAGAAGCTTCTTATCGACACCGGTAAGAGAGATACACATAGGCAGAGTGGACTTCAGCCCCCGCACGAATACCGAAGGACTAAGACGTGGCAACTGCATGACATCAAGAGGCTCGAAACTGTGCTCGGGACGGCCTGCACATTTCTTGCAAGATGACGAGCCGCAATCTACGCAACGCAAGAGGTCGCGCGTCGTGACATCCTTGCGGCCCTCGCATTGACAAAGACGGACACTCTTCTGCGCGTCCTCCAAAATACGGGCAATTGAATCCGTTTGTGTGGCAGCCAGATCTAACGGTCTCTCCACAAGGTCCTCATACCCTTTGATGCGTTCTTCAAGACCAGTAGTAGCAGAGGAGCCGAAGTCAACATCCATAGCATGGTCGTTGTTCTTGTGACCGACATCCTTCTTCATCTCGTACGTCTCCGTGTCGTCACCAGCCTTGAGTAATTTCTGGCCAGCGACCAAAGCCGAGAGTATGCATGCACCAACAACAGTAGATGACATGGCATTTCCGGCGAGGTCAGCCAACTCATCTTGACTTTCCCTCGTCAAAAGCAATTTATCAATGGGAAGCCCCTGCATGGCCAGAGCCTCGACACCAACCATGGGCCCACCGCGATTGGTGATGTATGGAATCATGGATGGGGTCAGACAAGGGCAGATGCCGGTCTTGCTCGATCCGGTTGAGCGATCGACATTTTGTGAAAGGTTCCACACGAGACTGTCAGTCAATTAGCCACTTAATGATATATATGAGACACGCTACGAACGTCTTGTACGATGGGTCAACACCAATTTTTGCAGAACGAAGCAGACTGATATCCATTAGGTCCCAGACTCGTTCTACCTGTCGTATTCCCCAATCTTGCCATGCAAAATCAGGCAGTCTGCAAGTACCACCTGTTACAATGTCAGAGAGGGTGTAAGCCACAAAACTCAATGGGTGCTTACCTTCCTCCCAACTCGTTAGCGGTCGTTTCTGCCCCAACTTCTCATCTAACCTAGCACGTGCGTGGCGTGACTCACATCTGGTCCAGTCAGTGCGTCCCGCTCGAGATTCCGAGCCACCGCCATCTTGAACAAGTAATTGCCTTGCTTGATGAATGCGAGAATCGTCAGAAGGAAGAAGGAACGCGTCCAGTGTTGATGAAGCGGGCCGCTTCAACTTGTTCATAACTAAATCCTTCCATTTTGCAGGTATGCCTGACCCTCTCTTGTCAACAGCAAATAGATACTTCCGCATCCGAGTATGCGGGATATAGTATTGTTTCGTATCCACCTTGATGTGCTCCGCGCTGTACCCCTGCTTTTCAAAATACTCTTTCACCCTGTCCCACGGCGCTGAGCAAACATTTTCCAGGATGACTAGTGGGGGTCGGTGGTTTGTGACCCAAGACATCATGCCATGGAAAGTGCGACCAGATTCTCCTCCACCATCGATGGTCTTCTTCTCGTTATTGAGGTTAGAGTAGTCGACGCAGGATGTGCCTGCGACGAGAAGATCGGCGTCTCCTGGAACAGTGGCTAATGCGCCGTACGCCGTCGTTCTAAATCACACAGAGTTCGTTCAGTGGATAGAATAAATACAAGTATATGGATAACACACGCTTGAGGGTCTCCCAGTTCGCACACATCTCTGAACAGTAGTGGCGGCTGGAAATTGCGCTCGATGTACGCTTGCTTGAATGGTTCGATCTCACAAGAAAATACGTGCTCAAATTCCAAAGGAATTCCGTGCTGCTCAAGCATAACCTGGCCAATGAGATCGAGAGCAAGTAGGGGCGATTCTGTGCCAGAACACATGGTGGCCACGCGTAGCTTTCGGCCTTTGATGTGCTCGGCGACACCTTTGATTTCTGGAAGGCGAGACACCAGGTCACTGAACATGGCGGCAGTTTCGTAGATGGGTGGTAAAGTGGACGACTCGATTTTACCGTCTGTCTTGGCAGCATGAGCAGGGAGTTCATCATCAGATGCTTCTTCGTCTTCATCCTTGACTTTCTCCTTCTTAACTTTCTTTCTAGGTGCTTTCTTTACAGCAGCTCGAGGCTTTCCATCATCAGATGATGTCTCCTCTGTGGCAACTTCATCGGCAGATTCCTTGGGCTCCTTCTTCCCACCAAAGAAGGAGGTGATGGCCTTCTGCTTGGTACCAGCTTTGGCCTTGACCATGATTGAAAAAGTGTGACGGAGGAAAGAGAAAACGAACACGCTGACTCAATATGACAAACGCGTCGCGTTATGTTACGAACGCGTGCCGTAACACCTGTGACACTGTGACAGAAGATCCTTGACAAACGGGACTTACTCAGCTAATGAGGACCAGCAAGAGTGAATTCGAGGGAATATTAATGTCTCTTGGGCAGCCTATATAACAATGTCCACAATGAAAATAACATTCGATGTAATAACAAATAAAAATTGATAAAAGAGTCCGACCAATACAGAGACGGCTACGACTAACGAAGAGATCACGAAGAAATGTCCACATCATCCGAGTCAGACGGGAGATAGCTTCCGTTGACTACGGAATTACCACAGGGTCAGCCAGGGAAATATGAACAAGTGCATGAGTAGTACACACCCATCTCCGTTTCCAAGTAACTCCTCAAATCTGGACCGGAACTCTTCCACTCTTTTATCGAGCCCATTTTCAGCAGTTCCGTACGTGTAGCCGTGATCTAGCTGGAACGTTTTGCAGTCTCGCAGAAATTGGTCAAGGTCTTTCACCCGGGTGATTGAAAGCTCTGGTTCGTTTGAACCACGCATACGCGCGAGATATGATGCGACTAGAGTAGCGAGCGCCCCTGGGATGAGTTGAATAGTCAGCGATATGGAGTACTATTATTATACGCGTCGCTTGCCAAGTATTACGGTCGCGACGGCGGACTGCGATAGTTCATTAGTTGAAGACATAAAAAGTTTCTCAAGTCGTTCACCTGCTTTCCATTCACTGCGATAGCAGACAAACCAGTAGTCAGGCTACCGAGAAGAACTTGCAGGCCGATAGCAATGTTTAGTGCATAGCTTGTCCACTTCGCTGAAGGCAAAATCAGGCGGAAGAATATATTTCAACTCGAACAGGCGATGAGCGTAAAAATGCACCTTTGGCTGCGCACTTGGCTTTTTCATGTTCAGCTGCATCGATAGTTGGCTGTAGGCGTTCCCCGGCGGTGTGGTCGGGCTGGAAGATAGAGAATTGAGGATATGTTACTCAGGGAAGAACGATTCAAGCTCGCCTGCAAGGTAGTCTTTGGAACCAAGTTAGCTGGGAGACTGGGATACTCCTGTGACAACAAAGTCGCCCTCCGAGGGAGGAAATCTCTGCCCTTGCTCGTTCCACGCGCGAGGTAGTCAAATTCTCCCGAATGGGTTGTAGTACCATTCCTTGAGCACCTAGCAGGATACGGCCCATCTGTGTTTGACGACAAATGCCTTTCTAGTGTCCGAAGAGCAGGGTCTGAAGTAGGTCTTGTTGCCGGAGGTGTATGATCCGCCTGCGAACTAGAGCCAGTGCCAGACTCAACGACTTGCGTGTGCTCGACGTACGAGAGAGGTCTAGCGGGCAATGGTGTGACCGTAGACTCGGATGTAGATTTCGCGACTTGTCCACGCGCCAACGTAGCAGTCCCTGTCCTAGACTCTTCGGTAGCTTCGCGAGCTGCAGAACTTGAATCCGTCAGGGTCACGGGGTCAACAGAACTTGCGGTCGCTGGATCCATGGTAAATTGTGTAAATGAACCACTTAGCTCTCGTAGTACTTAGCAATAGAGCTGAGTGCTAGCGTTGAGCTCTGGCTTGCACCCGGCACGTTGTGGAATGCATTGTGCATGGAACTCAAACTGCCTCGGAAATTGGATGGGTGACTTGTCTATTTCGACTTGCCTCATGATAGCCTGAGACGGAATGGCCACGGGGGTCTAGCGTGTTCGGAAATGGACAGGTTTCGGTCGCGAGACTTGCAGTCACACTCGAGTTAAAGGCGTGCTGATCAAAGGTCTCATGCTAGCGATACGGTGTTTATAGCACCCGTGCTGTTTGTATATTATTAGATTAGATATCAGGATTAAATAACTATATTTTGCCAATGTTCGTGTATACATGCAAAGTGCGACAGATTAGCTATTTGCGTAGTCTACAAATGCAGTCTCCCTCTCCATCCAGGGAGACTTTGAATTACTCCCAATACCTCGGCATTTTGTGTTCGCTTTCACCGGTGACATCTAAGAAATCTGAGGGACGATCCCGCTTCAAGTTCCGGCGGCGATTGTTGACAGGTAACCGTTGATAAGCAGAGTCATGGCCAGCGGGTTGTTGGCTCGGGAACTGATTAGTCCACTGCTGACCTTGCATCCCGTAGGCCATGGGATTGACGTTTTGTTGTTGCTGCTGTTGCTGTTGTTGCTGTTGCTGTTGCTGCTGAAGACTGGTTGCAACCGCGAGGGTTGCGGCGATGGCCTGAGCTTGTTGCAATTGCATCTGAAGCTGCTGATATTTGATTTCTGTGGTCTGCCGCACTTGGTTTGGTAGGGATGGATTCTGAAGCATGATTGATATCTGAGAAATTTGAGCTTGAAGGGACGGATGTTGTCAACAATCATTTGGGACATATCCATGCTGGGTTGCTGATCTGAGTAGAAGTCGTCATTTATAGAGTTGTTGTCCACATCAGTAGCCTGTCCGAAATATATTCAAATTCTAAACACACCGTCTGAACAGTAAACATACCTGGCCGTTGGAAAGGAAATGTGCGGAGCTCTCTTCACTTTCTTTTCTGCTCTCTTCCATAACCTTGTCGATATAGTCAGCGACCCTCGTTCGCATTGGCTTATCCATGACAACTTTGTCAAGTGAAGCTATCTTCTTGCCGCACTTGGGGCAGGTAAAATCGCGCTCAAGTAAGTGTGTCTGGATACATTCCTCGCAATATGAAGTACCACAGCAAGGCGTCTTGACAGCGTCACGGAATAATCTGTTGTCGATAGGACAGGCAAGAGAAGCATCGGTAGGAGGGCGTTCCCGAACGTCAGCAGCGGTCAAACCCTTCGGACGGGATAATTGCTTCTGCCAAGAAGCCCTGCCATCGAATTAACATGCATCATATCATAGAACGAACCATAACCCACAAGTCAGGCTGGGCAACGACATAACCACCTTCCGGTGTGACCATCACACCTTGGGTGATCTCACCCTTGTTCGGATTTTCAACGGCTTTCAGGAAACTTCGTGGAATACCAGTAGTCCTTTTGATTCGAGGCTTGTTGTCAAACTCACGATCACTATTCGTAGGACAATCTTGTATCCAATGACCTGTAAGTGGCCTACGTGTAAGACAGTCAAAGTTCACAATTGCGCAACAACCGACCTTTCTGCCCACATCGATAACAAACATAGCTAGGAGGCAGCGGTCGTTCTGGCTGGGGACGTTGGTGAGGGGTAAATGGCTTCCCACCACGACCAGTAGACGTTCCCCTGGGGTTGTTATATATGGGCACAGCACTGTTTACACCCAATGAATGGGTACAAGAAAAAGCAAAATCACGTTCATGAGACTCGTTCTACTACTAAGACAAAAAGCGCGATGACGCGATACCAACTGAGACATCTTTTCCTGGGTTTCCTCCCAGTTAGCAGTCTGGGCCTGGAACATAGCAGCCATCGCGGCTGCTTCGTCGTCCTTTGTAACAGCGTTTTTTGGAATAGAGGTTGGCTGCATTGAGCGTAAGATTCGCTCTCGAGCGAGGTGACTATATTTCATATGACAACTACGCACGCCAGCTAATTTTGATGTAGGAGATGATTCCTCTTTGATGTCAAAGCGCTTCGACATCGCACCCTTGTGCCATAAAACACCACCACTTCCACCAGGTCTCTGGATAATATCAGAAGTAGGTGTGTGGGTACCACCGTTGGTACCACTAAGGTACATGGCTGCCTTGCCCTTCCCTGGGCGCGATGAAGGGAGACGCTTCACAATGACAGACGAAGAACGAGGAATGATCTGAGAATCATCTTTATACTCTGAAATACACATGAAGTCTCAGATGTAGGATGATGCATTTACTACGCACCTTGCTGGGCTGAAGCATCATATACATATAGGTCGAAGTCATTTGCCTTACCCAAGTTATTGGCCAATATAATATCCTTTTTCAGGTCAAAAACGGAGATCCCGGTGCCGTCAAAGGTCACCCGAGACTCATCCTTCTGGGACTTGAACTTGTAGAAAACTGAAGAAGCCATAAGGAGGCAAAGAATGGATTGTTGGACGGCTGCTACGATATACACAACAATGAAATCAACGCAAAACTGACCAATACGTTGACTACAGACAGATGAAGCGGGCACACGTCGTCTGGTCTCGCCTGGGCAGATGATGAGCGTTTACACGAGAAACGTGGCTAATGGAGTAGGAGATCAAAAACAAAGTTCAAACGGAGATTAAAATAGATGACTAACTCCGCGAATGTAAGATTTTAGTCATCAAATTTCTGTCTCGTTCCACTTTAGTGTACAAGTTGAAACACTGATATTTTCCAAAATGGTTCAGTCTTACGGTGGCACAGGGAACGAATTGAGACAACGCAGTGTCGACGTGTCTGCGAAGCCACTGACGACCACCGATGAAGGCCGCAAAGTGGACCAATTGCTCGACGAGCATCAGACGTAAGTTTTGCCTTGGTCGTGTATGTTTGCTATTTCACGTTCATGTTTGTCAGGTATGAATTCGGTGGACCTGCAGGAGTGACTGCAATGATGGTCGGCTTCCCCATGCTCATGTATTATCTCTGGATCTGCTTGTGGTTCTACGACGGTAAACTTGTGTACCCCACATCCTCTGAGGACATTGTTCCGTTCCTTGGCAGGATGTGGGCTCATATTCGCGACGTATGTACTCACAAAGGTTTGAGCTTCTTGCTGACCTCAACTGGCTACAGGATGCAAGCCCCAATGCATACGCTTGGAAAGTCTATACCGGTCTTGTTGTTTATCAACTCTTCCTCGCATTGGTCATGCCGGGGTACCAACAAGAAGGTCTTCCTGTACCTTCTCTTGGGTACAAGACCCTTATGTATAACTGCAATGCGCTCTACTCACTCTATGCAACCATGCTGACTGCTGCTGCTCTGCACTACTACCATATTTTCCGTCTCACCGAAATTATCGACAATTATGGCCACATTATGTCCGTCGCCATGATTTACGGTTTCGCTGTGTCCTTTGGCATGTATTTCATTACAATTGCAGCCGGGAACGAGATCCGCATGTCTGGGAACCTGATCTATGACGTCTTCATGGGTGCTTGTCTGAACCCCCGTATCGGCTCTGTTGATCTGAAGATGTGGGCCGAGGTCCGGATTCCTTGGGTGATCGTTTTCTTCTTGGCTGTGTCCGGAGGCTGCCACCAGTATGAACAGTATGGTTATGTCACCCCTGTACGTCCCTTTTTTGGAGCTTTAGTCACGCAATAGCCTACAAGCATGTAGAACATGGCATTCATGATTCTCGCAACATGGCTCTACCTTAATGCATGGTGTGTCTCAATGTGAGAATTTGGAATTTGCATTGCTGATTCCATTTTCAGCGCGAAGGGCGAGGAGTGTATCCCCCAAACGTGGGATATGTATCACGAGAAGTGGGTAGCGATTTTTATGCTCGTTTAACCTGGTTGATATTTTTTTAGATGGGGCTTCATGGTCATCTTCTGGAACTTTGCAGGTGTTCCCTTCGTACGCAACTCTTACCACGTTTCAACTTTTACTGACCTATGACTTTGTAGACATACGTATACTCTGTGGTATACATGGCATCACACGATCCTTCTAACTATCAATTCTCTACACCTACATACGTCATTCTTTTCGGCATTCTACTGACAGCATACTACATGTACGACTTGACGATTTTGTTTTCGTCACTTAGCTGACATTCATGCTCTCAGTTGGGACACCTCAATGTCGCAAAAGAGTCGCTTCAAAATGCAAACACAGGGTATCACAACTTTCCGCAACACATTCCCGCAGCTTCCAGGGGGGACCCTTAAGAAGCCCGAGTTTATCCAGACAGCACATGGGCAAGTCTTTCGCCGATTTTCAACTTATCAACTCTCTTACTTTGCAATTTCAGAAACCGCCTTCTCATCAGTGGCTGGTGGAGATACTCTCGCAAACCTGTAGGCTAGATCCAAAATAATGCGTTCGGTCTGCTAACCTCGTTGCTCTTTCTCAGAACTATGTCGCCGACTGGACCATGAGCTTCTGCTGGGGTGCTGTTATTGGAAGTGCAACTATCATCCCGTACTTTTATTCCGTTTTCTTTATTACAGTACTCATCCACCGCTGCGGACGTGACTTTGAACGTTGTTCAATCAAATATGGCAAAGACTGGGAGCATTATTGTTCCGTCGTCAAATACAAGTTCATACCCGGAATCTACTAATCTAGCAAGCTTTTGTCTGTTTATACCCGTTTCCGTCATTTAGTTTTCTCCCGTCGTTGCATGTAGCATACCTTCGCAATCTAGTACCATGGCTACCATGAATTTTTTGGGGGCGTTCATTGTGAAGAGTGACAATATTCGATCACAAATAGATGGGAAACTCGAATCAGACCACACCATTAATGACGTTCTTTTCCAATACCAATGAAATTAAAATATGCACTACCGCGCGCGGCCGCGACCCTCCCTTTTTTGGGTACTTTATCTAAGGAATAAAAGAATAAAAGGTGTACGAAGCCTCAACCAAACCATGCCATCGATCCCGCCTATTTTTGTTGTTTTGACCCTGTCTGCTGTCTCCTGAGAAGAAATCAAGAAAATAAGAAATAAAAGGAAGAAGGCTTATCGTTCTCTCGAAGAGAAGAAAAAGAAAATCAGAGAGAACGTTCAAAAGAAAAGAAAGACCAAGAAATTGTGTCAAAGATGAAATAACGACCCTGAGCTTCAGATGAGCGGAGACATTCGAAGAGGAATGGAGATGATCAACTCACAGATTTATCCTAAAGCGACGCCGTCCGTTCTTGCCATGTCATCGGGATACACTAGAATCTTGAAAGGATCCACCTTGCGACGTCGAGGCCGAATTTTCGGAGGACCGCGACTAGGAGCGTACATGCGGACCACTGACAGCATCGAGTAGAGGGTAGCTGAGCCATTGCCTTCTCCTATTACGTTCTTGCTCGGTTCCAAAAGTAAGTCCACGCCACCGTCACTGAAGATTGATGCCATAGAGACATCAAAGGTGTCACTGGGAAGATCTCGTAGGGAAGGCTTAGAGACAGGTGGATTCTCTGGTGAGCACGAGGGCCTCCTACGGGCGTGCTGTGAAGTGACGCCATCAACCTTGTGAACGGAAGTGGATGACGAAGAGGAAGTGCCGGAAGCGGCAACAGGAGGTTGCGCTTTCTCATTCTTCACGATCTCTTGAGTGACGAGTGGGGATTGGCAAAATACTTGACCGGAGGTGGATGGCGAAGAGGAAGTTCTGGAAGCGGCAACAGGAGGTTGCGCTTTCTCATTCTTCACGATCTCTTGAGTGACGAGTGGGGATTGGCGAAATACTCGACCGGAGGTGGATGGCGAAGAGGAAGTTCCGGAAGCGGCAACAGGAGGTTGCGCTTTCTCATTCTTCACGATCTCTTGAGTGACGAGTGGGGATTGGCGTAATACTCGACCGGAGGTGGATGGCGAAGAGGACGTGCCGGAAGTGGCAACAGGAGGTTGGGCTTTCTGATTCTTCATGATCTCTTGAGCGACGAGTGGGGATTGGCGTAATACTTGACCGGAGGTGGATGGCGAAGAGGAAGTGCCAGAAGCGGCAACAGGAGGTTGCACTTCCTCATTCTTCACGATCTCTTGAGTGACGAGTGGGGATCCTTGGTGTAATACTTGACGAGGTCCGTTCCGTAACAAGCGCTTGCTGAGGCCTCGAAAAATGCTGCCTTGGGCCTTCGGCGGGGTACTGTGGGGCAGCTCTATGTTCTCTTGACCTTGTTGGGATGCAATCTCCATTTTTAGGACCTTGAAAATATAAGTACAAACTACGAAAGGCGTAGATATTTGCGTACCTTGCGTTTCATAGTTGCCTGTGCATAGTTCGCAAGGTCCGGCTGAGGATGCGCCTTGTGGAGTGTAGTACGTTGCTCTGCGAGATCCTTATCGAGAGTTTCGATCAAGTTGGCCTGCCCCGCATTCTTCTTCAAGAGCACGATCATTTCATCCACATGATCTCTGTGGGTCCGCGCCAACTGTATGCGTTCGAGCTGAGCTGCTCCTCGACCTCTAGAAGTTGTTTGTGTTCCGTCTCATAACGTTCTCTGGCTCGAGAAGCTGACGCGGCGATATCCTCGAGTTGGGTCTGAAGTTCTCAGATTTGTTGCTGCGATCGTACCTTTTCCTGCTGGTGCTCAGCGATAAGTGCGTCATGCTCTGAGAGTAAACGTTGCGCCTCCAATTCCACGCTGTTGAGCAAGACAGCATTCGAGTGCGCCATTCGAGTACTGCGCTTGAGCTCACGAGAGAGCGTATCACGTTCCGAAGTAAGAGCGGCGATTTGATCTTGATATGCTGCAAACTCCGCTTGGTGGCCGTGGCAAGCTTGGGAAGGCCGCTGTTCATCTTTGTTGCGATTGACATCCTTCGTTTCAGACGTGGTCGCCTGTGTCGTCGCTCCATGCTTTCGCGCATCTGCCAGTAAGCCTCGAATATCCCGGAACGCTGTGAACTCCGCCTGGTGGCCTTGACACGTTTGGGAGGGTTGTTGCTCATCCTTCTTGCGACGAACGTCCTTCAGTTCCGAAATCGTAGCAAGTGTCTTGTCTCGCGCATCTGCCAGTACGTTTCGAATCCTGCGATGTGGCGCTAGATTTGGTTCCGAAGCGAAGGGATCGTCGTCCTTCAAGTTGCGGCGCTTGGATGCATTATGAGCAATATTGCATTGTCGCTTAGCTGGTTCTTCCCGTCGCTCTGGTTCCTGCTTTGTCATTGAGTCCCTTTTAACAACCGTTACTAGCTCTAATGATTGACATTCGGACCGGTGTTCCGCGATGGCTTGGACCTCCATCACCTGGCCTTGGGAACCAGTGATCGCTGGAGATGCGCTGTTGAGATTTCTGCTGTTGATCTTGCGAGCGATAGTCTCGACCAAAGGATTGGAGATCTCCAAGCTTTCTAGGAGCGCGATATGTTCGTCCTGGTCGAATAGCTTTGACTGGAGCTTGATGACCTGAGCACCCTGTCGCATATTCAGCTCGTTCATGTCGCGCAACTTGGAGTCGTAGGCCCGAATGATCTCGGACATCTCGGACTGCATCGCTTTGGGGTCAAGGTTGAGCTGTTCTTCAGTAGCGCAGTTACGACGTTGCGCCTTATCGAGGGCTTGGGGAGTAGCCTTCCGTTCCTTGTTGACAGCGACGAGCGAAGTGCCCAAACCTCTGTTTACCGTTCTTGGCTTCTGCGTCTTCGTGCGGTTGAGTTGTGTCGGAAGGTGACGGAGCATGCGAGACTTTGTTGCAAGAGAGTCGACATTAGTGGCGGGGTCAACCTCTGGATGCGACTCGGCAGTGTCACGGTGGGTAACTGGCTTGGTGCGGAAGATAGCTCGATCGACGAAGCTTGGAAAAAAGGAACGAACTTTGCCCTTGCGCTGACCTTCGGCTGGTTGGGGTGGTTTGAACTGGTCATACGAGGGAACACATGGCACGCTGATGTGTTGTTGCATATCGGCGGGCATAGTGGAATGAATGAAGATGTTGAATGTATCGTTATGCTGGATGCGTAATAAACGTGAAGTAGTAACGATAAGAGATGGACTGAAGAGAGGACAGGTAGGTGACGAGCTTTTTGTAGAAGCTTTGGAGGCTGACTTCCAGTGAGGCTGACATGTCCGGGAGACTGTTTAGGCTGACTGCCAGTGAGGCTGACATATTCGGGAGACTGTTTACATGACTGCCAGAAAAGACTGCCCACGTATATTTGAATGGAAGTAAAATCATTATACCCTGAATGCTGGTTACTAGCATCATTCATGAGGACATAAAAGAGCACGTCGAGTCGTAACAACGTGACGATGATTTCTGCGATGCTACAGCATATAGTCGTAGAATATTACAAGCTGGGAACCAACGTAAGAGCAGGCCTGTGCGGACTTTCTAGCTAGACCAAGTGGCACTTGAACGTCTTCCGTAAATTCAGAAATGAGGCTGTTCAATAGATGCAACGCAAACTTACAACTTGAAGGAGTCAAAGGACTGAGCGCACAACCACGATGAGAAAGGTCAAGCTCGCGTGTAACGTGTAAGCACTGCACTGTATTAACCCGCAACTATGAAAGGCCCATCGGTGGACGACTGGATCATCTATCAGCGTATCGCATGAATGCATGTGACCTAATACTTTTCGTGGTCCAGCCATCAGAGGCACTGCAATATTAATGAATCCGAAAGGCACTTGCCGAATAAGGACACGTTCACTCCCATCGAGAAGCCCTCCAAGTACCCAAGTCGCCAGCTCACCGTACGTCGGTTTGCTTTCAAGCGATGGAAGGTAACAAAGACGAAGCTATCAAGTGTCTTTCACTCGCACAAAAATACAAGGATGCTGGCAACCTCCCTTCAGCCCGCAAATTTTGCCAAAAATCTATAAACCTGTTCTCCACGCCCGAGGCTGCAAAGCTTCTTGAGTCTATCGACGCCGCGGAGGCATCTGGATCGTCTTCCTCGTCAGGTCCTTCGACATCAAATGGAAACGCTCAGGCTTCGTCGTCGTCTACAGAGACACACCCATCCGCTTCTGGTGCCAAGCATCGGAGCACGGGCAGTGCGAATGGCACCGCTGGAGGGATGGGAGGGGAGAAACGGGAATTTACTGCTGAGCAGTTGAAGGTTGTGAAACGGGTGAAGGCTTGCAAGACTACGGAGTACTATGAGATCTTGTCCGTCAAGAAGGATTGCGAGGAGGCTGAGATAAAGAAGGCATACAGAAAGGTACATTAGCATACAAGATCTCGCGTGCTGACTGATATACGTTCTAATACCGTGATACATCATAGCTTGCCCTTGCGCTACATCCTGACAAGAACGGTGCTCCTGGAGCAGATGAAGCATTCAAGAGTACGTCTAGTATTGCCATCATGTGCGCGAAGTGTCTTATACAAATTAACTGCAGTGGTCTCCAAGGCCTTCCAAGTGCTTTCAGGTATGCTTGACCTATTAAATGCATTGGACGGTTCTGACATTCGTGCAGACTCCCAGAAGCGGTCAATTTATGACCAATCTGGGTCGGATCCAGAATCACGTTCTGGTGGTATGTCTTCGCGCGGGCCCGGCTTCTCTACAAGCCCATTCGGTGGCGAAGGCGAGATGAGTCCAGAGGATCTTTTCAATATGTTCTTCGGAGGAGGCGGTATGGCCATGAACGGTGGATTTGGAGGCGGTCCTTTCGGGGGCGGTCCAGTATTCACTGCATCGTTTGGCCCTGGAGGCTTCCGGACGACACGTATGCGTACGAATATGGGGGGTGCACAAGCACAGCAGCAGGGTGAAGGGGCACAGGGTCGCTCGCTCCTTATGCAGTTCCTGCCCCTCATATTGCTTATTGCGTTCTCATTCCTCAGTGCAATTCCGGACATGTTCTCTACGTCGATACCCGACCCGCAGTATTCCTTTTCACCATCACCACGTTTCAATTCTGAACGGCAAACGAGTGGACTTGGCATAAAATACCATGTTAATGCACACGAGTTCAAGAACCATCGGCAGATTGCAGCTGACATTGCTGGGGGTGCCCAACGACGCGGATCGGCTCTGTCAAGATTTGAAGGGCAAGTAGATCAAACTTACACCAATACTCTTTACGGCGATTGTCAGCGTGCAGTTGATAGGCGGCAACGGAGGAGAGACGCAGAAATTGGTTTATTCGGTGTTGGCACGGACTGGGAAAAGGTGAAGGCAATCGAGGCGGAAAAAATAGATAGCTGTGAAGAGCTGAAGCGTCTGGGCGTCATAAAGTCGTGAAGGCTGCTTTGACGCCTAGGATGATCCTTGGACTTACGCACACCGCTGGCTTAATTACTAGTTCGATTATCCACCGTATCCCCCGCCAACGTGGTCACCCTATGCTTTATTATTTATACCGATAATGTGGTTTTGCGCTTTCTCTATACTCGCAATTTACTCGCAATCTTCACTTGAACTCTCACCGCCATTGGAAACTATCTTAGGGTGGTGATTACTTTGGTCAGCGAGAGGCTAGTGGTTTGCTTCCTCGGATTCGGTTCCGAAGTTCCGGTTTCAATTAGTATTAGTAAAAGTACTAAGTACTAGCGCTTCTGAATTATATTCTGACTCTTGTCTAGCTGAGTACAGCTTTCAGGTGTGGGATGAGCGCAGGGACGTCAGATATTCCAGCACCTGAGCAGGAGCCTGCAGAACTCGCACGTTTCAGAGAGCAATGGAAGGCCGAGGTCAGGGAACGGCAGGCTGCCACGTCAGGCGCGCAAGCTCAACCCGTTCCCAGTGCCAACACTGCTGCAGAACGTGCCATTTCCCCAGCTCGGAGTGACGCCAGCGCAAAACCTGCTACTATCACTAACACATTCTCAACATCTCGGGGGCCTGCAACCCATGTTGTCGCAGGTGCGCCTACCGTCATAACGCACACATCTCACGGCCAATCTCATCTCAGTCCCAATCTGGCTCATGCCGTCGAGGTCTATCGTAAAGCAGTTTTTCACGAGCAACACAGCCAGCTAGATGACGCTCTCCGGCTCTATCGCCAGGCATTTCGTCTCGATGCGAACGTCGACCGTGCGTACTTCATAGAAGAACAACGTACACAGGAGCGTTCTGCTGCTCAGCCGGCTACCCACAAGAAGGCTTCATCCATTGTCTCTGTAGATGGAGTTACACGGGATGTGCAGAAGCTTGGAGTACACCAGGATAACAAGAATAAATCCTTCGTGGCGTCAGGATTTCTAGCACAAGTGCTCAAGAACTTTCCTGAGAATCTTGTCTTTGAGCCGGAGGATGAGAAGGAGGGACTACCTCCCATTAATCTCATCCCCTGATGAAGTTCTGCTCCAAATCCTTCGAATTCTTGACTACACCACGATTGAGCGGTTTGCGGCTGTTAGTCGTAAAGCACGAGTGCTCAGTTTGGATTCTGCGATTTGGAGGTACAGTGCTCGTCTCCTGCATGTACTTTGCGTTATAAATATTTGCAACAGAGATTTTGTTCAATTGGCATATAGGCCTCCTCAGATTGCTGACGATGAGTCTATAACGAATATTGTGGAACTATACAGTTCGGACTACCGGAGAGCTTATATCGAACATCCCCGCTTGCGGTTGGATGGGGTTTATATTGCTGTTTGCCATTACATGTCAGTCATGCTGTCAAATATGTGTCATTTCCGTTTTCTTACAAAACCCATAGGCGAATGGGCGCTAGCGAGAACGCTTGGGTAAATGTACGTAGAGAACTCCCCAACCTTTCGACGTGCTGAGTCCATCATTCCCTTATAGGTATCTCATCTCATCACGTATCATCGATACCTGTAAGTCTTGTGTCTGAGCTATCTGTTACCCTCGTTGACAGTATTACAGCCGATTCTTTCCCAACGGACAGGTGCTATCCCTCCTCGCTAACGAGGAATGGCAGCCCCAGACCGTCATTCCAATGCTCAAGCCGAACCTGCGCATGAAGGTATGTACACATCCAGCTCAGCTCAAACCCAAACTCAACTACGTCCTATCTCAGGGTTTCTACATAGGCGACTGGTCTCTGTCTGGTAGCACTGTCTACATCACAAACCTTGTCGAGAAGCACCTTTCACATGCGCACGCCACTACGGAGTCGCAGCCGAACAAGTATATCTTTCAGATGACACTCGCGTTGCGTTCACGTCCCCTCGGGCGGTGGAACAAGCTCGATTTTATAGGGTATGACTCAGTTAATGTGGAGGATGGGGAGGCAATACCGCTCCCGCTGAAGAATGAACGGTCATTTTGGTTCTCGAAGGTGAAGAGCTGGGCGGGGTATTAGAATGTGATATGCGAGTATGTGCTAGATGAGTGCTGCAGGTTTCTCATTCGTGAGACTTAGTATATGCGTTGTAACATTTTATATTTGATGGATGAGTATTAATGAGTCGACATGTATGCATCGAGTAACCACTCGTAAGCTAAACATCATAACAATTCAATAGCAAGTCGTGACAAAACCCTGGCTATGATAACAAGAAATAGAAAACTGCACAAAACGTTTGCGGTCATAATGAACATGAGGATATAATCATGATGCAATACAGTAAACTTGTTCCGCGACTAGCGATTCCTTACGTGCGACTGTTCTGAATCGTGGTTGATGAAATGTGAAAAAGTGCAAAGTGCAAAAATAATTCAGGTCTGATGCATGGGTATCCATTCCTTGTTCAAGCCTACATGCCTGCCTGACGGTTGAGCATGTAGAGCTGCAAATCTTGCCAGCCTGCAAAAATCCATGTTAACACTGTACTATAATAGAAGAGCAGAACAAACACTCGCCTCCTCCAACCCGACACATAACCTTCTTCGACGTCCCGCCCCCCCTTGCCCCGGAGCGCGTCAGCGTCGTCAGCTTGCAAGTCACCACTTTCCGACTCAAACTATTTGAAAACGCATACGACGCCCGAATCTCCTCTCCCTCCTTTGGGGGCACCTTGAGCGGGGGATCCACACGCTCAATCAGGAGCCCGTGCGGAATCGCATTCACAATCGTCGCCACCTCCACGTCGAGTGGGTCCTTGTCACTTGCGGGGATGTATGTGTGCAATGGGTCGCGCTCCATGGGTGTGTATGACCCTGACCGCGACCCCGGACGCGAGTTGGGCGTCCGGGTCGTCGATGAATCGCGGAACGATGAAGGAGGGAGCTTCCCTGCGACAGTCTGCCGCGCAGATGTACGTATCCCGTTGTTTCCTGCACCCCCGTAAAACGTAATCTGTTGAGCTTTTGCTTTCAATTGCGAGTCGGGCGTCTGTGCCCTGAGGAGAGACCCTGGGGTAAGGGGGCTTTGGGGGCGGTAGAAGGACGTCGATGATGAGGGACGCGATTCGGAGGAGACGTGTACGCTGGGAAGGGGTATCTGTGATCGGCTTGGAGGGCGTGGTGGGGGTATGCGTACGCCGCTCTGGGTATATGAATGGAAAGTGCTGGGAGATGTATTAGTATGCGGAGGAGAAAATGCACGCTGCATCAGAGTCGTGAGCTCTTCGTCATCGTCCGCATCATGCTGCCGCATAGACACGGGGCGCCAGTGTAGCGCAGGGGCCGGAATATGACTTGGGGTCTTGGGCCGTGGGCGTGGTGTCGTCCCAAGGCTGGGCGTTTGAGCTCGTGATGGTGGACGTAGAGGTGGAAAAGGAGGTATAGAAGGGTTTGTGGATATAGATGAAGTTACAGGAGACCAAGGCCGTGAAGATGCATTTGAACTACGGCTGAGGCTCCTTCGTGAAGGCGTGCTCGGCACAAGAGGGGCATATTCCGGGGAGAGGATAGACTTTGTGTTTGGCCGCTTTGGAGGAGTGGGCTTGATGGTCGCCACAGGATCTGGCGCCTCTACCTTTGTTGAGCTGTTCCACGGCTGTTTGAGCATTTTCAGCTTTCACAGGTTGAATTTGGATCGTCGATACGGTCAAGGACGTTTGGAAGCCGGGGAGGATTCGGGCGTGAGGCTGTGGCTATATTTGTGTCCCTTCTCTGGTGTAAGTGGGGCACCACTGGTAAACCGATTGAATGCGAAAATAGAGGTACGTTGTCGTCGTAATGTCTTAACCGGCTCCGATGATGGACCCTGTGATTGTGAAGAGTCTCTTGACACCGAAGACAATTCTCGCGATACAGGCAGGGGAGTAACGGGGACTGGAGGCGATCGTACATGACCGGCGATCTTCCTTGCAAACTTCCTCAGTGGTGATATGCTCCGCGAAAGAGTGCTCGTAGAACTTGTTGCTCGGCTGGGTGAACGGCCTTTCGAAGAGCCATTCGCGGGCGTTGCAAGGTACCCATTTGCTGTGGAACTTGTTTCGCTTCGAGTCACATCACCACCCGTGAGGATCTTTCGCACGGCTTCCATCTCTTTCTCCGTCTTGGCCATTCGCTCCTTGAGGATTCGCCACCTCTTAGCAGATTCTCCATGTCTTCGGAGTGTCTCCCCGTTCTTTGTGACACGGTTCTGCACGCCATTATCAATGATTGCAAGTACTTTGGACGTGGCTGGGACGTAGTGCCTAGAAGAAGTGTGAGTGACGAAGTAGAATGTAAAAGGAGATAGTCCACTTTTTCTTTGCCTCGAACGAGCTGAGCAACTCGTTGAATACCTCAATGCTCAGAGGATTCTTGTCTGAACTAACTGAGCCCCTGTATGAGGACTGCGAGAGTGAATCTTCTGCACCTCCCCGGTGCACCTGCCAAATAAAATCCTGCGCGGTGTTTGTGAGATGATACAGATATTATGAACACAAGAACACACCTGACAACGATTGACTGCCTTCTCCAGGCTTCCCATCATTCCGTCTGCCTGTTCGGTGACGGTTCTGAACACAGTGAGCCATTTATCCTCTTTCAACTCCTCCCTGAGAACATCTGTATCATTCTGCACGGCTTCCCACTCGATGACAAGTACCGCATGCTTGCGGACCAGTACAGCTTGTTCGGAGTCGGGGGTATCATTGGGCTGATTCTGGAAGGGGGCAACAGATTCAGACACGGATTTCATGCCATGGGCGACAGCCTCAAGGCGTTCGTCAAGGGTCATGAGAGCTTTGTCGATGACGAGGGTCGTGGCGGCTGCATCGCCTGAAGATTGAGACTTATGTCGTAGTTCCTGTATTTCTGAGGATTGTGTGAGTAAGAAACGGATGGGGCTAAGGATTCGCGTACCAAATATACGCGTCTGGATGTCCGATATGCTATACGAGAGTTCGGTTATGTGTGTAGAAATGGCGAGGAGACGGATATCTCTGCCATGCGCGTGTTATATCACGAACCAGAATGAAATAGATTGAAAGAGAACTGACTCGTGGCTCTTTCCCTTCCCCTTGCTTCTAGCGAGCAATGAACGCGACGCAGTGATGGTGAGATTTTCTGTTCTGCCGTAAACACCTGCCTCGAGGCAGAAAGTGGAGAACGGAATGACGCACCTTCATCTGCATGATTCAGTGAGCCACTAGATGATGAAGAACTTGATGACGATGTTGGAGACGGGCGAAGAGAATGGTACTGAGAGAACGGGGTAGAGTCGGATGTGGACATGGACAAGGTCGGTGATAGAAGGGTAGCCATGAGATTATATAGACTGCTAATGTGAAATGCAGCTATCGGCTGTTAGTTGGTGGGTCACGGTTGGAGGACCCACCCAGCCAGGTGTAGCTTAAGGCTAGGGAATAATTCCAGAACAAAGCCTCGCCCTTGACTACACGGTCACTGATGACTTGTCTCTGCCGTTATGAGCCTCTTGAATTTTCGTGAATAATATGCAGCGAGTACCGTAATTATGATATGATCGTAGTCTGTCGTAGAGCGAGAATTTGTAAACAATCTTTAATATTTGTAGTTATCGATACCAATAACGAAATATAAGTAGCCTATCAATAGCCTACAACCTTGCACTGCGACTCATTCTGCTCACGCCAATATTATCGGTGACAAAGTCCTCCAGCATAGCGCCATTAATGATATCTTGGATTTGTGACGGAGCCGCGTCACATAAGCCGCGTCACAGACTTATAGGCGCGGCAGGACCGCACCTGGCCCGTGTTGAACGTTGAACTTTCGACCCGCGGGTATACTTGTGCTATACCCTACATGCGACAGAGTGGTTCAACACCCTCCAAGATCTTTTCAAGAATTTGTGCCTTGATCGTGTCGAACTCAAGCTCAAACCAACACGTACCAAGTTGAACTTTTGAAGTATAGCGGCCGCAGTTCTTGTTTAGCACAAACGACAGTCCCCCTGCGTTGCACATTCAGACGTGAGTAATATGACACTGTATAAACATGAGCATTGACTTGATGTGCTTCTAATCATCATTCCTGAAGTGACTCGGACTCTGCCTCATACTTGTTGAGGTGTCATGCCTGTGCAGCTCTCCATGGACAACGATGTTAATATTCCACCACCCTTCAATCGCAACCTCTCCCTGTCCCCTTTGTTGTACTTGATTAAAACATTCCTTTCTCTCACTCCTCCGCGCTGGAAACCAGCCATATATGATGCTATTATCGGAAATCGTTACATGTGTACCCGCCTGTACCATGACATTTTCCGTCTCCCCTTTGGACTCGTTTTGAAGGTCGTGGGAAAAGCTAGTTGCGTCGAAGCAGATGCTTTGCGTTTTGTCAGCACCTTGCGAGATATCTACGTTCCTCGTTACATTGACAGTGTATCAAGCCAGTCCAAAAACTATCTCCTCACTACTTGGGTAGAAGGTGACTGCGTGGGTGACGTATGGGATGATCTTACCGAGTCGGATAAGGAAATGTTAGCGCACGATTTACGCCAGCAACTAGGTTCGATGAGACTTCAGACCCGGTCTTACGAGCGTCGTACCATCTGCAATGCTTCAGGCGGTCCCATTGACGATCCACGCATTCCTTGGGTGGCTCGGAGAATCCCCGAACATTTCCATCCTCTCAAGAATTCTCTGCAGAGGTTTGGACTGGACTGGATTGGCCGATGAATCGCGACACGTTGCAACCCTTACTACGACCTCTCAGTCGAGCGCGACGGAGTTCCTATCGTATTTAGTCATGGGGATATTCTTCCAAAGAATTTGATTTTTCCGGGTGGCCTCAATCATTGGCGATCGGGCGGAGAGAAGATTTGCATCATTGATTGGGAGTATGCTGGGTGGATGCCAATTTTCTGGGATGCATTGAAGGCGACGTGGTTGGAGTGCGACCCTGATACAGATTGGTTGGAAATGATGCGGACAACTTTTCCTGACTGCATTGAAGAATTGGATGCTGATTGGCAGTGGCGAAGTCGTTCGAGAGTTTTGATTCTTTAGAGATAGGCACCAGCGTTTACAATTTTGGAGAGATGCAAGACTTCCTTCAAGTATTTATCTACCGACTATCACAGTTCCGAGATCTACAAAGCTTTATCAGAGTTGGACTTCTCTCGCAACCCATTGTCATGATGCTGATGTTTTAATCACTTGTCTTTGGATATAACCTACACGCATTTGATCTGATCTTGCCAAAAATATCTATTAAAAGCGACAAGGCGTACACTGTACACAAGCGCATCATGATGTAACATACTTATAAGCACGACTGAACTTTCAACTTCCTAGATAAATAGTCTTTACTCCTCAGGTGCGCACAGTTCCCTGATCAGATTCTCATCGATCCTTTTCTCCAAACATACCTCAAACGGAGCTGGATGTATAGCCACAGTATCCGAGAAAGTGAGAGTATCAATCTTTGCTGCAGGATTCTCAGAAAGGCGGAAAGCCCAGAGAATAAGAGCCGTGTTGATGAAGATAGACCGATTTGCGACATGTTGCCCAGGACACACACTGATATTTTAAAGTAAGTCATGAAAACCGATCGAGAAATGAACGATGTCACTCACCGGCGGCCAAAGCCAAAAGTAAAAAATCGGAGATCATTCCGTACACGACCTGCATCGTCAATCCAACGCTGAGGATTAAACTTATGCGGTTCTGGGAAGATCTCAGGATCGTTTGCTATGGCCCTGAAAGACGAGCGTCAGGGACAAAGGTGATACACGAAGATGATTCTCTACTGACCAATGGTTGCCGATAACAGTCGCACCTGCAGGAATGAGGTAGTTATTCCAGATTATGTCCCTGGTCGCGCGATGCGCAAAACCTGCATTGCAAGGTCGTCACCCATCGCCATATCATCACAATTCAAATGGGACGTACCTCCAAGAGCAACAGGTCTCCACCTCAGACTCTCGAGCATGAACGCGGTAACCTGCGGTAACATTTCCTGATCATCAAATGTCGGCACTAATCAGGAGCTATATCAGTTAGTGGATGAATAGAGCAAATCTATAACCTACGCCGCATACGCCCCACGACGTCATCAAGTTCCTCTTGTACGCGAGCTTGTGCGTCCGTGTGAATGGAAGCAGCCATCATCATAATTGTTATTGCACATGCAGTCTACAACAGTGGTCAATTAAAGATGTGAGGTACTGTAAGAGCTTACCGTATCAGAACCAGCCGCGAACATTCCTCCTGCAATGTATGCCAGTTCCTTGTCTTCGAGCTGGTACTGTTTCTGGTGCTCTAGAATGAACCTTGCAAAGGATGGCCTTGCAGTCCCCTCACGCTTAACAGTAGTGAGCGAGGACCTCTCTCAGAACAGCGAAATCACAAACCATCTGTCTTCGCACCGCGTCCAACTGCCCGTTGAAGAGGGCAAGTTCTTCTTGGTGCCATGCCTTGAGCTGGCTTAGGTAGCCTGGGACGAAACGCAGGATTGGATAGGTATCCACAAGGTATGCTCCTGGCTTCATGGCTCGACCAAAACGCGCAAGAGACTTATTGACGGCAACGACTTCAGGGTCTGTGTACGAAGTCGGAGTAGTTTTTCCATATGTGAAGGACATGACCACGGAAGCTGCATAACTAAAATGCACAAATTACCACCTATACCGCGTGAGCAAGAGCTAGCGTTCGTACCGCATTGCATGACTTTGGTGATTCTTTGGATCATTTAAGATATCTAGAACCAGATTCTTCGCATTCCTGGTCTGGATGGGCTCATAGGTCTCCGCAACCTTGGGTTGCAAGCCTGCATGCAAGACCCTGCCTTACATTCAGTATCACTGATCGCATTTGGTAGAAACAAAATGTGTACCTGCGCAGCCGGCGTAATTTCTCACCACTCCCCTCAAGGACTATTCTCATCCCGTCAGATAATGTCTCTTGCACTGAAATAGAACGTGGACGGTCGGCGAGATTTGCTCCCTCTTTTTCCATGATATCCACCGCAGCCTGTGACGAGAACCACTTAATGCCTGGCTAGACGATTATCTGTTTGATCTTACCTGATGACGTCCTATAATCACGAAAATCCTATGACCTTGTTTGAGCGAGAACACGGGTCCGTATTGTTCTGTCCACTTCGCGAATTGAAACGGCACACTGCGGGAGGGGTCAGAGATTATATTGATGTCCCTTGACAAAGACTTACTTCGACTTTGGCATCGTATTTCCTAAAAGCCAACGTCCAGGTGGTCCAGGCGGTAATGGCAATCGCCTTGCGGCCTGATATCGTTGCTTCACGATCCAGATGCTGGCCAGGACAATAACAGTGCATGCAACAGTGATAAACGCCATTGAAATAGTTGGGCTTGCTGATAGTTACAATACCCAACGGCTTTGCAACAGATTAAGTACCCCAGGACATGGTGACTTGAGGCTGCGATGAGCAACGGGTACGCTGAGATTACATTGCATGATTACACTGACTTACAAACATAAGTTGAACACCTGCACGGATCAATCGGGTCTTCCTTCCACATACTAAAGGTAATAAATCCGCAAGAGAACCTGATGACCTCCTTGTGATCAGTAGTGGACACAAGATATTTCGACTGCATCAGATGAAGTGTCGTTCTCGATGACCCATTGGATCGGTAACCGGTTGTACCATAGGACCGTGGACCGTTGACTATTGGGTTTACTAAGCATAATGATGAAGTGGGTCACTGTTCTAAAAATAAAGCGTTATATGTACTCGGAACTTCGGCTTGCGTAAGAGAAAATGCATGATATGCGACCGATACCCACGTACGTACGTATTATGTTTTACATGATACATATGTAGTTATCATGAATTGCATGCCGTCCAGCTGAATACCTGCAGCCAGGGATGTCATAATACGGGAGTAGACCCATGACCCTATGTTGTGAAAATGAGTACAAAACCTGTACTTGAAGCGAACCTACTCACAAAAACCCTGTATAATTGAATCTTTATTAGGAGAGACTCGATCCTATAGTAGGAGAACGTGCTGTACGGCCGTATATTTGTCACGTAGTGAAGAATGTATGGTCGGAGCTAGTAGTTGCGTTATCAATCTATTTCGAAACCGTGAGCATGCACAAATGAGATACGAGAATTCAGTCGCACCGAATCCCGCAAGAAGCCAAGAACCAATGCGCACTAGACCTTCGAAATTCCGTCCCAGAGAAAAAATCGAACTATCCCAGTACCGTCTGTGTGCCTTTCGTACATGAAGAATACCCACTGTTCTCCGCTGGTGACAACGCCCCTGACGGCATACAAGTTATCGTAAAGTCAGACTACCTCATGGAACATACAACAATAGAGAGATGACCCCTGCAACTGGCAATACGAAGCCGCAGCAATTGCAGCCTGACGCAGAACTTCTAGCACGATACACGTACAAGATAATATCAGCAGTCCAGTTTCGACTAGGTATGAATGAGGTTGTGTGTTCTGGGCACGAGCAGAAACGAAGTACTTGAAATCACCCAAATTTTCAATCGGTGCATGTGTCTGTGCTGGAAGTCTGCAAAATGGTGCTAGACATCAAAGAGTGTAATCTAGAAACACGATGGCGACAATAGAACATCGCAAACCTTACCTTTCTGGCGCCTGAATCACTCATAAGATTAAGAGCCGTGACTTCATTAATTATCCGGTCCATCATGCTGTCCACGAGATCGGCACCGTCGTCAATGGTCGTGGATTCAATATTCAAGCTGAAGACCTATGCTCTGCACAAATTGATCCGCAACATTGAGCACGCGATTACATATCTTTGCATTTGCCATAGCGAAACTCTCCAACGTTGATGTCGACGCTGCGGCCATCCATAGAGAGGATGGATGAAGGACCCACCAGAGACCTTGCGAATGCGGAAGCGCTGACCGTCAACGATCTTCAGGTGGAGCGTCATTGCTGAGTAGGCCAATGGACAGCATCGAGACCTTCAAAACATATGATCAGCAGAAAGTAAAGGTGAAAAGGTGAGCATTAACCATGTTTAACCGCAGCCACAACGTCCATCTTCTTCTCTTTGGAAGCTCTCACTGTGAAGTCGTCGTCTTGTCCCTCATCCGGATGTTCGATTTTATCAATGAAATTGGACAAACTCCCTCGGCTGATCGCCTCACCGATACAAAGGTGAGTTACCTGAATTACGCACACGTCCACTAGGTCCTAATTCAAAGGTGACGAGATTCAAACGGTCCTTGGTTCTGAGAGAAGTGAGGATAAAGTCTAGCGATACCTTGATGACGGGGAGCTTAAGTCCGCATGGATCACTCGATGGAGGGAGCGGCACGATTGAAAGGAGATCAAGTGCTGGATGTGGGAGGGAAATAAGTAAATCGGAGGGTCCAACAGTCAGTCCATCCCGGGCTGATTGCATCATAGATAACCTGCGGAGACGTCAGTCTCATAGATATAATGGGGCGCTAAGAACTCACCGTGAATAACAAGAGAATAGTGATGCAGATGAAGACAGAAAAGAAGACAAGCTGACATCTACAAGGGTGGCAAAACCATGGTCTACGAAGATTATCATCAACGACAAAACATCGGTCAGATGAATAAAGCTTATAAAGTTGAAAATACTCATACAATGGGATGCTTTATCCATTAGTACGAAGAGTAGTCGTGAAGTATTTATAGGTGATAATAAAGTATATTGGAACATACTGCATAGATCAGTCAGGGGGCTGATACGACTCGATGAAAGATGCAAAATAATTTAGGTACCAATCAACCATTCTACAATGGATTTGGTCAACTCCTGACAGGTTTGGATGCAGCGGGTCAAGTGCAATATATCCCACGTTCGACGAAATAAAAATCATGACTCGTGCAGTGATCGTGCTCGAGATTTTCGTAGTTCCCAAGGCAGACTCCCAGCCTCGTAAGTGACTATGCGGAGTCAGAGTACTAGGCGGTAACGTCGGACTCTTCACATATAGTACATTCCATGATAGCACAGTAAAAATAAAACATTAGCGGGGTACCTATATGGCATGCAAGGGGCACAAATATGGAAGACAGCCGCCAACTCACTAATCAACCGCCATCGCAACCTCCTCCAACATTGCATCCCCCGTGACTTTCAGTTCCATTCTCTCCTCCTTGCCGTTCACAAAATCTTGCCCATTACCGTTTGATCCAGGCACAGCAGCACCAGAACTTTCACCTGGCCCGGTTCCTCCCTCGCCACTATCCATTCCCGATGGCGGCAACGGCGGTAAGAATGCCCCCTCCAGTAGCGTCGCCTCCTGACGTTCCTTCTCCTTGTTCTTCCAGTGTTCCTCAAGCCCCACCCGCGCATCATGGCTTGCCTCCCGCACCATCGCCGTGCGAGTGGGCTTCCACTTCGTCGGGTCCATCGCATTATAGCACCCAGCCGTCAGACCCTCGAGAGCCCATAACTGTGTCCCACCAGCAGCAAGCGCGCGTTCGACGTGCCTGTCAAGCAACTGGTGCTCGAGAAGGCCTGGGTAATACCGCCCCGCGATCCACGTCAGATCAACGACAATCTCATAACCCGGCTTTAGGATGGGGCGGAATTTGAATCCGTCAGGGGCCTTTGGCAGTGGGAAGGCATAGAGAACCGGATGCGAGAGCGCGCTGTTTGCGTCATGTTGTGGTGCGGTAGATACGGAAGCGGAGGCGCCACCTATGTTGCTGTGCGAAAGAACATCCGTCGTCGTGCCTTCAACGGAAACTACTGGGTCTGGATTTGCGAGTGGGGGTGGTTTCAGTGGGGATGGACCATGCATGAATGAAAGTCCAGATGGTACACCGTCCGGCTTAAACGACCCGTTCACGTTTGAGCTGCTATTTTCGATTGCCTTACCCTTTCCTTTGTCAACTACCATCTCCTGACTGTCCCATTCTTCCTCCCAGTCTTCATCTACGAGTTCATAAAGCGTCCCTACCGCATGACAGACTTTGGATCCCCTCCCGCTGGGTGGATCTGCAACGAACAATCCTTCGAGACGCAAGAACACGCCCCGCCCCTCAGCACCACCGACCTGGCCGCCCATAGACCGCGCGTACTCCTGCGCCTTCCTGCTTGGACCAGCAGGTGCTTTGATAAGGTCATTTCCTTCGGGAGCAATCTGGCTCCGCGAAAATTTGAGCCGAATGAGTTCATCTGTCCAGATACGCTCTGCACCCCACCACAGGCCCTGGTAGCGTGTCTGCACGATCGTCTGGGCTAGTGCCAGTGGGGGTAGCGGTGCAGAGATACTAGGCGTGTGAGAGCCTGAACCAGAGGGCGTCGCCAGGGAAGAGGCGAGGTTAGCGTTGTATGCCATACTTGAGTTCATCACTGAATCGAGACTTTGAAATGTGCTGACTGTCCGTGGTGGGCCGGAATTGGGGTATTCGACGCTGAATTTGAACTCCCAGTCGTCCGTGGGTGACCAATACCCAGAAATATTCGCGCCAATCTGAAGGGCAATGCCATATGGGGCTGCAGCCTTTGCAAAGGTAACTTCCGAAGAAGTGGAATAAGGGTTGAATGCAAAAGTGCGTGCTGGGTCTGGGTCGAGGTCCTCGTAAGATACTGCATGAATAGCTTGGATAAGCTCGTCTGAAGGGGCGACTGATTGATACGGAAGAACAAGTTGGTCTGAAATATACAATGATTGGGAGATACCAAGGAGTTTCATTTTGTAAGAAAGGTCGTGCCAGGACGACCCAAGGGACTTCCTCATCACCATTGGATGAGTCAACGTTCGAGCTCGGACGACCGTTTGATGGTCCATCAAGGATATCCATACCTGCATCCTTTGGAATAGGCATAGGCTTCATTCTTGTCTCTTCGACGAGACCTGGCCAGAAAAAGATGGAATCGTCGCCGCCCGGACCGCTGGGCCCATCGATCGGGGTATTCAATGCACACCAAAGGAGTTCACCATCACGGAACCATCGACGAATTTTGACTTCGGGACCATAGGCACAGCTCAAATCGGCGTTGCGCTCCCTGAGCATGCTTTGTTTTGGTGCAGGCTGCTTGACAAGTTTTGGCATGCGACGCACACCAACGTATGGTCTAAACCTTTCTTTCTCGCGTGATATTTTCTCTTGATCCCGAACGGGCCTCTCCTTAGGTTGCTGAGGCTGGCGTTTCAATCTAGGGGGTTGAACTATCCGTGTGGGTGTGTTTGCGGCAGAGGGCGTGGAACCGCCGCGCTTTGGAAGAAGGCCCATGGAGGCAGTGATTTCACGTTGGGGTTTTTTATTGCAATATTTGCAATTGCAGTTACTGCGATCAAGTGCGGGGTCTGTAAGCAGCCATAAGGCGTGGGGAATAAATTCTGGGACAGAGCGGAAGCGTTTTGCATAGGTGGAACCTAGTACTTTGATATTAAACGCCGACTAATTACACTAATGAGGAAATGCAACTCACCCATGAGATAGGCGTCGTGACGAGGGTTATCTTTTGGGCCTTTGTTGTGATCGAACATCTGATAGCCCGTAGGCCATCCTCGCAAAACATAGTTGCCCTCTGTTGAAAGAATGAGATGAATGATCAATGGCCCAGGAAATGAGAAACGAGTACTCACGAGCCATGTTAAGCTTTGAGGCAAGGGCTGCACCAACTTCAACGCGCCATTTAATTGATAACGATTCATCGAGGGCAGCCTGTCGCATGAAGTTTACATGGCCCTCACTGTCGATGTGGGGGGTAGTGTTTGTGGGCCACTTGCTTGAGTCACCATCAGATCTTGGGAAGTCGATAAAGGTAGGATTAGCAGGGATGGCATGAGATGAGCTGAACCCCTTGTGGGTGCTTCTAGCACTCATCCTGCACGCTGTGAGTGCCAATAATAAGTAAGTTTGGTACTACGATACGCTGAAACCAATAAGTGATTACATCAGAAATACAAATAAATGCAAACACTGTCAGCGCTTATAATCCTCCAAAACTTTGTTGCATGTGTCCTCTGATGGCACGATGCTCGCGTCCTCGTGTGATTTTTGAAACAGCCTCTTTCTGTTGAAAAACTCGATGACGGGGTCATCTTGCATAAACTGCCGTGATTATCTACGTCTTGCACATCTCTTTCTTGTGGCAATGGCGTTAAACAACACGGCAAAAACGAGATACGTAGTATCGTGACTCAATTGGAGTTCGTCTGCCTGTCATTTTTATCAGGAGGATGCTTTTCGATTGTTGCCAGACATTCTGTACTTCGTAGATCTCTGATACAAATTTGAGTCGACTTCTTCATTCATACAAGCAATCTCCTTTGAGAGGCAGTACGCAGCTGGAGGTGTGAGTAACATGTTCGCGCAACTATTCCGAATTGTTGCTCGCCAGGTCTGTTTTCCACCATAGGTCGTGTCGATTTAGCGGAGAGACAGGAAATTGAAGCCTGAGTTTACGGAGGACCCGCGCCAGACTTGCCCGATACCGCAGAGCTAGATGAATCATGCACCAGAGTATCAAACCATATACAACCAAAGTGTCTCTCCTAGGTAGTCCAATAGACAGTCGTTCCTTTTATAAAAATCCAGGTGGACGCAGTCTATTTGTGCAGTGACAGAGGTTCAGTGTACACTAAGGCGCGCTCATCACTGCGACTGCTGCACTCTTGCCCGCTCCAGCTTGAAATAAAACTCCTCCTGCCTTTGTACTATAGCAAGTCAGTGTTAATGAACGAGGAGCCACTACAATCCAGACGTACCAGACTTGAGGTGTACGCCATACCTATTCACATATGAGAATGATTTGAGAAGCCGAAAAAGAAACTACTTACCAAAAAGCATAAGCAGATGAGACGCCGAGACCAAGGGCGACCGAAAGGTCGAGCCAGAGTCTCTTTCTAAGCTTGCCAGTAATTGGTGCAATAGGCATTGTTGGATTAAAGATTGTTTTGAGTGTTGAACGTTACGGTGCAAGCCGGGAGTGTGATGTGACCAAACAAGAGCACAACAAAAGGGCTCATCTCATCCGCTTCACTTAGCATTGCATTGTACGAGCACGCTACCCTGAACCTTTAAACTCGTACAAATTATCAATCTAGTCATCTTTCATCTTGCGGTACAAATCAGAATTAGATCAAAAATCAATTCTAAACTACTCTTATAACAATCTCAGCGAACCCCCTCTAGTCACACCACAATCATGGACATCGACCCATCAGGTTCTGGTAGCTGGCGCTTTGCACAATGCTTCGGTGACAAGGGTGAAGTGGACGACATCACAGAAGGTCCGTGCACCCACTCTGATCGACTCTCTGGTTCAACTGACCCACATCGATGGGATACCGCAGCCGACATCATATCTACCGTCGAGTTCGATGCAACTGGAAATTACCTCGCCACAGGTGACAAAGGTGGTCGTGTCGTTCTCTTTGAGCGCAATGAGTCTGTGAGTATCGTCCTGACTCTATCGTTCTTGTATTAAATCTCTGATTATGCCACGCGATCGTTAGAAAAGAGGCTGCGAGTACAAATTTTACACAGAGTTTCAGTCACACGAGCCCGAATTCGATTATCTGAAGTCTCTTGAAATCGAGGAGAAGATCAACAAGATCAAGTGGTGTAGACGACAGAATACCGCCCACTTCTTGCTTTCTACCAACGGTCCGCCACTTCTGTCCCTCCCAGCACTCTTGACTAATTCCACACACAGACAAGACAATCAAGCTTTGGAAAATATTTGAGAAGAGTATCCGTGTAGTTTCAGAGTCAAACCACCTTGATGGCCATCGTGCGCTTCCACCCCCAAGTCTAGTCTCCCATCTCAAGCTCCCTCGCATGCAGCCACAGGACAACATCATCGCCGCTGTCCCACGTAAAGTCTACGCCAATGCCCATGCCTACCACATCCATTCCATATCTGTCAATTCCGACCAGGAAACCTACATCTCCGCCGACGATCTACGCATTAACCTCTGGAACCTCGGCATCAGCGATCAGAGTTTTAGTAAGTCTCTACCACCCTGATCTAGAAAGACGCTCATGGCCGATAGATATCGTGGATATCAAACCTGTGAATATGGAAGAACTCACAGAAGTGATCACCGCAGCGGAATTTCACCCCCAGCAATGCAACCTTTTCATGTACTCGAGCTCAAAAAGTAATATCAAGCTCGCAGATATGCGCGACTCTGCACTGTGCGATCGTCATGCAAAATGTGTGTCCCTCATTTGAACCTTAAGACCCTTTGCCCCCTTACATCGAATCACGTGCAGGCTTCGAAGAAGAAGAGGACCCAACATCCCGATCCTTCTTCTCCGAGATCATCTCTTCTATATCTGATGTCAAGTTTAGTCACGACGGGCGGTATATCTTGTCGCGCGACTATCTCTCCCTTAAGATCTGGGACATTAACATGGAGTCACGCCCTGTAAAGACCATTCCTATCCATGACCACCTCCGCGGCAAGCTTTGCGATCTGTATGAGAACGATTGCATCTTTGATAAGTTTGAGTGTGTATGGAGTGGAGATGATAAGTGCGTGTTCGCTCTCGTCGTTTGCCCCTGTACCTTTCTTTATATTCTGCTCCACCGTTATCCCGTGTTCTCCGATTGATTCCTTGCTATCTTCCAAACCATTACTAAATGACTTGCCACCTAGGCACGTGCTAACGGGCTCGTACCACAACTTCTTCCGCATATTTGACACCGACTCGCCGAATGATGTCGTGCTGCAAGCAGACAAGTCTGCTTTCAAAGCTAAGAAAATCGGTGCACCTGCTGGCAAGAATGGGCTCAAGAACGGCCCACGGCCCGGTGGACTGCGGGACGCAATGCAAACGGATACACTTGACTTTAACAAGAAGATTTTGCATGCTAGTTGGCATCCACGGGAGAACACAATTGCTGTGAGTGTAACGTTTTCGATTTAGTTTATGCTTTGCGCCGTCATTTTTGGGCTGCCGATTTTTCTTGCTTGATATCTGCGTTCTAGTCTGTGTGCTGACACTATAATTAGATTGCTGCGACGAACAACCTGTTCTTGTACAGTGCAGCATAATCTGGTTCTACCCCCACTCTCATTTCTTCGGCAAGAGAGGGCAAGTCAGCAGTGTACAAGTGCCCGAGACACCGTATTACGCACGGACTCATTCTTTCTTACACTACACTACCATATTACCGTGGGCGCTCATTTTATCCATCTTGCTTACGATACGAATCAGATACCACGTACAACTGCGTATTACCCTGTTTGTGTTTTCGGGACTTGTTTCTCATCCTTGGGCGCCGCCCCTCCTTCCCTCCCTCTCCACCTCACTCGCACGCACCTTGCATATCCCCTACCACCACGTACATCATGTTTTCGAGAAAAAGATTCATGTAGAATGAGATGAAAGAAGAAGTAATCAATGACAAGGGCTTGTATCATTTATGTACATTCGCGGATAACATGCGAGGTTTGTTAAGAGCACAGCCATATACTAGTTGATTCATTCTTCAACTGTATGAATTACTCGCAAGGCAGTATTTCACTCATCCTCGTCCCTATTCTGCAATTTCTCAGGTAGAAGAGATGCTAACCACAACATCCCAACTGCAGGTACGCACAGAACAACATACACCGCGTGACCACCCAAAATATTGTGATCCTTCGAGAACGCGAAAACGGACCCAGCAAACATGGGACCGACTGCATGTGCGATTGATACTGTCGTTTGACCCATGCCATTGACCGCACCCAGAATATTTTTCGAAGGTGCTGATGCGGTGACAAACATGAATATACTCGCTGGTTGCGAGTGAGTGTGAGACCTACAATAGAGACATGCGCAATGACAGGACTCACATATAGACATGTCCCACGTTACTATCAGTACAAGCTGACACAGCAATACGTTTGTGACCATGTAATCAACGCCTCTAGAGAAGACTAGCCACGACATGACTGGAAACATGATCATAATGGGTATAAAACACGATGCACCAGTGTAAAAGGTGCGTTTGGGACCTAGCCGATCAATGACCTTGGGGAAGAACAGCACCTGGAATAAACCGTCGATGATGCCGAATAACGCCAACCATAACCCAATTGTCGGGGGTGCAAATCCGAGTCCGCCGAGGTAGTTGGGGGTGGAATAAAACAAGGGCATGAGAGCGAACATAGAGATGTCGAGAAACGCAAGAAAAGTTTGGTTTGCGATGGGAATTATGATGCTACGAGTGAGCAGCGAACGTAGAGGGACGTTGGCCATATCCTCCGAGGATGCTCCGTTACCCCTGTGTTCTTCCACAGGTTGATCGCTCGTGGTATCGCTAGTTATATTGCGCTTGCGCTTGCGCACGGTCGCTAATGTCTGAAAGAGGTCATTTATGACATGGATTTCTATCTCGAGATCAACTTACCTCTTCCAGGAAAGATACGAGTACGAACGACACGAGAACAACTGATGCAGCAACAGCGCAGGGCAAGAAATACGGATATTTTGCCCAGAATTGTCCAGCAAAGATATTTGGCCAACGGTCTTGGGGGCGGGCTAGGGCTCCCCCCATAACAAAACTGCAACACTCTCAGTACACATTTTTATTCAGAGAAAGACTAACCCTAAGAAGCTCCCAAAACACCACGTGATAGATATGAGAGCAAATCCTTGCGCCATGTTGGTCGAATCCGTGAGTTCGCCCATCACACTCTTCATGACCCCGCTATTGCCATTCAGCATTCCACAAATAGAACGGCTATTTGACTCGTTGTAAGGAAATATTCAACCACGTACACAAACGAAATCGACGCACCTGATGACAAGACTCCAGAAGGAGGTCGACAAACCGAAGCAAAGAATTGAGAGGCCCGTCCCAAATAAACCAATCCTGAGGACAGGTTTACGTCCGATGCGATCAGAAAGACGGCTCCATTTCAATACCGTCAGTGCTTGTGTGATAAAGAAAAGTGACTCCTGGTATCACCGGAGTCATCTAAGTTTATGTCTTCGTTCAAATGACGTGACCTACTATGATTCCAGCATAATAACCGACCGCTGCATCATTGCCGCCAGTAATATCTAGTTCTCGAATGAGCTACGATCAACGTTCAAATTTAACCCCCTGAAGATGCTGTTGACATTATACCTGGTTGATGTACGGGTATATTGACAAGGAGGCGATGGGTTCCGCCAACAAGACAAGCATCAAAATGCTGATCTGCATTATTGGAAGAGGAGTCTTTTGTTTCATCTGCGGGGCTTCGCGCAGAAGGGGGGATGTTTCTGTCTCAGATCCCTGGACATCCAGTGTACTCATCTTGTTACAATTGAGCTTGGAAGAGGCGCGATTTGCGAGCAGGAGCCGAAAGGCCCTAAGCAACAAACATCGAGATTTGAGAGTCCGCGCTGGCACACGCAATGATAGCAAGAATAGCTATGCTCATGTGTCACGGATCATCCATGACTTGAGTCATAGCTTGACCATCATTGCGGCTGCAGAAACATGATGACTCAGTAGATATCCCAGGATGTTGTTTGGCAGAAGCTTTAGAAATAAACAACCGCTTAAATTTAAGAAATGTTATTTCGTGTCTGATAGCACGACAAGCATCATGATACAGTAACAAGATAGGTGAAAAATCCAGATTCACCTGCAGTGGCCCCCATACCAGCAAACCCAGAGCTTGGTCGTCCTAAATTTCTGATCTCGAGGCTCCGGGTAGCGGCTGTCATGATGATGCCATCCGGCCAAACAAGACACAGCATAGACACCGAGTGAATGTGTTGAGAGGAACTGAGCAGCAATGAGATCACCTATACGATAGATAATCGCGTCCATCTCATATTTCTTGGCTGCTTCCAACACCGCACTCGCGTCATCGATGCTGTTAAAAATCGGGTCGGCACCGGTGGACGGGAAAGAAAGCAGAAGTAGGGGGTAGAGGGTTGTGCTGGGCTCTGTCACAGGAATGACAGGTACAGCTAGTTCTGATCTATTCTGTGGTAACGTGAACATGCTGGCGAACATGGGTGAAACTAACGACAGGATGAGCTTGAAATGATGAAAGTCGACACCATCGGCGGAGCGGAGGACGATGTCATGGTCTGGACTATTGAATGGTGCCCGAGCAGTGGAGGTTTCCTGACTCCCCGACATGAATGGTTATGACGAATGTGATCGTGGATGATAGGGGTTTCCTATGTTGCTGGTGGCGGGACCCCCGGCGCTAGTGGCATGGCCTTCAGTCGTTCAAAGGGCATTATACTAGGAGGCGGAGAAAAACGAATCCAAAGGACAAAGAGCGATCAGCTGGATGGGTGTCTGTAAGTGTAATGAAGATGAAATTTTTGTGAAACTGTCAATTAACCAAAACTTGTATTGAATAGAAGGCAATGAGATACAAAACTTACGAGCAAGTAGGCGTTGGAGGCAGAGCCACAAGAGTCCGTCTAGTAGCTGATGTTGATCTGTCCAGGTTGCCACCACAGAACAAGCGCACTCCGTGCGAGAAGTTTCTTGACTAGTGACTGAGACGGCAGGGAGTGGACAGTCAGTTTACGAGACCAAAGTTCATTCCATTCATACCGTAACAAGCCCAAGACTAGTAGACTCGTAACCAGGACTACGTCTTTGAGATGTGAGATGCACCTGTGACTCCCACATAAGTACCGTAGTAATTATAGGTGATAATACATGGGTTTCGCACGTGTAAGATGAGGTGGATACAGCAGATCACCGCCTCCTTCAATATCTCTTCAATAACGAGCAAAGCAACTTTATGTAGCGTTGTAGGACTTGGCGCCGTCACCAGCGATGACCTTGCTTTATTTGTAATTGTTTTCGCCATCTAATTTCAAGTCAACCATAATTTGACCATAATTGACTGCATTTTAGTTTACACAACAGTGCTATGGATCGTAGCAGGAGCAGGAGACGGTTAGAGTACATCTTATTTCTGTCCTAATCTTCTAGCACATACGTGGGCGTAAAAGCACCCGATACTGGTAGAATGCCTGCAGGGATATTTGTATGCACGGAACACTCCGACATATGCTTTGTAAGCTGGTGATTGGAACCTCACTGACTCCACCGTGGGCGCTCGTTTTATTCATCATGCTTACGATACGAATCAGATACCATGTACTGCATATTACCCTGTCTGTGTTTGCGGGACTTGTTTTTGGGCGCCACCCCTCCTTCCCTCCCTCTCCACCTCACGCACGCACCTTGCATATTCCCTAGCTACCACCACGTACATCATGTTTTCGAGAAAAAGATTCATGTAGAATGAGATACAAGAAGAAATAATCAATGACAAGGGCTTGTATCATTTATGTACATTCGCGGATAACATGATGTGAGGTTTGTTAAGAGCACAGCCATATACTAGTTGATTCATTCTTCGACTGTATGAATTACTCGCAAGGCAGGATTTCACTCATCCTCATCCCTATTCTGCAATTTCTCAGGTAGAAGAGACGCTAACCACAACATCCCAACTGCAGGTACGCACAGAACAACATACACCGCGTGACCACCCAAAACATTGTGATCCTTCGAGAACGCGAAAACGGACCCAGCAAACATGGGACCGACTGCATGTGCGATTGATACTGTCGTTTGACCCATGCCATTGACCGCACCCAGAATATTTTTCGAAGGTGCTGATGCAGTGACAAACATGAATATACTCGCTGGTTGCGAGTGAGTGTGAGACCTACAATAGAGACATGCGCAATGACAGGACTCACATATAGACATGTCCCACGTTACTATCAGTACGAGCTGGCACAGCAGTACGTTTGTGGCCATGTAATCAACGCCTCTAGAGAAGACGAGCCACGACATGACTGGAAACATGATCATGATGGGTATAAAACATGATACACCGATGTAAAAGGTGCGTTTGGGACCTAGCCGATCAATAACCTTGGGGAAGAACAGCACCTGGAAGAAACCGTTGATCACGCCGAATAACGCCAACCATGACCCAATTGTTGGGGGTGCGAATCCGAGTCCGCCGAGGTCGTTGGGGGTGGAATAAAACAAGGGCATGAGAGCGAATATACAGATGTCGAGAAACGCAATAAAAGTTTGATTTGCGATGGGAATTATGATGCTACGAGTGAGCAGCGAACGTAGAGGGACGTTGACCATATCCTCTGAGGATGATTCGTTACTGCCGTGTTCTTCCACAAGCTGATCGCCCGTGGTATCGCTAGTTATTTTGCGCTTGCGCTTGGTCGCTAATGTCTGAAAGAGGTCATTTATGTCTTGGACATCTATCTCGAATCTAACTTGCCTCTTCCAAGAAAAATACGAGCACGAACGACACGAAAACAACTGATGCAGCAACAGCGCAGGGCAATAAATACGGATATTTTGCCCAGAATCGTCCAGCAAAGAGCTTTGGCCAACGGTCTTGAGGGCGGGCTAGAGTTCCCCCCATAACAAAACTGCAACACTCTCAGCACACATTTTCATTCAGAGAAAGAAAGACTAACCCTAAGAAGCTCCCCAGACACCACGTGATAGATAGGAGAGCAAATCCTTGTGCCATGTTGGTCGAATCCGTGAGTTCGCCCAACACACTCTTCATGACCCCGCTATTGCCATTCAGCATTCCACAAATAGAACGGCTATTTGACTCGTTGTAAGGAAATATTCAACCACGTACACAAACGAAATCGACGCACCTGATGACAAGACTCCAGAAGGAGGTCGACAAACCGAAGCAAAGAATTGAGAGGCCCGTCCCAAATAAACCAATCCTGAGGACAGGTTTACGTCCAATGCGATCAGAAAGACGGCTCCATTTCAATACCGTCAGTGCTTGCGTGATAAAAAAAAGTGACTCCTGGTATTATCGGAGTCATATAAGTTTATGTATTCGTTCAAATGACGTGACCTACTAGGATTCCAGCGTAATAACCGACCGCTGCATCGTTGCCGCCAGTAATATCTAGTTCTCGAATGAGCTACGATCAACGTTCAGAATTAACCCCCTGAAGATGCTGTCGACATTATACCTGGTTGATATACGGATATATTGACATGGAGGCAATGGGTTCCGCCAATAAAACAAGCATCAAAATGCTGATCTGCATTATTGGAAGAGGTGTCTTTTGTTTCGTCTGCGGGGCTTCGCGCAGAAGGGGGGATGTTTCTGTCTCAGAGCCCTGGACATCCAGTGTGCTCATCTTGTTACAATTGAGCTTGGGAGAGGCGCGATTTGCGAGCAGGAGCCTGAGCTGAAAGGCCCTAAGCGACGCGCGTCGGGGTTTGAGAGTCCGCGCTGGCATACGCAATGATAGCCAGAATAGCTATGCTTATGTGTCACGGATCAATCATGACTTGAGTCATAGCTTGACCATCACTGCGGCTGCAGAAACATGATGACCCAGTAGATAATCACAGGATGTTGTTTCAAGCCTGTTAGCAGAAGCTTTAGAAATAAACAACCGCTTAAATTTAAGAAATGTTATTTCGTGTCTGATAGCACACAAGCATCATGATACAGTAACAAGATAGGTCAAGAAGCCAGACCTGCAGTGTTCAGGTGAGATTTGAATTGATCATGATTAGTGAACTCACCTTTGCAATGGCCTTTTTAACTTCGGTAATACAGAAGGTACGGAATATATCCAAGTCGTACTGAGCCCCAATTCGGGACAGTCACGTGCTTTGACAATGGCGCGGTTATAAGATGCCGACTCCAATAGGGTCTGCTTGCAAGGCCTTACAGCCCACTCGCAATCAGATACTCTACAAACCATCGTCGAGGCAACCACCAACTTTCAAAAACTGGCGATTTCAAATCAGATTGCAGGCCTGCTAAACGTGCCTCTGCAGCAAACATTGCAATTCTACATTTACAGGCACTGGGATGGATGGGGCCGACGGCAACCATTCAAGAGACTTTCTAACTTCTTGAGCAGCAATGCCACATTCATAATGATACTTGAGGAGCCTGTGGTAGTAATCGCAAGGCACTGATGGCCCCCATACCAGCAAACCCAGAGCTTGGTCGTCCTAAATTTCTGATCTCAAGGCTCCGGGCAGCGGCTGTCCGAGCATGGTGCTGCCATCCGGCCGAACAAGACACAGCATAGACACCGAGTGAATGTGTTGAGAGGAACTGAGCAGCAATAAGATCCCCTATACGGTAGATAATCGCGTCCATCTCATACTTCTTGGCTGCTTCCAACACCGCACTCGCGTCATCGATGCTGTTAAAAATCGGGTCGGCACCAGCGGACGTCATTTTATCCATCTTGCTTACGATACGAATCAGATACCATGTACAACTGCATACTACCCTGTCTGTGTTTGCGGGACTTGTTTTTGGGCGCCACCCCTCCTTCCCTCCCTCTCCACCTCACGCACGCACCTTGCATATTCCCTACCACCACGTACATCATGTTTTCGAGAAAACGATTCATGTAGAATAAGATGAAGGAAAAAGTAATCAATGACAAGGGCTTGTATTATCTATGGACATTCGCGAATGACATGCGAGGTTTGTTAAGAGCACAGCCATATACTAGTTTATTCATTTTTCGACTGTACGAATCACTCGCAAGGCAGTATTTCACTCATCCTCGTCCCTATTTTGCAATTTCTCAGGTAGAAGAGACGCTAACCACAACATCCCAACTGCAGGTACGCCCAGAACAACATACACCGCGTGACCACCCAAAACATTGTGATCCTTTGAGAACGCGAAAACGGACCCAGCAAACATGGGACCGACTGCATGTGCGATTGATACCGTCGTTTGGGCCATGCCATTGACCGCGCCCAGGACATTTTTTGAAGGTGCTGATGCGGTGATAAACATGAATATAGTCACTGGTTGCGAGTGAGTGTGAGACCTGCTACAATAGATACATGCGCAATAAGAGGACTCACCTAAAGACATGTCCCACAGTACTATCAGTAAAAGCTGGCACAGCAGTACGTTTGTGGCCATGCAATCAACGCCTCTAGAGAAGACGAGCCACGACATGACTGGAAACATGATCATGATGGGTATAAAACACGATACACCGATGTAAAAGGTGCGTTTGGGACCTAGCCGATCAATGATCTTGGGGAAGAACAGCGCCTGGAATAAACCGTCGATGATGCCGAATAACGCCAACCATGACCCAATTGTTGGGGGTGCGAATCCGAGTCCGCCGAGGTCGTTGGGGGTGGAATAAAACAAGGGCATGAGAGCAAACATACAGATGTCGAGAAACGCAATAAAAGTTTGATTTGCGATGGGAATTATGATGCTACGAGTGAGCAGCGAACGTAGAGGGACGTTGGCCATATCCTCCGAAGATGATTCATTACTCCCGTATTCTTCCACAGGTTGATCGCTCGTGGTATCGCTAGTTATTTTGCGCTTGCGCTTGATCGCTAATGTCTGAAAGAGGTCATTTATGACTTGGATGTCTATCTCGAAACTAACTTGCCTCTTCCAGGAAAAATACGAGCACGAACGACACGAAAACAACTGATGCAGCAACAGCGCAGGGCAAGAAATATGGATATTTTGCCCAGAACTGTCCAGCAAAGAGATTTGGCCAACGGTCTTGAGGGCGGGCTAGAGTTCCCCCCATAAGGAAGCTGCAACGCTCTCAGCACACATTTGTATTCAGAGAAAGACTAACCCTAAGAAGCTCCCAAAACACCAGTTGATAGCTATGAGACCAAATGCTTGCGCCATATTGGTCGAATCCGTGAGTTCGCCCATCATACTCTTCATGACCCCGGTATTGCCATTTAGCATTCCACAGATAGAACGGCTATTTAACTCATTGTAAGGAAACATCCAACCACATACACAAATGATATCAACGCACCTGATGACAAGACTCCAGAAGGAGGTCGACAAACCGAAGCAAAGTATTGAGAGGCCTAACCCAAATAAACCAATCCTGAGGACAGGTTTACGTCCAACGCGATCAGAAAGACGGCTCCACTTCAATACCGTCAGTGCTTGCGTGATAAAAAAAAGTGACTCCTGGTATCACCGGAGTCATATAAGTTTATGTATTCGTTCAAATGTAATGACGTGACCTACTATGATTCCAGCGTAATAACCGACCGCTGCATCGTTGCCGCCAGTAATATCTAGTTCTCGGATGAGCTACGACCAACATTCAAATTTTAACCTCCTGAAGATGCTGTTGACGTTATACCTGGTTGATGTACGGGTATACTGACATGGAGGCTATGGGTTCCGCCAATAAGACGAGCATCAAAATGCTGATCTGCATTATTGGAAGAGGTGTCTTTTGTTTCGTCTGCGGGGCTTCGCGCAGAAGGGGGGATGTTTCTGTCTCAGAGCCCTGGACATCCAATACACTCATCTTGTTACAATTGATCTTGATGAGGCGCGATTTGCGAGCAGGAGCTGAAAGGCCCTAGGCAACGAACATCAAGATTTGAGAGTCCGCGCTGGCACACGCAATGATAGCAAGAATAGCTTGTGGCTGCGGGAACATGATGACTCAGGCTCGTTTAGAAGATAATCCCAGGATGTTGTTTGGCAGAAGCTTTAGAAATAAACAACCGCTTTAAGAAATGTTATTTCGTCTGATAGCACACAAGCATCATGATACAGTAACAAGATAGGTCAAGAAGCCAGATTCACCTGCAGTGTTCAGGTGAGATTTGAATTGATCATGATCAGTGAACTCACCTTTGCAATGGCCTTTGTAACTTCGGTGATATAGAGGGTACGGAATATATCCAAGTCGTACTGAGCCCCAATTTGGCAATTGAGGCAGTGGCGTGCTTTGACAATGGCGCGGTCATAAGATGCCGACTCCAATAGGGTCTGCTTGCAAGGTCTTGCAGCCAACTCTTTTCCACTCGCAATCAGGTACTCTACAAACCACCAGGCAACCGTCAACTTTCCAAAACTGGCGATTGCAAGTCGGATTGCAGGCCTGCCATACGTGCCTTTGCAACAAGTAAAGCATCTCCACATTTGCATGCACTGGATGGATGGGGCCGACGGTAACCATCCAAGAGACTTTCCAACTTCTTGAGCAGCAAAGCCACATTCATAATGGTATTTGAGGAGCCTATGGTAATCAAAGGCACTAATGGCCCTCATACCAGCAAACCCAGAGCTTGGTCGTCCTAAATCTCTGATCTTAAGGCTCCGGACAGCGGCTGTCCGAGCATGATGCTGCCATCCTGCCAAACAAGACACAGCATAGACATCGAGTGAATGTGTTGAGAGGAACTGAGCAGCAATAAGATCCCCTATACGATGGATAATCGCGTCCATCTCATACTTCTTGGCTGCCTCCAACACCGCACTCGCGTCATCGATGCTGTTAAAAATCGGGTCTGCACCGGCGGACGGGAAAGAAAGCAGAAGTAGGGGGTAGAGGGTTATGCTGGGCTCTGTCACAGGAATGACAGGTACAGCTAGTTCTGATCCATTCTGTGGTAACGTGAACATGCTGGCGAACATGGGTGAAACTAACGACAGGATGAGCTTGAAATGATGAAAGTCGACACCATCGGCGGAGCGGAGGACGATGTCATGGTCTGGACTATTGAATGGTGCCCGAGCAGTGGAGGTATCCTGACTATCTGACATGAATGGTTACGACGAATGTGATCGTCGATGATAGGGGTTTCCTATGTTGCTGGTGGCGGGACCCCCGGCACTAGTGGCATGGCCTTCAGTCGTCCAAAGGGCATTATACTGGGAGGTGGAGAAAAACGAGTCCAAAGGACAGAGCGATCAGCTGGATGGGTGTCTGTAAGTGTAATGAAGATGTTATTTTTGTGAAACTGTCAAATAACCAAGACTTGTATTGAATAAAAGGCAATGAGATACAAAACGTACGCGCAAGTAGGCGTTGGAGGCAGAGCCACAAGAGTCTGTCTAGCAGCTGGTGTTAATCTGTCCAGGTCGCCACCACAGAACAAACGCACTCCATGCGAGAGGTTTCTTGACTAAGGACTAGGACGGCAGGGAGGTGGACAGTCAGTTTACAAGACCAAAGCTCATTCCATTCATACTCATACGGTACAATCCCAAGAGGTCACGATACAACCTGTCATGTAGACGGCATCTTCAAGCATGTCGTCTTCAGTCCATCTCCACTCCATTTCGCTACCTCAATCAAAAGGTCGCGTTTCTTCTCCACAGCTGTGGCTGAGTGAAGCTCGTAGAGTGTCGCTGTCAAGACTTCAGTATTCAATATTCTCTACGACGCGATGATCCACGCACAAAGATTGAAGAGGTACGGTTCTGCTACTACGACCGCCGACGGGGAGCTATGCAGCGCAGCTTCAAGGACTTCGATACCCTGAAAAAGCTGTCAAGCACTAAAACACGATCAAAGTGAGAGAATATTCACCTCTTTAAGCTTTCCCTGACTCAGAAGAGCTACAGACAGATTATTGATTGCCTGAATGTGTGATCATCAGTTATAAGCAAACAACTAGGGTAAAGCACTCACCACAAAGTTGTCCGGCTCTGCCTGTACGAGGGCTCGGAGCAGTTCATCCGCCCGTGTCCAGTTTCCCTCGGCACACGCGAGCAAGGCAGCATTCATATCTTTGAGTGTCTGCGGGGCGCCAGCGTCGCCATCCACGGCAGCAAAGTGCGCCGCAGCCTGTGTGAGGTACCCACTCTGCAAGTATATGCGACCCACGGCAGACCGGATGGCAGGAGATGGTTGTTGTCCAGTACGTTGTGCGAACAGTGGCTCCAAGAGTTTTGTTGCAGCAGTGAAGTCCTGCACAAAAGGGTATTAGCTCGCTTATCGAGATATAGAAAGACACACATGCCTTCATCTCGATCATTTGCGACGCAATAATCAGGCACATCCGTGCAGCGCGCTCAAGCCACATCGACAGACTGGTGTCGTCGCCTTCGGATTTTGAACTCCTAGCTCGAAGCTTACATTTCTTAAGCAAAGCGTAAAGAATGTCCAGATAGCCCATGGGGTCGCCTGCCCAGTATTTGAGGCGTGCGTGCATGACCTCGAGCTCAAAGGGAAGAACGTGGTCGAATAGGTATGCTCGGGCGGACGGGGGCTCTATAGCATTGAGGACTGCGAAAAGGTTGGTGCACTCAGCGGACGTTTGGTTGTAGAGGCGGAGACGAGCGAGGCTTGATAGACGCAGAGACCAGAGCTGTTGAAAGAGGCTAACTTGAAGTCACGGCGTGCATGACCGTTGTATGCTTACATCGAGAACAAGAATGAGATCCGCAGGATTACAAGATACTAGACGATCTCGCGCCATTCTGGCAAGCGAACGCCAGCTGTTTGTCATCTAATATCCGGAGCACAGCCATTGAGATATTGGATGAGCGCAAGGCGTACACTCAAACTCACAACCATCGAGTGAAAATCAGAATCTTGCCATTCGCCAGTGACATCTCGTACAGGACGCTTCTCAAGCGGTGATACATATTTTGTGAGGAGAATATTTAGAGGGTCCGTCTAATAGTACATGGGACATACATCAATGGTGGGCGTCGATGGAACCACCAGGTGAGAGTGTAAGATAAAGAGAGGCGTACGTTTGGGATGGGTAAGAACATAGTAGGCATGGTGAGCCCAGGAAGATACAATTCGGGCGCTTCAGACTCAGCATCGCTCGCGGGAGGCGGGGGTACGTCCTTGTTGACATTGGGGGAAGGCATCAAGGGTGGCTCTGATGGCGTAAGAACTGCTGATTGTGCGAGCGCGATCTCTTCATCTGCAGGGGGAATACTTTCACCCCCAGGCGAAGCAGCTTCAGCGTCATCCTCGCCTTCGGACAAGGCACCCTCCGAGCCTTCAATTATGAACGGGTCCGGTACCTCAGGTTCCAACACTTGTGATGGTGTACCTGGACCCTCCCCACTATCCTCAGGTAAAGTCTGAAGTAATTGTGAGGGGCGATCAACGGAATCCAGATGCATGGACTGAGCAGAAGCGTAGAGGGAGCTTTGGGAAGGGTGGGAAGAAGTTGTTGATTCTGCGATAGATGCTGGTGCAACCGAACTATTTCGGCCGAAGGATTTAGTGCGCACACGTGGTGAGGCAAGACCCCAATCGGCGGTGACAAAGGTACCGCTATCATCCGATCCATGTGTTTCAGCAGACATCATGTCTTCTGAGGGTGTTCTAGAGTGCTTCGAGCTGATATCGATGACGTCTGAAGAATGGCGAGAGCCCAGGGTTTCACTGCTTGACCCACTGCGAGGGCTGGATGGTGTAATGATTGTGTTCGGTGAATGATGATCATCGTACAGAGGAGAGTGGTGAGCAGAAGGTGTGGATGGGGCAGAAGAGGTAGTCGACGTCGTCATGGCTGATGACTTTCGCTTATGTTTCTGGGATAGTCTTCTCTTGACATCTTTCACAAACGTTTTGATTGACTTGACCTGCATTGTCGAGAACCTGGGTGATGCTGAAGTGTAATTGCGAATATTCTTGATACTTTAGGCTTGGATGATAGCACTGAAGGAAGTTTAGAAGTGGAAGGGTTAATGATAGAAGGATGAGTTGCCTTTTAATGCTTGCTAAAGACTCGCTTTACACGTTGCAACACACCGGCTGACAATGCGTTCTGTGTATATCCGCTTTGTTAGTGATATCATAATTGACCGTCGGATGTCTCAGACTCACCAATTGTCTCCACACGATCTAGAGTAGGTCTTTCAAATTTCCTGGTGATAATCCAAAATGCTGCTTCATAATCACGCCTAGAGCCCTTCTTTTATATACCCGAGCCGGCACGGTTCGCGACCCGAGTAATAACAGGCAGGCACTGCTCGCAAGGTCACTCGGTTTCCAACTTGTCCACTTTTGTGTCGGTCGGGATCTGTCCCACAAATATCTTGGACCTTCATCCGGTTACGGTTAACGTTTGCGTGTCAACTTCTACTTCTACCTGCCACGAGTCTCGTAATTATAAAGGCAGTTTCACCTATCCCGGAATGCCCCTAGCGCTTGTCTATCTACTGCGATCTCACCCCTTCCCGGAGGAAAAACTCTCCATGTGGAACTCTTGGCCGCATGCGTTTCATAGGTCCTTCAATGTGACACGGTTCGCTCTGGACTCTGGTTATTCTTTTCGTAAAGCTTCTGGGCCCTGCATAACACAAGTGTTGTTCGGCTTCCGGGGTATCTTATGACACTGCAAGAACACTGCATGACCCTGCAAGACCCTAGTTGCATCCCTATAAGTAAAACACATAGCCATGGGAGAGCCGGTGACGGTGACCTGTACGTGACGTCGGAGTCCGACAGTAGCGCCCTCCCGACGAACGGTCTGGACACTTGTACCTTCGATCGTAAATTGACTGACGTCGTGGGTGCAAACTAAACGACCATTTGACTTGTGACGAACTTGATAAATACTGGCAACGACTGTATGCACTGGTATGGTCACTTTACTAGAGTGCGAAGATTTAGTTGAACTTACTATTTCAGTATGCCAGGTGTGTGCCCAAACAGATCAAGCACAACACGTTTCTTTTCTTGGTTCTTGAAAATGATAAGCCGGACCTTCCCTATGATACACAAGTCCCCGACTCCCACGTCAGTGGGAGAAGGGCCAGGGCTTTGTCAAAGACAAAAGAGTTCCTATCACTTATGTCAAGATGCTGTGCTTGCCTGTGCGTATACCGTCATGGACACAAATACAACATATTACCTGATTACCTGCAGAATCTCAGTCCTTTCAGCTAAGATAACCATCATGCACTGGACAACAATATCTTTGTTAAGCGAGAAGCGCATCCTTGTACCCCGATTCTCGACCACCATCAACTTCTTACAAGCATTCTCTCCACAGTTATGACAAGTTTGACGGTATGTATGATGAGTATTGAATGTATAATGCCGTTGGATAAATGACATGAGACTTGTCATCTGTTCATCCTTTGCAGTGGTAGTCCAAGATATCATCTTGTGAAAATGGGAGTCGGGGACTCTTCGGGTGCAAAGCGGCGTTACCCATAATAGTAGCGCAACGACTTACGAATGTGAGTACTTCCATGACGAGGCTTCGACTGCGCTTATGGAGCAGTTGCAAATTACCGTTTGGCAACTGCGCCATAATATGTCCCGGCTATGCCACGTCCTGAAGATCACTGTAATTGATTATCGATTGCTCTCAACAATTCACAATAATTTCCTACGTACCTAGTATGTGGCTATATCGTGATGCGCGATATAAATGATCAGTCACTGCCCATATCTCTGCCAGCGCATCAGATCTTGTGTTATCATGGATTGCTGTAAGGCCTGACGATGACGAGACTTTTGCCTGCACACTGAGCAGAGTAAACATCCCGGATTTAGTATTATACTTATCTGTTCTTGTTTTGGTAACTTCCACATCGCGAAAAGAAGAATAAGTATACCAACCTTTTGTATGACTATATACTCTCGACTCGTTCACTCAAAGTCCCTCCGCCGGCGACTTATGCAATATTATTTATCAGAGTTCAGAGCGTGCTGCATACTCGATATGGAATTACATGTGGTAATTCAAGGAAGCGAAAGAATCTGTCGTGATAGCTCCAATAAGCCTTGCAAAGTTCGAGATAGGCGAGACAATATTCTTCCTTTGGAAAGTTGTATGCAAAAGTAAAGACGAAGTGATACAACGCTTAGGTAAGCTGTTTGAAATCTTCATGCCAAGTCTCCGCTAGGTTCGTTAACGCCACTACCTTGCAGTGTCGTGGGCTGCTCACACTTTCGCATGTACTCCTCTTTCCCCTCCTTTGCGGTCCCTCTGGCCCTTTGGTGATGTCTCTTTTTGATCTTCCATGGTGGTCCCTCCCTTCTTTGTCATCACTCTTTGGCCTTTCTTCGCGGTCCCTGGCTATTCCTCATGGTGTCTTCCTCGTGGTCCTTGCTTGGTTCCCCGGTTCTTCTTGTTAGTCCTCCACTGGCCCCTCCATGTGTCCCCTTCGCACTGCGGCCCCTTGAGTCCTCGAATTTTGTTACTTTTTCTGCCTTTTATCCCTACTGTTGTCTTATGAGACAATGCAATCATACAAGCATCTGTATACCCTTTGATAAACATTGATCATATTTGTCAAAGTGAGTGACAGGGCATGAGACTTGCTGGTAATTGATTAGCACTTTTCGTCATGGCAGGCAATTGCAATGATCGCGCTTCGGGCAGTTCTCATCCAGTTCAGTCCAGGTATATAAAGCTTTCTCATAGAGTACAATTCTAATATGTAAGTATTATATAAATTTCAGGCTAGACAATACTTTGCAGAGTTTTATCATTTTCGGGTCGGTTTCCTGATGAGCCTGATCATGTATGGACTCATCTCCTACATCACATCCTTAATATGCAACGTACGCAACACAGAGCAGTGGGAAGCCAGCATAGAGTCCCACCCAAAACACCACATTCCCCATGAGCTTGTTGCGCTGGAACACTGGTGCCTTGGACACCAGGATCAATGGGATCTGGATGAGTTGCATCAGGAACAAGTACATGCTGCATCGGCCATGCCCGCTGATTAGTATCATAATGAAAATAGATAGAAACAGAGCATCTCACCGAATCTTCTTCGTTACAACCGCCATGACCAACTCATGCGCCATAGCACTGAGACAGAAAGTGACGAACATCGCTGTGGTGCGCGATAGGCCGTACGAGGCGCGTGTCGAAGCATACACATGCCGAAGAAGAAAACTATGCACGGGTTTGTTCCATTTGCGCGAGAATTCGTCCCAAGAAGTCGAGTTCCACTGTACGAAACAACGTTGAGTCACTTGCGATACAGTTAGGTCCCCCAAATGGCTCACCCAGTCTTCGTAGAACAGGCGGTCGGCGAAGCTACAGCAGGTACATTAGCCATCTTAGAAGGTGACAAGCGCAGCAACCTTACTAGGAAAGCTCAGCGAACGCATTACATATGCATTCTTGCGTGTTCGTCAGTTCAAAACCACCCTATCAGATCTAGCTCAACACTCACCGAATATGATATAAAATAGAAGTAGAAAAGCAATCATGAACGGCAATGCAAGGTCAAGGAGGGAGCGGAAGAATGATTGATCTGGCGTAGGGGTAAGCGGTATGATAAAACACTCCACAACTGTATACAGCAGCGCAAATGAACCCATGAACGCAACCGTCTTTTCAAAAATGTATGTCGGCCGTATTCTGCAACTCTCTATCAGTTCATGTTGCAGTATCGAAGTAGATTGCAGCGTACCTGTCGGTTCTTGGGTATTCAAGCTCGTATACCAAGGTCGGGATCAGTTGGTAGACCGCAAAATTTCGGTACGTGATGTTGTCGGGCCAACGCACTTGTTCCGGGCCCGTACTCACTAGCTCCGAGTCCAAGTCCAGGAATTCCTTTGCTAGACCTGCCACGAGCTCATCCGGGTGGTATGAAAGGACACATGCAACTTCGACTTCACTACTTCCGCGCCCGCTTCCATTAACCATGCCACGTTCAGACTCCATATTCTCGTCCGAACTGCTGGAAACAGCAGCAAGCCGTTGCCTCAACGCAGCAGCCGTCTTCACGTCCGTGTACGACTTCATCAATACTCCCTCCGCGTCGGGAGTGCACGTTTCCATCGGCGTTGATGAAGCATCGGTAAGCGGAGTCTCGGCTGATTGTGAAGCCGCATGTGCCTGTGCCCTCTTCGATGTTGCGTCACGCAATGCCTGCTCCAATCCCCCAACACGGGCAGTAGCATCATTGATCTCTGCGAGAACATCAATCGAGCGCCTAGAAATCCACTGGAGGTAGCCGTTCACGGAAATGAAAGAGTACATCTTCATGATCATGACCTTTGTTCCTCGTCCTTAGTAAAGCACTTAGAGCACTAAATGATGAGCGCACAATTGAGTGGAGAGTAAGGAAGCCGGATTGGACCCAGGGCCACTGCCTGAGGGTTTTCGGCGGTCAAGATACGAGTCAGAGAGATAGCATGACGTACCTATGGAATGTCCATGTGACTGTGATGAACAACACACATGTTTGGAATATGTGCTGTATAACGGCGCCTGTCCAATAGTAGTTGATCCAACCCTTGCTAATAGCCCTGGCAAACGGAACACATAAAATCGTGGCAGAAACCAGGAGCAAGTCACTCAGTGCCAAGGTGACTGCGTGTCGTGAAAACATTGTCGCAAATGCGAACGACAGAGCATAACCGTTAGCTTCGACACTGCTGATATAAGTCTGTAGTGTAAATAGAAACAATGACATCCAGAAAAGCGTGAAGAAGCCCTGGCCAGTGACGTATTAGTGTCCACCATACACACTCGCAACGAAGGCGACAAACCCGGAACTCATTGGTACCCGATGCTTCATTCGTGGTGTCAAAGTGCGTCTTCCTGGGTTCAAATGTAATCATTGCACGAAGCTTCTTCGTCGATCTTGACCGGAATGGTCTTGAAACGTGTAGTGTGCCTTCTGTTGTAGTAAATCTACCATCTTCCGTGCGGGTAGTCATTACTATGGGCCCAGTGTCCTGCGCCCCATGGCGTACCGACGGTGATGTCTTATAGTTCGTCGCACCGGGTGACTTTTCTTGGTTGAGGAGTGGAACGGAGAGCATTTGAGTTTTGCCAGCAAGGAACTTGGTGCTAAATGTTAGCAATGATGACAATGAAAATCAAACTGATCTCACCTAAGAATGCCGCCTCGAATATGTTTCGGTGTTTCACAAGATATTAATATTTCAATGTTGGAGATTCCACAGCCTCGCTGCGCCCCCAGCACTGTGGTGTGAGCGGCAACGTTGGTGAGCTTGTAGTGAATTATGCATCATATGATGACTAAACTTCAAACTCAGCGAAGCTTTAAGCTTTTCAAGATATTATTCAGTTTCCGGTGCTGCTGCCAGACTCGGATGAAACATGTAAGAGAGTCCGACTTGACTTCTTTCTGATTCCCGAAGATCATGGAGAAAGATAACAACAATGAACAAGCCCAGATGAGCAGTGCGCTCATCCATCTAAAATGGATGCGAGAAGCAATGGCGATGGTGAGAATTCGTGTTTAAGGTGCTGTTTGATCATAACACATTGTTCAGGCGGAAGAAGCATTAGCACATAGCGAAGTGCCGGTGGGCTGCGTCTTTGTGCGGAAAAACAGTATCATCGCACGTGCGAGGAATCGCACCAATGAATTAAGAAATGTAACTATAAGGTCATCTATTCACATCCGCGGGTCCAATTCCTGCTTTACAGGCTTCTAGACATGCCGAGCTCGAAGCTATCGATCTTATCCTCGCTGATATGGAGCTGACACCAGAGTCCACTCGTTATCCTCTGGCAGATACGGTACTGTATGTCACAGTGGAACCATGCATCATGTGCGCGTCCGCACTTCGCCAGCTAGGCATTAAAGAAGTCTTTTACGGATGTCAAAATGATAAATTTGGCGGGTGCGGGAGCGTGTTAGGTGCCAATGCGAGGTCTGTTGTCGCACTGCTATTTTTCGATTCCGAGTTCGACTAGTCACGTCAGCGTGAGGCATCCAGTTCATCCATCCTATCAAGCTACTGGTGGGTACCTTCGAGAAGAAGCCATAATGATTTTGCGTCGGTTTTATGTGACGGAAAACACAAACGGCACGTCCTGCTATTCTCACTAATCAGGTCATCAAACTGACGTGTTTTTTTTTTGCTAGCTCCAATTCCAAAGCAAAAGTCAAGTCGGGTTCTCAAGACAGAATTTCCCCCGAAGATTCAAACCTGACCGCCGTATATGATGGCATTACGTTCCAAACATTTGATTATCAGCATGAGAAGCTGCGGCGCTTATTGCAGATTTTATGACTGCTTTTTCACAAGGTTGTCCAGGACTACAACACCGCGAAATGCATATCGCCCAAGTAAGGGACTATAAAATCACGGAGCTGGAAAGCAGTACCGAATACTGCATACGTAAAAATCAATTTCGGTTTCTTCATATATGGTGTATAGGTATTTACGAGCACATCACCATGTATGACACCATTACCCTTGCTGGACGGGATCAATCTTGCCACTTCAGCCCGAGAGACTGGGCCACGAAACCCCACTTGTCTGCCGCATCTTGGATCCTGTAAAGCCGCCACGTCACATGTTTAAACTTCCCAGAAGAACAAGCACGCACCTCTTCTCAGTAGCCTTACCTGCGCCGTGTCCCGCTTTTTTGTCGATGCGAATAAGAAGGGGGTGAGGGTTATGGGCAAGTGTGTGTTGCAACGTCGCAGCATGTTTGAACGAGTGAAGGGGGACAACTCGATCATCATCTGACATAACTTGATCAGCTAAAACGCAAAAATTCAGAAAAGACGACGCACGATCAGCAGTCATAAGCAACAACGGAGGTAGGATCTTGTCCGTTGGGACATTATGGAGGGGTGAAATTGGATGGATGAAATCAAAGTCATGCGGGTCATGCGGATTTCCGTAGTCAGACGTCCATGCTTTACCTGCAAACCAGGGTATTAGATCGACGTCAAATTATGCAATGTAATGTGCCCTTACCGATTGTGAAATTAGCAAACTATAGGATTTATCACTCAGCAGGGATAGATACTGCCAAAAACATGACCCTCACCTTGAGGAGGTCAAGCACGCCAACTTCAGCCACGCCCGCTCCGAATGTGCCCTCTGGGGCGATGTTCACGCAAGCGGCCACGAGTAATCCTGAAATCATGAGAATTACAATGAATAGGCGAGTGGAGTAACCTGCCTCCATTGGATCCACCGTTGATAGCGACTTTGCCAGGAGCAGCAATCTTGTTTTTAACAAGATACTCACTGCACACGTAAGTTGTCAGCTTATTATGGTTAGAGAGCTCCACTCACGTAGCAGCGATGAAGTCATTGAAGACGTTGATCTACGGCGACATTAGACATCGATCCTCGGCAGCAATCAAGCCTCGCACCTTCCGTTCTTTTGTACCAGCAAGATGCCATTCCTCGCCAAACTCGCCTCCTCCGCGAATATTGGGCAAAGCATATACAGCACCGTATGCCTTGATGAAAGTCAGGATGGTGGGACTGAACGAAGGGCTAAGTGATATACTAAATCCACCATAACCTGGTCCATAGTGTCAAGTACTGATTAAAACGGACTATGATATCTTACCGTATTGAATGGCAGGTGCAGTTCCATCGGATTTTGTTGACTCGTGCTTCACGATAAACATCGGCACCCTCGTACCATCTTTGCTCTCATACCAGACTTGCTCAGCGCTGAACTCATCTGGTACCAGCCCCTTCGTTATTGTCGACCGGTATATGCTCCAACGTTTGTCTTCACGTGGTTCATCGAAGTTGTATCGTGCTACAATCCCAGGATTGGTAAACCCAGTCAGGAACACAAAAAAGTGCGACTGCGCTCGACGTCCGTTGACTTCTGTAGAGCCAACGAAATCTGGAGCAAGCCGAATAAGCTGTTTGCCCTCCATCGAGTAGAGGTATAATTCATCGATGACCTGTAACCCTCCACGACATCAGTTTCAGCAATGTGGGGTGTATGGGGCAGCTCCTCTTACATTGCGTTTGTATACAACAGCCAGTTTATCATTTCCCACGGCAGTAATGTCATCTAAGTATGCATCTTTCACTTCCGGTATAAGGACATTGTGCTGGCGCAATGGGTCCGCGAGGTCGATCGTGATAACCTGATATTGAGGTGCGTTCTCATTCGTCCGTAAGTATAGTTTAGTCCCGTCATTCGCAATGCTGATGGGGGAATGGCATGGAGTGTCAGCAGGTCAAGTGATTTCCATCAGAGATTAATAACACCACTGACACCGTGTATTCCGATTCGAACTCGTTTACAATCTTGTCCCATTTCATGTTTTCGCCGATTTCATTTTCTTGCAAATCGGCTACCCACAGCATATTTTTCTAGGTCCAGAATAATTAAGTAAATCGGTGAGGTAGGATAAGAGATGAGCGCAGACCTTCCCAGTGTCTTGGACGATATCAAGAAATAAATATCTCCCATCTACCTCCGAAACCGAAGCACCCCACATCCATTCAGGGTGTTCGGCATCTTTCATGACCAGGATGTCTTGTGCTGAATGCTTGAATTAGTCAAGAAAGCGGTGATACAACCAAATTTGGATAGCTCGAACATTGTGGAGTTCCGATTCTGTGGTAGTAGAGCATAGCATCCTTATCATCTGTGGTTTCTGTGCCAGCTTTGTCCTCCGTTGCAAGACCATGAGAATCTCTGCTTGGAAACCGCTGAGAGTACCTTCGGGATCAGGTACAAGATGGAAATTACTCAAAACCTACCTGGTAGAAAAAACCTTTAGAATCATGAGTCCAAGTGATGGATGAGAATTTCACGAAACGAATCTCCTCCGCAAGCCTTTTTGCATGGTGGTCGTTAAGTTGCCCACCGATCGCGGAGAAAGGTTCGCCTGTACTGCGCACATAAACTGTATAAAAATCGCTTCCCTGGAATGAGCTGGAGATTAATGTCCTGTTCGGAATGACAAAGTGAAGTCACGCACCGACAACGAGATACCATAGGCGAAATATTCGCCAGAGCGAGAGAACGCCGTTACAGAGAGGGCCGCAGTGCCGTCAGTGGACAACAAATTGGGCTATGTAGTCATGTGTCATTAATATCTGCCTAAAGTAGATGGACATTTCGACTCTTACATCAAAGTAAACTTCGCCGCCTGGCCCCTCCTCCCCCGACCCGTCGGGGAGATTAGCATCCTTGGAACGGCAGATCACTGGAAAACTAGATATTTGGCATGCAAACATGTTCATGGTGTCCCAACCCACCTGACTGAGGCTGGAGACCGCTATTATAGTACCAGTACCAACGGCCATCATACTTCAGCGACGGTGCAGAAAACTTGAGAGAAATGAGAATAAAAAAACAGTTAACAGTCACGATGACCGACCTTAGCATAGTCGGTATTTGCCCTGATCTCCTGCTCTAGTTTGGTTCGAGCAGGATTTTTATCTAAGTAAGATCTAGTAAATTGATCTTGCGCCGTGGTCCACTGATCAGTCTCCTGGGACTGTTGCTCGAGCCATTGATATGGATCAGGAACACGAACTGCGCCCTGTTTCTCGCTCTTATAGACGTCAATATGGTCGGACCGACGAGCTTTTGGATATCCGTTGGGTGTCCAGGGAGTGGCCATGGTTCTGGTATGAGTTGAGCGTGAAACAAAGCTGAAGAGCTTATAGATCCGAGTTGTAGGACGAGACGCGCGGCAACCCAGGATGAACATTAAGAGCCCACCTCCAATTTAATCTAAATCAGATCAGGGGGGGTGCCAAGAGTCCCACAGCAAAGGGACAAACATGCCAAATGATTAAATCGATGAAAGCGGCAAATCCAGGCTCCTTCGATACGGAAACAGACACGGTGTTTAAGTCCAAGGCGGTCTACTTGTCTGGAGCGAGGCCTAGGTTCCTTCTAAATTGCTAAATTATTGAAGTCCCTCGGAATGGTACCCGGCAGTGGCAAGGCCTGTCCTCCTGACTCCCCTTCCGGACAGAAAAAAAAAATCTAGAGAATGAGCGACAGGTACTCACGAGTTGTCGATATTTAAAGAAAATCGAAAAGGAATGCTAATTAGTCAGCGCTTACAACCGACGGCTGCACGCCCCGGCTTGAGCCTCTGATTCTAATATGTGCAAACAACGCCTACGTTTCAGCTTCGAAGTTAAACTCGAAACAAACCTGAAACTTGGCCGAAACATCTTCCTCTTTCTTATGGATCAGGTTAGTCAATAGATAGCATATCAAGCTCTCATATCTCTGATACTCAACGCAGGATTCTTTCAGGAAACTTCTTCAGACACCTCGGGTACCCGGTGCGACTCCGCAACTTAAAGGAGCTCAGGGAGCATCTCTATTGAAGCAGCATGTCCAATATCTTGAGTTTAAATGCGTATAGTAAATAAATTAACAGGAAAGCTTCGGGATCATCTGCACCAACGTTCAAGCCACGCAAAGTGAAGAAGACTGAATCTAAATACCGTGATAGGGCCGCAGAGAGACGTGATGGCGGGAAAAGTGACTATGCTCAGGTACATCTATCCTTGTCCTGTGCTTAGGACACTAATGATTAGTGCAGGTCGAAGCTGTTCTTGAAGTTTTTGAACAGCGGACTGCAAATGACGATAAAGATACTGTGTGTGCTATTCCATGTATTTTCGTGTTTCTACTGACATTCCCTAGGTCGACGAGCAGCGCCAATATCTTGGCGGAGATAGCGAACATACAATTTTAGTGAAGGGCCTAGATATGTCCCTGCTCGAGCAGAACAAAGCTCGGGCAGCTGCTTCTACCGAGGATGATGATACCCTTGAGCAAGCCTTTATTGAAGCCTCCTCGGAACCTACGGCACATAAGAAGAGGACTCGTGAAGACATCATACTGGAGCTGAAGGCCAAAAGGAACGGCAAGAGCTTGCAGTCCCTCGACACCGCCGCGGAGGCTCCTGAAGATGGGGCCCGCGACTTTGAAAAAGCAAAGAAGGCAGGAAAATTTAAACCAATCAGTTTCAAGCCAATAGGGGTACAGAAAGATGACAAGGGTACCAAAAAGCGCAGCAAGGAAGATAGTGCAAGCCGTGACAAGAAGAGGAAGAAAAGGAAAGTGGAGGCAATTTCGGGTTCACCTCAGCCGGCCAACACCATTCCTCACCCGGAAGCTGAGCGTCCAGCGGTAGCGCCAACTTCTGTTGCCGAAGTATTCTCACAGGTCGATCAAAGGCCTCCATCTCCGTTCGACGAAGACATGGATATTTTTGCAGGGGCTGGTGACTATGAAGGCTTTCCTGGGGATGATGACAGCGATGAAGACGGCTTAAATTCTGCCCATAAGACCGAGTCGGAGCATCGTATTAATGATTTACATCTTTCATCCGAACCCGCTCGGTCTAGAGGATGGTTTGGAAATGAACACGATGACGAAGGATCAATACAACCACCAGCATCCACGGAGAGCGCTGCGCCTCAGTTGCCTTCATCAAATCATAAACCTCAGGTGGATGAAGAAGAGGAATCTTTGCGTCTTAAACCATTAGAGTCATCTGCATTACCCTCAATCCGCGATTTTCTTGCAATGGATGCTGCTGCCGAAAAGGAGGATAAAAGGAAAGCCAGAAAAGAGAAGCGGAAAAACAAGAAGAAATCTGGCGGGGATGATGACGACTGAGGCTAGTTACAACGTTGTCCAGTGTTATGTTATATATACCTGCGCAACATTTGTCGTGTATATGATGGACGATCGATAGACAGCACTTCATATTTCATCATCATGTGGACTCGCAAACAAAAACTTTCCACGAGACTTGTAGTGCGCGAATCCCAGCCGTGAATCCATTCCGTCAATTGTCCTAAAAAGAGGTCAGTGTTCCAGCGAGTAGGTCAGCATTCGAAACATCACCCACCGTTTCTTCATCTCACTTGCCCAAGTGATATCTTTCAACGGTGGAGCATTCAAAGATGCTCCAAGCAGCCCAAGAATAAGCGCAAGAATACTCTCATACACAATCTACTCCACGCTATTATTTGTATTTTTCCCAACGTGATCAATCAACTTACATCTAGAGGCAATGATCCTTCAGGCTTTCCCAAAGCTTTCAAGAGTGACAAATCTGCAAGTGAATTTAGCTCTAGCAGCCTACTCAAATCCTGGCTGCCTCTATTGTGCTCACGTTCGTACGTGGAATATGCGGCTATAGAACAACATGAGTAGTGTGAGATGTCAGAAAGGACATTCATACCATGAAGAAGCGCGAGCGTAGCCAGGGTAAGGAACAACTTCCCAATCATAACGGAAGCGAGAGTGGAGCTACGTGTGTGACGGGTTGTTTATTTCCAATGCTATTGCCAAACACAAAGACTAGTGGTAGTACTGGGCGTCCATTTTGGGGTTAGTCCTGATTGATCGGAGTCTATGGCGATGCCTGGACTAATATCATGATATAATTCAAGCACAAAAATATTGACTCGGTCATGTACAGCTGATCACGACAGGCCATAAATACAGTTCACGTTCTTATCAAGGTAGCTATTCGCTTCATCTCCTCTTTGGACTCGCAAGGCTGAGCAGAATGGATGCCTCAAATTCTCCTCGTCCAACAAACGAAACCACTCCTCTGGTCCCTGCGAGGGCCTCAAAAAAGCCTAAAACACCTCTTCCAAAACTCCAGATAGGCATACTTATGACATTGCAGCTTGTCGAACCTATCGCTTCGATGTCTATATTTCCATATATCAATCAGGTATGGTGTTTTCACAATGGGCTATCAGATCCATTCTTCATATTTTTTTCTTAGCTTATCAGAGAACTTGGCATCACGGGAGGCAATGATGCGGCTGTGGGATATTATGCTGGAATAATTGTAGGCGCCGAGATTATGAGTCGCGAGAGTCATGGTTTTCTTATACGATTGACAGGAATCTCTGTTTTTCGTCGCACAAACGCTGACGGTGCTGAGATGGAGTCGGTTGTCTGACCGTATTGGACGCAAGCCAGTGTTACTAGTGGGGTTATCAGGATCTTGCATCTCGATGCTATGGTTCGGTCTCTCGAGGACGTTCTGGGGCCTTGTCATTAGGTATGGCTTCAGCTGAAGAGATGAAACACAATTCTTACATTGTTTTCCAGCCGCTGTATGTGCGGTGTACTGAACGGCAATGTTTCGGTCATGAAGACTATGGTGGGCGAGTTGACGGACTCTACAAATATGGCTCAGGGATTTGCCTTGATTCCAATCATGTGGTGCATTGGAGGTTTTATTGGGTAAGTGCAATTGTTGATCATCTAAATGGTCACGACTAAATCTGCATGCCAGTCCTTTAATAGGTGGGACGCTCGCGCGTCCACAAGATAACTGGCCCGGACTATTCTCTCATCCATTTTGGAGCAAATACCCATATTTTCTACCTTGTGCAGCGTCTGCTTGTGGGCTTGTCCTGGGCTTTTTCGTCCTTTTATTTTTCTTAGAAGAGGTGGGTTTTACATACAACATCTGTGTCATCGCACAACATCACTCACGATCTGCAGACATTATCAACCAAGCGTCGACCAAAGTTGTCTACTCTAGGTATTTCAGACGGTGTCGACAGAGAAGGCCTTTCACAAACATCTAACATACCCGTGCGATCTCTCCTCACACCTACCATTGTCATTCCAATTGCAAACTACGCCTTACTCGCCTTGCTTGACATTGCTCTCATGGCTCTTTTGCCACTGTTCTTTTCTACGCCTATCTACCTTGGCGGCCTTGGTTTTACTCCTTCTCAAATTGGCTTGTGGATGGCGATGTTTGCAATGGCGGATGGTATCTTTCAAGCACTGTTCTTCGCCAAAATTGTCGACTGGGTCGGTCCAAAGCGTCTCTTCTGTGTCTCCGTGTTGTGCTTCACGCCAGTTATGCTCATGTTTCCGGTCATGTCGTGGCTTGTACACACAAGGGGGATGGTTGATAATGCAATTGGATTTGCATTGGCTATCCAACTAGCGCTGACGGTTATATGGGATATGGCATACGGTGCGTGCTACGACGTAACTCGACCTGTCATTAAATCTAAAACTCACTTATTATAGGGACTGTATTCATGTTTATCACGGCCTCTGCCCCTACAAAGAATGTCCTTGGCTCTATCAATGGTCTTGGTCAAACCTCCGCGTCCATGGCTCGTGTCGTTGGACCCGCGTTTGCAACTTCGCTCTTTGCATTCTCAAAAGAACACAATATTCTCAACGGGAATGCAGTCTATGTTGTCTTGATTATGCTGGCTGGTGCATTGAGGTGGCTAGGGTCACAATTGCCAGATGAAATACAAGATAGGGATGAGTGACAGTCAAGTGAAGGTCAGCATTCAGGCCCAGGGTTAGGTTAAGTGGACAACTAGTTCCTCCAAATCATACATCACCGGGTAAACGAAATATCAAAATTATATCATAATCGTGAGACCCATCGTTGGGCTTGGCGAGCAATAATTGACGTTGAATATGCAGGTCTCATCTACTCACGTCGCACGAGTAAGCATCACGTCGATCGTATGTTGGGGCCTGGCGATCGCCAATCAGTTACAATATACAGTCGCAGAAGTGATGGATGCCCATTTGCACTTGATGAAATACTAGTACAAGGGACGTCAATAACTGTCTTTTTGCTATTATTGCTCCGCCTTCGGGAGACTACACTTGTCGTAAGTGTAAAACACTCCATTAGATTGGGCTTTACCAGTAAGAGATGTGTATGCTTCGCTGTCCATAGCGTCCTCTCTTAAAATCTTTTGCCCGCTCGTACATCCCAGGAAATTACCTCATGCATAATATTCATATTCACATTCGTTCCAGTGCAACGTTCAGTATAGCTGCATGGGATTTAATCATGATACGACTGGCTACCTACTAACCTCTGCCACCAAACATCTGATAATCTGCAATTATTGCAGTAGTGTGGATACTTGATCACCGGACTGGATGTCCAACCATAATTTTTTCCAGAGTCTTCGTCCTCAGTGGTGTGTCTGCAAACAAGGCACGTACAAGTTTTACCAACTCGTCCACCTCAAAGTCCACCAATGCTCCTTCCTCGAAAAGATATGTGAGATCAGCCATGGAAGCTTCCTGGAAAAGAAGCGCGATGAGTTACTAATCAAATAACCTGACTTCGAATAGATGTACCAGGAGCTCAGACAGATATGAGAATTTCAACCACGACGAAACGTATGACACCACGAAAGATGACTGGGTATTGATGAGTTAACTATCTTGAAAAGGCAAGGCACAACAAACATACCTCGTTGAAGTCTTCAACAAAGAGCCCTTCAAGAGCAGCCAATATTCTGCACAACTCACTCAGCTTATGCGACTCCACTTCAGGGATATCCGGAATTGCAAGTATGTTCTCAAGGATCCGCTGCAAAGAAACTTCGACTATTGCTCCCACGGCAGTGTAATACTTGCTCTTAGGGAGGACGGGCTGCGGTAAGCACAATTAGCTGCCTTCGACATGACAGGATGCTCTCATTCGCACCTTCCATGCGTTTGCAGTGCTTCGGATTTCGCGAACGACACGAGAAATAGCCATCTCACAATCATCGTACCGATCCTGGTCTGACGTGTCTGTGAAGCCCTTCGCACTTGCTAGAATGTCACGCAGGGTTATCCGTTGTCTGTCCTGTCCAATACATGCACGACTACTTCAATACTAGCGACGGTAAAGAGTCAAGAACTCACAATGCCATCTTGATACCAACTGTCGGCTAATACCTGGAAGACACTCTTGCATTCCTCTAACTTGTCTTTCACAACAAGCACTCGCTCGTGTGTAACTAAGCGATCAACCTCCTCTGCGAGCCAACAGCAGTTATTGGAGAACTTCATGACATCACCAGGACGAACGAGTCGTGCTGCAGCAACGGTAGGATACAATGCACGATACAGATCTAACACCAGTGCTCCTGACTGCATGATGAGTGTCCCGGGAGTTGTCTTGGATGTTGGTGAGGTGGGAAAGATACCCGACGATGATAGTCGCTGTCCTTCGTGCAACGCGTCCTCGACCGTGTGGATGATTGACTTCGCAAGGGTAGATACCAAATATGGCTCAGATATGGGCCCTGACTTAGGATGGTGATGAGAGGTGCTGTCTATGGGGTGAGAAGCCCTTTGGGCCCCAGATACAGAGTTCGCAGACGGGCGTTGTGATGACACAGGTACTGTCTGCACGGTGGGAGTAACTTCCGACAGGGCAGGTTCTTCACCCCATGGGTCGTCCCATGTGTCTTCTGCTTGCACTAGTTCTTCAGGTGCGGGTTCTTCATCGTTCCAGCCCCATGCATCCCCTGGGTCTTCCTCGACCACTTCTACAGGTTCAGCTTGTTGTGTTTCCCTTCCCTCCTCCAGATCATCAAAGCCCCAGACATTCTTCTCTTCTAGCGCAGACCTCGAGGATCCTACATTCAAACTCTGGCCATCGTCATCAAGTCCCCATGCATCGCCTTCATCTGCAGGCGCAAACCCAGCCTTGTCAGGAATTTCTTGTGAGAGAGGTAACTGGGCATGGAATGTTGGCTCGGAAGAAGATATACTTTGAATGATAAGTTTGCGAGCAGCATCAAGAATGTGTGACCGCCGTTGTCGCTCATAATGAGCGCAGACGTTGTTGACCCAAGTTTTGATTTCGCTCTCGCTAGACGCATCGAGCATCCCGACGATGTACTTGTCTTCTAAGTCCACTGCCTGATTTGAAATTTTTAAAAAAGCAGGTAGAGCTTCGAGCTGTGAAGGCAGGCCAGGAATAAGCAAACGGGCTAGGACTGCAGTAGATATCGGTTTGCTAAGACTCCGCAGAAAACTGTGTTTGTGCGTCAATGGGAGGGCGGGAGATAATTGTTTGTATAAGAAGTCGAGGATCGTGGATACGTTGATAAGTGGAGAACCTGTGTCAATGGTATTTGGTGATGAAGGGAATCGGCTGAGGACGTGCATCAAAGCGCCAGACTTATCCTTCGTAGTACTGATCGTAAGTGACGTCGGCTGGTCAAAAAAACACTCGATGTAGTGCGTTAGAATATCCCTCCTTAGGGTGGAAAGATGCGATGCCAATGACGCGGAGCTGATCGATGAGAGGACAGACGAAAGGGATAGGGGCTTTAGTGACCGAGGCACTAGAAAACTACTTGAGAGATACCCCCCACCATGATGCTCTGTCACTCACCGAGTACAAATGGTTTAATGATAACTTCAGACGCGTTCACAACAACACTCTTAGTATAAGCATCGCTGAGCAGCTCCTCCACACGATTGTTAAGCACCCGCAGCCGAGCCTACAAGCAAGCAAGTTGAGATAGAACGATAGGATATTACTCTCTTACCTGCATTTCTGACACTACCGATGCATCTTTTAGTGGTCCGGGAACGGAAACCAGCAAGGAACTCAAAGTATGACATGCGACTACAGCCGGAGGCAGATCCCCTACGTCAACGAGCTTCTGCAGCGTGTCCAGCTGTGCTCTACAATCAGAAAGGTGCGAAAGAGAATCACTCAAGACATCAGCATCCAAGGATTCTTGAGCAAGTAATTGGTGAGCTTCCAAAGCCTCAAGTAAGACCGGGACTAGACCGGACTAGTGAAATGTGAGCAAGGCGTCTTATAACGCACAACTGAGCGAATACACACCTTAGAATCCGAAAGCGTAACACTCAAGGCTTGGACATGTCCAGAAAGTGTATCCAAGCGTTCTTTGAGAGACTTTGCCGAAGACAGTTGTTTTTGGAAGCTAGAAGAGTCTGCACATATTCTGTCATGAATTTTTGTCTACTCAAAATCATTACTCCCCGGAGAACTCATGTTAATTACAGGAGAATACCTTAGTCAATTGAATAGATTCGTCAAGCTCAGCCCCACATGAAGATGCAAAAGACGAATTCAGGGACTGTAATGTTACAGAATCGAATTTGGAAAGAACGTTCGATGAAACATCAAGCTTCCGCGGGAGATGATCAGGGAGAGGAAAATCCATGCGTCCAACCGACGTCGAAATGAGGAGAGTAAGTCTACACTAATTCTACACGCTCCCTCCACGACTAGCTACTGAGTCAGGTGATCAGAATTCACCACGTGATTCGTCGCATCTTTTGCCATTGAGGTAGGCAAGAGGTAGGTACCTTTAGTTGGTCGAAACCAGAAAATCACAACCTCGCAGATCAACCACTCACACCGATCGAAGACTCAGTCACTCAAAACTGTGGAAGGCCGTCTTTATTTTTGAGAAGGACACTCTTGACTCGCCGTTGCAGTGGATAAAGGCAAGAACACCTCTGTTCGGCTGTGGGATGCAAGGACGGGACAGCCAGTCGGTGAGCCCTTGCGGGGGCACACTGATCATGTGAAATCAGTCTCGTTCTCGCCGGATGGCACTCGCATCGTCACTGGTTCTTACGATAAAACTGTTCGGCTGTGGGATGCAGTGACGAGGCAGCCATCACCACAGTGCGCCATGTCTGACCCTTCAATGTTCTCACATGAACATCGCACAACCAGAGCTACCACTACCATGAAATCGAACACTTGGAATAATCACTTCATTTCCTTCTCGTCCAACTCCACCCATGCGCTCTGTGACACCTCCATCAGGAAATCAACCCGAAGTTGATATGACCGGATATAATTGGTAATCAATAATCATTAGGACATGTCATGTTTTAACCTTAGATATCATTATCATGGTACCACACATATATGACTTAAGATATGACTATGTCAGATATATCACCTTGATGTGTCTTGGCAATCACAAAATTGGCACAAACCTGTTCTTCCTAGATTTAGTTGGTAAAATTAAATCAAAAATCCACTGAATTATATAAGGTTATATACAAAGATAAAGCTTGATAATAAGTATGACAAATTGGTATTAAATGAACAAAGATTGCCAAAAAACCAACATTCTGATGTAGATATATCATGTCTTATAATTGTATCAACAGATTTTTACCAATTGGTCTTTACTACCACTGCTTGTATGACATTACACTACAGTAGCCATGTCACATGATGCTTATGTAAGTTGTGGTTCACATTTTCGACACTTGTCTTCTCTCATTTCATACACACTCTAACTGTGCACCTCTTCTAGCCCTTCAAGCCAACATCCTCCTTTCCCTACCATTCATGGTTCCTTTCTTGCCCTTCTTCCTGGTCCTCCTTCCTGGCCCTCCTTCCTGACCCTCCCTCCTGGTCCTCCCTCCTGGCCCTCCCTCCTGGCCCTCCCTCCTGGTCCTCATGGCCCTCTTCTTCCCTGGTTCTCCCCCTGGCTCTTTCTGGCCCTCCTCTTCCCTGGTTCCCTCCCTGGCCCTTCATGGCTCCTCCTTGACCTTACCTGGACCCTCTCTGGCCCTTCCTGGCTCTTCCCTGGCCTTCCTCTCTGGCCCTTCTCCCTAGCCCTCCTCCCTGGCCTTTCCTGGTGGTTCTTCTTTTGTCTCTTGTGGCAAGTAATTGACATGTTTCTATCTCTCTACCTTCTGTTCTACTATGTCTCTCTTCTTTCCTGTATCAATACCACATATGTACACCCCAACCCCAATTAAAATTTGATTTGATATATAAAATGATAAAATGAGTATCAATGTTAAGGCTTTTGGCAATTTCATGGCAGTTTTGTTTGAAGTAGCCTGGCATTATATACCTTTGTCAAGGATGGTAGATATTTGCAATGTGTATCATAATTGTATCTTTGGTGGCATTCACCAGCGTAGTCTAACCGTTTAAAGCTTTGTCCAGCTGAGTGCAATTATGATAGAGATTATTAGAAATTACATGGATTTTATGTCAGATGGAGCTTTATAATGCTATATCATTCTCGGGTCAATTCCCTGATGTCTGAGTTAACGGAGGGAGCATCCCATGACGACCACAGTTCGACCACCATTCTCCTGAATAGTGATAGTGGATGGGTGGTAGGACCCAAAGATCGGCTCTTATTCTGGGTACCACCCGCTTCTCGACACTCATTTAATAACCCTTGACTGTGTTAGTGATACCCAGAGGAGATCCTGAGCTTGATCTGAGCCGCATGGCACACGGACAACACTGGCAAAAGTGTCGAGAGCAGTGAGTCTCTTCAAAGCCCTTTCCGTTCCTCGCACTTACTGAAATCAACACCTCCAGACCTTAGTACTGTGATGATTGTATTCCAGCGATTTGATTTTTTTTCGGAGATTTCAGACATAATTTGAATGTAACGTATACGTAGTTCATACTTTGTATTCCATATAGTCAATACCTGACATCCAGTCCGAGTTCAGGGTTGTCTGAGGGAGCGACTTATTGAAGAGCTAACTGTATGGCTCTCATGATGCATAATTTTTGTGCTTGTTTGTAAGAGTATGTAATGACGGACAAGGCATGCTGATTCCATCAGGGATGTGGTTGAACTTGGGCGTGCGCCGTGGATTATATAGCATCAATGCTTCCTCATAGCGAACTGAGAAGCTGAACAAAAAGACATCGCTGTTATGGTCATCTATGATCATCCAAGTTCCCGTTGCACTGAGTGCACCCACTGGAGTGGGTTAAAAGTCTGAGAAAATAGGGCGGGACGGATAATGCATAGTTCATTGTGTTCACTGTAGAATACAACATGTAATCGCAATATTCAAGGCGAAGGCGGTGAGAACGAGAGCACCGTGAAAACGATACGCGTAAGGATGATGTGACCTGTGAGGCATGAAAAAAGCTAAAACGGGAAAAGAACAGCACAAGAGCAAGCGAACAGGGGATGAATTCGAGGTGATGGGAAGAGCAGGAGACGTTCCGGTACGATAGGAATCAAGAGGATGAGTCTAAGGACTACAATCAAGTCCTATAAGTCTGCATTGAACTCGTGATAAACAAGTGACAACATGGATGCTTTCATATGAGACTAGGAGAAGCAGACTGCGACTCACGAAGCTGTTGAGAGGGCATTCATGTTACAGCTACAACGTGTGTCTTCAACACACAGGCCCAGAGTCCTTGGTCGCAAATCGTAGTTATCAGGTACTGTATATTGACCATTTCCGTGGCCCACTTCATCTTCTCCTGGCGTAGCGGTGTCTTCATTTCAGCTCCAGAGGCGTCAATGTGGGAGCGATTGTATACGTAGTGGGAGGGGGTTTTGATGGCCATGCGACGTTTGACCTTAGAGATCTGAACTGCGAATTTCCAACCTTACGTACATTCAATTTGCATAATTTCTTGCTGCGATGCATGTATGAGCGTAAATGGCCAAATATTTAAAATATTCATTCCAACTTGGAGACCAAGTTTCAAGTTACTGACATAGAAATTGCAACTTATAATAAACGGCCCCCTGAAACTCATAAGTATGCGACTCGACAGATTGTGAAAGTCACTGATTAGCTAGGGTACTACGAATGTGAAACACCACCAAAAATACAACTCGGAAAACTTGATTAGGATGCAAGAAACTTTGCGGAAAGTTATTGTCAGGTGCTTCAATCATACGATGTATTACTTCGCAGAAAGCTCTACAGCATTCTTGAACGCTCCTAGTAGAGCAGACAATTGCATCTTCTCACTCCCGCCAGTCGATAATCTATGCCTGGTGAGAAACACATCAGTTTTCTGTCACAAAACTGGACGTAGACGAGACATACTCGGTGGTAGCTAGGAAGTCTAGTAAATATACTCGGGCCTGCGGCTTGAATTCGATCGTTTCCACGTATTCGTATGTACCCGATATCAAATCTTGCAATGCGAGTCCACGTTCTGTTTTCATAGCCGAGATCACTGAGGGAGACTTTGTAAGGCACTAACAACACGATGTGAAAGAGCTCACTTTGGTAAGAAGTGGTGAATTCATCGGAAAGCATAGAGTTTACGATAGTTTCAATATCTGACGGGTGAGGGTTTCCAGTGCAGTTATAAATTTCAGTCTCTCCGATAGAGCTATATGCTGCGTGACATGCTTGTAGGACATTAAGGGCTCGCCGCATGTCTCCTTTCGAGAGCTTTAAAAGGGCCTTTTTACCGTCCTGAGTCAGATTTACCCTATTACAAAGTTGGGTGTTTAGTAGCAACTTTAGAATTGACTCTACATACTTCTCAGCTTCCACGACACTATTCACGCGCTTCTCCACCTCTGCAATTGGCAGTGGCGAAAAACGGAATCTCGTACATCGACTCTGAATTGCTGGAGCGATCTTGTTCACGTAATTGCAGATGATGCAAAACCGCACATTCTTAGTGTATTGTTCAATGACACGACGTAGTGCAGCTTGAGCTTGTTGTGTCATCATGTCAGCTTCATCGAGGATGATGAGCTTGAAGCCTTTTGAAAACAATGTTCGAGTCTCGGCAAATTGCTTGATTTGTTCGCGCACTACATCTATACCCCTGTCGTCCGATGCGTTGAGCTGAACAAGATTAGCGTTGCGTTGTGCAAATCCAGAGGGGGCTTCACCTCCAGTATTTGTTTTTTGTATTCCGCCCCATAAATTCGTCTAGCTACCGCAAGAATTGTGGATGTCTTCCCAGTTCCAGGTGGGCCGTAGAATAGAAGGTGGGGCAAGCGGTTCTTGTCGATAAATTTCACAACTGAGTGGGTCTTAGTGTATGCATTTACTCGAACCAGGAGGGACTCAACTTGTAGTTGTAATATCCTTGTGTGAAACCACATCGTCCAATGTGACTGGTCGATACTTCTCTACCCTATCGCGTATTGAGCAAGGACGCCGAGGGGGAAGGATGAGAGACGCAACCAAGGCAAATTATCATCCTCGTGCGGCTCGTGTCTCTCTACAGCCTTAGACTTTCCTTTACCCTTGTCGAGAGATGACGTGGAGTCAACATCCATTTGGCCGTCACCAGTACTAGTCATAACGCGTCTCAAAGTCGTGAAATTTATGAATTCGATGTCGCGTTGAGCGCGACGCGTCGAAAGTAGATTGGTAATCTGATTAGTCAATGAATAATACTCTCACGCACAGACCATCATCAGATTGATTAAGGTTTTCAGGCATTAATCATCCTTTCCATCTTACAATACTGACCACTACGACCGCGGCTCTTGCTTTCGTCAACGACTCCATCGATTGTTCGTTGGACAGACAGAAGCGTCCGGCAAAATGCAGATCTTTGTGAAGACGTGCGTGCGGTTTGGAACTAATTTCTGTAGCTTCACCTGACATTGGTATCAGCCTCACGGGCAAAACTATCACTCTTGAAGTCGAGTCTTCAGACACCATCGACAATGTCAAGGCCAAGATCCAGGACAAGGAGGGGTAAGGTTCTATCGTACATACGTATTATCAATCCTCATCACCGTCTTAGCATTCCCCCCGACCAGCAACGCCTGATCTTCGCTGGAAAGCAGCTCGAGGATGGTCGTACTCTTAGCGACTACAACATCCAAAAGGAGTCCACTCTTCACTTGGTTCTTCGCCTCCGTGGTGGTGCCAAGAAGCGCAAGAAGAAGACATACAACGTGAGTATATTGAATATCCTTGATTGAAATCTTATGCTTATATCCTACTGTATAATAGACTCCTAAAAAGATTAAGCACAAGCGCAAGAAGGTCAAGATGTCCATCTTGAAATACTACAAGGTGGACTCGGACGGGAAGATCAAGCGTCTTCGCCGCGAGTGCCCCAACGCTGAGTGCGGTGCTGGTGTTTTCGTAAGTATTAGCTTGATTTTAAATCGTCGCGTGTGGCTGATGATCCATCTCAGATGGCTTTCCACAAAGACCGTCAATACTGTGGCAAGTGTCATATGACCTACACCTTCCAACCTGGTGCAAAGCCTCCTGCTGTGTAGAGTAGCTGTCAATCATGTTATGTAGTTATTGCTGACTTGTCGAGTAATGAGCATGTCAGGGATGCATGTGCAATGAATCATTTTGCGGATTGAATGTTTTGATGTCTGTAAACTTTGTGAACTGATTAATTTCTGATTTTTCCGTCCAAGGTCAATGCTGCCCTCGAACTCGTGACCGTCCTTAGTACCTTAGTATGTTACAACAACAGCACGGAATATTTTGGCGAGCCATTGTTCACTAATGCGGTGATGGGTCTCATAATGTCATTGCATAGATCGACATGGTGTTTGATAATATACTACAGGTTATTTACTCGAGGCCACCACTGGCATCCATTTAAGTTTCGGACATTCGTACACTAATTAAATCTCGAGAGGGCTCGTCCCTTACTCGTCCCTAATTTGCATCTCATCTGGCAACTGCGATGCCAGCCACCTCAATACACCAGCCAGCACAATCAAGATGGCAAATACCGCGTTCCCGTTTAGAAGATTATGTTCTTTTGAAAATGCAAATAGCGAAGTCGCTAAGGCGGGTCCAATGGCACGAGCCACCGACGCGGAGGTCTGGCCAAGACCATTGATAGCACCAAGGACATTCTTTGCCGGAGCAGAAGCCGTGATAAACATGAAAATACACCCTGTAGTAAAGGCTGGTTATTCGTAATAGGAGGTCGATATCATCATAATGCGCACCAAATGCCAAACCCCAAATAACTATCAGAACTAGTTGGCCAAACAATGCAAACGCGATTGCATGATCGACTATCTTCCTTGTGTGTACAAGCCACGACACGATTGGAAATACAAGCATGGCTGGTGCGAAGCACGACACTGCCACACAGAATAGACGTTTTGGGCCGATCCAATCGACAATTTTTGCAAAGAATAGGGCCTGTAAGAGACCGTCCACAACCCCCAACAACGCGAGCCATAAACCAATAGAGGAAGGGGCAAGATCAAGACCACCGAGATACATAGGTGTGGACAAGAACAACGGGGTCAGAGTCCTGAACGAAATGTCAAGAATAGAGAGCATGGCGTAGTTTGCGATTGGGATAACAATGGTAGGTGTAAGCAGAGATCGCATGGGTATATCCGCCATAGATTTTTGCGCAAGCGCTTCTCGATTGTCAGCGTCATCTCCACTTGCGACGCCAAGGGTAGTTGATGTCGTTTTCGGCCGACGCTTGGTTGATAGTGTCTACCAATTGTAAGTAACGTGCGGTATGGGTTTTTAAGACTTAGTACCTCTTCTAAGAAAAAGAACAGCATGAAATAGGCCAGGACGACAAAAAAAGCAGCGACCGCACAAGGAAGAAAGTATGGATATTCTCTCCAAAATGAGGGGGCGAATAAACCGGGCCAACTATCTTGTGGATGCGCGAGTAATCCGCCCATTAAAGGGCTAGCATGCGGAATCCATCATTAGATATTCCCATAGTCAAAAATTGCACTTACCCAACAAAGGTTCCAACCCTCCAGAATATTTGGATCAAGGCAAATCCCTGAGCCATATTTGTGGAGTCTGTCAATTCCGCCATCATAGTTTTCAAGACTCCAATGTTACCGTTCAGCATACCACACATGCAACGGCTAGCGAAATAAAGAAACCATATCAGGGGGATGTTTCTTGCTTCAGTTGAAGACATACCTGACCACAAGGCTCCAGAAGGTCGTCGAAAGGCCGAAACATAGAATCGAAATGCAAGTTCCCAATAGTCCTATCGATAATACTGGTTTGCGTCCAATGCGGTCGGACAACCGGCTCCACTTTAGCACCGTTAGTGACTGCATGACAAAAAACAGAGATTCCTGTCAATCAAGTACAATAGTATCAGGGAATCATGATTCTTGGGAGTTGTAATCTTGACGCCTACAATTATTCCAGCATAATATCCTACAGCCGCATCATCGCCTCCAGTGATTTCAAGTTCTCTAATAAGCTAATAAGAGTGGAACAGTGTCAAACATGAATAATGAGATGCTACTGTAAAGTCATACCTGATTGATGTACGGGAATATAGACATCGAAGCGATTGGCTCTGTGACGTGTAGCATCATAAGTATGCCTATCTGGAATTTCGGAAGAGGAGTTTTGGCTTTTTTCGAGAGGCCTACAGGGATCAGAGGCGTAGTCTCGCTCGCTATACGGGGAGAATCGGTAGTGATCATTCTGGATAATTGGTGTGAGCCTGGGGGGGGGGGAGATGGAGGTAGATACAACGAGTCACCTTGATATGGACAGATGAACGAAGTGCTGCATTTATTGCCTGCGCATTGCCGCATTATTGATCATAGTCAGATGGTTGTTAAATCAGGACTTCGATCAAGCAAAAGTTGACTCGGCCCGGGCCGTGGTGGCCGCCCACGGTTAAGCACAAGTCCGTTCGACGAGTAATTATGTAAAGGAACGAGTTTCACCTATTTCCGTGCATATGCATAAACGCTGCAACAAATTAGAACTTCGACAGCTTGAATGACGCGAGGGTAGTAATGGAAGCAGCGAGGATATATATACGGTATGGAAACACCAAGCAGGCAGGAACTTGCTAATATCATGATGAGTTCGCGGAAGGACTGATGCTAAATTAGTTCCTGCCAATGAAATTGCCCGATGCTTATGCTCTGTAAGTAGGCTCGGGACCCTAGCAGTGTCGGATGAGTCCAGTCAGTCGATAACCGGAATCTTGATATCAAAAATCCCAAACGACCAAGGTTCTAGTGTGATGGACATCGTCTCACTGGTAGGAGTCCACCATAGTCAGCTTCCCGTGGTACCCACGAGCTCCTGAAATATCATTATGAATGTGGTGTCGCCGCTCAACGATTTATGGAGATCCCGGGCCTGAGTTAGTCTTTCCACTGGCTGCAGTCATCCGATATCATAGTACGCAGGTATGCTGGCGGTGTCACGGACTCACGTTAGCGAAAGACGTGGCCGCTGCCCAGGGCCAAGCACGTCAATGGAATCCGGTGGGCCTAGACACTGGAGACTGCTAGTGACATGTGATCACAACTTGAAGTATAGCCTACACCATGGTTCGGTGCATGGAATTGTATTACGAAAAATGTGAGGCAGCTCTGCGCCAGTCAAACACGCAAAGTTTATGTCACACATTTCTCTTGTTCAAAATTTTACATAAGGGCCTCACGGTTGGTTTGTAACGCACTCGAGTCCGTGGGCAGTAGACAGACGCCATTAACAACGAGTAGTAGCCCCTTACAAGTACATACGTACAAAACGAGTAATATTATTCGAGGCAATCCATATCGAAAGTAATAACTTAACTGCAATAATAACGCGGCACACACATCATATCACCACCTAGGATGAGGTTGACCGTCCCATTGGCCTCGTTGAGGTAAATGTCCCTCATAGTCTGGTCCGCTACGAGTCCGATTCCTTTGCCATCCTGAATCCTGACGATGTGGTGCATCCCCTCTCCCTCGTCCCCGGCCTCTACCTCGTCCACGCGTACCATTCGTCCATCCTCCACGATCTGGTCCATCGTGATGGGGAGCTGGACGTAACTCTCGATCCCGATCTTGACGATTGTATGGTCCATTGTTGAAAGACCCACGTGCAGGACCCGTTGGTGGAGATATGGGATTAGGGCGCATAGGTGATGGAGGCGGAGCTGCTCGTGGACGGCTAGGAGGATGGCTCACAGGAGGAACGCTTCCTGTAGTAAATGGTTGTGATGGAAAACTGGGCGGGGTGTTGTTGTTGTTGTTGTTGTTGTTGTTGTTCCATAGCTGAGGCGGTGTGGCTACTATGGAGGCGGCTGGTGCGGTTGGTGGGGTGGGATAGCTGCCGACACCCATGCCATAATCCGCAGATAGGGTTCTCAGCACGATGTGTATCTGTTCCTGCGTGAGGGAAGCCACCTCTGCCGCGAGGGATGTATTAGCAAGCTGAGGATAAGCTTGCTGTAGGGCAGTAAGTGGGGGTGCACTGATGGTTGCAGATACAGGTAAGGGTGCAGGCGCAGACACACGTGGTACAGAAGGGGCTGCGGAAGAACCTGGTTGGCCAATAGAGTGATTGGCAGCAGTATGCATATGGGGCGACTGCGGTGGGATAACCTGAGCAGGATGTTGGAGCACAGATGGTGGAGGTGGTGGCGGCGGCGGCGGGGCGAGTTTTCCTCTCGTTAAGACCCAGATACCGATAACATAATTCGACTTGCGAGTTTTTGGCAGGCATAAGTTATCCATAAGCTCGACGAAGTCAGGCAAAGGATGGCTTGCAAGCAGCGGGACCATGTATAATTCCTTGCCGGGGTGGTAGTCCTTCGGTCGGTTGCCCCAAGGAAACACCAATCCATGGCGGCTGAAGAAAGTTGTCGGTCAAAATTTTGAATTACGATGCATGCTACAGAATAGAAAACATACTTTTTATTGATAAGGAATTCACTGAACGTCTGCAGCATTGGATTTCCCTCCACTGTAGAAAATGCGCATGCAATAAGCTCCTTCTGCGAATTCATTCGCATCTGGAGGAGGAAATGTGAAGAGTTCTCTGTAGGAACACGGCCATCGATGCGGAGAATATCGGAAGGGAAGAGGGTCTTCCATAAATCAGAATCGTGACTCAAAATCCGTCCTCCGACCTGCCGCGCAACCACAGGTGCTTCCTGAAGAGGTGAGGATTCTAGAGGCATGGATATCTAGTGCCCGTAAGCTATCGTAAATAACTATGACGATCAAATGCACCAACCTTGCCACTCCAAACAAGAGGAAGAGCGTCGAAAACCGCTTCAGGATCTTGAGAAGGCTGCTCTGTCTGCAAGGACTCCAGATCATGTTCCTTCTCTAACAACATATCAAAATCTTCATCGTTGGCTTCTTCGGCGACGAGATCCGCCTCCACTTGCGACTCTCGTGAAACTCCAAGGTCTGATACAGGCTCGGGATGTGCTGCTGACGGAGCTGACCATAAAGTGTTGAGGTCGAAAGATGTGCGAACAGGTGTCTCAGGTTTCGGTGTAAGCGAGGGGGCGGGTGTGAATGTAACTGACTGAGTAGCAAGAGAGGGGCCAAGAGGTTCGGAGGGTGCAGGTGCAGGCTCCGAGGAAACGGCAAGCGCAAGCTCTGGGACATCGGCAGGGGCGAGCTCTGGGCTTGCGGAAGGTGCGCCGTCTGTGGCAAGCATAGGAGCCTCCAAGGCTGGTGTCTCCAGCCTCTCTGCATATGAATCTTGTAGGCCTGGTTCGTCATCTAGATTGATGAGATCCGCGATATCAAGCTCCGGCTCCGGGAGCATCGCGTGGAAATCAGATGGGAACAAAGGATGCACAGGCGGTCTGTCATCGCCTACCGGAAACTGGTCGACAGAATGTATGGGCACAGACGGATGCCCTCCCCAACTCGATGTATGAGGTACAACTGGAGACTCAGGTGGCGCTGATCCCCGAGCAGCTGCAGACGCACGCTGCTTCTGCTGCTCCTCGGCGGCCCTCAAGCGCGCCTGCCGTTCTCTCTCTCGTCTCTCCTCCTCCTCCCTCTCACGCTCCCTCTCACGCTCGCGCTCGCGCATCGTAACATCACCATTCACATCCTCAATGTCCTGCAGGCCCTTATGAGTAATTTTTGCACGAGGAACAGTTGACTTTTGCAGGATTGAATGTTCCAGAGATTCTTTCTCCAATATTTTGATCGACTGTTTCGTCTCTTCGTTCGCTAAGTCAGTCGAGCTCATGAGGGCAAGTTCCTTTGGTGTGATAGATGATGAGCTAATGCGCTTGTGAATGACCACACGATCTGGTTTGCTAAGGTTAAAGTCAAGCATACGAAACCTCTCCCTGTTAATGTCAATCAGTGCGTTGATTAAAAAACCAAAACGGAGTACAGGCTCACTTATACTTCGGCCCAACGCTGAGCTTGTTGTGCTTGTCCGGTTCGCAGTACATATCAAATACGCATTGCTCAACTTCAGAAGCAAACACCTTCGCCTCTTCCTCTAAGCGTGTCTTATCTTCGTCACTTAATTCACCCTCTTTAAGCTCGGCCTTACTACCATCCTCCGTCGCAGCAGTATGTGGGTACTTCAAAAAAATCGAACAAAACAGCTGGTGGAGTTTTCCAAGACAGTACTTTCTTGCTGGATCCTCTTCAGCTGCGGCATCGCTAGATCTCCTGCGTTTGGAAACAGGAGGTTGGGTGACGCTGGTCGCCTTTCGCTTGAGACCAGAACCTGGGACAAGAGACGCCTTCCTAGCTGATGATTCTTGAGATGGACCAGTCTTGTGGGAAGATTCTCGGGTATCGGTACTTTCGCGGACGTTGGAATGTGTGTCCGACTCACTGGAGCTGGCAACTCTGCGGCGACGCTAGCGAATGAAGCACAAAAATGATCAGGCGCCATATTGAAAAGAGTGGCAGGAACGTACCTTGGCAGATGATGATCCTTTCCTCTTGAACTTCTCCGGCTCCGCAATGTATTCGTCCTCGCTGTCTGTATCGTCCTCCGATTCTGATGGGGGAATTGCCGGAGGTGGCGTCGAAAGCCTGACAGGTTTAACCTCATCATGCTCGGAGTCGATGCGTTCTTCCGCTACATCAGGTTCTTCCCACTTCACTGAAAACACGGAAAAGTATCAGCACCTCAAGTCTTGAATTGACACAGTGTAAGGGAAAAGAGAAGAGCATATCATTTTTTCCCTGCGTGCGAACAGGACGTCACTGTGGCACAGGTTGTGCCATCTAGCGCCCGTTGACCGCCGTGCTCAAGCAATCGCTCACATAAAAACCTCTTCAGACAAAAATTGACTCAAGAGGAATAGCCGCGTGCCTATAACGTAAGGCCGAAAGCACCATTGGATGCACGAGTACAACCATTACAGCGGCACGCAATTGACTGCAACAAGGATGTGGCGAATAGGAACAGATATGCCACTAACGATAGACAACAGCGAAGTACTTGCGGGACAAGACTCATATGATGGATGTACATGAAGAGGAATACGAGCCCGCAGAGACAAACCAGAAAAAGACCGGTGACACTCACTGACTGTGCGTCGACCAGTTGATTCAGTGCATGTAGAACATACATAAATATCTACAAATGTCGGGAAATAATCAGTAATCGATGGTGAAATAAGACAAGGAGAAACTTACGAAGTTCAGACGCCTCCACTTCGTCAAGCTTCACACAGCGAAAATGATACCTATGCGCCGATTTAGTGAAGCCAGATATAGGAATCTGATCGCATATACGCACCACTCATTACAGACAGAACAACACACCATGGGCGTGCCATCATCTGGTTCATGGCAAATACAAAATGTACATTTATCCTTGGGCTGTCTGTCCTGGGCATCCTGGGCGGCTTTCATAGGCATCTTTGCCTTCCCACGACCAATCTTGGTCTCCTTTTCCATCTCGCTCATATGGTCCTCGCTCTTCAGGGATCTCGCGCGCGACCTGATAGATTTTGGCTGATTATCCTTGCTTGACTGTGACTTGACATTATTTGCAGCCGACACTGATTTTGTTCTCGAGCGGGTCGACATCGTTGGCGTCGGTGTCCGCGTTTGTAAGGTTTAGTTGTGAGTCAAGAACAGAACGACTTTGAAACTCCGACATTCCGACGTTGTGGCAAAGAATCAACGTCACTCTTTCCAAATTGACCTTACCTTTTGATGACTGTCTGGCACATTGGGCTCTGGATGGCCAGGACACAGGCTGAACTGTTTATTGATCATAGTTTAGTACACCATCAACACATCCGAGTTTGGGTGCGAACTACGGACCGCCACGAATGTCATATACCAAACGCTCGCGTAAGCCTTCAATCATGATATCATTACGGTCCTGTAAGTGCCCTATTCTCATGCTTTCCTCGTGCTTTCCTGCCACCGGGGAGTCGACGGCGACTGAGGGAACCTCGCGCCTACACGAACGGTTTCTAGTGCTAGGTCTACCCCTAAATGGTGCGCGATGTCCGGCGCCCTTGGCAAGTCCCTTTATTAATTGACCTCAGTCACTTATTGAACTCAGTACGGTTTTGTTCCTGTCTTGGGTGGGTCTGGGAAGCATTTGTGGATGTCCCGTTGATATACATGTGAACTTCGCGAAGCAACAACCTAATCTAAAGTTTCTAAATCACGTGGTTTCTCCCCGGCTCATCCCCTCTCACTATTTTGAGATGAGGCGGCCAAGTCCAATTGTAGCGGTCACTGCTCCGATACCTGGCAGGATATTATTGGTTAGGAGAATACGCCATGGCACCAGCGATATGGCCGTTTTCTTCTGGCCAGCTCCACATTCAGTGATGGCATCTGGCCGTTGACTGAAGTAGCGATCTTCATTTTTTTGGAATCCCCTTTGGGGTGGCGAGTCAGCTGTTCGAACGCAGGTCAGCTGGTGTAGTACCGTAAGAACTATGCGCGTATCATTCATGAGCCAAACAGGGTATCATTCTTGTCCATGACCCGAATAACCTTCCCGGAGGGTCTGAGTAGTCACAAAGTGGTGGGTGTGAATAGCATATCGACTAGTACAAATTTGACGTATACATGTCTGACAGTCATTATTTTATTTTATTTTGAGGATCCTCTCAAACCGTTGATACTACCACAAGGAAGTCAGTCGCGGTAACTATCCGAACTGGTAGTAATTCGGTTACGTCTCTTGCTTCCGACGTCAAGTCCTTAATCCGTGCATGATTTCATTTCACAACTACTTATCAATATTGGTTGTTCCTGTTCCCGGAGCGCACATGCTGCTTATCCCAGATATCTCAATCTATTACTGGCGGTGGCAGGTCCTGAATCTCGGATGGAATATCGTCTCTTCGGATCTAACATCCTTCTCTTCAGTTACCACCTTTTTTGTCTGTCAGGATTGTGTGGTGACAAGCCATCCAGTGTACTGTACTTGCTGTGCTTTGGCCACCAACTGACAAGATTTGCAGGGTGTCACATACTGTCAGATCAAGTTCTTGGTGAGTTTGCTTTCCGGATTGATTTTCCCTTTTTCGTAGCTCCTTGCCGCTTTGTAGTATGACTTCATACCTTTCGTAACACTACATGATTGTGTCTGCACCACTTACTGACTTTGGAATTGCAGGGTCACTTGGCCTATCATCGTGCACGTTGCACTCCCATCAACGCCCCGCTTTGAAGCGAAGTGTACGCGGTCGTGCAGCGTTAGTCATACAGTTTCCTTGAGATCTCGGCATTACATGCGGCTTACACATGGCAGCAATCGCCCTCTCGAGCGTTGCAAAGACACAGATTCCCAATCCCTTCCATATGGTCGCTCTCCAGCTTGCTAACCCGAGGTGCGACCCGCCACCGAAAGCGTTGCCCCATATTTCAGAACCCTTCTCGTCGTCATCATATGCCTCTGCTCAAGAGATGCCCGAGACGACGACCATGACTTTCAAGCGACTCCGATCGTCATTGGAGCACAGTTTGAAGACCGCAAAGCGTTCCAAAGCAGATATCCTGCCACCCGTTGATGACTTCGCAACTGTCTCCGTCAAGGGTAAAGGCAAGGAGAAAGAGCTTGAAGACCACGTTGCTGTGAAAGGGCAGAAGAAGGATAAGATCATGTCTGGCATGTTGAGGCGATTGGAATCAAGGGTAGGACTGCGCAGAACTGCACGGATGTCGACATCGACCCCGATCCCCCTCGACGCAAGTCACACCAACGCGATTGGAGCGACTGCTGACAATAACGCGGATGCAGTTACTAAGTCACGCCAGGCTGGATTCACGAGTTTTGTTACCCCATCTCTATGGCAGGCATCCGTGTCTTCGCCTGTTCTCCATCTCTCATCCCAAAATTTGCCGTCGGGTCCGTCGCAGCCTGTAGTGATGGCGCCATTAACAAATACAGGCCCTATCACACCTGCACGCGATCGCACGCGGCGCGCCAGTGTTCAGCCCATTAGGTTCAAGGAAATTAGCGGTCCTCAACCATTAGTATCGCGGCATGACCACCGCAGTGGCGCTGCAACACCTGACCGCTCTGGTGCGGCCTCTCGGGCAAATAAATCTCGTCCAACTCCAGCGCTCTCTACACCAAGGGGACGTTCGTCGATTGACGCACCTAGGCGGAACCATGATTCATCAAGTCCGCCGAACACCCCGACACCTCTGTTTGGTTCCCGAGGGCAGTTGGACGAGCTGTCCAGAACGCCTGTGGCTGCGAGTACGACTCACCTGCCTCTTCACAGCAGTCCACCTTCCTCTTCCACTCCCAGCCGTGCTGTGAGTCCTGCACGCGCAAGGACACCTTTGAAACAAGTTGTGGCTCTCGCATCGTATCAGGGGTCTTCTGCATCTGCATCCCATCTTCCCTTGAACCCCTCAATTCCACCGACAGCATCAACTCCAGCCCGTATGCCTTCTGTGGATGCACCAAGGAGGCCCTTAGTTGATGCGCCACGAAGAGGTTCCATTGATACCCCACAGAAACCATCTTTTGATATATCTCGAAGACCATCTGCAGAAGTACCGCGAAAAGTGTCAGGCGAGTCCTCTCGGAGAGGCTCCATGGACGTGCATCGGCGACCCACGGCCTCACCTGTGCCTCGAGCATGTTCACCTCAGTCCACCGTGCGTCCACGTGCTACATCACCTTCTCAGCGCATGCCTGCGTACGCCCAGAATCGCTTTAATGTCTCAGCTGCTTCCCTTATCTCGCCTTCCACTCCAGAGCAGCGTGAGGTTATACGTGCTGCAACTTCGCTTCTGTGCAAAGAATTACGGAAAGCACCAGCGCATCTTGCACGCAGTGATGCACAGAAGGAGTGGGCGGAGATAGAGGTGCGCTTGCAGCCCTTAATTAGGCTTGAACGTGTTTGGGGGAAGAGTGGCAGTGCCAGCGCTAGTTCTAGCCAGGTACTTGCTGTGAGCGGTGTTGGTTCCACTGTGCTCAGCCCTGCTGGGGAGGAAAGAGAAAGGAAGCTTTTCTGTGAGGCCCTTCGGGATGGCGTTGTTCTCTGCCAGTAGGTCTTGACAATTAATGTAACTGGTGTACTTTTAATGTTACGTTTTATCAGGTTGATGAACAAGCATTGTTCTGGGACCATAACTCGCATCGACCACCGCGAAGATGGATCTAAGCACACCAGCAATATCACCAAGTTCATTGCTGCATGTTCGCAATTGGGCGTCCCTTCCGGCGACATCTTCTATCGTGATGATCTCATCCAGGCGACTCCAGAAACCCTTTGCCGTGTCGCATGTACCATCATTTCGTTGATCAAGCTTTTTGAAGACCCTGGAGTCGGTCGCGCCAAAGTCATCACGGGTCAAGGCAGGAAAGGTACTATCATTGCTTCAAGCAACGACCCTCACTCTCCGGAGATTTCTCGCGCCACTTCTTCCATACTGAATCTGCCGCCACGATCGGCCTCTCCAAATTCTCCTTCCGGTCCGACCCGCAGAGCGCGGAGTCCACATGAACGATCGCCTCCCCCAGTACGACCTGATAGTCCGCAATCGGGAACATCTGCTAGCACAGCTAAGAGGGTTCCCATCATAGATAGAAACACGACACCCAGTAACAGCGATCATGAAATAGACGAGGTTCCCCCTATTACGGGTCCATCTCCAACCCCTAGATCTCCCTTTCGTGGGCACTCTCGAGCTGGACTTCCAGTTGACAGTAGCATTAGCCCTCTCTCCTGCCTTCAGCCACTCGACATTCCCTTCCCTCAAGTATCGACCTCACAGGTGTCCAGTCCGTCAGGCTATGATGCAGACTATCCCCCACGACAGTCAAGAACATCTAGCAATCTAACTGATAACACTGCCCTCTCCAGCATCTTTGATATCAGAAGGGCGAGCAGCAGCAACCAGAACAAGTTTGGTACCATCAGGACTTTCACAACTGAGGCGACCTCTTGCTCTGAGGCGCCCTCGTTCACTCGAACGGAGGCTAGCTCGGTGGCAGCATCCATGGCAGAAGAGATGAGCAGGAGACGAGGTGGTGGAGAGCCTACATCTCGGCTGAGGGAGCGACGCCCGAGCGAGCCAGGCGTACTTGATCTGGTTAGCCTCGCAGAGGAAGAGGAGAACAGTGCATGTGGGTCGAGCTCCAATCACCACCAGAGGGAGAGTTTACAGCCTAGAGAACTCTCGCAGGAGCAGGAAACGGAAGCGCAAGTTCGTGTGCGGCTCGGTAAAGGCAAATGGCCCGACGATTTTCTGGACGCTTTCAAGGCGCAAGCTCCAAGTCCATCTCGAATAGTCCCGACTGCAACATCGTCAAATCGTGTAGATACGCCTCTTAGCTCTGGTCTGTCTGTATCCCCGACCAGAAAGCTTTCCATTGTTGGGATATCACGTCACAACGACAGCACAGAGCCCACAGTCCGAAGGCCATCTCATCGGTCGACCCATGGCGCGGATGTTCTGATGCCGAAGAATTCAGTGCTCCGTTTGGATGCCAGCTCAGAGAATTCACCAGGCTCCAAAGTTATCCTACGTCGTCAGAGTACGCGGAGTGGTGCTCGCAGAAATGGGGTCTCCTATCCTCGTAATAGCACCGACAATCCTGGAACTGCAAAAGACGACGATCCCATGCCGTCCCCTTCCCGCGTGCCGCGTCAGGAGAATACGCTGCTTGTGTGACACCATCTCCTGATTCTACTGCCAGGAGCGGTGTCACAAATAACCAGGATGCTCCCCGTGTGCGTGATCGTTTCCAGAGTGATGTCGAAGATCAACGAGCTCGAAGATGCAGTCGTCCGACTTCGCATGATGAATTAGGCAGACCGCGGAGATCTCGATATGAAAGCATGGTCAATCTGGGGGTGGCCTCTGCGAATGCAAGTGCGAGCGACTTGCTGTCAAGGGACTCTGGTGACGGAAGCGCTGTACGGCAAACTGTAATAGTCGAGGAAGAAGGGAAGCCTGCGACTCATTTCGTGAGTTATCTTATTTATGCGAGCTGGCGTGTAGGTTGTTGACTTTACCTTTATAAGCAACTCGGGAATTGCATCGGCCGCGGACAGTTCGGCACCGTGTATCGGGCCCTGAATCTGACAACTGGACAAATGGTGGCAGTCAAACGAATCCGATTAGAAGGTCTGAAAGAGGACGAAGTTGCCCAGCTGATGAGGGAGGTGGACTTGATGAAAAGACTATCCCATCCAAGCATTGTGAAGTATGAAGGAATGACTCGAGACGACCAATACCTCAACATCGTTCTCGAGTGAGTACAGTCCACTAACTTGTCGGATGTTTGTGTGATGAGTTCGATGTAGGTATGCTGAAAGCGGCTCATTGGGCCAGATGCTCAAAGCTTTCGGAAAGTTGAACGAGCATCTTGTGGCGGGCTACGTTGTCAAGATTCTCGAGGGCTTGCATTACTTGCATCGTTGCGATGTTGTCCACTGTGATTTGAAAGCCGCCAACATCCTCACTACGAAGACGGGGAATATCAAGCTCTCGGATTTCGGCGTTTCCCTGAACCTGAAGGCTATAGAACGAGAGAAGGACGTTGCTGGCACTCCGAACTGGATGGCCCCCGAGGTCATCGAGCTCAAAGGGGCTTCAACGAAGGCTGACATTTGGTCGTTGGGATGCACAGTCGTCGAACTTCTTACTGGACGTCCGCCATTTGGGGATATCACCAACACAATGACAGGTATGATCTTGATCATTACTTCGGATACATGACTGATGTAGATGCAGTCATGTTCCGCATTGTCGAGAATGAGATGCCGATTCCTGAAGAATGCTCCGAACCGTTGAAGGACTTCCTTCAGCAATGTTTCCAGAAGGAACCATTGATGCGACCTAATGCCGAACTACTGTGCGAGCACCCCTGGTTGAAGAACAATTGGGATGCCCTTAAGGTTTGTGGGTTTCTAGATAGCATGCAAGGTGTTACCAACCGATGTCGTCTAGGAGCTCCGTCCTCAGGATAGCATACCTTTTCTCCGGCGTGTTAGCACTGATCTCCAAAAGATCGATGTTGCATATGTTGCATCTATGGATATAAACAGAATCGAATCGCCCTTCTCGGCAGCCTCGGTTCAAGAGGAGGCATCACAGTCGCCGAGGCGCAAATCATCCAGTGGACCGTCTTCACCAATTTCGCTTCCGGAGGACACCCTATTCACCGTTAGGGATCACTCCTTCATCAAGATCACTTTCGGGAAACGTGAGCCCAAAAATTTTGGCCCGTTAGCTTCGCTAATTGTGTTTGTAGCCATGGTCTGCAGAGTGTGTATGGGAAGTGTCAAAAGGAGTGCCGTCATTTGCGACAAGTGTAATCTCATCACTCACTCAGAATGTGCCCCTGAAGCTCCTCCCACATGTGACCTCCGCTCTCAACTGTTGCAGTACGCCGAACAAGGAAGCTCCGTTGGTATCCCACTCGATGGATCGAATGGGTTACATCCTCATCTATCGACGACTATTCCCTCTGAAGTCTCCTCCGCTACGTCTTGTCCACGACCAAGCTTGAATGTCACGCCGTCATCACAATGGCCATCACCCACTTCTCCCAACGTCTACAAGTTTATGAATCCTTTTAAACGCTCTCGTTCTTCTTTAACAACAGAGGCTAGGTCTCCTCCTTCCACATCAGCATCGCCGATTCCTCAGCCTCTGTCTCACGAGGATGTCGCTCCCAAGCGGAAACTCTCTAAGCTCCCGTCAAATATGATCCCCAAAGAACGACCTCATTCATTGTCAAGTAATAATACTATCCCCAATGCCGGTAGCGTGGAGACGGCTGACAGCCAATCTAGCCGCCAAGAACCCGGTCGTAAATCCTTCCTTTCGATAGTCGAGCCTGATACAGATACCATTCCACAACTTGGCCCGCCAGTTCCTGACAAGAATCCCTTCTATGCCACCGTCAATGATCATATAGACACTTCCTCACGCCACATTCCGAGCACATTACACAACGAATATGACCGTCACAGAAGACGGGGAGCCGAGAAATCATCAGGGTGCACTGTTCAGTGAATCTTGTCTCTCGTCCTCGCCTGCGGCAATCATCCGAACTCAGACACTGTGGACACCGTACCGCTGAAGTTCCTAGTGCTTGTATCCACTTATCGCTGGTCACTACTATACTTTTCATTAAGACGTATACTATATACTCCTGGTGCGATATCTAATCAATCTTATCGCCAACAAACTTAATTGTTGGCAAGTTGCTCCAGCCTTCATTTGCCCAATGGGCTACGATTTAGCAGGTATCGCGGTGTAATTCGCATGGAATGTGGCGTGTGTCACACTGATTGGACTTTGCAAGGGAAAATTTGCCGACCATTTGAAAGCAGACACATCAAGGTCATATCGATCATGTTCGCGAAGCACGCCACAGTGCTGGCGGCCGACAACTTCTATATTTTCAGACTATTAGAGGGAACGGCCTTCCAAAGGTCTGACCAGGCCAGTTTCGACCCAGCCTGACTCGGACATCCCAATTCAATTGTTCGTAGGTTCAGGAATTTGCGAAAACCTAAGGTTGGTTCGAGAGTCGAGACTATAGTCTGCCGCATACAGCACATGAAAATCTACAGAATCACCGAGTGACAGCACTCATTAAATGTAATTTCAACATCTGGATCAGTCACATCAGCTCCTTGATATTGTAGCCGTGGGAAGTAAAGCATATCGGATATAACTCTGCATGCATATGAGGGCTCTGTGACAATGCTATGACTCTCCTGCTTAGTAGCCGGTGAGGGGCTTATTCCGACTGTTTAGTACATTGTCACTTTCATTGATGATGTTCAAGACGAGAAGGTACGGTACCTCTGGCGCTGGTCAGGATGTCATTAGATACCGTAACAAAAGTCGTGACATGCCGCCATCACAACATGCAAGAATGACAGCTCAGCGCTCCGGCCCAGGCAGGGTTTCTTTTTAATTATTTTTTGGATCTGCGCTTAAGGCTTTCTTATGGAAAGAGCTTCCAGGGAAAAGGGGCGAATATTGGCATAAATTTCACTGTGAGACATTAGTGATGCGATATTGCAACATCGTAATGGCGTCTGTAATGTATAAAATATTGTAAGAAGGTTTATCGGGCCCTTGTCGGGTGTCGCCATGTACAGTCGTGAATGGGGTGGGTCTATGAATCATTTTTTGCACAAGAATTATGTCTCAAAATTACTACATGTGGGTTAACAAATCACGTGATCCATCGAGGTATGTTATCTCATTAACATTCTTCCTGATGACAGTCACCAAGCTCGAACGGCTGCAATATCTCCTGAAATCTACGAGACTGTTTGAGATGAGTCCTTTTATACGGTATAGTTATTCTAAAACAGATTCATATAGTCGTTGTGATTCAAAAAGCCATCCCACAGTACTATACCATTCTTCGGTTTTCAGACCACATGCGTGATGTCGTTGACGACTTTTTGGTAGAATACATCTTTTGGTGGCGTGCTCGTCATGCATCAATTATGACCGCGGCGCATTCTCGGATTTGAGATGCACTCACATTACCAACAACTTCTTGGGTGCCACGGTGACTGGTCCGACCTACTTAAAGTTGAAGACTTTTACTGCCGGTTCCCACTTGAACACATCTGCTCGTTGGTCCGTTATCCTGCCTTACTGTGTGTGAGCGGCCTGGCTTAAAACATAGAAAGGTCAACTTGTCAATCGACGGAGGGATCTCGATCACTTTGTACCTGAGGTTCGACCGTCACATTTTTGACTGGCAAGGTCAGACTCACAGTGTGACGTGCATATGGACAGCTAAAACTCGATCATATATTTAAGGTACTCTCAACAACAACTGGCATCCTTCTCGACCTCCCGTCATGCGAGTTCTTTTGCTGAGCTGTGCCATTGCACTGCTTCTCTCCGTCTCTACTAGTGCCGCTGTAGCATTGACGAATGGACAGCGACTAGCTCGTGGCCTGCCAATTTTACCTCCCAAGTTTGGTCGCGCTCTGCCAGGTTATGCAAGGACACCGGTAGTAACTGGTACTTCTAACCCTATATCTCAAGTACTTGCACTAACTAATGCGTTGGCGCAGGAGAGAACACAGTACCCGTCGTCCACTCCGTCTAAGACGTGAGTCCGTTGAGAATTTTACTGGAAGTTTGTTTCAACCTTTTCAGATTGACTGGTCGGATCCTGGTTAAGAGCCACGATGGTAAATCGCTAGGACATCTATATGACAGGGCCTCAGGAATGTAAGAACGCCCGCCGACATGGGTGTTCCTCCTATTGAAAGATGTCACCGCTGAACTTTTAACTAGAAATGGCGTAAACTTTGACGCCTCAAGCGAAGACCTGCACGTGTCGTTCACCACGCCTCGATCTAAAGATGGGCTTATCGACATACAGATCGTCGTACGATCCCCCTCGTCCTTTTATTTTCTAAAATTCACGAATCTTTTGGCAGGACGACTCATTTTCTGGGCCTCATTATATCGGGTCAACAAGCAAAGAGACCCTCGCTGTTGGCTCCTCAAAGTTGGTATTTTCAAAAAAAAACATACCTGTTGCTAGACACTGATTTTGGTCCACCGACAGAGCCGTCGGGTTTGGTAAAGTCATTAAAAGTAGGCCTGTAGGACTCATAAATTGAATGTTTAATCATAAATCGTTCATAGCGCCTGTGCATTCCCTACCCGTCTCTGTGGGCCAGCATAATGCGGACGAATCGGCTATTTGGACATTCAATCCCAAAACTTATGAACTGCAGGGTGAGCTATCTCGATGCTTTCGTTGTCCGAGTCTGCTTATCATTGACATGTCTCAAGCTCACTATGTAAATCATAACGGTCATACGGCAAAGACGACTATCGCTTATAAGACACATGATAACACGATATTATTTGTCGGTGACGTCGGTGCCTATAATGCAGCCAATCCCGATCAGCACGTCTCACCTATTGTCAGTCTGTTCAAATTTCTGCCCGAGATCACCGACTCACTGATTTACAGACATTTTACCTTGATCTGGCGGATAAAAAATAAGGCAACAATGATCTAGAAAGGTTCTCCCTTTTCCAAGTCTTTTGACATTCCCTTCATTTTCCATGTCACTCTTTTAATTTCAGTTCAAGTCGTGGGTTTACCAAATTGGTTCTCTCATTCGGACTTTGAAAACTGTTGGTCTTTAGATTCCTGACGCTCACTTACATATTGCTTATTCCTGACTCGTACTAACTTGAAGTTTGAGTTGCATGACACTGTTCTGCACATCTGGAATATATACCTTTTGAAGTACTTGCGCGGGATCAAAGGACTGAGTTTAAAATCACATTTCCATAAGAACCAGTAGAAAAATAAATTACAGCGACAGAGTTACTAAGGAGTCACAGGCGCTGTTTATTCTGGGAATGCGAGCGACCGCACGGCTTCAATCCAGGCCGCTGCAGCGTCGGGATACTTGGTGGCACACGGCGGGTTAGCGACATTCGTCTGACAGATTAATTTAGCTCACCTCCCACACCATAACGCCAGCATCTGGAAACTATGGTTAGCCCTTACTAAACAGCGCGTGAAATATTGAACGCACCCCATCCGTCTTCATAGGCCATATCCACACACTCAGCGAGGAGGCTGGTGTTCATATAGCCATTGGTCGCATCCGCAGTGGTGGCTGGCTTGCCGATCACCAACTTGTCTAAAGTGACTCCTGCTTCTGCAATCTGGAAGACTGAAGTGTTTGGCCATGTCATAGATGATTCCGTAAGGAGACCAGTACACGTTGTGTACTCAGTTGTGCCCTCTGGTATAGCAAGTCAATGATGGGCAAAGATACGGGACTGCGTGACTCACGGTTATAGAACTGTATAAAACCGGGAAATCTGTATCGGTATCATGAAATTGCACATTATCAAAAATTACTTGCCTGAACGTTGTACTGTAAGGGGGAGAGTGAGCACACATATAATTATAGTGATTTTCGCACTTACCCAATCAATTAACGATCCAACGTTCATGTTGACCGTCAAATAAGCACCACTAGCGTAAAGCGTGGAGAACCTATAAACAGGGAGATTAAAACAGACGAATCGCATGAACACGATTGGTCCAAATACCATGGAGCAACAGCTGGAAGAAAGACGAGAAATTAGTCAGGTCCAGTCACTGAATTTTGAGGCAGACTTACGGGCGTGGGTTAAAATGTATTGACCTGCAGCATGCTGTCAGTACGTCTTCGTCACTCATAACGGAACGATCAAACATACCCAGCGGAAGCGTTTCACGGAGGGTTTCGGTAAAAGTAGTCAGCCAAGTTTCTGCAGATCCATTCTGAGCAGTTCATGGCGTCGAAATCCTGTTGCAAAGCCAGTATTCAGTCGTGGACTGATGTACGTCAGGTGGAACCCACCTCGTAGTCGATGTCGACACCATCAAGATTATATTCCAACACAAAGGCCGCAAGATTATTGGCAACGGTAACAGGATCATATCCATCAGGTCGTAGGTGCATCCGTAGACCCGAAAGCGGATACAATAATAGAAATTCCGGCATCGTGGTACGATGTCAAGTAAGATGCTCGAGTGGCATTGTCGATCAATGTCCACTCATCAGCTTGATCAACTGGGCCGGAGGTAAGCCAGAACGAGAGGGCACTGAAGAAAGTTAGACTGTGAAACACTCGTGTTTGTCCCTCAAGGCTCACAAGACGTTATACCCCTAATTCCCAAAAAAAAATAAAAATAATTAATCCGTGCTAATGAAGTCGTCGGTGAATACATACCGTGACATTGGCTGACTGCAGGAGGACCAGTCTCGCCGGTGACCCACTCGTCGCTGTAAATGACGAAACGAGGGGCTGCAGGTGGGGCTGCAGGTGTCGCACGAGCTGAAAGTCTCGTGTCCACATGAGGCAAAGACAACACACCGCCGGTAATTGCGAAGACACTGAGAAGACTCGATAACATGAAAGACACCATGACGAGAATGAGGTAGAACACGAATCACTGGCAGACATTTATACCTTTCACCAAGACCTCGTCCCAGGATTAGTTTAACATAATGTAATCTTCAATGGCACATGCACCAGAGACCTCGTCTCGCTAATAAAAGAAGTGAGAGTCAGCATCAGAACGAAAACCAGGGTAGGTGGCTGGATCCTGCATGGAATATTGTCAGACGATTTGGCGATAAAGTTAGACCTCTGTTGGCGGGAGGCGGCACATGAAAAAAATTACCAGCGACATCACGCTTTCCCGCCCAAGGTTCCCAAGACTAAAGATGGGTCAGGCGCGGGATCTCCGTATTGGGAATACTGTCGGTCCATGTTAAAAGTCGTAAGAGGGTGGGCATGCGGATTCAAAAAAACACGCGATGGTATCAGGTACATGCATGCGAGAATTCAAAAATGTGCCGCATGTACTCGAGAGGCATCCGAGGTCGCATATAATTGAGCAAGAGGGATAGTTGCTCAGAAACACGAATTTGGAATGAACGAGTTTGTATGCGGAAGCAATCTGTAGTGAATGCGATAGGTGAGATAAGCGGGGTAAACGGCGGGACTCTCTAGAACCTCTTGACGAGGGACTGTAACATTCAGTGAAAAAGCTCGAGCGCGAGCTACGAAGTGACAATTGAAATCGTTCATCGCTTTGCCTAAAGATCCCCTGCATACATACAGCAGGATAACGGCGTGCAAAAGCAACAAATGCCAGCAGGCAAGACACACATTCGACGGAGGATTATTGCGTGTGACTGCCCTCCAAAAGGGATTCTCAGCAGCTCTGCAGCAAAGCCAGGTTTTAGAAATGTGAAAACGAGGAGGAGTGTGAGAGCTTAGAAAGGCATAATAAGACTTTGTACCAGATGGTACTAGCTGGCAACTTGAGCCGTATCTCGATTCTGAAAAAAGGCGGTAGACGAAAAGGTGTAGACAATTTTTCCGAGCCAATAAAATGTACGCAGTCTGTTGTACATGCACATATGGTTAGCTAGACCCCATAGACCGTCATAGGTGACATGTGAAGCTTTGAAACATCAGCACCTAATGAGACGAACCAAAGGCACTTACTACAACGATCCAAACTCGTTCCCAGCTGGCCCTTGCTGGCAACATGTGCAGCGCATGTATCATGTGTACAAATTTGATAATCCATAACCTTGCAATGGTCATCGTGAAAATCCAGCGCGTATGTATATATCTCATCCGAGTTCCGTTCTGTACTCGACCAGGTGAGTGTTTCTTCACCTTCCACCGATATTTCTGGACGACGTATTCTGAAAACAACATTGGATCCGTTCAAAGCTCAAAGCCGAGGCAATGTTTTGAGATGTCCGATGAGGTGACGACCCAGAAAGGGGAATGGGTAAACCATGTTCATGTTCATATGCTAGGCATTGGTGTATTGTAGAGAAATGGGTCGTGAGAGCACCTGGATCCCCCTTAGATGCGGAATCAATGCTGCATAAGGATTTGGCAGCGTGAAGTGAGTGGTCTCTGGTTATGGCATCGAATTATGATGATGGTCGTCGGTCGAGCATATACTGCTTACAAAGCAGAGACACTATTACGGACACGCCAATCCCGGACCCAATAAAGCTTTACCAGATTCGCCGTTTTCCTTTGGCAGTTCGCTGCATTTCCTAAAACTTATTACATTAGGACAACGAGCAACGACACCCCGCTCCTACTGTACGCCAATGTTGGTGTTTTTACAAAAACAATCTGCATAAGATGTCTTTTGTACACAGATATCTCCCGTCATTGTTTACTCTAAGCTGTCGGCGCACCAAATTGGGAAGGTCTTTGTTATCCCGAAGTGGACTGTGTTGGACTTGTCTCACGCTTACATACCCGACTCGTACTGACGAGCATGTGCTCTACACATCTGAAATAAACACATAGACTATTGCTTTGAGCAACTTATTTATTATACAGGATATTTCCTGAAGATTGAGCTCAAGATCATACTTACATTGGGACATAAATGATAGCGAAAGAGTGAATAATCACAGGCGCTGTTTATTCTGGGAATGCGAACGACCGCACGGCTTCAATCCAGGCCGCTGCAGCGTCGGGAAACTTGGTATCACACGACGAATTAGCAGCAGAATTCATCTGACAGGTTAACTTAGCTCACCTCCCACACCATAACGCCAGCATCTGGAAACCATGGTCAGCCCCTGCTGAACAGCACGTGGGATATTGGACGCACCCCATCCTTCTTGATAGGCATTCTCAACACACTGTGCGAGTATGCTGGTGCTCATATAGCCATTGCTTGCATCTGCACTGGTGGCTGGCTTTCCGATCACCAACTTATCTAAAGTAACTCCTGCTGCTGCAATCTGGAAGACTGAAGTGTCCGGCCACGTCGAGGACGATTTCGTAAGAGCCCAGAACACGTTGTGTACTCAGGCGTGCCCTCTGTTATAACCGGTTAATGACCAACAAAGAGGTAGGACTGCGTGGCTCACGATTGTAGAACTGTATAAAACCGGGAAATCTGTATCAGTATTAACATGAAATTGCCCTTTGTGAAAAATGCTTGCTTGAATATTGTACTGCAAGGAGGAGAATGAGCTTACTAAAAATTACAGCGATCTTCTCACTTGCCCAATCAATTAACGACCCAACATGCTTGTTGACCGCCAAATAAGCACCACTAGCGTACTTTGTGGAGAACCTGTAAACAAGGAGGTTAAACTAGAGTCGCATGAACACGATTGGTCCAAATACCATGGAGCAACAGCTGGATGAAAGACGAGAAATTAGTCAGGTCCAGTCACTGAATTTTGAGGCAGACTTACGGGCGTGGGTTAAAATATATTGACCTGCAGCATGCTGTCAGTACGTCTTCGTCACTTATACCGAAACTAGCAAACATACCCTGCGGAAGTGTTTCACGGAGGGTTTCGGTAAAAGTAGTCAGCCAAGTTTCTGCAAATCCATTCTGAGCATTCATGGCGTTGAGATCCTGTTGAAAGCCAGTGTTCAGACATGGACTGATGCACATCAAGAAAACCCACTTCGTAGTCAATATCGACACCGTCAAGATTATATTTCAACACAAAGGCCGCAAGATTATTGGCGACAGTCGTAGGATCATATCCCTCAGTCGTAGGCGCATCCGTGGACCCGAAAGCAGATACGATAAGAGAAATTCCGGCATCGTGGTACGATGTCAAGTAAGATACTCGTGTGGCACTGTCAAGCATTGTCCACTCTTTAGCTTGATCAGCTGGGCCGGAGGTAAGCCAGACCGAGAGCGCACTGCATAAAGTTAGACTGCGAAACACTCGTGTTTGTCCCAAAGGCTCACAAGACGTTATACCCCTGATTCCCAAATAACAGAAAAGTAATCAATACATAGTAATGAAGTCGTTGGCGAATACATACTTCGATACTACTGACAGCCGGAGGACCAGTCTCACCGGAGACCCACTTGTCACTGTAAATGACGAAGTGAGGGGCTGCAGGCGTTGGACGAGCTGAAGGTGCCATGTCCGGAAGACTCGGAGGCTTACGCAACAGGCCGCTAAGGACTGCGAAGACACCGAGAAGATTTGAGAACGCGAAAGATACCATGATGAGCAACGTGAGGTAAAAAGTATTATCCATCGGCAGGCATGTATACTGGTACACCTCGTTCGAGGGCTAGTGTATCATGATGTGACCTACAACATGCACCAGAATGCCCGTCCTGATACAAAAGAAATGATTACTAGTACCAGAACGAGAAACAACAACTAGGATGGCGGCTCAATGCTGCACAAAATGCCGCCAAGACGATTTGCGATAAAGTTAGACCCCCCGTTAGCAGGAGGAGGCGCATTACTAGACTCAAAAACATTGCTAGCGGCATCAATTTGTTGCTTCCAAGGTTCCCAAGACCAAAGATGGGTCAGACGCAGGATCTCCGTCTTGGGAATTCCCAATCGAAAATCGTTAGGGGGTGAGTATTATGATAAGGCGGAATCAGAAAGACATTCAAGGTGTCAAGAACGTGCACTCCAGAATTGCCTGTCCTTGAGAGGCATTCGAGGTTACATATGACATTAGGGAATGCCAAAAATGCATGCGGAAGCAATCTGTAACGAATGCAATAGGTGCGATAAGGTTAGAATGGGTGAAAGACGGAACTTCCTGGGATAGTGCTTCTTGAAAGCTAGAGGAGCCAAGCTTGCGCGGAAAAGATCACCCAGGTATATGATGACGTTGTTGGATAAGAGAAGCGATATTAAGTATAGATCTCTTCTAATTTTGGGATCTTAACATACACCAGATTTACCTTGAATCTTTTTTAATCAGAATGTGCTCCACGTGTAGTCCTCGGTGGTGGCTGTATCAGCGCCTAGTGGTCACTGTGCGATTATGTTCGGAAGGATCCGGCATCACACGTTCAGCTGGGCAAAACGTTTTCTCTTCGTCGTTCTTTCCCCGTAAGATACATCCGAGTCTCACTCGCTCAATCCTCACAGTATCCTCGCGCCCCCTCCACGCCCAATGAGTATTAATATTATATTCAAGAAGTAATATCCGCACCGTATTCCAATTATATTTCGATTACCCATACCCAGCTGCGTCATTTCCAACTATCCATCATCTCATCACAGTAGAACAGTTCGCCTGTCGAGTTTCTTTTCCCGCCCACCCGGCGGCAATCATCAATGAACTGGTGGGGAAAGTAGAAGGATATATATAACATTAACCCATCAGCATAAAGTCTTCCATCGATCATCGGATCGGTATAACCTCAAACTTGTGGCTTACTGTGGACATGACTCGGGATCATAGATAGCTAGGTGTCAAAAAGTATTGACATCGTTCGACGCTCTGCCAGAGATTTCCTGCATGCATATGGCAGGATGACTAGCAAAGGCGACGGAGCAAGCACGCGTCGGAGGATTATTGCGTGTGACTCTGCCCTTTAAAGGGTTTCTTGGCAGCTCTGCAACAGAATGCATTTTAGGAATGTGAAAGCGGAAACAAAGGGCTTAGAGGGGCACGATAAGACTTGTGACCGGATAGTATTAGGTGGAAACTTGAGCTGTATCTTGATTCTGAGAAAGAATAGGTGATACAAGGCGAGAAAGGTGTAGCTAGGTTTTGCTACATGGTCCGTTGCACATGCACGGCGCCTAGCTAGATCCCATGTGTCAGATGTGTCGTGTGAAACATTGAAACATCAGCACCTGATTACACAAATCAAAGGCACCTACTTGCTCGTGCCCAGCTGACCATTGCTGGCAAGGTATGCAGCGCCTGTATCTGCCCAAACCTGATAATCTGTAACCTTGCAATCGTCGTCAAAGTCTAGCACATATGTAAATATCTCATCCCAGCTCTGCTCTGAGCTCAACCATGTGAATCTTGCTCGGCCCTTCACTGAAACTTTTTGGACTTCTGCATCGATGATATACTCTGAAAACTCCATTTTCTCAAAACTCAAAGTCGAGGCTATGGTTTCGAAGTAAGCCCGTACGCCGTCACGTCCAACAAAGCGACGACCCAGAAAAGGAGCAAGGATAGGTAAACCATGTTCATATGCTACGCACTGGTGTGTCGTAGAGAAATGCGTTAGGAGAGCGTCAGGATCTTTCTTGGATGCGAAATCAATGCATAAGGATTTGGCAGCGTGAAGCAAGTTGTCTCTAGTCATGCGCATCGTGTTATGATGGTGGTTAAGCGGTTGGAGCACGCTGCTTAGCAAAGACGGCGAGACTTGAACTCACGGACACGTGAATTCGGATGTCTTTCTTTCATCTTCATTCACCTCTTAGGAGGCTCACTGGCCCTCTAAATGTCGAGCGACTCGCTGGTACCAATGCCAGAGGAGGTTTCGCGGCGCCCTAGAAGCGAACGCAGCAGCGCCCTCTCGTGAGCAGACTACACAGCGTACTTACAACCTTATAGTCGGGGGTGGCTAATGAAGGCCAGGAATCATGCACCACATACTCACATAGAGGAAGTAGCAAAGCGTACGTCAAAGCGAATACTGCAGTACGAAAGTCAGATGCAGGAACTCAGTGTTAGTCTCTCTACTGTCCTACTCAATGTATCGACACTTCCACTTGCCTTTAGATCAAGCTCACAGAAGGCTTGAGCAATTTTCGAGCTATGGACAGCTTGATGCAAGGCTCTCTCGATAAACTCAAGGTCAATGTTTTAAACAGTGACTGTGAAATCGATAACTTGAATCGCTGGACAGAGAGATACACAGCATGCTAAGCATGCACTCGAAGAACATATACCATCCATTCATGAGGATTTTCACAACTCTCTTGTCTCTCTGGAAGAATTGTCACATACCCTTCCACAAATTCAATCACATGTGGCTGAAATACAACATATATACGATTCTGGTCGAGAGAAAGTAAGATATTATAGCATCTTCCCATGGAAGACTTGACTCACCAAGGAGGATAGGCCAAGAATCTCGTAACAGACCTCAATTGGTTGAACACTGAGTGGCATGAGCGCTGGCGGATTATCATCTTCACGAATCGCTCCCCAGTTTCGAGGTGGTGGACTGCCACAATGCGCGTCTTGTTTGCCGCAACTTTCATAACATTTGGATGGATTACTTGGGCGGCAATTGCGGGTGCATATACAGCTCACAGGCAAAGGCTTGTTTGGGGGGAGAGGCTGATGTCTTAGATTCACGCTATTCTCCGCTTCCTCATTGTAAGTAAATATTCAATTGCTACACTCGTCTCTTGTGGTGACCTGCTAATCTGCAGCGTTGTATGCGAGGAGATGTGCAACAGCATATATTTAGCTTGTAAATCTCTTTCTACGAATCCAAGGGTCTCCTGACCCAAAACAGATAGTTGCATTCCACAGCACCCCAGGGCGTAGAAGAGCGGGGCATCAACTTCCATTCTCCGTTCCATGGAATATACACTATTCCTCGTACTTCCGCTTCTGATCGTGTGGGTAGACCATGAGCATATGTACGTGTTATCCACGGTCTGGGGGATGCATCGGAGCCGATATGACTAGAATCTGTCGCATTGCCCGAGGAGGAAGGTGAGGGTCGATAGGTTTGGAAGAACGATATAAGTTCGGAAGGGTTAATGAACTTTGAGTACGTGTGGGTTCCCGTGGCTACCTTGCGAAGGACATATTCGGCGGCCAAGATTGTAAGGACATAGGAGAGTGGTGTCCTCGCAATCGTGGAAAGGAAAAGATGGCCTCCAGGCTTATATTAAGCAAAAGTTACGCCTGTATTTGACTAGGGTGTCCAGAATGAGACTTACTTTCACCAACTGGGCACAAGCAGAAAGGAACGCCATCGGGTTATCCACATGTTCAATGACCTCCATCGAGCATACGATGTCGAACCGCTTGGGATCTTTGACAAGCTGCTCTACAGAAGTATGTCGGTATTCCAATGGATTGCCCGAAGAAGACAGCTGGGGATCACCACTAGCATGTGTCGAAGCTATTCCAATGTTGGATTTAGATGCATCGATGCCAAGAGTTCGTGCCCCCAGCCTAGTGAGACTCTGGATCACAGAATCGTTCGATTCGATAAGTCATGTTGAGCGATGAGACTGATAACGAACCTCTGAGAGCAAACCGCCTCCACAACCCACATCCAACACGTCCATACCAGACAACACCGCACATTTCGACTCCAACTCTCTCCTTGCATCCTCTCCTTGGTCTTCGTACGTGGCCTCGAGGAGTTTTTCTCGGATGTAGCTCACCCTTACAGGGTTCATTCGATGCAACATCGAAAACTCCCCTTGCTCGTCCCACCATAGTGAGGAAAGCCGAGAAAAATGGGCGATTTCAGCTGCATTGACGGTCGAAGATGTTGTTGCTGCTGACTGGAAGTATCGAACGTTTTGGCGAAAGCGCAAGAGACGCGTCGTCGGTCGGACGGCTGCAGTCAACATGAAAGACTCGTCTAACAGAATTATGCGAGTTCGGGAGCAATAGAAACTTAGTAGACGCTGTCTCGGTCAACCAAACGTGGCTTTTGACTGCCATTCCTCATGATCAGAGACCACCGTGGTCTCGGTATTTCAAGTTGCACGGATGTGTCTTTATTACTACCGATAATCCAGGAGTCTGAATTTTTGTCAATACGATGGTTGGACGCGAGCGGTGTAGCCTCGGGCTGCTAGTGATGCATTTGTGATCATATGTGCGTAGACATTAACATCCAGCTTTACATGTTCTTAACCTAACACTTGTACTGAAATCCTTGTGGGGGAACTGTCCCTTATACTAACTGAGTCACTGGTGGTGAACTCATTGATGCCGCATGTCTCTTAACGATGTACATGTGGCACACTTTATAACTTGTTGATGGAACAGCCACGTAGAAGTGAGTTCTTCGAGTGTAGAACGCCGTTAAGATCGACTCACTGCGATATACTGCGTCATCAGAGTGACCAAGTCTGTGATAGTGCCAGCTACGCCGATCCTTGACAAGGCAGTGGAAAATAGAATGTATTGTCTAGCGATAAGTGATAGTACGGTAGGCATAGAAATAAGATTCTGCATGCGTGTTGTATGAGTATGCGATAATTACAAGAGATAAAATACACCGTATCATGATTCTTCATGCTTTAAGCTTCAGTTTCATGTCCTGACTCTTGCATAAAGGCCCATTTATCGCCTACTTGTTGCATCCGACCCGAACCCACGTTTTGAGAATCGTCTGGGTCTACATTGAGCAAATCGTCTCTTCCCATCTGCTCTTGATCCATGCAAGCTTGCTCTTCACTTTGACCACTTTCCTGGCCGCCTGCTTCGCCCAGGACTATAGCGTCCGAGTGTTGAGCATCTCCATCATCTCGGTATTTGCCGTGCACGAGGGTATCGCCACTGTGTCCAGCCATCAATCCTCCTCTGCCTCGCCCTCTGCCTCCTTGCCATCCACGTCCAGAACCTGCGGCAGACTGGCCTCCCCAACTCGGATCCTGCCACTGACCGGCTTGCACAGCATTTGTCTGACCAGCGAATGCGACTACACCACCAGTCATTACAAACTGCATGAGTTCTTCTTGAGACGGTGTATCGCCGTAAGTACTGTGCCACATCTTTCCCAATGCTTCCCACGATGAAGGCGCAGTGAAATCAAACGTTGTGATATCAAAATGATCAAGTCCTGGTTGCTGCAGCGCTGGCGCCGAACTCGGTTTACGAGGTTCGACTTTCTGTGTAGATGTACTGGCAGCTACCGAAGGCAACTGGTCTGATACAGGTACACGATTTTCGGGTGCCGCCGTACGGGCAGGGACTACAGATGGAACCGTGGGAGGCTGGGGTTGAGTATCGACTGATGCAGCTCTAGGAGTGGCAGAAGATGGTCTAATATCTCGTCCGAACTCGTCTTTTCCCGCTTCAGGGAGTTTTGCCGAAGTTTGATTTTGAACTACATCTCTGCTTGCTGCAATTCTCTGAGGCGGACTATACGGTCGTGGCCGCTGCCCATTGAATCTGCGTGGGCTTCGGGAACGGCTGTTTCTTGGCCGTGAAGAAGAATTCCAATCCCTATCTTTGAAACGATCGTGATCACGGTCATCCCATCTACCCCGACCACGACCACGACCACGAAAACTACGCTGGAACCCCCCGCGTGAGTTAGAATCATGGAATCCATCACGCTCTCTCCCATGATCAAATTGGCTTGAACGACTCTGCCAAGAATCTCTACCAGGATCATGCTGAGCGTGTGACTGTGAGGAAGAATAAGGTTGTGGTTGGTTGTTTAGATGAGACGGGGGAGGACGCTGTGTCGCAGATGGGAGCTGCGCATTTTGCAACGGGAGCTGGATTGTAGATTGCGATGGAGGACCACCATTTGGGATGTTTGCCGTCAAAGCCAACTGTTGCAACAACGCTACCCCAGCGAGGGGTGGAGCAGTCACGGTGTTTGGTGGTGTTTGGCTGAATCGAGAGGTTCAGAAGAGCTCCAAATCGCGATTTTACTAAGTAGGTACTTACATGCGTGGGTGCCCAGCGGCTTGTTTAGCTTGTTCAAGCAGGGCCAGAAGTGTGGACTGCACCGATTCTGAAAGAGGAGGTGTTGGACCCTGGGATGGGGTAGCCGATGGAGGGGTGGTAATTATCGGCAATGCTTGAGTTTCGACTCGTGTGACGGGAGGCATTGGGTTTTTCACGGTTTCTAACATAAAAAGCAGCCAAATCGTATTTCAGTGTAAATTCTCATTTCATTTGAGGCAGAGACGCCAGCAAAAATAGCTATTACACAAGCAGAAGAAATACTTAGCGGACACATGTTTGATTCGTGATATGCACCTTTTCGAGAGTCCATTATCTCCCTCAGCCGTGCCAAAACCGGCGATGGAAAAGTATTTGATTTGGTCCATATATCCAGAACTTTCTTCGTCTTTTCCTGTTATTGGAGTAAGTAAGACCGCGTTGCATCTGACTTGGAGGAGAGAACAGCAAAAATAATGTGGTGACAATACGCGTTAGTGGCGGTATCGGTACTCGAAGATATGAGCCAGTCAGTGGAGGGCACATTTACAGCAACATCAGACTACGCAGTCACGTTGCTTGGAGTACCATACAAAATCACCGACGACACGGATGCCGTAGATATAGGCCTGACCTGTGTGAGTGAAGTGGATCTACTAGTCGCTTACCTTCGCTTCCGCATTGTCAAGCGCAATCATGTCCTGGAACAGACCATCCAAAACACCTTCAACTTTGAGTAGGAAGGTAGCAGCGTTTCCGGTGCTTGAATTTATGTCACCAATGATACCGCGCTTTGTGGCATAACTTCGGGCAGCGCGTGCCAGAGCATCAAACGCATAGAGACTCGACACCTTGGCAGTACTAGACAGCGACTTGTGAGTGCGATAAAGTATAGCAACGAGCTTAGTGTCATGCTGTCAATACAAAAACCCTCAGTGCACAAGCCTTCAAATATGGTTTTGACACGCACCTCCACGGACTTCAGCGTAATGTCAGTCAATTTCGTCATCTTGGAAGCTGACAGTCGTTTTGCATTGACGACATCCTTCAGGGTGTTCTCGAAATCCTGGAAGAGTGTAAAATTAAAAATCATGGATGAAATAAAACGTCGACTCGACTAACTTCAAGGTAGCTCATCACTCCCAAAGCATCGGGCGCTCTGAAACGGTACTAGTGAGGTTAGTGAGAATGTTGATGGTAAACGGCGTCGAGCCTGACTGAAGCGTTTGTTTGTTGATGTTGATTCAGATGTCGTTTATGCACCTTGCACTTAGACTCATTTTCCCATAACCTCAGCGAGTCGGATGTCAACTAGAGCCAAAGTGACGCTGGCTGCGTCGCTCGCATTTTCCTCCTTCATTATATGGGCAGTTCATTACCAGCAGTCAAGGGAGCGAGAGGTGATCTATATCGTTGCTTATCATATCATACCTGACATTCTACCTAATAGGACATGTTCCAAGGGGTCATTCGTGATGACGCTCGTCGGTTAGAGAAAATGCGGCAACGCGAAGAAGAGTTCCGCGAATCCTCTCGCAAGCGAGAAATGTACGAACAAGTACAGAATGTCATATCAAGCGACCAGTCAAACAAGATTTGACCGATGCGTCTCCCTGGTCCATGGGTTACTGCCTGGAGGTGTCGCATCATTGCATTGATCACCGCCGAAGTAATGTTACATCCTATGGGGTTATCCGTAACGTATGTTGCGGTAATGCAAATCCTGTTTCCAATCATAGGGGGCGGAAATTAGAGTTGGTGTTTTATCGACTCCGTCCCGCGGAAAAAACGTGTACTAATGAGTAAATGGATTCACCCTCTCGTAACTCTTTGCGTTCATTCGCATGCTCCTTATCAATTTGAAACCCCAACCCTTGACCGCAGGCCGCGTTCCCGCCTACGGTGCTCTTGACTCTGATAACTGCTTTAATCTACCAAGTAGCATAAGCTTGTCATGTGTTCAACGAGCCAACAGCGAACTGCAAGAGGCTCGTCTCTTATAATCTCTCTAATTTTTATGACTGAATAGTGAACGGTGATCTAATCCCTGATAACTATTACGACATTTAACCCGAAGAACAAGTACACAACGAAAGAGGACAACAATTACCCATGCAAACCCAATCTACGTGAATATTCTAAACTCTAGAAATCGCCACTCGTCACCATATTCTAGTCTTGAATTTGCACCTTGATCGCGCCTTGAGAAGGGTCTGCTGCAACATGGAAGGCAGTAACAGCATCCTCTAGTTTAAACCGATGGGTAACCAGAGGCTTCAAGTTGACCAGACCGCCAGCGACAAGGCGTATGGCCTTAGGGTACTGATCACATATGGTCAGCATCATGAAATTCTTGCGGAAAGGGGGCATACCTGGTTAGCATATCTGTATTGGAAACTAACGTCTATTTCATTGGCACTCAGGTGCATGAAAGGGAACTGAAAATGACTAATTGAGTGTGACTTATTTTGGGTGTGGGCGTTTACATACCACTTGTTCGTTCTTGCCGACACCAATGATGAACACTTTGCCACCAAATTGCGCTGCCTGAATACCATCCAGCATAAGCAAGATTCTTGGCACAAACGACTTCAGAGTTTCTTACATGCACGGCAGTATGCACACTGCTTTCCACACCACTGCACTCAATTGCAAGTTTCACAGGACCATCAGCGGCGTCTTTGACCTTTTGGGCAGCGTCCTTGGGCGTCAAGCCACGCTCCACAAGTACCGTACGCACACCAGGAACGAGCTTCTTGGCGAAATCGAGGCGGCTCTGGAAGAGGTCGGTGATAACAATAGGCTCGGCGCCTGCGGCACGAGCCGAAAGAAGAGAAACAAGACCGATCGGTCCAGCGCCACTGAATGCCAATCAATGAGTCATAAGATGAAATCTCCGAATGCGAACGCACCAGATCAAAGTGGAGTCACCTAGGCGGAGACCAGCACGTTCGATACCTGCGAGAGCTACAGCGAGGGGCTCGCAAAGAGAACCTTCTTCAAAGGAAAGGGAATCAGGCAAGCGGTGCAACCACTCAGCAGGGTGCAGGTGGTAGCGAGTTAGGGTTCCTGGAAGGCAGCTGAGTATCAATAAAGGTTGAATGACCGGGATTCGTACCGTGGAAAGGAGGAGTGGAGAAGAAGACAACGTCAGGGCCTGTGAAGAAATACCACGTTACGGACCGCTTGATGATGGGTTAAAGTGGAAACGTACAAGCGTTGTACCTTCCGACTCTGCAATGGTCACAAGAAGATTTCGAGCAGGGCACACCGGCCTCGATTGCGACGCGGTCCCCTAGGTAGCGTGCGGTTAATTCCTCACATTATCAGCATTTTGGAATGGGTAACTTACCGACTTTCCACTGAGTCACACCCTCACCTATTTCAATAACCTCTCCTGCGGACTCATGTCCGGAACCACACTGTACTCGAGGAATCAGATGCTATATTCGGCAATTCATAATGACTAAGCCAAACCTCGTCAGTCACAACCATGGAATCACCGACGCGTCCATGCTTCCAGAAATGAACATCACTCCTGTCAATCACCGCCGACCGCGTTAACACAATGCTCGGGATGTTGTAATGCAAAAACGAACCCGCAGATACCAGTCGAACGGACGTGCACCAGCACTTGTCCAGGCCCTGGTGTTGGGCGCGGCTTTTCCACAAGGTGAATTTCATGGTTGGGGTTATAAAATGCCGCGATATTTGCATCGGGAGCGGGCACCTCTCCGGGTGCAAGAACGCGGAAGGAAGGGTCGTCAAGGACCTTGCGAGGACTGTAAGTAGCTGCGTATCCACCGTCAGGCATTATGATTTAGATGGGAGTTAGATAGTGAAGATGGCTTTTGGGAATCAAAAGTTATGGGGTTTGCATGGTGGGGCACCTGAAATTTATATGCAGCCCCAAGTATGTACCTTACGGCAAAATTGTGCCACCAGGCAGAACAGAATGAAACACACACACGAGTTCCGGTCCGAAGGCAATGAGGTCCACATTGAGTTAGCATCATTGTTCTCAAGCTGTTAACCAAATGAATTACGACTCGGACACGGGCAATACCCCCGGAGTCTGGGACAGGCTTTACCCCAGACTTTCTAGACAAAGAGAACTTTAATTGCCAATTGAGATACAAATGCTGTCTGCAACAAAACGGATCTAACTTTCAAGATTACACAAAACCATTGTTTCTATGGTATCAATTCAGGGTGGGCGAGCGAGTGAGCCGCGGAGCAGACCATGTTACAATGTTACAAGTGTGTCATATGATGTAAAGAGACAGCAACCAAGCGCGTGTACGCCATTCACGGAGCTTGGCCGCCAGTGAAGCGTTTGAACGTGAATCTATATTAGGATAGAATCAGGGGTGCTAGCCCGTGAACTTAACACACACGACTTACCCTAAGAAAGCAAGATCCTTGTCGGATCCAACTTGTTCGACAACTTCAAGTTGTTCAGGTAGGTTGCCGAGCTCATCGGTGGGGAAGTATGTAGTATCTGTAATTGATGATAACGCGGGCACGAAAGGCGGCGCGATATAACGTAGATTATCCCAGTCGGCTCCATAGAAGAAGGGATGATTCTTGATCTCATTGACCCCCAGACGCGAGTTCGCCCACGTCATCATGCTAAAGCGAAATTAGTATGACGCCTTCGTTTGTACGTAGAGTCGCACCTGCGGATCAGATGCTCAGCTTCTTGACTAAGGTGAACCTCCTCCGGGAAGTATAGGTAGTTCGGCCATTCGATGATTTTCTTGTACGTATCACTTGGGTTTTCTGAGCAGAATGGCGCATATCCAACCACACACTCAAAAAAGATTGCACCCAACGACCACCAGTCACATTCCTTGCCATAACCTTTCAGCATGAACACCTCTGGCGCAATATAATCCGGCGTTCCTATGGAGAGCTCGAGCAGCGCTCAAGGATTCATCATCTGGTCACTTACCGACAGTGGAGTATGCCTGGTAATACAAGAATAAATCTCGATAAATAAACTATGAGGAAAGACTAACCAATTTTCGTCGATTGGCCTTCCAAGTGGCAATTTGCTCGCGACTCATTGTAAGGTGGATAGCATTAACCTGAACGCTATTTCGGGCAGGATCCCTTTGTTTGTCTTGGTCTATCAAACGCTTGTAGAAATCTCCATCTGTAGTCTTGTGCAGACCAGTCGAGAGACCAAAATCGGACAGCTTTAAATGCCCATTCTTGTCTATTAAAATGTTATCAGGTTTGATGTCCCTGGAACAAAAATTTATATGTTTATAATGAAGATGGTAGGTTATTGCACACCGATGAATATAGCCGAGGTCATGGACAGCCTCAATAGCAAGAATGCACTCCGCCATATAGAACCGCGTCACATCTTCCGAGAAAACATCGTATTTCATGAGCATGGTCATTAGGTCGCCTCCAGGAAGAAACTCCATGATGAGGTATAAGTATAGTGGATCCTGGAATGAATAAAAGAGTTGAACAACCCAAGGTGATGTAGACTCAGCAAGCAAGTCACGCTCAGCTCGAATATGAGCAAGCTATAAGACCGTTCCATCAGCGCAAGGCGACAAGCATGGATTGTGCATACGGACCTGATCTCGCTTTAACATCTCAGCCTTTTGGAGGGTCTTCATGGCATAGACTTTCCCTGTGTCTACTTTCTGAACCAATCTTACCTATGCGTTAATCAAGCGGTGAGTTCAAAGAGTAATTCAGTGAACAGCCTGGCATACCTCGCCAAACGCACCCTTCCCAATGACTTTTATTGTGCGAAAGTCCGTGAGACGAATCTTTGTCCGACGCAGTCGTAGATGCTGTGACTCCAGCTTGCGGTATTTGCGAATTTCGCGTTCTTTCGACTCATTAGGTATCATGGCTTGATTAAGTCTGTGTTCAAGTTCTGTGCGCCTGTAAGTGGCATCGGTGACCGTTAACTAATGAAACGAACAAGCGACCGGCTGGCGCACCTCCCGTTGCGTTCGATCGCGGCATCGACAGCAAGCTTGTAGTAAGATTCAAGCTTTAGCTTTGCAGCAGTTGCACGAGATACGGCATCAGATGAGAAGCTATCAGTGCTGCGCTCGAAATAAACGTAGTCATCGCCTTTCCTCTTGCCTGCTGAACTTGTGGAAGCAGGAGAACTGGATCGTTGCTGGCCTGATGGTGATGCGGAAAGTTGGGTAGACTGGGTAGAGCTGCCACCACTGGCGTTCGAGTTGACTGAAGCTACCGTCTCTTCGGACTGGCGTTGGTTCATGATGGTTCAAAGGAAAGCGAAAGTAAACTGCTATGGCTAAAAGTCGCGGTGGAAAAATCAAACACAACGAAATGGAGAACGTAAAAGATGTCTCGGAATATCAAGTTTGTGTTGTTATGGAAGGTATCCAATGATTAAATTTAGTTAAAGTAAAACTACGATTATGTACAGTGAAAGCACACTAAACGAGGCCCTAGACGTCAGACCAGGATGTCAATTAGAATTTAGCAGCTCTTCATAGTGGCCAAGCAGCGTTAAGATCTGAAACACGAAAAAAGTACTTGTCATCATGCGATTTAGACAGGTACGTTGGTTATAAAAACATGTTTCTATGGAACCATTGTTACTGTGAAAAACTACACGTGGTTGTCGGCGCTCAAGTGATATCGATGAGATGAGCGAGAGTAGGATAGTTAGCCCCAAGTGGTAGCTGTTGTTTGGATCCAAAGCTCTTGCCAAACAACGCTTCTCAACAGACTCGTCCAAACTCCAAACTTATTCTTTGCCAAAACCACGTGTCAGGCCCTTCCGTTCCATTATGTCGGAGCTGACATATGACTCGTTGATGGATGATGGAAACTACCTGGGCTCTGAGCGGGCCCGGATGGAGAACAAGGTCATCCTTGATGAGCTCGAGCGAAAGAAGAAGGCGCGCAACTTAGCTGTGCCAACGGACGACAATAAGGTTAAAGCGAGACTGCGAGAAATTGGAGAGCCTATCACACTTTTTGGTGAACGAGTGAGTTGTCACAATAGTATAAATTCGTCGTGTGAGGCTGACTGTAATTAGGCAGCAGATCGACGAGACCGACTAATATATGTCCTTTCACAAATCAATGCTGCAAGGGGTGATGACCACACAATGGAAGAGGCATCCTCTGAAGAAAGCGAAGAAGAAGGCGTATGTAGTTCCCAGCTTCTGCTTGATGGAGCGATGTGCTGACCCAGACTACAGGAGGAGTTTTACACTGAAGGCTCCTTAGAGCTTCTCCAAGCTCGAAGGAATCTTGCAGAATTTTCTCTGCCCAGGTTGGATTTTACCTACCGATAGGTGATTTCAGCAAGGTGCTTACAATGTCTCTTTCATGTCCTTTGCAGAGCTCAAAAGCGCGTCGCCCAGCAGCGAATAGACAGCAAAATACCATTAGGGCGCATAATCGACATACGGAAGAAGGTTTTCGCAGGGGTCAAGGTAAATGATGCGAAGCTACAAGGTCATCATTGTTCATTGGTGCCCGCAGCGTTTTAGCAATATTGGTTCACAGATTGGCGACGAGCGCCCGATATCGCAAGTGCGCTTTGCACCCAATAATAAAATTTTAGCCACCGGTAGCTGGTCCGGTACCGTCAAGTTGTGGAACGTGCCTGCATGCACAACTATACGCACACTCAGAGGTCGATCCGATACCATGATATCGCTTTCTTGTGCTGATAATAACCTCAGGTCATGCTGATCGTGTTGGTGGTGTTGCGTGGCATCCGCAAGCAACATTAACGCAAGGAGAGGGATTAGTAAACTTGGTGTCGGGCGCAGGAGACATGTGCGTCAATCTGTGGTCTCTGAATAGGTGAATCCTTTCGTCAAGCTCTTCTTTGTACTGGGACCTCATATTCTTCAATAGTGATGCCCCGCTTTCAGTGATGAAGGGACATGCAGATCGCATCTGTCGTGTAGCATTTCACCCTTCTGGTAACTTTGTCGCTTCCGCTAGCTTCGATACCACTTGGCGATTATGGGATGTGAACTCCTCGAAAGAATTACTCCTCCAAGAAGGCCACTCAAAGGAAGTGTATGCTGTCGAGTTCCAGGGTGATGGTGCACTAATTGCCTCCGGGTAAGTCCATGTATCTACCACACAATTTACCTTGGATAACAGGATTCTTTAGGGGACTAGATGCTATTGGACGAGTATGGGATCTACGGACAGGACGCACAGCAATGGTACTCGATGGTCACGTTCAAGGCATTTTCGGAATCGACTTCTCTCCAAATGGGTGAGTTGTTTCCGGCAACTTTCTGCCCATCTTAGTGACGATTTATGGATAGATATCAAATCGCCACCGGCGCTGGCGACGACACAATACGGATATGGGACATGCGCTCTCTGAAAGCACTGTACACCATTCCCGCACACGTTTCCAACGTGTCGGACGTCCGTTTCTTCCGTGCTGATGCACTGCCATCATTCAAGCCCAAGGCTGAGTCAGCAGATGTTGTTATGAACGGGATTACTGAAGATGCGGATGCGGACAAGAGTCATGACGCCGAGGATGACATCCAGGAGTGGAAATACCGCTCAGGTTTGTATCTAGCCAGTTCCGGATACGATGGCTACGTGAAGTTGTGGAGCGCCGACGATTGGCAGCTACTTCGAACGCTAACGACAGATTCAGGCAAGGTCATGTCCGTGGACTTGACAACTGATGGAGAGCTGCTGGCCTCCAGTACTTACAATCGCAATTTCCAATTATTCGCTCCAGAGGATGTTCCGGTGTAATAATGCTGTGCTCGTGATAAATAACTGTTGCTTGAGAGATACAAATGCAGGCTGACAACTCTGGCAGTGCGTATTATACGGATGCGATGAGCAGTATAAAGTAATCGGTTGAACACGGATCTGATCGATCCGGGGTAATAAATGAAGTCCATCCTTGACCTACATTTCAATTGAAATCTAGGCTAACCTGAATCAAGGTAAGCGGAACAAACTAAGCTCATTTTCTGCACGGTACTAGCAACCTCTTCTTCCGCAGCAGGACGGGCTCTGGTGCATGTGCTATCGTAGATCACATCGTGATACACTAACCCTCGAACGAGGTGTACCAGTATAAATGCCTACCGATGGATAATACTTTTTAACCTCACGTTGCTCATCATGGTATCTTTCGCGCTCTCAAGTCTTCTCAGCGTCTTCTCAGTCCTTAGCGGCCTGTTGCATCAGGCTCCTCTGGACATGGCACCTTCAGCTCGTCCACCGCATAAAGCCCCTCACTTCGTCATTTACAGTGACAAGTGGGTCTCCGGTGAGACTGGTCCTCCGGCTGTCAGTAGGATCAAAGTATGTATTCGCCAACGACTTCAGTACTATGTATTGATTACTTTTCTGTTATTTGGGAATCAGGGGTATAACGTCTTGTGAGCCTTTGGGACAAACACAAGTGTTTCGCAGTCTAACTTTATGAAGTGTCCTCTCGTTCTGGCTTACCTCCGGCCCAGCTGATCAAGCTAAAGAGTGGACATTGCTTGACAGTGCCAAACGAGCATCTTACTTGAAATCATACCACGATGCCGGAATTTCTCTTATCGTATCTGCTTTCGGGTCCACGGATGCGCCTACGACTAACAGACATGATCCTACGACCGTCGCCAACAATCTTGCGGCTTTTGTGTTGAAATATAATCTTGACGGTGTCGATGTTGACTACGAAGTGGGTTTTTCTTGACGTGCATCAGTCCATGTCTGAACACTGGTTTTCAACAGGATCTCAACGCCATGAATGCCGAGAATGGATCTGCAGAAACTTGGCTGATCACGTTCACCAAAGCTCTTCGTGCGAAACTTCCGCAAGGTATGTTTTCTGGTCACATTATGACGACGAGGATGTACTGACAGCATGCCGCAGGTCAATACATTTTAACCCACGCACGTGAGTCTGTCTCGAAATACAGTGACTGGACCTGACTTAGTTCTCGGCCTTCATCTAGCTCTTGCTCCATGGTATTTGGACCAATCGTGTTCATGCGACTCTAGGTTAACCTCCTTGTTTACAGGTTCTCCAAAAAGTACACTAGTGGTGCTTATTTGGCGGTCAACAAGCATGTTGGGTCGTTAATTGATTGGGTAAGTGAGAAGATCGCTGTAATTTATCAAGCTCATTCACCTCCTTGCAGTACAATATTCAGGCAAGTATTTTTGACAAAGGGCAATTTCATCTCAATTCCGATACAGATTTCCCGGTTTTTTACAGTTCTACAATCGTGAGCCACGCAGTCCTACCTCTTTGTTGGTGTTTAACCGGTTATAACAGAGGGCACGTCTGAGTACACAACGTGTTCTGGGCTCCTTACGAAATCGTCTTCGACGTGGCCGGACACTTCAGTCTTCCAGATTGCAGCAGCAGGAGTTACTTTAGATAAGTTGGTGATTGGCAAGCCAGCCACCAGTGCAGATGCAAGTAATGGCTATATGAGCACCAGCCTACTCGCACAGTGTGTTGACAAAGCCCATAAAGAAGGATGGGGTGCGTCCAATATCCCACGTGATATTCAGCAGGGGCTAACCATGGTTTCCAGATGCTGGCGTTATGGTGTGGGAGGTGAGCTAAGTTAATCTGTCAGATGAATGCTGCTGCTAATTCGTCGTGTGATACTAAGTTTCCCGACGCTGCAGCGGCCTGGATTAAAGCCGTGCGGTCGCTCGCATTCCCAGAATAAACAGCGCCTGTGATTATTCACTCTTTCGCTATCATTTATGTCCCAATGCAAGTATGATCTTGAGCTCAATCTTCAGGAAATATTCTCTGTATGGTAAATAAATTGCTCGAAGAAATAGTCTATGTGTTTATTTCAGATGTGTAGAGCACATGCTCGAACTTCAAGTCAGTACGAGTTGGGTATGTAAGCGTGAGACAAGTCCACTTCAAGGTAACACCTGACACCTGAGGCAGGACAGAATCTCTCTGCTGGACAGATTGGTATCATATTCGCAGAGCTATTTTGCATTCGTGATGGAATCTGTACTGCAATGGTATTGTACTATCCATCACGGCTGAGTCGTCACCCTCACAAGCACCTTGTTGAAGTCCGAGCGATCCGAAGGAGAGATAGGGGAACCTGAAGAATCCGACACGTTAGGTACGGGCAGGACAAGGAGGTCCGAGCGCATACGCCAGGCCGTCCAATAGGCTACGCCCTGCTGACATCGCCCTGCGCCCTGCAATATAGACATGTCAGAAAACTTCATTTGTCGTTCCTTACTCACCTAGTATAAAAGTAAGCGCCCAATGGCGCGTCCATCTCAGTTCTAGTAGAAACTGAGATGTGAGTACCTAAAATAACGTATGTCAGTGTTAACTGACCAAACCGTAGCGTACCTTGTGATTCTAGGTACTATGCACGTTAATCTATCAGTTCTAGTAGAAACTGAGATCGTACCTTGTGATTCTAGCTCCCTCCCTCCCTGCTCGTCCGCCTATCATCACGACAGGTTATGAGCCCTGATACGGCCATGGATAACACGCTCCCCTCCACCAACTCTGCACTGTTCAACGTCCCTAAGCTAGCCGAAGACGGTAGCAACTGGATAACTTACAAAGAACGAACGTTGACCGCTATTGGAGCGAGAGGTTTGATGCGGTATGCCAATGGTTGTGCAGTTTGACCTAGCCCATTCAAGGTCCACAAAAAGACTAAGAAATTAGTAAAGGATGATGGCACCGAGCCAACGGAGGCAGAGGTAGAGGCGCTGGACAAGAAGTTAGACGAATTCTATCAGAAGGACTCACTGGTAAAGCAGCAAGTCTTCAGCACTATCACTGATAGGCTACTGCTGCGCATACAGAAGCTTGAAGTCGCATTGCAGATCTGGAACAAAATCTGCGATATCCACGAGGACAAGACCGAGCTCATCCAAATAGACCTAAGGCGCCGGTTACAGGAGACTAGGTGCAAGGAAAACGGAGATGTGAGGACTCACTTTAGCGAGATGCTGCGGCTCCACGAGTCCCTGGCAGGCATGGGCGCTGCCATCGAGGACAGAGACTTCTATGCCATGATACTGGCATCCCTCCCCAAATCGTACCATCCGCTGCTGTCGTCAATCAACGCTGCAGCGAAGATCACGGCTACCCCCCTAAGTCCCTATGAACTCGTTAATATTATAACGGAGGAGTATGAACATCAACAACTCACCAATAATCGACCGAATAAGAAGGGAGGGAGCTCAGCCCTCTCAGCTTGACTCCCTAGTGGAAAGGGAAAAGCGTCTACCCCCACCCAAAGTAACCCTGATGCAGTGTGTTATAACTGCGACAGAAAAGGCCACTATAAGACGGATTGCTGGAGGCCAGGGGGAGGAAAAGAAGGTCAGGGGCCAAGACAGTGGCACAAACGCGGAGGACACACCCAGAAGCAAGCTGCAAATGCTGCTAAAGAAGCCGAGGAAAACGACAACTATGCATTCGTGATGTCAGACCTCGCCGGTATAGCCAAAACGCTGAACGTACCTGCAGACCGCCGAGGAGCCATCGTTGATTCAGGGGCCAGCGCACACTTCTGCCCAGACAGGTCGAAGTTTAAGAACTTCATTGATATCTCACCCCAGGAGGTTTATACTGTGAACGGATCAGTATTAAGCGTGACCGGACGCGGAGACGTGACGATAGACTTACCTCTGGGCACGAAGAGAACCATGGTCACCCTAAAGGATGCATTATACGCCCCTACCATGGCATTTACCCTCATTTCCACGAACCGAATCGCCTCAGCAGGCCTAGCAGTCCTGTTTGAGGGGAAGATGTGTAAGATTTTGTCAAAAGGTCCCAAACGTGAGGTTATAGCGGAAATACTGCAAGTCCAAGGTCTCTATACTATAGAGAGTCAGCGCACCTTACATGCACATGCGGCTAGGACGAAACTCACTGTTGGCCAAGCTCATTGAGCTCTAGGTCACATATCCCAGACCGCCATACTACGTTTGGCCAAGGAAGGCCTTGTTGAAGGTGTCGAGGTGGATCTGTCCTCGACCCCTGAGTTCTGCGAGGCCTGTGCGAAAGCGAAGGCGAGCCGTAAGCCATTCCCGGACGAGACTAAGAATCGGGCACACACCTATGCTGCCCTAGTCCATACCGACCTTTGGGGACCAGCCCAAACCACCAGTCTAGGTGGTACCACCTATTATATCAGTTTCACGGATGACTATACCCGCGAAACGAAGGTGGCGTTCCTAAAGGCAAAAAGCGGGGCATTGGAGGCATTCAAGCACTATGAAATGCACCTTGCTTGTCAGAATCCGGGGGTGCATCTATGCAAGGTTCGTTCGGATCGTGGAGGAGAGTACCTGGGGGCAGAGTTTGATAAGTACTTGAAGGATCATGGAATTGAACGAGAGCTTACTGTTCATGATTCTCCCCAGCAGAATGGCGTGGCGGAACGCCTGAACCGCACACTTGTTGAGCTCGCGCAGGCTATGCTGGTGGCAAAAGACTTGCCCAAATACCTGTGGGCCGAGGCAGTTAACTACGCGACATGGTTGAAGAATCGCTTACCTTCAAGAGCTATCCCTGGTCATACCCCCTATGATCTGATCCACCAGAGGAAACCCGATCTCTCCATGGCACACGAGTTCGGTTCCATGGTATACATCCTGCAACAGAACACAGGGAAGTTAGAGCCCAAGGCGGAAGAGGCCTTGTTCGTGGGTATTGATAATGAAAGCAAGGCTTACCGGGTGTATTGGCCGACGAAACATCACGTTTCGGTTGAGCGCAACGTGACGTTTGCGCCGCCGAGCGTCGTCGTTGCTAGAGATGTGCTGGACGAGGGGGAGTCAGCCCATATGGAGGAGATCGAAGGCGTCAGTAAAGAGTGCAACGCACCCAGCATCCAACCCATCCCCAACTCCTCCACTACCCCAGATGACCCAGAGCCTAGGCAAACCAGAACACGGCCTGCACCAGGGTACTACTCCCAGCTACAAAAGGGCCAAACGGCCGCCATCGCCATCGAAAACCTGCAAGAAGCGTCAGAACTTGACCTCCTAGATGAGGAGGCCCATATTCACCTAGCCTTGGCAGTAGCTCAACCAGAGCCTACCCTACAGCAAGCGCTGAATGGCCCAGATGGACCAGAGTGGCAGGAAGCCCTAGATTATGAACTCAGTCAGCTCAAGAAGTTGGGAACATGGGAGATAGTAGATGCACCACGAGGCATTAATATCATCCCCTGCCATTTTGTTCTCACCACAAAGCGCGGACCTGATGGAGAGAAACTAAAGCTGCGTGCAAGTTAGTAGCAAACGGTCAGCACCAACAGTACGGTGTTGACTTCTTCGAAACGTTCACACCGATGGCCAATATGAGCACGATACGTACCGTTTTGACCATGGCTGCCCAGAGAGACTGGGAGATTCACCAGGTAGACGTTAAGAGCGCCTATCTCTATGCATCACTGCAGGAAGAGATATATATGAGGGCGCCACCTGGGTACCTGAAAGAGGGTCAGCAAGGGAAGGTATTGAAGCTGAAACGAAGCTTACCAGGATTGAAGCAGGCGGGATTTGAGTAGGCGGAGGAGTTGGCTGGGGCGTTCCAGAAGATGGGATTCAGCAGATCGCAAGTGGACCAGGCAGTGTACTACCGACGTACCTCCAAGGAGCACATGGTGATAACCGTGTCCGTCGATGATATGGCCATCACTGCGAATCGCCTCTCCTACATTGAGCGGTTCAAGTCCCAACTCACCCAGTTCTTCGAAATATCCGACCTAGGGGAGCTATCATGGCTATTAGGGTTAAAGGTAACAAGAGATAGAGTGGGATGCACCATTACCCTCTCTCAAAAGGCCTATGTCGAAACCATAGTCGAACGGTTTTGGCTGGGGGACGCAAAGAACGTCCAGACTCCCATGGAACCGGCCACCTCCCTATCCATTGATCAGTCTCCCGGGACGCACGCGGAACTTCAAGCAATGAGAGACGTACCTTACCAGCGAGCAATCGGCTCGCTGATGTATGCGGCCATGAGCACATGCCCGGACATTGCATTTACAGTGGCGACCCTGTCTCAATTTATGAGAAACCCTGGCAAGGCGCACTGGGAGGCTAGTAAGCGAGCTCTTTGCTATCTAAAAGCCACCGACGACTTTGAGCTCACCTTGGGATCCACGGATGTGGGGATCGAAGCGTTTGTCGATGCTGATTGGGCTTCCCAGCCACACAGGCACTCCATGAGCAGGTACATGGTACTGCTCAATGGAGGCCCGGTGTCCTGGAGTGCACGGAAGCAGCCCATAATTGCCCTATCAACAGCAGAGGTTGAGTACATTGCATTGACCAGCGTGGCTAGAGAAGTACTATACCTTCAGTTACTCCTCGCCGAACTATACGAGCCAGCGACTCTCCCCACCCCTATATTCTGCGACAATCAAGCCGCGATAGCATTAGCGTCCACCAGAAAGTTTCAGTCGCGCACTAAGCACATCGACTTACAGTACCATTTCATTCGCTCCTACATCAAGAACGGCACGTTTAAGCTGTTCTATTGTCCCACGGAGGACAATGTCGCCGACGCCTTCACCAAGGCGCTACCTCGCCCCCACCTTCAGAAGCTGTGCACCCATATGGGACTGGCATGCACTTGAGGGGGAGTGTTGAAGTCCGAGTGATCTGAAGGAGAGATAGGGGAACCTGAAGAATCCGACACGTTAGGTACGGGCAGGACAAGGAGGTCCGAGTGCATATGCCAGGCTGTCCAATAGGCTACGCCCTGCTGACATCGCCCTGCACTCTGCAATATAGACATGTCAGAAAACTTTGTTCATCGTTCCTTACTCACCTAGTATAAAAGTAAGCGCCCAATGGCGCGTCCATCTCAGTTCTAGTAGAAACTGAGATGTGAGTACCTAAAATAATGTATGTCAGTGTTAACTGACCAAACCGTAGCGTACCTTGTGATTCTAGGTACTATGCACGTTAATCTATCAGTTCTAGTAGAAACTGAGATCGTACCTTGTGATTCTAGCTCCCTCCCTCCCCGCTCGTCCGCCTATCATCACGACACACCTGACCTTCCCAATAAGCAAGCCTTACTATACTGGGTGATCACGCTGGGGCAGATGCACCAATCTTGGTAAAGGCGATGAACACTCGAATGGGAAAAGGTCTATGTCTACTGCCGCACTCCGAATGTCACACTCGGCTGACTAAGCTACTTGATCCTCTGGAGAACCTCTGTCTCTGCGACCCCCTCAGGGGACTAGGGGGTGCCCTACTCCAAGTGCCCCCCTAAAAAAACCTGGCAGCATCCTCGTCGCTCGCACCCTGATCTCTTCTGCTTGTGCCATCTCACCCCTGGCCCTCCTGGTCCTCTTCGTCCTCCTCGTTCTCACTTTCATCATTGTTCTCTCTCTCTTGTTCTCTCTCTTCTCTCATACTCTCTCATTTGCAGTTTTCATCATCATCTGTTGTTCTGTCTTCGTCTTCTGTGTCCCTTCTTTCTTGTACATTTCTGTTCATTTCCTGTACATTTTGTCCTTCTTGTTGTGTTGTCAACTGATCCCACATCAAGAGAGTGATTGCGCACACAGCTGTCACTTAGTGCCTTCACTGATAAACATCAGTATTCTCCATGGTATCAAATGAATTCTAAGTATGACAATTTAAAAATTAATAGTCAGAAACAAAACAAAGACTTACATCAACATCACAAAGGCTCTTGGAGCTCAGTATTTGTTCTCGTGCTTCCAAGGTTGTAGACTCTTGGGCCTGAACATGTAATGCCTTTGCACCTGCAGATGTGCAAAGAGGATAAATATTAGATGTCTTAATAAAGCTCATCACAAGGCACAAGACATATAGGGCAAGGGAATTTTCCCATCAGACCACAAATCAATGCCATCACAGACCTGTAAGAGTGTCAAAGACATTACCAAGGGAGCATTAATATTGACACAAACTGTTCTTCATAGTCTGCAGAGAGGATAAGTATGATTGGATAGAATATACAAATGATGTCATCCCGGCATTTAACAGCAGATCCAAACTTTGACAGTGGTGTGAGGCAGGCAAGGATCTTCAGAAATGATTGATGCCATACTGCATTTTTGAAGTTGACATATACTGGCTTTCCAGAGTGCTTCTTGTCCTCCTTCACCTGTCAAAGTACTGTTAGTTGATAATATTCAGTCATTGACTGAAGGACAGAATTAACAATTGGTAGCCATCCCACTACACATCCACCACCCAAGCCTTCTCCATTACAAATGGCAACAGGAAGGTTAGCGCACCGAGCAATGACAGGATAACCTTTCACCTGACCAAATGACAACAATTTGGCTTTATCTGCATAAAGAATGAAGGCAAGAGGCTTGGCATCTGATGGTATTTTTGACTATAATAATGCTACATTAATACATGGCACAGACCCATAAAACAATAGTGTCATGTACTTGATACTCCCAGAATGTGTTGGCTGTACAAGGCTCATGAATGAACTGAACAAACTTGTCACCATTAAACTTTGAAAGCTGTTCAGCATCAAAGACAAAATGCAGACCAACTTGGGGATCCTGAAGGAGATCCACAGCCCAGTCCCATATTGAGCGATGGAATAGTTGAAATGTCTTATTATCACCTTGAAATGGCACAACTACCTCTTCCTTTACAAACTGTTATCACAAAAGCCTTAGATTAGTTTATACTTAGAGAAATTGAATACAGACAGGTGTCAATTTAAACGAAGCCACATCCCATATATCTTGTACATCTTTGCAATTCCAAAGTGTGAACTGTTCAAACTTGGTGCAACGAATGAGATTGAAAAGCCAGTCCATCTGCTGGTGAGTGAGTGCTGCTTCAAGAACAAGCTCCACAACTTCAAAGTCGATCTGAGTTTGGAATGGGTACCACAGCTCAGGTTTGACTGGTGGAACTACTGTGGGGGTGCCAAGACTATGTCCATAATCCTCGAACTGAAAAACCTGTGTTGGGCACTGACTATTGGGATGATACTGCACTTGGATGCCATCCTCCTCAAACTGGGGTCAAGGTGATGCCATTCTAGATTTGGGTGGTGGAGAACCTGAAAGGAACATTGTGAGCTGAATGGATGGGGAAGGTGGAGAGAATAAACATACTATTTATCTGTCTGATGTCAGGATCATTAGGATAGTCTATTTGACCATCAATATTGAAGGCATCATTATCCTGTGAATGATGATAGGCAGCAGCTTGAATGAAAAGCCCAAAACAAGTCATGAATGGCAATCAATTCAAGGCTGTGAGCTAGATATTAGTGAAAATGTATGAAGAGCTGAGCCAGATGGTTGGTTGCCTGGCAACAAACACAGGTCCAGACCCTATTTGTGCATTATGTTCTTTCTCTATGAATTGATTTAAATTGATTCAGATGCAACATCAATTGACAGATTGATATCACGTTGTACCTCAGCAAATCTCTCTAGCAAGTTCAACATACTCTCTCCTCTGTTCAGATCGCTTTTGGCATGCATTTTCATGCATCCAGAGACCTTATTGATGGTAGGATGCACCACAAATTGAACACAGGCAATACTGATCTGGAGGCATATTATGATGATGAAAGTTGTGGTGTTCTGTCATAATACTGATGCATCAGTATTAGATCCAGACTTCAAGATGATACTGACATACCAGTAAGATGTAGAAAAACAATTGGGGGGTGCAGTTGATAGAGGGAGGAAGTGTTGACTGAATCGGACAGTGCTGCAGTGCACGCTGCAGAAGACATATTGATTTAGAAGTACATAATCAGTGTCAACAAGGTTGTGACCCAGTATCAATAATGTGACTCACCTTGAATAATCCAACTTTCGCTATCAATATCGCAACTTTGGTAGAAATATTCCTATTGAGTATCAATAGTGAAACATTGGTACAAAATCTCAACTTGGTATCAACACAGTTGGTACCGAGACTCAAAGGTACCCTATTGCAACTGACTTAGGAAATTTCCGACACAGTGTTGGCAGTGGAAGGAGGACATTGCCAGATGGCTGTGTCAGCGCAGGAATATCTGTGCTTTAGTAATGAAGGTGGGCTCCTTGGGGTCTTCCATAGGCTTGAAGGAGTAAATACTCATACCTTGAAGTGACATAGCTTCTGGGAACCGAAAAATTTTGGGCAAGTAACAGAGGACTGGTCACTCCCTAAATACAAGTAATTATATAGAATTACACAAATTTTGTGACTTATGTAAATTTATGTGAATTTAGTGCAGGAGGCTTTTCCTGATGAAGCAACTCAGGTAAATCAAAGTCTGCTTGACAAGCGGTTTCAAGTTTTAGATCAGCAGTTCTGGAGAGTTTGTAGTACCCTGTTATGACTCTGAGCTAGCTCAGTTGCCAGACTTGCCTCAAACAAAAAATCCAAACACCTCATAGCATTCACAGGGTTCAAAGACCCAGGACACTTCCACAGTGTTCACTTCAGCTTGCTTCAAGGAACCATTGATGGCATCACCTGTGTAAATATATACCTTAACCACGCTCATCACCACCCACATTGTTTCTCTCCTGTTCTTTCTGTATTGTCTCTGTCACTATCGCTGTGGATCCTCCTTCAAGCTTCAATGGCCTTGTTATCCTTCAAGCCCTCATCATGTTTTGTCCCCTCTCACCTTAACTTTTCGTGTCATTATTCTTCAGTTCACAATTGTGTTTGCTTGTCGCCGTCTTTTCAGCATGGCTTTGCTAGTGCTTGTTGTTGTCATTCAGTTCGTGCTAGACTTTATATTAGCTTGATGGCATGTACCTCTACATGCAATATATTGACTTGTTTGTTCCTACTATGACTTTACTGTCAAGATGCATATAAGTTGGGTGTCTTAGCAGATGATCAACTGTAAGTCATTGCTGGTTGTTGCTAAAATATTGAAATTTCTTTGTTTCAACATGAGCTATGATAATTGATTAAAGGACATTGATGGTTGTGATTATTGTCAATTATTCGCTTTTACTAACTAACTCTGCCCTTCCATTCAGTGGAATCAGCACTACCTCATTGATTACACATCCATCCTGCAGTGATACTTGTTCAGCACCTTTTCAATAGTGGACCTTTGTCGATAGCTCCAGCCAAAGTACTGAATTGAGAGAGTGGAATTTGGATGGGGTACCACATAGATTCCAGTGAGTGGTTATTGCACATGCCTGCAGTCGAGTTGCTGATGACTTCTGGTGGTGGCCAGTAATCAATAATATTTGCACCAGGTGTCAGTGTATGCTGGAGCATACTGACATATGTCGAGGGTGGCAGCACTATGGTTCCTGACCTCCGTGTTGCTATGGTATCATTGAGTGCATCTGTAAGGGTGCTGAAATGACTCAGTGGAAGTTTGCCCTTTGTGTGGTGTTGGTATAGTGACGGTTGCAGTATAGTGGCAGTGCATCTTGGCCAAAGGTCTGGAGCTCCAGTCACATCAGACTGCAATGCACATTTGAGTGTGTGTGTTGGGCATGGAGGATATTGGACAAGCAAGGATGGTGGCACTATATCATGGTTCTCTGGTGTTGAGGCAGATATCAAGTTATTGCTTTGTCTTGAAGGTGCATGTTTAGCTATTGCAACTGTGGCTTGACATCGTTGAACAAGAGCTAACAGCATGTCAGATTTAAATAGCACTATGACTAATAATGTAATATTACCTTGTTGAACAATGGATCTCATTGCCCAACAAACATGTGTAGAATCTTGACCACAAGTATTGATGCCTAACAAAGTATGGATTTCCATACTTTGTGCAGCATGCTCATCAAAGTCACGACCCTGCATGATACCACCGAGAAGGGTAAGATTAACACCATCATGATTTGCACTGCAATGTGCTTGCTCATTGCCGTTTGTAGTTGATGGACAGGCTCTCAAAATGACTTCTGGTATTAAACTTGCTGGACGGTATATTGCAGTGAGCACGAACTTATTGGTTATCAATTTAACCAAGCTGTGTGTTCATCAGTGCTGCTGCTAAGCTTGAAAAATCACCTTTAAAACTTACCTTGAGCTTTCCTCCCACCTCCACAGATAGTCACATATGTCTTTCAATATCAGGATGTGGTTCTGAAGACACTAGACTCAACATTGTGGAATATACCTCACTTGAGACATGGGTACAAAGCGCCAGAACATTGCGCTTGAAATGAGTGACACAAACACGGTAGAAACAACACAAATGATCATAAGGATTCAGGTCACAAAGCTGGCAGTTTTGTTCATAAGCACAGATTTTAGTATTGTTTTGACAGAGTCTGACATAGTACATCCCGAGGCCTGAGTGTTTAACAGTGAGAATTACATGAGAGTAGGACAAATGAAAAAAAAAAAAACTCACCAAGTCCTTGTCCCATATGCCCATCAGCAACAACTGACTTGTATCCTGTACCATGAATGTGATGGAAAGACACTGATAGGCCTGTATCTTCTTCTGCAATCTGAAAAATACACTGGAATAAGATTAAATGTGCTTGGGCACTCTGAGATGTTGTGAAAGCTCTTGCACCTGTCACAGCTGATGATTTGTCAGTACAGCTAACTGATACTTGTGCAAACAACTTACATCACATATGATCATTATCCCATGCCTCAATCTCAAACTCCTGCCAACCATGAAGGCACTTGAAAGATGTGTCAGTTGAGATGTGTTTTGCACCCAAGAAACGCAGAGCCATACTAGTTGTCATGCAGATAAAAGGCAAAATTCAGTCTTTGCCATGAGAGTATAAGTTTCTGCACAGCAAAAATAGCACCATTCTTGTGACTGTTTATTTTCTTCATCCACTAGGAGCCTTGCACCTGAATGATTCTGTCAGTCAAATTTTTAAACTGGTGATGTGAATTGAGGTTACCTTCGAAACCAGTTCCAAGGGGATACTTTTCAAAGTGGAAGGTATTAATTAAATGTCAGATGTGATCAAGGTTGGCAAGTGATGGGTGAATATCAGAAAGACAAGGGCTTTGATCTGCCACCCATCCTAATGCTATGTGAAGTCCTTTCATGAAGCCTGAGTCCAAAACAATTTGATGTGGGGTTGCATCAATGAGCTGCCAGTCCATATCTAGCAGAAGAGACTGAAAAAGGCTGACTAGCAAAGGTGGAGTTTTTGTAGGTGCTGGTGGTGGATGTGAATGAGGGTTGCGACAAATAATAGCAACTTGAGGGCATGCAGGTAGGTCCTTGGGTATGAATATATTGAATTTTGCAGTACAATGGTGCTCCCATTTAAGTAAGGTTCCATGCGCCAAATTTCCATTGCTGGATCAATGTCAATGGGCTATGGAAACTATTAGATATTCAAGTTGCGAAAATGACAAAATTGAAAACACCCACAACAGAGTTGCTTCCACTCAGATGGAGCTGCAATAAAGCAGCAAGGAACAAGTGGGCCATATCCATCCTCTCTTGCATCCTCTTCATAAAATGCAATGAGTATTTTTGTCATCATTGACAAGAGCCTGCAGGTAGCTGATATCAAATTCTTGCAGGTTGTGAAGGATCACATAGGATGGATCGTCTTGTGAGTGAAATTGACATCTAAATTGTACATGAGCTGTTCAGTAATGAGAAAATCAAAGGAATTCACTTACTGAATGTAATGCCGATTGAATTTGTCAAGTCACATTACTAGTTTACCTTGACAGGAATTAGCATGTGATGAGTGTCGTGTGGCATTAATATTGTGTTCATCATCCATCACAGCACTCGCCATACTACTAGTAACATCATCAGTATCTGAGTCATCATCCAAACTAACACACTCAGGGCTGGCCATGAAGGCACAGTCATGCTCCATGAGAGAGCAAAAAAATGCGAAAGTCTTGAGAAAAACTTCATGCTTTGCATTGTTGTCAAATAGAAGAAATAGAGGAGCAATGAGCTCTGCAACATGTGAGCAATTTGTGTATGAGTGGATAGTAGTTGAAAAAATATCTGAACATGCAGAACATATTTTAAGGCCTTTACCTGCAAAAAGGCAGTCAGCAAATCCTGGTTAGACAAACTTCAAAGACTTACAAGATGTTGAGAGTTTTTTTCAAAGTACTGGCTGACCAAAATTGTCATGGAGTAAATAACATTGGACGCCATTCAGGCCACCATGACTGTCACCAAGTGAGTACTAGAAGTTGAACTGAGGGAGGTTGAATTCCATTGTGTTTGAGTCACAAGTAAGGGTAAAGATATGGGCAACTGCATTGCCCTCTGATGAGCCTGTTTGAGGATACTTGATAATGACACCTTGTGGGTGATTGATGATTGCATGAACAATTGACTGTCGATTGATTCGGTGAGCACCAGCTGATATTTCATCCAGTGTAAAGGAACATGCAGGGGGAGGAATATATTGGGCTGCAAGAATGGCAGAGCATGGATCTGGTATAGACAATGGGACTCCAAGAGGTATAGTAGGTGTATCTGGGGAAGAGTAAGATGAAGGAGATGGAGACAAAGCTTGAGAGTGAGCACTGAGGTCATGAGAAGACAGCCCAGCATCATCCAAGATGGACTGAGCATGTTGGAGGGCATTTAGCTGAGCAGAGGATAATTCCATGGTATGGGAGCATTTTCACCTAGCACCAAAGACATTGTAGATATAAGTCAGTTGAACATGATCTGTAGTATTGAACCATGCAATTGACAACAAGTGACTTGCCTTATTTGGATCAGTCATGCAGAGTCAATATGCTATTGCTCTCCTTTGTCACCCATTAGATCTGTTCCGCAACTTGTTTTCTCTAGAATGTTCTCCTAGCAATTGTGTACTGCTGGTGCCAAATGTCACCTTTGAAACAAATTTCTGCACCTACTGTGTGCTTGGCACCTAAAAATCAAATGATGGCAAGATATTTTTTGGCCATTGAGAGTCTACTGAATTCTTGCTCATTCCAACCCAGGGGTGATGTGCAAACTTTGCAAGAACATATTGCAGTACTGACAGTGGTATATAAATCCAGCTCTCATTTATCCTCATCAGCAACTTTCCTGCTATCACTTCATCTTAATTTATCAGCAACCATTACCATGCCTGTTACAGTACGCTTACCCTCCTATTCATTTCTTTACTTACCCATTATATTACATCACGATCGCCTGTTGTTGCCGTCGCTAGATGACCAATGTTTCCCTTTTTGGATTGCTTATCGTTTCTTGCGCATACATACTTAATTAGGCGGTTGTCTTTCGTCTTCATACTTGCCCTAAATCTCACCTAGGATCCATTATAAATACGCGCCTTTGCACCATGTAGTTCTTCACTTTAATCTTACTGGGTTTTACCTGATACTTGACTTCCTTCGTCTAAGCCCTCCAAGCTTAGTCGTCTGAAACCGATCTCTGACTTAGGGCACTCCTCTTCGTCAGTCTAAACCTTTGAACCTAACTCCAAGGTCGTACCTTGTTGTTAGCTATAACTTTGCAAGTAGACTTCATTGTTGTTGCATTGTTAGACCAGACTCAACCACGAAGGCTCTCTTTTGAGTCTAGGTTGTTAGAACCCATCCCAGTTCGTAACAATGCCTGCTTGAAACATGCTGTTTACAACATCTTGTGCTGTTCAGCGTAGCAGTACTGAGCTTATAATTTACTCCCATGATGCTGGCCAAAGTGCCGAGATTGCTTAGTACAAATTTTGCCTCTGTTTCTCACATAAATACTTACCTGTGGTCATCTAGTCCAGTCTCCAGAGGCATCCGCATTGTACCAAGTGGGACCACAGCATATCTAATGTGGTGGCACTGTTTTTGGGAATGTTTTTGTGGCCTTGTGCATGACCGTCCAACTCCAGTATGATTTGTCACTTCAACAATTGGTCACACAAAGGCTGCTGCTGCAGATTTTTTAGTATGTTTGTCATTTTTGCTGCCTCTTACTACTTGCTTCATTATTTTCAGTCAACCTTGATGAGACACATCATACAGCACTGCTTGAATCATCATATGATGACTTCCCAACATGAGGTAAAATTTCACTTGATGTGGTAAGGCACAAATCTCATCAATTCCTGGTTCAAGGAGACATCCCTAATATTGCACTGTTACTTACTGCATTTCGTACTACCATCACCAGTCTACCCTTCAGTCATGCTGAGATTGCACCATACTTTGCTAATTATCTTGGCTCACACTTGTCAATGCACCCACAGGCATCTATCATGACTCAAAGCCTACTACCTTTTTTGTCCATGAAGTGGGGAAAAATCGGCGTTGTTCTGGTATGAAAACTCTACATTTTCCAGTTTTATGCTTACAGTAGCACATACAGCAATTTTAGCAAGACCAAAAAATATCCTACTTGGCTGTGAACAACGACCAATCAGACTCCATGATGATACCAGTGCAACACAACCTCAACCTCCACACACACATCTCAGTCTCAAGAATCAAGCAAGGCCATATGTGCACACTCGCAGCTGGCATGGGTATCAGTCATTATGATGCAATGGGACTTACTGAAGAATGCACCAGTTGTAGTAAGTGGTTTATGGCAAGTGCATTGAGAGAACATATCATTGGGGGATGTAGCGAGAAGTAGCGCTTTATATATACTAGAATTTTGGTGACAGAGGGAGCCGAGAAAGGGTTTTATTAACTGTAGTTTTTGAGGTCCTTTGTGAAGTACGGAATGGTTTGGTGCAAGTTCAGTGTTTATAGATGTTCAGACTTTTTGTTTGAGGCAAGTCTGGCAACTGAGCTAGCTTGGAGTCATAACAGGGTACTCAACACTCAGTTCTGGATATGATGGCTACCTGGAGTTGTGGAGCACCAACAATTGGCAGCTACTCTGAACACTAATGACAGATTCAGGCATGCCTAGGGTCATGTCCATGGACTTAACAAGTGATGGAGAGCTGCTTGCCTCCAGTACTTACAATCACAATTTCCAATTATTCACTCCACAGGATGTTCTGGTGTAATAATGCTGATAAATAGCTGTTGCTTAAGAGATACAAATGCAGGCTGACAACTCTGGCAGTGCGTATTATACGGATGCGATGAGCAGTATATAGTATTCGGTTGAAACACGGATCTTATCGATCCGGGGTAATAAATGAAATTATATAAGTCCATCCCTGACCTACATTTCAATTGAAATGTAAGCTAACCTGAATCAGGGTAAGCGGAACAAACTAAGCTCACCTTCTGCATGAATCCAGCCACGCGGACTATGTCCACAACCTGTGCCTCACTCTCGACTGCCACCACAAGGTTTTCCAGCATCTAGAAAAGAAAATTTCACCGGTAAATAAACATTGTACACTTCCCACCATAATTAAGCCACTCACATCCTCCACTTTATCGATAGGGATACCTGTGCACAACGCAACTACCTTCTTACATTGATATTCTTTGTCAGCGCTCGCGCCCTGGAGCGACCTTAGTCTCGACTGCATGAGATCTTCCATCCTTATGTGCCACTGTTTCAGCCGCCGTAGTCGTATTAAGGTTGAGACGGAATCGCCAGTAGGTGATGGGGGCTCTGGTTCCACACTGAACGAAATGTCCATAGATCCTGGCATCCCCGTCATCGTCGAACTAGGTCCACGCCATTGGAAGGCAGGTCCAGCCGTCTCGCGCCCATCCCGGCCCACTAGATCTGTACGACCTGTCCAGTCAAAGTGATCTTCATCTAAGATAGCTTTCTCGAGATTCCGTATCCGTTGATGGACCTTATCAAGCTCTCCACATCGGCTTTGGCACAGCTGTATTTGCTTCCGCTGTTCGGAAAGCTCGCGCGTGGCTGCCCGAAGGTGAGCCTGCGTCACATCAAGTGAGTCTTGTTTTGCTTTGATTTCAGTGGAGAATTCGGTACTAAGCTCCTGGATCATCGACGTCATATCTGGGGAAAGACATTAGAGTGCCACTGGAGCATGAAACACGTGAGTCATACCTGCAATTATGTCCTGGCTCTTCTGGATGGGTGCTGAAGGCCCAGAACGTAATGATGCAAGAATGTCATCAGCTCGTGCACCTCCATTGAGCTCCTGGAAGAAACGGATTCAACACCAACGTCATATACATTGAATTGACGTAATATACCTCGACCTCAACGCCGAAGTCACCAGGCCGCAGACCCACTTTATTGGGCAATACTCGATTAGCCCCAACGTCAATGAGTGTTCTCACCAAAGCCCTGTTGCCTACACGCGCAGCGATGTTGAGAACCGTGTCTCCGTACTCATCTTGCAAGTCTACGAGGGACTTAAAATCACCACCTTGGTTCTGTGCTATCCACAAGAAGATCTGATCGAGGTAATATCGAGCACAGACCGCACGTCCTTGTATACCCGCCAAGTACATGATATGATGCAACACAGATTTTCTGGACGTGTCAAGAGTGCGAATAGAGGTGTGCAGAGAGGTGATGAGGAGACTAAAACACTGTTGATCGAAGTTGTGCGTGTCAATAGATGCACGCATGAGTGGTGTTTCGCCAACAAAGTTGCCGCGATGGATGTCCGCGCCAGCTGATATGAGTTGAGAAACAGTCTGTTGCCTGCCCATGCTTGCAGCAAGGTGCAGAGCAGTGTGACCCTTGTCATCTAGGATGGTGTCTATATCAATTGGAGAAGACATATCTGGTGTTAACTCGCGCAGGAGGTCGAGTACGGGTGCGGGGTCATCTTGTCGACAAATTGCAGCAATGAGCCTAACGCGACGGGCGTCTCGAAGAGCGGAGGGATCACGAAGAGGATGAGATTTGGTGGAGAAGCGAAGACCAGTACCGTCAATGTCAGCGCCATCGATCAACTTCCCACTTGTAAACGTCGATATACTCGGTGGACGCGAGACGGCATTGTTCGGATGTGGCGAACCGACGTTGGCGCGTGAAAGTGGACGAGTCGGAGGGAGAGCTGCTATTGACTGTGACATGATCGATGCGCTGGACAACGTTCTGCGAGATGCTTGAGATGCATCTGGTTGTGGGGTAGGCTCTTTACGAGCGCGTTTCGCAGGGGATGGCCCATCTTCATCGTTGGCTTGAGTTACAACAGAAGGCGGACGCGATCGGTCGGATATTTGTATATCTGGTGCTTCTAACAAAGGGTGTGAAGATCTTTGGGTAGGAACAGGTTGTTGGGTAGTTGGGACTACTTCAGAATCAGACCGCGCTCGTTTCAAGGACTGGATTGGAGGTGGTGTTGGGGACACTCCTCCAGAGGATGGTGACTGCGCGTAGCCACTCTGGTACTGTGTCGAAGAGTATGTCGATTGTCTAGTTGGAGCTAGAGAAGATGTGGATGGAGTAAATAGGCCTTGGGCGCGCCCTGGTTCAAGAGGCGAAGGGCAGAACCTGGCATGATGGGAGGTGGGGCTAGACCCGATTGTGAGTAGCCTCCAGAAGTACCAAGATTTGGGAAAGATGAGGCAGCGGAGAGAGGTCGCGGAGATGCAGTTGAGGGTACCGTTGGGAGCGACCCAAGGGTGTTTGTGCTAGGTGTGAAATCGAACAAAGGAGCGAGTAGAGGGGCAACACCATACTGCGCAGCGATGTCACGGCCTCGCTCCAGTGGTATCCTGATAACACGACATATTCAGTCCATACGGCCGAATTAGAATCTGATGATTGCGCGAACCATGTTCCTTGATATTTCCCGTAGCCACCCTGGACGATTTCATGCTTACCTGGCAGAATTTCCTTCTCAAGAATCTTAGTACGCCTACCCTTCTCGATACCTGCGACCTTAAGAATCTGAGTAGCATTGACAAACGAATCACCACGTCTGCGCATGACAGCGATGCCCCGGACCATGCACTCATAAACCTACAGCGTGACGCGACCGTGTCAGCCACCATTAGTACAAGAAAGTGGTGTCAACTAACCTGAACCGACGAGTAGACAGCGTTATATATTTTTACCTGGGGCGACTGCCCTACGTTTCGTTGTACGGTCTGCATGCAGAGTCAGGCTCTGTGTGTCACGGTCGAAATATCTGGCGTCGGTGGGAGTCGCGTTCGCGCGGTGAGACGCGTGCTGCCAACTGCGTGTCGGAGCTCAAAATGTGGCAGATACGCCTGATGGCTTAATTGGCATCCCTTCCTCATGTCAAGCTAACATCGGACTATGGCGGAAGCTCAGCCGGAAACGCAGCCATTGCTGCCTCATGAAGATGTTGTCGTTTGGCCCATTATCCATATGATCCGTGGGGTATGCATTAATGCATTATCTTTACAGAGGAGTCTACTAACATCTGTACCATAGGATGTCATAGTATGCTTCTTTATACCTTCCAGTGAACTCTTTACTAATACTTTTACGATAACAGCACTACATAGGCAAGTTCAATTCAGTGCTACAGTGCTATACTGACAATATGTACAGACACACCCCTGACACTGGAGGCGGTTAGTGTTCACCTTTTTGTCTGCTATGTACTAGGTTCTAACTTGGACGGGGGTAGTTAACTGGGCCTGATTTGACCTACACTCTCGTTCGTCCCCTAGAGGAGAAATATAACGCGATCCAGCGGGCTGGAAACAAATCCGTCGTGTTCTGTTTCCTTCTCAACCGTGTCTATTTCATACGTGACGAGAAAAACTTGACCACGGGACCGCTATCCTACTCGCGCGCCATGCTATGCGAGATACTTGCTATTCGTTGCCTAAGAGATAACGGAAGCAGTATGCTGAACATGGCACTTGTCCTGACGACTAAATGGCAAGTCTGGTCAGGTGCTGACCCTCATGTAGTCGAAATAGCAAGAGAGGAACGCGATGACGATCTCGAGGAACGCGTTGGAAATGCAATCGAGATGGCCATCATAAGCAAGGCAAGGCGTTTCATCAAAAGCTCTCCATGCCAAAAGGTGATCGATGGCATCTGGATGTATGTGGATCCTTCTAAGCAATGTCCTACTTGCTGACATGTTCCTGCTTAGCGGTAAATGCGTATACCAAGCGGAAAGTAGTCATTCAATACTGTCCGATGTAAGCCATCGTACTTTAACATACTTTACCAGCCCTGAAACGTGATACAGACGTATAAACACAAGCCCATTCATTTCTACGATCCACACAAGGCACCTTTGTTAGATCATTATCGGTATGTAGTACCTCTTTGTCACGAATTGAAACTCATCTGTTACAGACTCAAAGTCCCTGCTATCCGCTCTGTTTTGGACTACTTCAAGTAAGTCACCATAAGTGTGTTTTTTCTTGCTAAACCGAGTCCTATTAGCTTCCTCATCTTATTCATCCTTTTTGTGGTTGCTATCGAATTAAACGAACCCTTGAGGATCAATATTCCTGAAACACTGTTTATGTTATATGGCCTTGGTTTTGCGCTGGAAAAGCTTGCAACCATGCAGGAACATGGAATTACAGGTAGATTTTTGCGTTCACAAGTTCGAGCAGATTCACTCATGCGACTGCAGTTTATTTTAAGGGCACTTGGGTGAGCAAAATCACCATATGAAGAGATCTCAAGTGGTTGATAGCTTGCAAAGAATGGCTTCGACCTAGCATTTGGTAGAGTGACTGATGAGATGACATATGACTTACTCACAATCCTATTTAGTGACAACATACTGTGTCTACGCTTTCTTCAGACTGTATGGCGTGTATGGGCACAGTGGGTCAATATACTGTCACGCACACTTGTCCTAGATAACAGATTATATCTGCAGAGCATTGGGCCCAGGATCTTGGAATTGACTTTCTGGCTGTGATCGCATGCTTGATGTTTCCAAGGTGCTACCTGATACCATTAGCTCGCCTAGGAAAACTGATACATGTTATTTAGGCTTGCCTTCGTAACATTCAAGAATAATTTGATGGTTCTGTCGCTCCGCGCAATGATGATGCAGTTTGTTGCTCTCATGCTAATCGCCGCATTCTGCTTTTGCGGGTTCTTGTATGCTCTCTGGACGTGAGTGCAGCGATTTTCATAACGTCATTCTTATGTTTATTTGGCTTCTCCAGGTTAAGCCGGAATCATGCTCGGTCTGTATCATCACATGTAAGACGGGGCTAAGTATATTGACTGTTTCTCGCCAGGTATTCAGCAGGGTTAGTATGCAGCTCTTGCATATCGCAATAGTCAATAATGTTCTATAGGACAATTGCGTGGTGGATGCTCGACTTGTGGTTCGGTCTCGATGCTAGTGGTTTTGACAAAGCTTGTAAGCTCTCGCTCTTCTAGAGCTGATCTACGGTAACGAATTTATGTCGTCAGTTGAATTTGACTTTGTGTTCGGACCTATCCTCATGATCACTTATGCATGTCTGAGCAATACACTATTGCTGACTGGTGAGCTGGATCTGTCACTTGTGTATACTATTGCTAAATATCTTCTCTAGTCCTCGTTTCTGTAAGTTTACGAAGAAACTAAAGTCGTGGAGACACCACCAATACATTCACATAGATTCTCTCGAATACCTTCGCAAGGATTAACGAGGATGCCGCAGCGGAGGTAACATTCTCAAGCACGATCATATACAAGCTATTGATTCAATTTTCGACGCAGGCAATGTTCAGAAGAGCCGTGTCGACGATTGAGGGGTAAGTGGTTTTTGAAAATTTACTTGCACGCCTCTTGACATCTCGCATCTAGTGTCAAGGCCGACTCATTATTTTCATACCAGCCTCCAGTAAACCTATTGGCTCTTTGCATTTTGCTTCCTTCAAGCTATATTTTGTCGCCGAGGTGGTTCCACAAGGTGAGTCCCGGAGCCCGTGTATTGGAATTAGCAATTTGAATGGGATCTAGGTCAACGTCTTCATGATTAGGTTTGTGGTCATCTACCATTCTGCACCTTCTATTAAATACTTGAATCAGAGCCACAAATTTCCCGATCTTGCTCATTATTGCTTTGTACGAACGTGAGTGATCAAAGCCGCTGTTATTCATTCATTTGATTGATCGTCTATCAAGGCCAATCCAAGAAGACTGGCTCAAATGGGTTCTATGAAACTATCACTTCTGCGGCGGAGAAGGTTTTCGATACCTTGCCACGTCCCTTGAAGCGGATGTGTAAGTCCCAAAATTACAGTTCTTTCAAACCTGAACATCATTGCAGCGTTCTTCGAGGGACTGGTGGGTTCAGGGAGCACTATTGACGTCGTGAGTGAGCTTTCCTCGGCCACATGGGGCTCATCTGACGTTTTTAAAAATTAGATCTTTGAAATAGAAGAAAACAGACAATAGCGCGTTGGATATTGGGGATCACGGTGAACTTCCTGTAGCAGGCGCCATGGCTCAACGGCGTCCATCTCGAAAGTCAGACCACCAGACTTCGCTTCATCCTACTCGCTCTTTCAAGGAGCCGCAATCTCAACTACAACCTCCACCTCGATCACAACCCGAATTGACATCGACACACGCGCGGCTGCCGTTACCACAACAGCCCGGACCTGTGTCATACCATGCATCCCAGGCATCCGGTGCCTCTACTCTCCATCGACGTGTCAACTCACAAATAAGCCGCGCCGATATAACGCAATGCATCAGTCCACTTGCACAGGTCTTCCAACCTTTACTAATGGACGATGTTGATGATGACACAAAGGAGGGAACTCCGCAGTCCAACACAGCACCTCTCGTTAGTTATGGTCCGGCCAGCCGTAGGCTGGCGTCAATGCAATCTGTGATGCGTCCCGATCCGATACCTATCGTTCAGCGCAGACCTCCTTTGCCCGTGATTAATACCCGTCCCGAAATTTTCGATAGTTCAGGATCGCTCTCCGACAGCCCGCAGGAGAACTCCCAACCGGAAACTGCTGAAGAGGCGGAGGAAAATAGCTTTGAGGACAGAAGTATGGTTCGATGGCTTGAGCGTATGAAACGGATGGAGGAGAGGCAAAAACGCATAGAAGATTTGCTTTTGGAGCTGGTTGGACGCGCCCAGCAAGCGTAGATGAATGGTCAAACTTGTAAGCGAAATTGACCCACACCATCAGATGCAGCTGAGAAATTGTGCATGCTATGTTGAACAGGAAACCGAGACTAGTTATTAATACTGTTGTCGAATCAAAATGTTTTGATACCCGCTACGGTAGTAGTGGGTTTTCCGTGTCATGGCCTTTTGGAGTCTGGACCTCAGGCCTCATTGACCAAATTTTTAGGTGAAAACACCATTTTACTACGACACTATTTTACTACGAAATGGTATTTTGTTCTCACGATCATGTGAAGCTGGTTGTAATCAACATCTGGCATGTGTACATTGGTCTTCATTGATCTTTCCTAGTCGTCGACTATGTCTTTTATTTATCATAAAGTCCTTGGATCTTTTGCAGACGTTCCTGCTATTATTCGTGTCAACAGTGCGAGCTATGATTCCAGCGTGTCCTTGCCTTTTCTACACAAGTTGTAATGTGCCTCGCTCTGTTTCCAATCATAATGGAGTGGCTGTGGAGTCGACTTCTGGTCCGGCGCGCTGTCGACGGTTCATCATCTTCAGAGTCTCATGATCATGGTGTAAACAACTTGTTTGATGGATATGAAGAATAGCTTTGAGTGCATTGGCAACTGCCCATGGACTTTCGGTACGTGACAATTGGGCCATTGAAGATCTTCGGGATAATATTTCTCGTCAGTCAAGCAGCCTCAAAGTAGGAGCAAGGATTTTGCAAGGCTCTTTTCTGCCACAATTAATGGTGACCAGATCACTATCCCTGCGAATGCCACTCGCCAAAACAGCTGGTTTCTAGCTATGGTGCGGAAGAAATGGGACAATTGTCGCAGCAAGGTACTCGACCACGACAAGGGAAAGACCTAAATTTTATCATTCAGTTTTTCCACCGATCCAGGGCCTTGGAGGGGCTGGTCGTTGTGCATAGACTGTCATCGTGTTCCTGCCACGCAGTCCCAACCACGATTTGGCTATCCGTTTATTACCTTCCGTACATCCAAGATCTTTTTATCGTCAAGAGGGCTTCATCAATATGCTCGCACCCATTTCATATTTTGTGTATGTATATCTATTTTCTACATGTATTAAGCACGAGATACCGCCGGGAACGCGTGCTATTGCGTCCACCACGTCATGCTTTGTTATTCTGCGCTCATACTTTCTACTGCTCTTTGCTCGTTACTATCATGGCGACATCTGCTTCATTTCATGGTGTTGTTGGACTTCAGAATGGAAGCAGTCTAGTTCCTCACTACTATGGCAACCTCTGCTTCACTTCACGGTGATCTTCACAATTAAAAAATTGAAGCAAATTATCAAATTGACCAAATGAAATTTTAGTGATATGACGGATTCATCGCCACATAAGAAATTGGAGATACTTCGTGTAAATGTGTTCACATCTGGTGACACCAAGACAGTCTCCTTTGCAACCCGCGTATGCAACTACATTTAATGGTATTCAGGGTTTGACGCTAGCGTGAGCCGTGCTCGACCTTCGAACGGATTCAAGGCTTTGCTCGGACAGAGAATTATTCCGAGTCAGCTCATGTACCATGGCAGTGAAAAATAAGGATTACCATGCAGGTGAGTCATATTATCAAATCTAGAAAAACCACCAGTACTCACGCAATACAGGAAAGAGCAGCCCCTGCATGCTTTGGCAGTCCAGCACCACCGGAGACATTGTTGGTGCCAGCAGCGTTAGCAGGCATGTCAAATGTTCAAATGATACTAAAGCAGCAGTGACGGCGCGTACAATTGCAGAGGAGAAAGACCATGCACCCATTGATGCACCTGAGCGGACGCGAGAGTACTTAGCAATGCTGATCGCCTGGAATTCCTCTCCGTCCGCTGGATCTCAAGATCAACTGCATATGCGTCGTACAATATAGCCTCCCTGTCGAGAAGGGATTGGTGAGGGATGCACGAGTACGGATAATGGGTCTACATCGCCGATTCTTCGAGGTGCAACTACTCAGCAATCTCGAGAACCACTGCATCCCACGTATCACATTTTCTTTTCATCCTTACCGCTCAAGTTGGACGGTCAATCGCAAACAATTTCCTTTGACTACCTTCAATGGCTGGCAAGTTCTCTCTCTCTCTCGCACTGTTCTTGATCTCCTTTTATTCACGGTCAACTATATACTGCGTTATCCTGAGTCAAAAGTCCACACACGCTGCGCTTATTTGCAGAAGTAAACAAGAAATATAGCCCAAATAGTGTACAAAAATCTGCTTTTGTAATAAAGGAACAACCAAAGGTCACAGCTTGTCATATATAAATACCATCGTGAACTGCTACCCCCATCTCCAGGTGTAGTATAACAGTTGTACCGCCCTGTCATTCTAAGTGTTTACAAAACCCAAGACTACCAGAAACGGCTACTCGCGGTGCACATCGATATTCGATAAATCGGCAACATTAATCTTCGCCACTGAGGATGCGTCGTTGCTGTTGACCTTTGGTAACAATGGGACAATCCTAGTTTGTTGTATCTCTGCGCCCCTGGTACCAAAGTATCTGGAATTTTAAGTAGCGTAAGTGACGATTCACACAACTTGGACTTGGTTGTGACCTTTGAGTCTCGTAACTCCAACAATGATTTGCTCGAACCCAGTTTGCTATCCCATCAAAATACTTGACGAGGATGTCGGTGCAAGTTCCCAACGAAGTGACCTGTGCAAGACCGTTGATAAACCGCATTTCGACCTGAGCGTGATAGCGTGCTGCCCAAGCCATCGCACCGCTTCTGTCGAGGCTAAGTTCCAACATGATAGCAGTGATCAAGTTATGGTTTTCATCTCCGGTTGCTTGCTCTCTGTTGTACGAAGCCATGTCCTATAAAAGTTTTCAGCAGGCTGTCAACCAAGTCTTGAAGACGACTTTACGTTGTCGATCAAAATCAGTTCTACAATACATCGAACCAGCTCTACAACGAGAGGATGGTAGAACACTTCATCAGGAAGCTCCATTCCCATCTCATGTATTGCGAAGCAAGATTCAGCACCACACGTATCCCGTCGGAGTTTCAGATAATCTTGGATACTGCGGCAATGACTATGCTCGCGGTCCAGAGCTTCGACGGCTACTGCACGAATGTATGCGGTGAAGCTGTCAAGAAAATGACGCTGAGAAGACAGGCTCGCGGTCTGGATTGCACGAGCCCAAAATCTATACACAGATACCTTAGACTTCAGGTGTTAATTCAAACAATAAAGTACTTACTGTCGCACGATTTCACCCAGGATGCATTCGCCTTCTGGTCGCATCTTATGAGGATCATGTAGGGCATCAAGTACGATGTCCACCATTTCCTGAGTAACTGCTGCATTTTCAACGTCGGTGTACTCTTCCACGATGAAAAAGACATTCATCAAATCACAGCCAATTCGAAGGTGTTCTTATGAAATAAATGGTTAGTGGTGGTGTATGGTTTGCAAGTACTGACATACACACCTCTTGGTGCATTCGAATAAGCCAGTGCTGATAGTCGGGCTATAAGCGCAGAACGTGTCAGCCATTTTCAGAATGAGAACTAGACATTGATCCAACCAGAATCACACTTGTCAAATGCCTCCTGTGACTCATGACACAGAGCCCTGAAATCACGGAACGCAGCATCGACTTCGATTTTCACATCTTCGAAATGAGGGTTAATGGCACGAGGCCAGGGCCAGTTGACCATGGTGTCTGGAAGGTAAAACATCATTGTCTTTGCATGAGCATCCATGACCTGCAAAATCTGATTTCCAAAAATAAGTGGGGGTGTTTAAAAGTCTGAGGGGAGAAAGATTGTTGCCGATTAGTCCAGACTTGCAGCAGAGCTTATATGCTTTCCCCCCAGCGTCAGTACCCTACCGGAGTGTTCAAAGTTTCGGTAACTGCAACTTCCGGTTGCCAGAGAGTAGTGGATTGGGGAGTTCATGATAACCTGTTATCATTCGGATCTTTCTTGGTTCCTTCGAACGACTTCAAACCCTCAGTGATCCAACAAAGTTCGGACACTGAGGTACGTCATTCGCAATGAAAAGACCCCAGGCTCTGCTCAACGTTCCCTGCGGAAGCGAGAAATGCCCGTATCTAGACAGAGTACAGATAGAAGAATTAACTATACCCAAACTGGATACGAGGGAGTCAAGACTTCTGGATTGACGCGATTTTCGGACCCTAATTAGATCAGTACTAGTATTACTCTAGTTAGATAATGTCTAAATTTAGGTCCATACTCGAGGTTGCAATCAACTACATGTCCTCAGGTATGGATAGCACATGGATATAGTATAGATCGAGTCTAGATAGGATACAGATAGCAACAACAATATAGAATTTCAAGCCGATATAGCTGTGGGGCATGTAAAAAATCCTACGAAAAGGATAACATCAAGTAACATCATACCGATGAGCACGTTCTACTACAGGGTGTATGTATTGGTACGCACCCACACAGGTACATACGGGTAATCAGTAATGCTGCTTGCACGATAGTTCTAGAATCCGGCTAGCCAACGCTAGCGGACAATTAGACAACGGATAACGTGGATAGACATATGCAGGCATTGGAACGGTTTCTGGTACCCTGGTATCAGTCGGACCTTACTCGGTTTTTTCGAGTTTCTCCAAACCCTGCACAGACAAAGTCCGAACACCCTCCGCGGCGTCATTCATAACGAAAAGACCCCAGGCTCTGCTCGACATATTCGCTTCAGCTTTATGCTGCAATTATTATCGAGCGATTAAACTATTATATCGTCCCACAAGCTTTATTACTGAAGATATATGACGCGCATGTCCGGCTACCACGAACGGCAATGAGCAGCCTGAGGCTCACTGCAATGTTAACCGTGACGGCGTGAACTTGACAGCCATGAGCCGGCCTCGCAAAGGGTTCTGCGTTCGGTTCAAACTAACGCATCTTTGTGCTTGTCCATATTACCTCCCCCTCCCTACAACAAGACATTTTGACTAATTTTACAGCCACGAGCAGGCTTCGCGTTTTCAAGGAGCCAACTTGAAAATATATGCATCACTTACACGTTAGGAAGCAAGGGTATCTTGAGGCCGTTCAACTGATGTTACATACCGCTCGATAATAATTGCAGCATTAAGCTGAAGCAAACATGTCGAGCAGAGCTTGGGGTCTTTTCGTTGCGAATGACGTGAGGATGTTCGGACTTTGTCTGTGTAGTAGGGTTTGGAGAAACTCGAAAGAACCGAGCAAGACCCGACCGATAACAGGGTACCATGAACTCTCGGGAATGCGTCAGGAAAACAACCGGCTGGTTTTTCCCGCTTATGTTACTTTCTGTCCCTTAACTCGAATTTACCAAATATTAACGCTGGGCTCTGCCGCGGGCGGCCTTTTCGCGTTATCCGTGCCATGGCCATTTGGACCTCATTGACCAAAAATTTACCACGAAATGGTTTTTTTTTCACAACCATGTGTCGAGATTAACTTTATTTACGCCAGGGTGATTGGACGAACGTGCTCAACAGTCTTGTCCCTCGGGGTTTACCCGAGACCTATCCTGTCCCCTGCTATTATTCATGTCAGCGGTGCGAGTTTTGATTCCACTGTGCCCTTGCCTTTTCTACACAGTTGTAATGTGCCTCGCTCTGTTTGCAATCATAATGAAGTGGCTGTGGAGTCGACTTCTACTGTCGACAGTTGGTTTAATTCTCGACAGACGTTTCGCCCCATGAAAAGAAAAAATCGACTGACCACTTCCATTTCTCGATTCATCTGATTGTATCAATGTTGCAACCAGAAAAAAAAGGGATTCGCTTCAATTTCTTCGTCCACTTGAGATTATCTATATGATAGTTCAGCATGAGCATCCATCTCACGACTTGTCTAGGTCTATCTCTACCATACTTGTGTAGCACCTTCAAGTGAATTTATAATGCGTTCTGAAGTCAATTCTGAACCGACCATAGCGGGCTCTGCCGCGAGCGGCCTTTTGGCGTTATAACAGGTTATAACAAAAGAATCAGGTGTCCGTAATATGAAGCATAGCAGTCCCGTGGATAGTGATATATGTTAATTACACAGGTTAACACACCCTTCCGCCCCCCGGTGGCACACTATCATTGGGAAGACTAGTGTCGAGCACGGTGTGTGCTGTAATGACTGATCAGAAGAATTTTAAAAGCTGATACTTCTACTTTACAAGCCGTCGCCTTGGGTCGCCGCATATGAAACTGTTACGCTTGTACACGATCTTGAGTTCTAATTTGGGTCCATTCTGAAATACAAATGAGAGTTAGTCCTTGAGTGAAGCCACTGCTGAATCGATCGATTAGCATAGCGCGAGCATTGCACGAGATAAATACCATCCTCAGTGGAAGCTGTATCAGCTTCAACTTGGGGTAAAAATGACGACGACCAAGTCATTATGATCAGGCAGAGCAATGGAAATAATTTTTGCTATCGTTTAAGTTGGTACCCGGACGCATTCTCAACACCGACCACTCCTTGGATAGCCCGTGAATGTGGATACTAAGACTAATAATCCAGGGGGTAAACGAATTGCAAATACGCGGGGTAGAAACTCAGTTAACACCGAGCCGCCGGAAGTGCGTGTTTATATGTTGGCTTCACAAAGGAACACGTGACAACTGTGGCTGCGCCACGTCGCCAAGAACAACTCAGGCTCTCTTTAGTTGTCAAGACCTCCGTTTCAACTTTCCACCGCGATGGCGAGTCCTTCAAAACCACGTCAGAGAATAAAGGTTGCCTCTGCTTCCACCGCTAGCTATGAACAGGATGAAGATGACCACGTACACGCTATATACCAAAATCCCGTATGTTGCTAGCTGTTCTGGGCATCAATATCTAATTCTTTCTTGCTATACAGAACTCCCGCAGTACATTCGAACGGGTTTTAGATACTCCACAAGCAAGTGCTGCTATGGTGGGTGTGCTTACGGCGATAGCATTTGCGCTTCGTTTCTACAAAATAAATCAACCAGATCAAGTCGTGTAAGCGCCAACTTAAAATTCCCGATTCTGGTCCCCAGCCTGATACGCACATAGCTTTGATGAGGTACACTTTGGAAAGTTCGCCTCCTTTTATATCACTCGCGAGTACTATTTCGACGTACACCCTCCTTTCGCAAAACTATTGTTTGGACTCGCTGGCTGGTTCGTCGGGTTTGACGGTCATTTTACATTCGAGAATATCGGGGATAACTACACCGATAATCATGTACCATATGTTGGCATGCGTGCTTTACCCGCGATTCTTGGAAGTCTTACGGTCCCTGTGGTGTACGCAATAATGAAGGAAACTGGCTACTCTACCATCATCGCTGCCTTTTCCGCCTGTATCATTCTCTTTGGTAAGTGTAAGCTCAGTGAACCTACTGTTTGTGTTTAACATGTCTCCATAGACAACGCTCACATTGCACAGTCACGGTTAATTCTCTTGGACGCGACATTGATATTTTTCATGTCACTTACAATCTATTCATATGTCCGATTCCGCAAACTCCGTTACTGGTGTGCTATGCCTGTTTTCTGAGATGTCGTGGTTTGACAACGTTGTTCATCTTAGGGAATTCACTGTTGAATGGTGGAGCTGGTTAATCGCTACTGGCTTCTTCATGGCTTGCACTTGGGGCGCGAAAGTAAATGGTATCCTGACTGTAGCCACTATTGGCATCGCCGTTTTAGTTGACCTGTGGGATATCTTGGACCATAAGAAAGGTTTTACAATGGTAAGCTCCATCTCTCCAACACACTGCGCATGTCCCTTACCGCTATCTCAAGGAACATTTCTGGAAGCACTTCATGGCAAGAGCAGTAGGCCTGATCGTTGTCCCCTTCATCATCTATCTATCATTCTTCTACGTGCATTTTGCTGTTCTTACGCGTTCTGGGACTGGTGATTCTTTCATGAGCCCCGCATTCCAGGAGACTCTCATTGGCAATGAACTGTTGATGAACAGTCAAGGTATGGAGCAAGCTGCATTAGGCCTTCCTTTCAGCTAAACCTCGATTTGCAGAGCTTCGCTACTACGACGTGGTCACTATGAAACACAAGGACACAAAGGTTTTCTTGCACTCGCATCCCGACCACTACCCTTTGCAGTATGACGACGGTCGCATCAGTAGTCAAGGACAGCAGGTCACCGGCTATGGACATGATGATATGAATAATCACTGGCAGATCATCCCTACAAAAGCCCTTCCTGAGGCTGGCCGCGGTCGTGTTGTCCGCCACGAAGATGTCATTCAACTTTTGCACGTCAACACACAAACGCTCCTACTCACCCACGACGTCGCTTCCCCGCTTATGCCAACAAACCAGGAATTCACTACATGGCCCAAGGATGATCACTCACGACACAACGACACCTTGTTCTACTTGCACATTATTGACGCCGACTCTGAGGATCCATGGAAGAGCAAATCTAGCCACTTCAGACTTGTCCATGGTCCCACCAGGGTGTCCATGTGGACCCATTCTAAACAGCTGCCGGAATGGGCTTTCAAGCAACAGGAGATCAATGGTAACAAGAATCCAACGGAGAAGAGTGCTACATGGTTTGTCGACCAAGTGATCTCGACTGAAAGTTGGTAGATTATTTGATGAAGTGGATTCGGTTGCGATGACCCTTTAATTAGGTTCCGAAGGTCTCTCTGGCGAACAAGTTCCAAAGGAACCTAAGAAAATCAGCTTCTTTAGGAAGTTCGCTGAGCTGCAGCTGTTGATGCTCCAGCACAATGCGGGACTCACTTCATCACACCCCTATGCTAGCGGTCCGATCAACTGGCCCTTCCTCATCAGCGGAATTAGTTTTTGGACAGACAACGACGCTCAAAAACAGATTTATCTTATTGGTAACATCGTTGGCTGGTGGACGTGCGTCATCGCACTGTCCATCTACGTTGGTATCATGGGTGCTGACCTGCTTGCCCGTCGCCGTGGCATTGAACCCATTCCTGATGGTCAGTAGACATTTGCTTCGAGCGAATAATCAATTGACTTTTGGTTTAGCTGCACGTGGCCGCCTGTGGAACTCTGCTGGATTCTTCCTCCTGATCTGGGCCGTACACTACCTGCCCTTCTTCCTTATGAATCGACAACTCTTCATCCACCACTACCTCCCATCGCATCTTGCGTCTGCACTCCTTGCCGGTTCCGTTCTTAGCTTTGTCCTTTCGGATACGGTCAATTACCCGATCAGTATCGTAGGACGGTGGACGAAAATGCGCAAATCGGAGTACGCTGATCTTGGTATGAAAGGGCCTGTGGTGGTGGGCGTGTTCACATTCATCTTGTTTTTGATGTTCCTATACATGACGCCATTGACATATGGTACGCCTGGGTAAGTGATGATTTTGAGTTCTTGCAACCGAGTGTCATTGATGCGCCATTCAGGCTTGATGGAGAGACGGTCAACGGGAAGCGCCTGTTGTCATCTTGGACATTGCACTTCGCAGCGAAGGAAATCGCCGAAGTATCGTAAGATAGAACTAGGGATAATTGAGTGGTGCGGCATGCACGACGAGATTTTGTACATAGTAGATGATAATCTACCTGGCTTGCTAGTCCGTTGATCTAACTATGATTTGGTACTTATGTTAGGACTTTTACATTATACCAATTTGCGGGCTCTGGCCCGAGCTGCAGCGGTGAAAGCATATAAGACGTTAGTCGATGATACCTTTGTTCTCTGATAGCTCATGGTCGTTGCCTGGGCGCTGCCAGTTAGATGTAGTACACGCGTGGATCATAGTTAGCTTCCGCTAAGTTATGAATTTCAATCACTGATTCAAGATTATTGGCCGAGCGTTTTGATGGTGCTGCAAACATGCGGCAGTCTCCTTGTTTGGTGGCTTTGACCGCTTGGGGTTCTTATTTCATTCCTGTTCATTCATTTATCGCCGAGTCCGCACTACGATCACCTTCAATTTGCTGCAGCCAGGATGTTCAACGCACCGCGGCCAGCCCAACGATATGCTTCCGCTCCTGTCAACGGTCTTGGAGGCAGTTTCGTCGATGAGAATCCGCTGGCTGCCTCGATTTATGACGACCCTTGGAGTGCTGCTCCCTCACCTTCTCCGCAACCCATACCAAATGTGACATCTGCTCTTAGCTCGGTATTAGGTGCGAATTGAAGCAGAAGCTTTGTGTTTCCGTCTGACTGGTGATGGTTGGACAGCGGAAGCAACCGTCCCAGAATTATATAACAGAGCATTTGCCATCGTAGATGCAACAAACTCCGGAGAGACGTCCGTAAATGCACTGTCTCGTGTTCTATCGACGTCTGGATTGCCTGCGACGACCGTAGACAAAGTGAGTGATGCAGAGGTTGGTGGTGGGATACTAGATGGTGCTCATCTCATGTCAGATCGTGAACCTCGTAAGCTCTCGACCAAGGGTGTCCAAGCTCGAATTCTTCGTAGCTCTTGCATTATTGGCGCTTGCTCAGTCCGGCAAAGGTGCGAAATTCATTTATTCAACCACGAGTTACATCAATACATAAGTGGACTCGGGTAGACATCAGCGTGGAACAAGTTGCTGCCCGTGCCGCGGAAAACAGTTTACCCGAACCATTTCTCCACCTTGATACCCTACAACCGAGCACGTCGACTCTCTCTTCCCCCTACCCAACCTACAGGCAGGCCACTTTGGACCCGTGGAGCGCACCTCGTTTTGGAAGCAATGGGGGAGGGTCCGACTTTGCTGCTCCTCGGAGTGCAACAACGATCAATGGTGGTGCTGTATCAAGTTTGGCGGGGTCGGGGTTGCCGAGGGAGTGGTGGAAGACACAAGAAACTGTGGATGTGACTATCCAAGGGCAGCAGGGGTTCATCTTGAATCGGTATACGGTGTATGAGATTATCACTGAAGTGAGAGTACACTCATCTATCTCTTTCCAATACACTGATATCATATGGTGCCTAGCATGGCACACCTGTTCATCGTCGGTATTCGGAGTTTACGTTTTTATGGGACTGCTTGGTGCGACGATACCCTTTCCGTCTGTTACCTGCCCTTCCGCCCAAGCGTGTGCAGCGTAAGCCCTGTGTTATGTAATCTTTGGTTTGATTCTCATATGGATTGAAGCCGACGCTGCGTTTATTGAGCAACGAAGGTGTGGAAACATGGTGCTTGCTAGTCAGGACATCTGAAATGTTTGTAACAGGAAAGGTCTTGCGAGGTTTCTGAACGCTGTAATGTATGTGACTACCACCCTCATTCGGTATATTTGTATTGAAGGTTGTTCAGAAACCATCCGGTGATCAAGGAGGACGGTCTCCTTGCAACATTCCTTTCGGAACCTTCCTTCGAGAACTGGCGAAAGCACACCGCCGTATCTCTAGAGGAAGAATCTGCTAGCAGACATGTTGATAGGATAGAAGAAATCACCGTCCCAAGTGACCTCGAAGACAAGCTTGCGTATGTGCAACATATTTATCATTCCAACCGCTCATTTAAAGGTTTTGAAGTTTTGTGCGGGGGAAGATCAATCCATTAATAGAGCAGTGGCAGAGAATATGCGTATTGGCAGAACGCATAATAAAGAGACGCGAATCAGCTGCGGTACGGATCCCTCCAAGTCTCAGGCGCACCTATTTACCGGCTCACTTCACTTTCCCTTTCTTCTCCCCCCATCATTCTCCTCTGGATGATCACAATCATGATCATATACCTGGACCCGCTTCATCAACGACGTCGTTGCCCGGTTCTTTATCAATATTGTCCTTGCGTACTGCGCATTCCGACGACCTTGAATTGGATGATCAGGCAGACCTGGCGCGACTGACCAATGTGTTGAGGGCCGTCGTTGAAGTGAATGAACGGTGTTGGAGAGGGGATGAGTGCGAATTGTGTGATGGCGTACGACAGGGGATTGCGCAAGTTGCTTCACATACACAACGGCAATCTGATTTGCTCGAACAACGAGTCAGTGGATTGCTCTACCTAGTTTTTCTGCTCGTTCAACACTTCACTTCAGACGAATGCATTACTCTACTCAACGTTAGAGGCGCTGAAGGTAAGCAAATCGTCAGTGGGTCGTTGATGCGTTGATTCTCAACGATGCAGAGTCAAAGGGATCTGTATATTGCAATGCGAGATCTGTTCGTCCGCCGCGACCGTCTCTCTGTTGATAATGTCGACCGATTGAAGAAACGAGTTGATTCGAATTCGATGAAACTCGAGGGTATAAAGGCTGCTCAGAAGGACGGCTGGCAGGATGACGCCGATCGAATTATTGGTCTGATAGAAAAAGACCAAGCGACGATCGCTACACTCTTGAACCGAAGAGTGTTTATCCGTGCTTCGTGAGTGTTTCACGACTATCATTTTTTGTGGTTGTTAATGTTCTCTAGGATGTGGCATGAACTTCGTGTGGTGCTGCATAATAAGGAGAATGCTTTGCTCAGCAAGTTAGTGCAGAATCTGGCTCATGATGAGCAGGCTTTCACCAATAGCGTGCTTGCTAATTGGGTATCTCTTGGAAATGCTGTTGAAGAGATGCCATATGAGTAGGACTACTTATGATGTGGATATATCTTGACGCTGTATGTAGCCAGAATAATTATGTGACGAGACTTACGTGTGGGGACTACGCGCTGAAAGTACTATACTGTAAGGTTGCTTACCTGAGTTCCCATAATCAGCATAAATACTTGGGGTAATCAAGCGCGAGTTTTGACTTTTGGCCTAACGGTTGATTGGCATAACGGTCGAGGGAAGACAGCCTTGACTCCTTACATATATGTGCTAAAACTCGCTCCCAGGCCCGTCATCCATATTCAGTCCTTCACATTTCTTCTATGGACGGTTTTGACGACCTTCTCGCACCCTCTCGGAGCGTCCTCGAAGAAAATCCATTCGAAGACCCGTTCGCTAGACGTTCTTCTTCGCCAGACCCATGGTCTAGCTTCTCCCATACTAAGTCTGGGCCAACACATCATGATCATGATATCGACTACTACAAGACTGGCTTTGAGGATGAACCAGTGCGCAGTACTAGTGCAACGCCTACGACTGCGTCATATGTAACAGGCGACCACGGGCACAGTGATCGGAACAGCCTAATTGCAGCTGACCCACTAGATGCGGCTGCAGTGACTACTGAGGACCATGATGATGAGCACAGTACAGCGCCGACTGATGCTATCTCCCCGCATACACCTGGCTTCAGCATGTATACATCTAGCGTGGAAGAGCATACAACTATCATCTCCGAACCTACATCAGAATCGCCCGTTCTTCACGAGAAACCGGTCAGAGCAGTAATACCACCTCACCAGGAGTCATCCCCATCCCTTACTCCAGCCATTCCCTCTACCAAAATTGCCACACCTTCTGACAGTCCAGAGCATGCTGTTATCTCGCCACTGGAGCGAAGTTTCTCTCCAGTAGTTGATCAAACTTTTGCAAGTGTTGCGGTAGAGGCAGGTTGGCAGTCTGACTGGGGAGCGAATGATCCATTGCCACCTGTCCATTCGCCTGTCGTAAATGCTACAGCCGATGAGGAAGATGATGATGACAAGCCGATTGGCCAATCTGCCAAATTCAAGGGCATAGACAGGATTAATTCTCCCCACGTAAGTGTCCACCCAATGGATTATGAACCGTTGTACCTATTGTGCAGCAGCTGGCAACATCACCTGCTCCTACCGGGATCATCAGCGAATCATCAGCTCCAATCTTCGTCATTTCGGTCGACGATCCTCAGCGTGTGGGTGACCCCATTCGGTCGTTCACCATGTATACCGTGCATACACGAGTGAGCTGCTTTTGTTCCGTGCTGCCCATAATCTCACACAAAGAGCCTCTTAGACGACCTCTCCGCTTTTCCAGAAGTCAACATTTTCTGTGCTACGTCGGTATTCAGACTTCCTATGGCTATACGAAACCCTCTCAACCAACAATCCGGGTGTCGTTGTCCCTCCCGTACCAGAGAAAAGTCCGTTTGGGCGTTTCGATGAGACATTTGTACAACAGCGACGAGTGGCGCTCGAGAAATGTATCCAAAAGATTGTCAATCACCCGGTGCTGGCTAAGGACCCTGACCTCAAACTTTTCCTCGAAAGTGACACTTTCTCCTTGGACGTGCGTCATATGATCCCGCTGCTTAAGTCTCTTTGGACTTAGTGACATACAGATAAAACACAGGAAAGCTGAGCTTTCGCACGAAAGGGGAGGACTCATGGCGTCTATCGGCCAAACTTTAACGGGTCCGCGGTTTCATGAAACCGATGAGGTTCGTTATAAAGCCTATTTATCACGACGTGTGTTGACTTCACATTCCTGCAGTGGTTTGATAGACAACGTGCTTATCTGGATGGTCTCGAATCACAGCTGCGTGGATTAGTGAAGTCAATAGAAATAGTTGCGAAGCAACGAGCTGGTGGGTCTTCGTCTTTCGATATACGACTAGTACATTGTTTGATTGCCTTGCAGAATTGGCTGCTGCAACTGGGGAGTTCGCCACTGCGATCACTGATCTGTCACTCTCAGACATTGGAAAGCAACTGGCGCAATCCTTGGCTGCCATGGCCGACGTCCAGCACAAGGCTGAGGAGGTTCAGACCAATCAGTCCCAACAAGACATAATGACTCTTTTAGCTACCGGTGAGTTCACTGTTTTACCTTTCTAGCAATAATTAATTGGTTTTTAGCGGACGAATATTCAAGGTTGATCAGCTCTGTTCGAGTCAGTTGCCTAACGCCCTTCATACGTTGCTTCATCTGACTCTGTTCTTTAGATGGCTTTCAACTCTCGCATGCGAACGTACACTGCATGGCAAAATGCTGATTCTGACGTCCGCCGTGTTAAGCAGAATCATGAGCGACTTCGAGCTCAAGGCCGTCTACCTACAGATCGGATGAGCCACACCGTTAGCCAAATATCAGACGTATGATCATTTCATTTTTTTTCCTACACATTCTTACAGTTGGTTAGGCTGAACGTCGAGCTCTGGACGCCAAGCACGAATTTGATCAGTGCTCGAAGCTGATCAAATCTGAAATGGCGAGATTTGAGCAGGAGCGCGTAGATGATTTCAAAATATCTTTGCAATCTTTCCTGGACGGGATGATCACCAGACAGAAAGAGGTATGTGCTGCTGCAATATGACATTTCAACTGGAGACCTCAATACTGTTGTAGCTCATTACTGCATGGGAAAACTACCAACAAGTCCTCCTGAAACGTGTTACTGCTTCTGATGGGAGTAAGGTTTGACAGTCATAGCGAAGTGATAACATGTATCGTTTGCGGATATACTTTGCTTATCATATGCCCAGGATTTTGTGATCTTGTCGTACAAAGTTTGGAGATTCTCGGCTTTTGATTTGTCTTTCATCCAAATTAAATGTCTGAATTCTAGAACTTGTTGATCTGGCAGAAGTACTGGGAAAATGAAATACTCCGCTGATCACATCGGTAGAACTTCTAGCTCCCGTGAATCTGGCTATACCAAAGCCTCTACTATAACAAGTATCAGGGCTATCAATCGGTCGCAAATTGTGCGGTGCCCCATCAATTTGGGTGAAGTCAGAACAGGAGGAGTGATTGTCGGCTCTGCCAAAGTTGACAAGTCAGATCAGAAACGGAAGACATCGCAGTCACGTAGTCACTGTATGCAATCGTCCAGAGGGGCCGCCACATATGAAACAAAACTGGCACCAGGCACCTCCAGGCACACGGTGAACCGCGATTAGCTATTGAAAGCGGTAGTACTGGCGTTGAAGAGAACACAGTGCAACAAAACAGGAGCAAAACTCGCGCCGCCGAAACAGAAAATGATAAAGAACCTTTGGGATGAGCAGATTGTGCATCAATGTCGACTAGAAAACAAGCCATTACTCTGAATTCACCTACATACCCGACACCACTCGTGAATACATAGCAGCGCCGCTGACAGGATCCCACGAAACCTGCAATCAAAGACAGCGTGCTGGAAAAATCAGCCACAGTCTCCTGTGGAAGTTATGATATTGATAGTGCTCGACACTGATTAAAATGGCATCGCCGATTAGGAAAAGGGCTACAGCCTGCAGACACCGGAGGAACGCAGACAACTCAACACCAACTTAACTTGAAGCTGATCGTGCCATCGAATGTCACCTTCACTTCACGACTGTGGAAAAAGATCAATCCAGGACAACAGTTCAACGTTCAGGCCTACAGGAAGGAGACGGCAATGGCAGCGGAACTTCGGGACTCTTACTGCAGGTATGTGACAAGGTGAGAAAGAGTTGATGGCCTAGCTTCCGTTCAAGACGTGGGGATGGAATGATGACATAATTCATTTAGATCTTACAAAGGTACGCTAGTAGTAACGTGGACGTGGACTGCGTATTAAAATGCGGTGATCACTGCGACAGCTCGGTCTCCTTAACAAAGCCTTCGCCCACCGATCTAGCCTCAAAGCTAACCTATAAGTAATACCACCGCTATCGTAGTGCTGGCGCTTACTTTCTCTTCTCTCAAACACTACGTATATCTCAATCGAGAACGGTTCCGAACTTCCAGAAACTTTGGTGTAGTGTGTCGGGCGTTTCATATATAAGCGTTCTGCCCCTCGCGGCTATCCAACTATGTCCATCATATCTGGCATTGTGTCAAGCGTCTTGGAAAGGACAAAGCTCGTAGCTCGTGGAGACGTCGAGCTCCCTCTCATGGATGACGAACCGCTGGCAGCCGCTAAGGTGGATGACAGTGGTTTAGGAAAATGTGAATTACGAATAGAGGGTATGACGTGCGGTGCATGTGTAGAGGTAAGCTCACATTATGTCAATGCATTATACATGTATTCATTGGTTGTAGTCTATCGAAGGCATGCTTAGGTCTCAAGCCGGGATACATTCAATCAAAGTCGCACTTCTTGCTGAAAGAGGTGTAATTGAATATGACCCCTTCGTATGGACACCAGAGAAGATTGTCAATGTTAGTCCATCGTTGACACGTCAGACGCGTGCTGATCATTATTGGTAGGAAATTTCAGACATAGGATTTGATGCTACTGAAATACCAATAGCGCGGTGTAATATGGTCACACTGCGGATATTTGGCATGACATGTGGTTCGTGCACGTCGGCTATAGAAACTGGGCTGCGTGAAATGCCAGGGGTGACTAGTGTTGCCGTCTCGCTCACCACCGAAACAGCCAAGATAGAATTTGAACCAAGTCTCGTTGGCCCTCGGGAAATGGTCGAACGCGTAGAAGATATGGGTTTCGATGCAATATTGTCAGATCAAGAGGATGCCACGCAGAAACAATCACTCGCCCGAACCAAAGAGATCCAAGAGTGGGCCAGCCGCTTTAAATGGGCACTCGCATTTGCCGTGCCAGTGTTCTTCGTCAGCATGATCGCGATGCACATACCATTCATCCGACCCCTCGTCAATTTTCATCTATTTAACGGTATCTATCTCGGTGACCTTATCCTTCTTATCCTTACGACTCCTGCACAATTCTGGGTCGGTCAGAAGTTTTATCGGAATGCGTTCAAAGCACTCAAACATGGTACTGCGACTATGGACGTCTTGGTTATGATAGGAACCTCTGCGGCTTATTTTTATTCGTTATTTGCCCTATTTTTTGCGGCGTTCAACACCACACCTGACTACCGTCCTTTCATTTTCTTCGACACGAGTACTATGCTTATCATGTTCGTATCGCTCGGGCGTTATCTCGAGAACCGCGCAAAGGGAAAGACAAGCGCTGCTCTAACGGATCTCATGGCCCTTGCACCAACCATGGCCACGATCTACACGGATTCTCCAGCATGTACACAAGAGAAACGCATTCCTACGGAGCTGGTACAAGTGGGGGATACTGTCAAACTTGTCCCCGGAGACAAAGTGCCCGCTGACGGGACGGTCATCCGAGGATCATCCACCGTGGATGAAAGCGCCGTCACTGGTGAACCGGTTCCGGCGTTAAAACAGCCTGGGGACAGTGTCATTGGGGGCACCGTCAATGGCCTCGGGACTTTCGATATGCTAGTAACTCGTGCAGGCAAAGATACAGCACTTGCACAAATCGTCAAACTCGTCGAAGAGGCACAGACATCCAAAGCACCAATTCAGGCATTTGCGGACCGTGTTGCGGGCTTCTTTGTCCCTTCCGTCATCACGCTCGCAGTACTCACATTTGTCACGTGGATGGTGGTTTCCCATGTTATTAGCGAGGATAAACTTCCAGCTATGTTTCACCGCCATGGTGCGAGCCGGCTAGCAGTTTGTTTGCAGATGTGCATATCAGTGGTGGTGGTCGCATGCCCATGTGCTCTGGGACTGAGTACACCGACTGCCATCATGGTTGGCACAGGCGTGGGTGCAAACAACCAGATCTTTATCAAGGGTGGCAGGGCGCTCGAGGCTAGCCGGTCGATTAAACGAATTGTGCTGGACAAAACAGGCACTGTCACGCAGGGGAAACTCACTGTTGCGGGTATGACATGGATGCCCCCGCATGATTCCTCTGAGCTCTTACCTGATGACAACGTCGGTTTTCAATCCTTGTCATTCAAATGCGCCGACGGCACTACTACGCGCGCAACTATCATAGCAATGGTCGCTGCGACAGAGGGCAAGTCCGAGCACCCTCTGGCGAAAGCCATTGCCGCTTATGGCAAGAGTCTGCTTGCCGGTGTCGGTGTCCAATCACCAGCATTGGATATCAAGTCTTTCGAAAGCGTGACTGGCGCTGGTGTGAAAGCTCTTATCTCATCGTCTGGTTCCAACTATACTTTATACATCGGAAATGCGCGGTTCATCGCGCAATCCAACGTCGTACAGCTGCCTTCCGTTTTGACGAATTACGAGGCTCAAGAATGCAAGCTCGGTCGTACAGTGATCTTCGTTTCTTCGTCCCGGGAATCTTCTACTCCGTTACCCCTGCTTGCAGTTTCTTTGTCGGATGCCCCCAAGCCCTCATCTGCGCAAGCAGTCAAGGCACTACAGAGCATGGGAATCGAGGTGAATATGATGACAGGTGACGGGATGGTCACAGCTTTGGCGGTTGCCAAACAAGTGGGGATCAAGTCCGATGGTGTTTGGGCCGATATGAGTCCCAAAGGCAAGGCGTCCCTTGTTACGGATCTCATGAAGCAGGGCAATGGCGGTGTTGCAATGGCATGTGTCTCTACTCTGTTCGGATGCCTTGAACCTGACCTGTGCATCTTATTCTTTCAGGTCGGTGATGGCATCAATGACTCGCCCGCCCTTGTGGCTGCCACGGTCGGCATCGCCCTCTCCTCAGGAACCTCTGTAGCTATCGAAGCTGCCGATATTGTTCTTATGCGCTCTGATCTCCTTGACGTCGTTGCTGCTCTACACCTTTCGCGCAGCATCTTCTCGACGATCCGACGAAATCTCGTCTGGGCGTGTATATATAATGTACTTGGGATCCCGCTTGCGATGGGCGTGTTCTTGCCCTTTGGGCTGTATATGCATCCGATGCTGGCAGGCGCTGCAATGGCATTCTCGTCGGTGAGCGTAGTGACGAGTTCGCTGATGCTGCGATGGTGGCGACGGCCGGTGTTAAGTGTGATGCCCGGGGAGACGGTGCCCGGGGAGACATTGTTTGAGAGTGGGAGGAATGCGCTGGACGATATGTGGGATTCGATGAAGGGCTTGGTAAGGAACCGGAGGGTGGATGAGGGGTACAGCCAGCTTCCAATGGAAATGTCAGATAATGTTTGAGTAAGATGGGGTTTTGGAAAGTTTTAGTTGGATGTATATCTAGTACTGTCTTTGCGCATAGTAATGACTATTTTATTCAAGTTAATCATGTTTAAGACTGACTTGTAAGTATTGTATAGGAATTCATAAGGACATGGCAATATGCATCAGTAATGACACGCAAGTCGTATTCTTATGATCATGAAGGGACAGTACTAGTACTGCTTTTCATTTGGTCTAATAACTGCGTCCATTTGGTAATAATGTACGGTATAATATTACGTCGACGTTGCTCCGAGTCGCTCCGGCCTTGTCGCGGCGTGGTCTATGGTACCTTAAGAAAGGGATTTGAGCATATGAATTATTCATATGCTCATATCCCTTTCTTAAGATGCCGTCAAGCAAAAGTGACCCCAAGGTTGTCACGATGGTATCGAACCTGCCCAGCCTGAAAGTCGTTTGAGACATGTGCATGCATGCCCACTGAGACGGCGATTCTGACTTCTTTGGAATTCGGTTTCATGCCAGTGACTTGACAGTGAGTACATTGATATTACGCATCACTGTGCATCATATTGCTCAACACTGCGCGAAACAACCATGGTGCAGCTCGAGTAGTCTTTGAAGAGCGAAAATGACAACACTCGATGCACACCGTCGGCAGATCTAAAACTATGCCGTGACTCCCACCTGGTGACCCTTCATCTCCAGGCTCCAACGTCACCGAGGCAATGCTACATACCAAAAGTGTGTCATCCGATGAGGGGAGTGTCTAGGTATCAATGTCCCCTCGATCATAGTATAACATGAATATACTTATGCCGGTTTTATTAAGTAGACTTGGAGATACGAGTCAGGCGCGGATGCTCAAGAGTCAAGTCCAAAATGGTGTGTCTGCCGACCCAATCATTCCTTGCAGGGTATCAACTTATCAGGCGATGTCAAGCCCATCTGCTACCAGGCACCACATGTTCCTGCGCGCCTAAATTCCATAAGGAGTCACGACTAATGCAGCCACTGGGGCAGCGACTTATTAACCTGCTTTTGTCGACTTCCACGGACCACAACCTCATTCACAATAGATGTTTCGGATCGCAGATGGACAAATTTCTGAAGAGGTAAGTATTTCTTGTGTATGATACATGATCTGACGGATAAAATCAATTGCAGAGCTTTCATACCGCACAGAGTGACGGGGAAGGTGACCCCCCACCTGAAAGCGTAGGCAAAGAACAAGTCAAGCAGGCGGTTCGAGATATTGCACACTCGATACTTCGCGACATGCCCCTCCGGTTGTTGAGCACAGAAGATGGCAAAATCTATGCTCGTCCGGCTCTCATCACAAAATTCGAAGAGTCGGATATATTTCGCTCGATTCTCGCCCTCACCACCACTAGGTCTACTCTGGAACAGGGGCAGTACATCTCTGAAGTGGTCAAAAACTTCTTTGCATATGTTATGCTCTCACACAGGTGGGAGAGCCATGAACCCGGCTTCAAAGATATCCCACAAGAGGGAGTCTATAGGTCCACACCAGAATTTGATAAAGTCCGTAATCTTTGTCTCAAGGCGCGCAAACACAAATTTTACTGGGCATGGATCGATACATGCTGTATTGATCAGACGAGCAGTGCCGAAGTACAGAAGTCCATCTCTTCCATGTTCTCGTGGTATCGCGGGTCGGCACTGACAATCATCTACCTTTCTGATGTCGTGGAATCTACCGACCAGGCACTTTTGCTGAGTCAGTGGTTCCGGAGGGGTTGGACTCTTCAAGAATTGCTTGCCGCCAAGGTCATTCGGCTCTACAAGAAGGACTGGACCCCATTTTCTCAATCCACAGTGTTCAACCACAAGAACGTTCCCGAGATTCTGGATGCGTTAGAAACCGCAACTGAGATACAGAGAAGTTACCTCAAATTCTACTGTCCAAGTGTCGAGCATCCTCGAATGAAGCTGAGATGGGCTCTTCATAGAGTGACAAAGGAGAAGGAAGACGAAGCGTATTGCTTGATGGGAATATTTGGATTCACTATGCCGGTTGCCTACGGAGAGGGTCATGGTGCATTCTCTCGACTCTTGATGGAGATCATGAAGCGTACGGGAGATGCCACTCTCCTGGACTGGACCGGGGAGCCTTCGACCCTGAACAGTTGCCTTCCTTCCTCCCCAAGATGCTTCTCGGACGACCCTATTCCAATGGGTATTGACGGCCCCCCTCCTCCTGTTTTGAGTTTTGCGCTGGCCGCAAAGGTCATCTATGTGTTCAAAAGGGCTGTTCGCAGAGCAAGAGAGTGAGATTTTTCAATTGGAATACGTATTTGTACTTACATACTTCACGTTCAGCTCGTCTTATCTTCAAGATGGTCACAACACAAGTCAGGAGCCAAGCGCTGATGGATCTGATGACGATGGCGCACCACGCATAAGAAGTGCCACAAGCAATCAGAGCATGTTTTCGATCAAACGGGCTACAAGCTTTCCATTTGAAGGGAGTGAGATAATACCCCTTGTCAAACTGCTCGAGAAGCCTCCAAAGCCATATAGTCTTAACCCCGAAATCCACATCACTGTGCGATGCTTTGTGCATGAAGTGCAGTGGCTGTACTTCACGCCGGTCTCAGGATCATACTATTGCCGTGCAGATGGTATCAAGCCATTCAGTCTTGTTACCTCCGAGAAATTGAAGACATTTTCTAAAGACCACCGGTTCCCACCTCGTTATCTGTTGGCACGAACCTGGGATCAGCGACTTTCTTACGACTCTTCGTACGTATACCACACCACCATGCCGCTGCTCCGCCAACGACTCAAGAACCCGTTCTCTGCAATGTTGATCGAATGTTACCACGATGACCAGTTCAGAAGAGTATCTACAACAAAACGTATCGTTGCGGAGCTTGAGCTAGTTCCTCCGCAAACGTACGGAATACGGTCTCTTAATCTTCATTGACACGATGGTGTTATATCCGTTGGTGCGCGTCGTCAAAGTCTTCGCATACATAATAACTCTGGAGTTATATCCAAGCAAGTATTATTTCTAACCATAAACTGATATGATACCGAGATTCAATCAATTGCACCATTTTAAATTATTACTGACATATGTACAGTATTTATAAGTTAGTCAGCCCACCTGGAAGCTGCGTTTACATATCTGATTTGTACTATACGACTATGATATTAGTTAATATTGTACATTGGACATTCGAACGCTTTTACTTGCATGTGTGACTAGCGAGTGTTGTAAGACGTGCATCTGGGCCCTGGCGCTGTCCACCGGCCACCCCGGAAAGACTGAGATTCACAGATAGTAAGTCTAGTGAGTGGGCGCAGCTTCAAGGAAAGGCACGAGGCTGTCTGGTCCCTTTTCTAGTAGGTCGCCTAGTAGATCGCTCCAATAACGAACAACTTCACTACTTGAAATCTACAAAGTATCGATACAAGGACAATATCTCACGATTGACGGACTTGTCTCCATGTCAGCCATTGGGAGTGTATTCTTGGGAGATTTCCAGCGACACCGTATAATATCTTCCACACCTCCGCCATCATCACCTCCGCCAGGCCAACTTGTACATCAAATGAGCGTCGCGTCCGCTTCGCAATCACTCGAGGAACTCGTGGAACCTTTAGATGATGTCCAGTCAGAGCTGTCTTTTGAACAGCCGACTGCTGCTGTGATGCCTTTAGCACAACTCGAACCATCAATTGCGCCTCCCGTCATAGATCCTGCCCTATCGCTGGAGCTGAGACTCCGCTGGCTCGAAGCGCTGCTTCTAGGCGTGCGTCAGGATGCGCGAGATCGTAAAGGGAAGGACAAAGTGCCAGAGCTCAAGCACGGTGAAACTCTCATTCGCTTAGCCGAGGATGTACAACGACGCCTCGACAATGTCATACAATCCAATGACGGTCTTCAGAGGTTCATGAGCAAATGTGAGGTCGCTAATACATGTTTTTCGTCACGTTTCTGACGCGTCCATCCTAGATGACTTGCATGCCCATCTACTAACTGCATCATTCGCTCTGTCAGGGGTGCTCCCTGGGCCAGCACCGACATACGAAAACATGTCCCCAGAAGAACTAGAAGCTCTCCTGGTAGAGATGGAGCCGGAAATTCGAGCTGCGGATAGGGACATGCGCGAGATCGAAATGCTAGAACAAAAAGGCGTGACAGCAGCTGGAAAACTTGCAGGTCCGTCGTGTAGACTCTCACTAGTTGTTTACCGAGACCTCATTTTCATTATATATCCAGACTATGAAACCCTGCAGCCTCGTTTGGACGCGCTTTTGAAAGCACACCAGGAGGATATTAGATTAGCTGCCTCGTTAGAGAAGCGAATAGCAGCTCTTGTTGACAGACATGCTACTCATGTGCGTACATCTTCAACCAGTTCTCGCAATCTGACTTACTGTTCTCCAGGTGGATGCACTCTCAGAACTTTTCGTGGCATGGGACGACGTCCTCACCGAAACTGAAAATAAAGTCATAAAACTCGAACGTGATCGCGAGGAGCGCCAACGACTGGGTTATGAATAGATACTAACAGCCTGCCACAACGCCCTAATATTCTCGTCATACATACATAAGTACTTTACGCTCTTTATAATGAACAGAAGAATGATGCATAAAAAAGCTTCCTTCGCTGCTACGTAATCAATCTACTACATTACTCCCACCTCTTGGGCCAAGAATAAAGGAAACAGCCATGGGAAGAGGGCGTGGATATATGATGAGAAGTCACAGTTAAATAAGTAACACACGGAAATAAAAACCAGGAGGAGGGGAATCATAAAGCGCGTGTCTTAACATAAAGACAAGACCGCGGGGGGTTACATTAAGGGGATCCACAACTGGGTAATACTTAGGGACAGGGGGACAAGGAAGGACGGTGGCACAAGGGAAGGAACGCAATGAGGTTGAAACCACGCTAGAACGACATAACAAAACGAGAAAGCATGAACACGAATTAGATAGGGTAACCAGTCACGGGGAATAATAAAAAATGACACAAATGAAAAAGATATCTTGGCGGGGGTATCAGTCGCGCGCCACCCAATCAGTACTCCGAGAAACCAGCTCTATGGAGTTGTCGATGGTCCAAAACAACCGTTCTGTGGCGCTGCGTCCATTCCAGCTCTTTTGGTCGCGCAATATCATGGCCTAAAATCATGGCCCACATTCAGTCCTGCTTGTAAAACCTTCAGAATACATGTACGTACCTGCTGTGCACCAAAGTTCCGCTGGTCATGCGCAAACAGCTCGACGTTTTCTTCTAAAGCCTCCGCCAAAACCTGAAGGTCTTGGAGTATGGCCTGCATCGCACGTACCGCAGCAAGAGTGAGGATATCCTTGCGGTTACGCATAGTCGTGCCTTCGGTATTGGGCGGAGGAAGTGTTTTGGAGATGCTCTGCAGCACAGTATGCAAGATGCGTTTGGTCTCATTCATAATTTTCTGCGCTTGAGGGTAGTTCTTCCTCGAAACAAGGACGAGAGCGCGCGTGATCATATCAGATGCAAGAAGTTCCATCCTGCGCCGGACGATCACTGGATCTGATGGTTTGACTGGCTTGGGTGAGATACTGTTGGCTTGAGGAAGGAGAGTGATCGTCAAGAGAACGGGATGGGCGAGGCGAGAAACATGTTTCGACGCGCTGGGATCATAGAAAGACCCGTCAACCTCGAACACCGGAACTTCATCAATCATCCGATCCATCATGCCGTCCACGAGATCAGCGCCATCGTCAATGGTCATAGAATCAAGACCCATACTCTGCACGAACTGATCTGTGGCATTGAGCGCACGATTACCGTTCTGCGCAGAAGGACGGCGGGTCTCGGTGTTGTCTAGCTCGCACTCAATGAGCATCTCTTTGCATTCACCATAACGAAGCTCGCCAACGTCGATGTCGACGTTATGGCCATCCGTAGAGAGTATGGATGAAGGCCCACCAGAGACCTTGCGGATGCGGAAGCGCTGACCATCGACAATCTTCATGTGCAGCTTCATGTTAAGTAGGCCAATGGACATCATGCCGCCAATACAGCCAGCGAGACAGCTGCGGAGGTCATACCAGTCCTTGACGAAGGTATATGTCCCACTGGTGTGGTTCGACATGAGCCACAGCGAAGCAGGGTCGTGCGAACGACCATAGCCAAACGAGTGAATAGGCATGTTTGCAGCTTCGGCACGGGCAAGAACAAGATCCATCTGTGCACGTCTCGTGCTGTCTGAAGCATCGCTCACCAGGACCATCCCCGAGATAGGATTGCGAGTTTTGCGTTGAAGTACAACATCGAGACCTTCAAGACATATAGTCAGCAGAAAGTAATGATATAAATGTGAGCAATTACCATGGTTAACCGCAGTAACAACATCCGTCTTCTCCTCTTTGGAAGCTCTCACCAGGAACTCGTCCTCTTGTCCCTCATCCGGACGTCCGATTTCATCAATGAATTTGGACAGCCTTCCTCGGCTGAGCGCTTTACCAACGCAAAGGTAAGGTGTCTTGCGCACACGTCCGCCAGGTCCCACTTCGAAAGTGACGAGACTCAAACGGTCCTTGGTTCCGAGAGAAGCGAGTATAAAGTCCAGCGATGCCTTGATGACACGGAGCTTAAGCGCCGCAGTGCTGCGGGGAGCACTTGGTGGAGGCAGTGACACGATAAGAATGAGATCAAGTGCCGGATGTGGGAGGGGAGCAAGTGAATTGGAGGGTCCAGCAGATACATGTGGTGCGACCAAGCCTGCAGGATGCGGCTCATAGTGCGAAAGTACATCGTCTTCACCGAGGGGTTGGAGTTTGCTGTGTATTTGTCTAGATTGAGGTTGCGGCATGGAACCATGGGAGGTCGACGAGGACATGGTGGAGCGTGAGGAGCCCTGGAGTAGACTATCAACTGTACTTGGTGCTGTAGATGCAGTGCTCCCGCTAAGCATCCGTGCGGCTTTTCCTGAACCCCCGAACTCATCCATGTCCAGGCCACGGTCAATGGGTGGCTGTGGCGGCGATGATTGATTTTGGAAGGAGTTTACTAGGCCCTGGATCTGGCTCTTCCACGCATCCATGGAAGAGCGATCTTTGAAAACGAGTATGAAGGAGTCGAGTCGCTCATCTTCCATTTCGATCGTGAGGCTCATTTCCCCACTTGTACTCGCAGTGATACGCTTGATATGTCTGACATAAATGCGACCCTTGAGGCGCAATACACCCTTGTTGGACTGGTTGCTTGACCCTGAAATGGAAGTCGAGGCGTCATTGAAGGCTGGCGACGACAGGAACCGGCCCAGAGACCGTTTTTTCTCCTCTACAACGCAAATGATGGCCTCCTTAAAAAGGTATACGAAAAACTCCCGCACAAGGGCATCTCGGCGGACGGACAGCATGTCGTACATTTGCAGGGGGCCGAGGCCAGACAATGCGTGGCCCTTCCAATCTATTATCCGGTTGCGCAAATCCTCAACAATAGCATTGAAAGGCGACGATTCTTCACCCTCTTCCTCCGCTGGTGGGCCTGGCCTATAACGGGAAGGCTCGGCTTCATTGGCGGGTGACCATGGCTCGGAATATGAATCATAGCGCTGAGTTTGGGATGGGCGTTGCAAGGTATCATGTTGTCTTTGGGACGGATGAGGCAGCTCTGTTACAGTATCATTTCGTGTGAGCGTATGAACACTCCGAGAACCGTATGCGTCTGCCATGATAGGGCCCGGAACATGAGTGGTTCCACGCCTGGCAGGTAACTCGATTACAACAATGCAGGTCAAAGGTTGACAAGTTTCGCCATTCCGGGTGATGGAAGAAAATTCAGGTCGGACTTGGATGGAAGGTGCGACAATGTAGTGTGATTCGCTGGGCGTTGACTTGACTGAGATGGCGTGGTCTATTGGGTCATCATCCGTGGGATCGTAGGGTTGTTGTTGTACTGGGCTGTGGCGGGAGCGTGCGCCTTGGTCTCGGCCAGGATAGACGGCAGAAGAATGGGGATTGCCCATGCCAGTCAAAGCAGCGAGTTCTGTAAGATAGTGAGATTGGTGGATAGCTGTGGCTAATATGACTCACTATTATTCTTGCTACCATCTCCGTCGCCAATTTTCATAGGTCGTCTGCAAACACCACAGACGCCGAGATTTGATTTGCGAGGCACTGCAGAACGAGATATTTGCGCTGGTGGAGGACCATACACAGCGGTAAAACATGCCTATGGTAAGATGAGCGGGAGTGTGATGGAGTAGGATAGAACGATAAGGAAAAGGACTGACCTCGTGAAGAGAGTGACCACACTCTGGTACTACATGAGGCTTTTCTCCAGGAAGTCTGAAGCTGAAGCTCAACGGCTCAAGACATACAGGACATTCTTGTTCATCGTCGATATATTCATTGTTTGATACAACAGGTAAAGGAGCAGGAGGCATTGCGGCGTATGGATGGGGGCTGTGACTATCTGTGGCGGATACGTTGGAGGCTGAATATGAAGATCGGAGAGAATTCGAGGATAACGAGCGATCCGGTTGTTTACGCTGGAAAACGGATTGTAAACCTTTAAATGCCGAACTCTTGGTAAGTTTTGGTGAATTCGTTGGTATTGGATAGGCAATAGTGGGAGAGAGATGATGATGATGGGAGTGATGAAGGTCCAAAGTTGGGTGGCCTATTAATTGATTACGCGGGGACCGGGCTGACGAAGGGGATGTTGGTAGTTGCTTCATTACTGTTAGAGAGTGTGTTTATGGTGGTCAAAGACAGCGAGCTCGACGTTGTAATCGACAGGTGACGCAAAAGTAGCGCTGGAAGGAGAAAGAGAGGGTATAACGTTTGGTATAAGTCGATGTCGTGACTGTTGACGTCCAAGATTCTTTCTCAACCTTCTGTGAGGCTTGCTCGTTTCCTTCGTTGACGTTGACGGCCTAGTACAAGCTAGTGTTGAAATAGTAAAATAATAACCAATCTCTTTCGGCATTTATTTCTAGTCTATTTTATGCAATGACCCTGGCCAGCGTTTAGCGCTGACGCTCGGCCCCGCTGGCTGCCGCGTATTAATGTAATCACTTAAACACATATGGATCAGGCGAAGAGTTCCCTCATCAATCTGGATAACGATGCTTGGGCATAGGCCAGAGGCATAGGTCCTTGTAGGTCCCATGAATTTCAATAACCTAACCGCGAGACTTTTTCATTTCTCACCCTGCAAAACAAATAACCGGGATTCCATACGGTACAGCGTGTGAATCTCAAACTATCACATATCTCCGTATATCTAGAAAATGTCAATTGCTCAGACAATGTCATGAGCAGCATATCGATCTCGGGTACAGACATTTTGAAAAGGGATCGGGGGAGATTCGTATAGCCGATCCCACGGACAGCAAGAATCACAAGCCAAGAAATGTGCTCAGCGCTCACTGGGCGGATATAATGTACGAACCTCGATGGTTCCTTCATTTCTTGTATCGAGACTCCTTTGCAACGTGGATAGACAAGTAAGGTCGGGACACAAGAGTCGCCGATCCCGAACATCGGCTGACGATAGACAAGTTGATTTCACATATAGTCAATTGTCCACAACTCACCTGTCATCGAGTATTCAAAAACATATGAGTGACGAGACGTTCATGACAGGTCATAACCATATCTTCGTCATACTAGTCATATCATATTTTGTGCACCGTTCTTATCCACTCGGTGCAAGTATGCGTGCGCTGGCATCGAACAGGAATTCACGGTCTACCTTGCGAAGCAGTCTTTGCATTTCTCTGGAATGCAAAGACGGGGCACAAGGAAACCGTGAGAGGGCCAACCATGGATTGTGAGGGGATAAACAGCCTTGAATATCGGGACATGGTGTGGGCATCGGCGGCGACGTCCCTTATATACCGCAAGTGCTTGTGCATCGTATGTGGTGTCCAATCAGTGAATCACCCTGCGAAGCTTGTTGATATTTGCTGGGAACAAACAACGCCAACTTTTTCGAGTCCCGATTCAGACTATCTCTCCTTTCACGCGCACGGTCCATCTGTTCAAGTACTGGTTCACATACGGCCTCATAATAAGAGGCCTCGACCATGCTGACTGAATGAGATACTCCATGTAATCCAAAGTTGGCGGTCCCTTGTGCGAGCTCGTTCGGAACGATAATTTCAAGTATCGGCATAGCAAGTTGCTTGTAATAAATCAACGATAACCTCATTGCATGCGTCACTTTGTGATGTCCGGGGAAGCAGGAAATTAGAGGTTCCCTAGGTGAGGTTCCTCGAATCATCATCTCAGGTATCTGCGAGACCAGTGCACCGGGTAACTTCTGCCCTTGACTCTTCCCTTGTCAAAGTTCCGCGGCAGGTTTCCCGAGGAGATGAACCTCCTCGGAATCTACCCCAAGAAGTCTGTACTGTTTTCCTTATTACTGGCTAAGTTCGAAATGGACCCCTTGAGGGTGTTTCCGATGTGAGTGTGCAATTCATTAAGAGGTGTAAGCTTATGGAGAGCCTATCTAGACGAACGTTTGATTCCTCGTCTCGTGTCTCCTTTAACCCGATTTGCTTCACTCACGATTTCTGAGATGTAGTCATCCCTTGTCCTTTGCCGTCATCATGAAAAGATATCTTCCGTGTCCGGTGAAACGCCTGGATTGCAGGAGATCGCAGACTATCGACATCTAAAAAAGAAGCCACGCGATATACAGTATCTACTTCTTTTTAGTTTCACTGGGATCTTATTTCTCCAAGTCAAGGACGTCATAACTTCAGACCGAACAATCAGTCGAAGAATATGTAGGCGCAATTTTATCCACGGTATCCAGCTTGGAGCGGTAAATTACGTTCGTCGTGGTTTCAACGACCACTCGTGTCTAACGGTCTGCTAGTGAGTGATTTGGTTCAAAATTCATGTTGATGCAGCAAAAATAAAATGATATCGCTACAGGACGAGGAAGATGTAGATACAGTGAACCTCCGGCCAACAAATCGGGTAGTGCTACAGTGATAGACGAAAATTAGGTTGTCAGAATAATAGTTCATCAGGAAAGGTATAAATATTGCGCAGGACCCCCGCAGATAACCTGCTAGTGATATTCATCGCTGCCGTTAGCGGACTTAGCATCTGCTGATACCTTAGAATCAAACTCGCACGGCGGTATGAAAGACTTACCCGTATATCCCGTGCAGTACGCTCACCATCGCCAATCAGTAGGGTGCATCCAATCTCATTGATGGCATCCTGTTTTTTCTTGCTATTGAGACTAAGTGGAGGTGGTGCTTTGCGCCTCAATCTTTGAAGCCCCAATACTTTCTCGAGAGCGCCGGTCTTAGCCTCAGGCTCCGCGAGTGCCTCGCGGAGAATAGCCAGCGGTTCACCGGCTGTCTGGGCATCGTAGTCTTGCTGAGTCGGCGTCAAAATCATGGGACTGTCTTCTGTGCTAGTCGACCCTTTCGGCGAAGCACCATAGATGGTCGCAGGGGCAATGTTTTCACCAGCATACTCTGTCGCCTCACCCGGGCCCCTCTCCTCCTCGACCTCTCTTCGATAGGCTGCTAAATCGGGCGGCCAGGTAAATACTAACCGTGCTTGTAGTTCCTCGAACTCCGCATCATCGTATTCAGTTATAGCGATGTTTTTCCAAGGTTTGTGTGACAAGTCTCTGGATGGTATTGATTTCGCAGCAGAATCTGTCTCATGCACGGTCGGCACTTTGGTGCTGACATGAGTTGGTGCGGGTGTAGGAGGCGTGGCCTTTTGACATTCTATAGGTGCATCCGGGTTAAAATTGATAACGCGAGGATGAGGGCGAGACATCCAGGAACAGTTAAAGAACGCATGGAAGTAATATTCGCGTAACTGGGTAGACTGTTTATGCATCGAGTTTATCGAGATGTCACAGCATATTGACCGCGGCCGAGACACGGGTTTCGCTGGGGCCAAGGACGCGAAGGAGGGATTCGGTTCAGCAATGAGATTCCGGAAAAAACCAGGCGAGAAATTAATGCTATTCATTATTCACGTGAAGGGTTGACGTGCGATATGGTTCGATTAGGTGGATTGTGGCTTTCGCAGGGGTAGAAAACGATTCGTGGTGCCGATGGTATGCAGATACGATTGGGGGGTATTAAAATAATGGAATAGCAGAGGAGTCCGCAACGAAGCACAGTAGGAATGCGAGATGGTAGTACTTACAGCTGAGCTCGGTGGTCGTGGCAGATAGTCAAGAACATTTGGTCAAAACTGGATTTATAGCCGAACGGAGTGGCACCAATAAACGCCGAAGGTGGTCTTTGACTCTTTGTTACTTGATAACTTGAAGAAGACCTGCCAAAGGTCTTTGTGAGACGGGATTTGTCACGCTTTGTGACACGTCGTTTAAGCACTTCTGCTGCTATGAGCGACAAGGAAACGGTACGCTAGTCATGCTTGTCGATTACGCCCTGTTCTCATCTCCATGTTTGATGCAGTACGTGGACTGAACAAAGTCTGCCCTGACAAATATCGATCTTTGATCGCGGTAACCAGACACAAAGGTAATCCGTGGGCCCTTAAATCTTGCAATTTCCAGAACAATGAGTTTCCACGACGTCATTTTCAGAGAGCCCCATTGAACTAGTGTCGAAGAGGTCAAACTGATACATCGCCCTTATCTAGAGCAAGTTCGATACGAGTCGTTCCAAAGTGACTTCCATTGAATATCGGCCCACTGGTTCGACATCTCGTCAAATTCTAAGCAGCTTAGCAGACACAGGCTGCATTTCACGTAGTGCGGTGCCGATGTGCCTGGATAGATTGTCAATGAACACGGTGCGCAGCTGAACATCGAAAGACTTACCAACAGTTGTCTTCCAACATTTACAGTTCCACCTGTGATGGTTGTACCGGGAATCACGCCGGCATCGTTGTGAGCAGCACTGCACAACCTGACATCCCGTGCATCACTCCAATCGAATATCTTCCGCGGGGTCACCACAATAACGTTGTTTGAGGAGATGATTTGACCAGCGCAGCTCCATGGAGTTCAATGGACTGCAGGGAACTGAGCGAAGACGACTACATCGCAACTGTTTGAGTGAGTGATCAATGCAACGGTGACATTTTGCACACGCACATAGAAACTCGAGAACTCAAATAGTAGAGCAAACCTGCAAGACACACGATATGGTGAATGCTGAAGGAGCCCACCGACCACCAAGTCGGTCGTGTCGAGTTGCGCCAGTCGGTCCAGGTTACTGTGCACTTTACAAGACCCACAATGGCACTAGTCAGACCATATAGAAGAAGATCGTCGTTCCTTTTTTATTATACACAGCCTACTAGTGGCAGCCCACTTTTGATAGCTTTCTTACAGTACTCACTGCAGAAACGAGAAATTGTCCAGATCCTATCTGGACGTAGATGAGTCATGTACCTGTACACAAACCGGACTTGAGTAATTTGGAGGTGGCTTTTGTCAAATGCCCAGACAGTCCTCTCATTTTGTAGTCCACTCCGAGGCTGTGGTCCTCCAAAGCCATATCTCCCGCCCTCCCCGCTGTACAAACACAACGCTGATGGACGGAAACCATGGTGATGATCAGGTGTCGTGTCCATGAATGGGTCGTTTGGAACCATCGCGGAGGTAATGGGGCAGGGTGTGGATTTGCTGTATTGACAGTACTAGTCTGGATTGCATATGGATAGAATACAGATAGCTACAAGTAAATACATGGTGGATCCTCCTACACAGCTGCGCCTCCATGAAACGAGTGATAAAAGGGTGCTTCTGGATGATCCCCCGCGTTGTGCACATCCTCTCATTATGTTCCAGCACCACCTAGCTAAGCTGCCGGCATGCAGACGGAACTGACGCTCATGTAGACAAACCTCAATAACTGACTAGGTGGCGTGGGACTTAGATTCGTGTAAGCCGAAGTACGTACTGTTGTGTAGCTCTAAGGTCTAATTGCGAATTCGAAGACGATTTAGAAGTGGCTGCGAACCATTTTAAACACCACTCGATCCAACGAAATCAAACAACTTCTCCAGGTTCTGGCTCAGACGTATCACCTGATCGCTCTACACTAGCACCCATAAACCCACCACCTCCAAAACCGGTACCCGAGCCCGAAGCTCTAGCGAAAGACTGCTCCGAAAGCGGATACCCATACCCACCTTGCACAGAAGAATACGTGTGAGGCATAAACCGCTGATCAGGCATAGTAGGTGGATTAGGATTCAAGGACACCTGTGGTAGAGGGTGCGTAGTCCCAGAGCCACTCTCATCCCCAAGTTCTGGCTGATGTGGTGCTGAAACGTACCCTTTTCGGGAAGTTTGCCCAGCACGGATGATGCCAGACTCGGGAATGCCATGGGTGTGGGTGCTACCTTTCTCTTTCTTGTTACCGTGTTTGGTTGTTGGTGGGCCCTGAGCGCCCTCAAGCTTTGCTTTCTTCTGTCGCTTTGTAGGCTTTTCATGTTCACCCTGCGAATGCGCATCATCGACCATTTTTCGCTTCCCGTTAGATTTCTGAGACGATCCAGGGTCGAAAGTCTGCAGAGAATATGGGGTGGTGTAGCCGGGAGGAGGGGGCCCGCCTCGAAACCGAATAAATTCCATCGCGCCTTGTTCGATTGCAGTGCAAATGACAGCTACTTTGGCATCTGCTTTGTTACGGTAGTCATTCGACACAGTCCAAATTCGTGTTTGGTCGGGCGTAGGATCGGCAGCGAGGTGGAGGGTCATTGTGCATCCAAAGGCTATACGCAATAAGCATGCGACACGATATGATGAGAAGAAAATGAAAACGGACCATCTTTCTCTTTCTCATAAGTAAAATTAGGATGCCGATTGCTGAGTTTGTTATACTCGGATAAGAGGACGGGGTATACTTGATCGTTCACCCATGTTTTCATCAAAGGTGTGACTCTCGCCTCGACAGCCTTTCCTATCGCGCGCATATAATCTCCAGCACCGTGGGACAGCGCTTGGAGACATACGGCCGCTTTTGCATCTGCGCGTTTCGGGAATCTGGGATCGACGAGGTATGCTCTGTATTCTGTAGGTCTGTCTAAGCGGAGGAAACAACCATGAACTAGATAGAGTAAATCATTATCGTGAGTATGTTTTACGATGATAGAAAGGCATGAGTACGTACGTCCTGGAGTTCCGTCTGATGTGAAAATGAATGTGGTGGTTAACTTTCCGCCTCTTGCATTCTGTACGAGGGTGTTCATGTATCCAGGCGCACCCAACTCGTTGGCGTCTTTGCTTTCAAACGATTCAGGAAATGGGCGTGGGAGGGATTCGTAGAATGCCTGAAGAGTCGATGGAGGTTGTTTGTTGGCTGAGACGCCATTGATATCGGAGGAACTGCGGATTGAATATAGTTGGGGGGACGCAGGGCGTAGTTGGCCGTTCCCGTGTTTGATAAAGTCGAGAACGCCCTCGCGAAGTGCGGCTTCAGCACACGCGGCCTTTGCTTCGTTGTACGTGTTGTAGATGGTGTCGGATGCGTAAACTTTGATTACATGTGGTGAAAGCTCAATTCTGAGGGCGCATCCTTGAGCTGCAATACCCTTGGTTCAACAGGGTCCAAACATCCGAGATTTAATACTTACTGTGACCGACTTTGGGCTCTAACAATGCCACCCAATGCGGTGCAATAGAACCGCCTCGCCATTCTGCACAGCAAGTCTCGATTTGCTCAATCGCATTATTGCCGTCTGGATCCTCAGATGATGATCCAATCTCTACCCTTGTACGTTCCTGGTTTTGTGAGCTATTTATGGAGGCAAGGACGAGTCCCCGTTTAAGTTTGAGCTCTTCGGGATCTCCGTGAGTGATGAAATCCAGTGCGCCCATTTCGATCGCGAGAGTGGCTGCAGCAGACTTTGCATCGGATTTGCGAGAATAGACAGGGTCGGTTGCATAAGAACGAATGCTTCCGTTGGGACGAGATATCGTCAATATGCATTTCTTGCCTGTGGTGTTATTATGAGGATGATGATCTGACGTGAAGTGGACACGCACTGCGCTGGCCAGCTTCCTCGATGAATTCAAACTTGAGTGGCTCGATAGATCCGAATGTGCGTTGAGATGTTTGATGTAAACGGCTGATAGCGTTTGCTGAGACAGTGTCAACTGAGGTCTTGGTTATGGCTGGCGTGGAGGACTGTGAGTGTTGAGTGAGAGCATTTTTGGGAGTAGGCTGGGTTTCTTGTAGGGGTGGCGGCGCTGCTGCTGTTGCTGTTGCTGGGATAGATGGAGAACCGTATAGGTAGTCTGACAAGGGTATGCATCCTATGCTAGCTAAATTCCTAGATACTTGGTCGAAGATGCTAATATTGGCTGCTTTGTGAGTTAGTGATAGCATGAGCGTTGTTGTCGAGGGTATTATTCCAAGCCGAAGTTTACTGCAGTACTAGCATCAGTGAATTCATCAGTCCTTGAGATTGTAGGCGTGTGAACTAGATCGACTTGTGCTCAACTTCGTGATGGATGATGGATGTCAACAAACACTGTAGGATTAATAGCGGTGTCGTCTCTTAGAACATTCATCTTTGAACAGAATGTGCCTTTGTACGAGTCCTCCATATAGATCTAGTGAACAATATTTGCTGCTGCGCGAATAGTCTCTGCAAGGTCGTTCGTTGAAACCTGACAGTATAGTAGCATATATACAAGTGCCATCACAATATAAAGTTTGAATTTGAGGTATTTGAACGGGTTTAGATCAACCGCTTCTTCGCCGACTCGTTCCTCTAACATGTACACACTCTTCCCAATGGCATATTTTTTTTACCAGTGATTGCGTTCTCTTACCAAATTTCGGTTTGGGGACTAGTCCTAGTCAACCCTGTGCATCCATGCAAGTCTACGTTTTTCATCCCATCTAGAACTAAGCATGATCTGGAATCCATGCAGGGTACGAGATTGCTTTTAGCTCAATACAGGCTTAAGGCATCATGACATTATGATTAACATTTTTTGTATCGTTATAGAACTCCATCACATAAGCTACCATCACCGTTTCCCAAATCTCACTACCCATGTTTCCGTGACACTCGCACTTCCAGGTAAATGTCTCTTTGTCTCAAATTCCTTGTCTATCTCCAGCCCCTCGAACATTGTCATATCTCCCAGCCAATCAATCCTCTTCAGTCGAGTGTCCCTGTCCTTCGCTTGTCTCGACTTTGCAGCTTTCTCGATTACTTCCTTTCGTCTCTTATCAACAGCCACGATTGCCCACTCTGCGTCTTCGATTTGCCATTGCAGCCGTTTATGCAGTTCCTCAAATATTGTGCCGCATGTCACTACAGACCCAGCAGGCGCACGGATGATGAATGACCAAGGGAATGCCTTCGAGATGATGAGAATCTTGTACGTGGGTACGTCTAATGCTGGAGCCTCGCTGATCTGTTGCCATGTAGATGGCGCGATCCCTTCCTCCGTGCGCTTGCGAATATCGTAGCGTATGCCTGATCCAACCTGAAGGGTGTGGTTGAGGCGGTTGTATTTGGTACTGGGTGTGCAAAGAGCATGTCAAGATCACATAGGTGAGTGGTGCAGATTGAAGGGCACATACAATTGAACCTGTCCCATCGTGTTGGCTGGTTGTATTGTCTTTGGCACTGGCTGGCCGGTCAGCCAACGATTTGGATTGATTGTCATAATCAGGCGTGTGGTGTATAATTAAAATACATCCTGCGATACACTTTATAGGTTCGTAAGAGCGCCAACTTGTCGGAAAGAACTGTAACCGAACCTCCCCAAAGTGTAGCTTCCTGTGAGGCTTCTACAGCACCTTGGTAAGAGATGACTTCGTGCGCTGTCATCGCTGAGTCAGGGGAAGCAAATCAAAGAGGCTGGGCCATTCTGAGGCGGTAACTGCCACTGCCCATAGCTGAATCATTCGATATTCATGGCGAAGGCGCTCAAGGCTAATGCAAGAAAAGCTGAATCACTTGGGGCGTCATCGACGGGCGGACCATGGGATTAGGCTCGTTAAGTGCTGCTGGATTAGAATGAAACGAGAATCTTCTCGAGAATCACAGCACAGGTTATTGTGTCTACCATATTATGCTATACGCACGCGCAGTTTTGCTATTAAAACTTTGACTCGGTCTGCGAGTTATTTATTCGAGTCCTAGGATCGCAGGGTATGTTCTCCCTTTGGATGCAGCTCTATAGAAACACTTTGAGCAAGTTATTACTGTATCACATTGGACTACCTCTTTGATATGAAACCTAGCAATAAAACAACGTATTAAAGTACAGTGTGATGGGAAGCCAAAATTGTTCCCACGGAGGAGTTCCCACGCATCAGCGTATAGGTGCCTGGACGTTTGTGTCCTACAAAGCCCTCTTCCCACTAAAGTGGGAGTCGGGGACTCCTCTTAATGTCAGCAACACCCTTAATCTGCTGTTACGACTCTGATATTGATCCTTGGAAAAGGAAGAAATAGATTGTTAACGGCAAGACTGCGATAGTAGAATAAACAAGGTCGAAAACAGGAAACACAACTGTCGACAAACGCAAGATAAGTCAAGTTGAGAGTCCGCTAGTTCCGGGAACAATCGGCCCGTCCTTTTCATCACACTTAATGGCATATGGGTACGAGATTGCTTTTAGCTCGATACAATGACATTATGATTAACATTTTTTGTATCCTTATGAGACTCCATCACATATGCTACCATCACCGTTTCCCAAATCTCACTACCCAGGTTTCCGTGACACTCGCACTTGCAGGTAAATGTCTCTTTGTCTCAAATTCCCTGTCCTTCTCCAGCCCCTCGAACATTGTCATATTTCCCAGCCAATCAATCCTCTTCAGTCGAGTGTCCTTGTCCTTCTCTTGCCTCGACTTTGCAGCTTTCTTGATTGCTTCCTTCCGTGTCCTATCAACGGTTGCCCACACCGCATCTTCGATGTGACTTTGTAGCTGTTTATGCAATTCCTCAAAGATCGTGCCGCATGTCACTACAGACCCAGCAGGCGCATGGATGACGAATGACCAGGGGAGTGCCTTCGAGATGATGAGAATTTGGTACGTTGGCACGTCTAATGCTGGAGCCCCGCTGATCTGTTGCCATGTAGATGGCGCGATCCCTTCCTGCGTGCGCTTGCGAATGTCGTAGCGTATGCCTGATCCAACTCGAAGGGTGTGGTTGAGGGGGTTGTGTTTGGTACTGGGTGTACAAAGAGCGTGTCAAGATCACATAGGTGAGTGGTGCAGATTGACGAACACATACAATTTAACCTGTCCCATCGTGTTTGCTGGTTGTTTTGTCTTTGGTACTTGCCGGCCGGTCAGCCAACGATTTGGATTGAGTATCATAATGAAGCGTGTGGTGTATAGTCAAAATACATCCTGCGATACACTTTATAGGTTCGTAAGAGCGCCAACCTGTCGGAAAGAATCGTAACTCCCAAAGTGTAGTTTCCTGTACAGCACCTTGGTAAGAGATGACTTCGTGCGCTGACATCGCTCAGGTCAGGGAAAACAAATCAAAGAGGCTGGGCCATTCTGAGGCGGTGAATGTCACTGCCCATAGTTGAATCATTCGAAATTCACGGCGCAGGCGCAATGTAAGAGAAGCTGAATCACTTGGGGCGTCGTCGACGGGCGGAACATGGAACTAGGCTCGTTAAGTGCTGCTGGATTCAATGAAACAAGAATCCTTTCGAGAATCACAGCACGGGTTATTATGTCCACCATATTATGCTATGCGCACGCGCAGTTCTGCTGTTAAAACTTTGACTCGGTCTGCGAGTTATTTATTCGAGTCCTAAGATCGCAGGGTATGATCTCCCTTTGGATGCAGCTCTATAGAAGCACTCTGATGAAACCTGGCAATAAAACAACGTATTAAAGTACAGTGTGATGGGAAACAAGTACTTGAGCTTAGTAAAAGTAAGTGAACATTGGATGAGCTTTATCGTCAGCACCTATAAAGCTAATCAAATATGCACGGTCATCGTCCAACTGCGCCAGTACATCATCGACATTCTTGCCGTCCTTCAACGCGAGCAATGCTTTGTTCTTCGTTACTTTCATGTAAGCTGCCAGTGGCGGTACGACAGATCTCTGCATCCAGTTTGTCCCATCTTTATACGTCCTCGGGGCTCTCCACTTCAGGGTTTCGAGGTCAAAAGCGTCCATGTCAATTTCTATTGCAACCGAACGCAGAACGCCGAAATCATTATCATCCCAGGGATCCCCGACCGGGGTGTAATCCTCAACCGGGATACGATTGTTGTCCACGGCCACCAACGCAGTCGCAACTAATCGGGCAGCCCTGGATTTTGTGTCGAAGTTGGAAAGTTCTAGATGCCATGATGGCTTCTCCGCATCGGACTGCAGTGTCTGGGCACTTGTGGGTATGTAATAAGTCGATATGACAAAGCATAAACTGAATCACACATACTGGGGGAATTGTCCGATACTACCGACTACAGGCTACAGCGAGCAGAGCGCAGACAACTACGAAGATATCACCCTTGTGGTGCTGAACCAGGAACATGAGGATCTGTGCCACGACGGATCAGCCCGAAACCCCGCATCCCACGCCCTCGTGCCTCTGGCAGGAATGCACCCAAATCACACATACTGGGGGAATTGTCCGATGGAATGATTTTCCAACCGCAGTTTGGGCAGCTCAGAATCCGGGTTGTCATTGTTTTATCAAGTGGGCTAGTTGAGAGGGAGGGCGTGAATGAACGCTCGGTCAATAGTCACCAGCCAGAATAAAGTGGGGCTTCAATATGAATTTACCCCTAAATAGTAAACCTTTTTCCCCGGATCTGCCACAATAGGGTGTATGACTGGGTTTTCATGGGGTCGGTTTTTGCAGGTGCGTTCAGAATTCGGTTGAGTCTGGGCATGTGTGAGGGACGAGAGGGCTCAGTTTATTTTTAGTTGTTGTCTGCGATGTTGAACTCTCGCTCTAGGCGTTTCGTGGCGGCAATGTACTTGAGCAAGTCAGGGATGTGCTTGTTGTTACTGAGAAGACTGCTGATATGACGCGGTTAGGGATTGATTTTCACAGGGCGTCTCTCTGGGTGTGGTATGCGGAGCACGATATCAGGAAGTGATGCACGGACTCTTCACTGGTTTCGCAGGCTGGACAGAGTGGAGCTTTATGCGGTGTTGTATGACCTGTGTTCTGTCAGTGTTTCGTGTGCTTGCATCCCTCGTGATGCCAAAGGCACTGAAGACTTGACTGGTGGAACCCTGCCAGGAGATGGCAAAGAACACTAAACGGATCGGACAAAGGTAACAGGACGAAACTGTGGATTTCTGGAGCGTTCGTACTAATGATATATGATGGTAGGTAGGAGACCCGAGTCTAGTCCGAACGGTATCAAAGTGGCGGAATATATGGGGAAGGGTCATGTGACGTGTGATAAGGTAAGCGTGTAGTAAGCGTCGAGCTTACACCCTCTCATTCTCTGAAGACTTTTGTCCGGCGTATATTCATCAGTCATTCGAGTTCGTGCGTGTGTCTTCTTCAGTCTCTCTTTCGTCGTCTATGGAGTCGCGTACTCCCTGTGTTGTGATTTGTTCGCAGTCTTCATCAGTCTCTTTGTGTGTGGCGTTGTACTCTTGTAGTACGTTGGTGTCTTCGAGTTCTTTCCCTGGCACCCAAACGTCCGCTTCAGGACCGTATCCGCGCCAGCGAACGAGATATTGGTGTCCGCGTCCGCGGGTTCGTCTGTCTAAGATTTTCTCTATTTCCCATTCTTCAGCTCCGGTGTTTGTTATGATGGGACCGGGGCGTTGTTGCTCTTGCAACGGGTATAGCTCTGCGTTGTTTGGGACATGGCGCTTTAGCTCCGAGACATGGAAAGTTGGGTAAATGTTAGTGTGATCAGGGAGATCAAGAGTGTAAGTGGATGACTCAGGGTTCGCTGACACTATGGTGTAGGGTCCGTCGAACCGGGGCATGAATTTCGCGACTCGTTTGCTGTTGCCATTGAGGTATTCCCGTCTTCTGTGTGCTGTTGAGAGGTATACGAAATCACCGATGTTGAAATCGGGTTCGTTGCTTCTGTGCACGTTTGCAGCGTTGGCTTGAGCTATTCGCGAAGCTACCAGTGCGTCGTGAGTGTCTGCAATGTCCGTTTTTAGTGAAATGATGGCGTCAAGTGCGTTTGCGACATCGGTTGGGAAGTCTTGTCTTGCTGATTGAACATTCTTTGGTGTTAGTGGTGGAAGCATGCGGGGTGTTCGTCCGAGGTGTAGATGGAACGGTGTGTATCCCGTTGACGCGTTTACTGAAGACATTAGGTTGAATCTTACCCTCGGTAGGGCATTTACCCATCCTGTTTGATGTCTGTCGACGAAATATCGAAGGACTTGATCAACAGTTTTATTAGTATGTTCGCTTGCACCATCCGTTTGCGGATGATACACCGTCGACATCTTTAACTTTACCCCCGTTAGTCGGTGCAGGACTTTCCAGAATTTGCTTGTGAAGATCTTGTCACGATCTGAAACGATACTTAGTGGGATGCCATTTTCACAATACCAGTGGTTGAAGAACAGGTTCGCGATCTCTTTTGCGTTCATGTTCATTCGACAAGGGACTAATTGGATGTCAGCACCTAGACGATCGGTGATAGTCATTATTCCGTCGAACCCTTGTTCTGTCGGTAGCGGTCCGATGAAGTCAATGGCGATGGATTCGCCTCTGTTATCTGGGACGGTGTCTTGTTACTTGAGGGTCTTATAGGTTGCTCAGAATACAATGACTATCACAATTGTATTCAATAAGACTACAGGTGCCAGCTGCCTCAAGTTCACGGTCAACGGATTTTCTACTTCTCGGTTGATAACGTGCTGTTCGTGGGTGGTCAAAGAGTGATGAATCACCTTCTTTGTTGGTCTCTTCTGATAGTAAGGAAGTATATATATATATTGTCAGGTTACTCTGAACCTAGTAGGTAATATTAGACCTCTGCTGATGCTGGCTAGATAATACGAGTCTCTCTTCCTGTAAAAGAAAGAAGTTAAACTAAAACGAATAGACGAATACGATAGACTGTTGTATAGGCGATCCCTGTAAGATAGTATACAACTAATCTGACTAGATTATACCACGGTTTTCTAAGGCAACACTAGGCCTTCACTTTCTTCTGGATCTCACACTAGGAGACAGAAAGGGGAAAACACCTGTTCAAATTCTTACACTCTCACATGGTTTGAGAGAAGAATGGAAAAGGGAAAACTTAATTATTGTGTGAGAATGGAGTCCTTATATACATTTTGGAAACCATCCTTACTAAGCAATGAGTCATCACTGGATTGGTAAGAATGTGCTTACAAACCAAGCCTTTTGGTGTGCTGAATCAGCTGCTTACTAAAGTACATGAGTAAAATATTACAAAGCACAGTAAAATCTTACAAAGCATGACAAATCATGACCAAACATGATGAGTCATGGAAAAGTCCTTACAAATCAGATTATTACCAGTCACATGACATGCTTACAAACATATCTGAGTGGTTCACTGATGTAATCAAGTGGCTGAAAAATAGAAAGAGACTGGAAACTGATAGAAAACTACAAATACAAGTAAATAAATGAATCAGAATAGGAAACTAAGCTTATGATAGTGAGAAATATATCCTAGTATACTTCCCTAATCATCTCCTTCTATATTCCTTATCGTATATGTCATGGTATGGAGTGCATACCATGCATGACAACGGGCAGGGGGTGTAGAGGTCCGGCAGGCTTGCTCGTTCGACTTTTGTTACGTGCACATTCGGGACATGCTGGTATGTAACTCTCCTCGAGATCACGACGCATGTTTGGCCAGTAATAGGACTAGCGTATAGCTGCGTACGACTTGTCGATCCCGAAGTGTCCCAACTCGTTGTGTGCCAGGCGGAATATTGTCTCTCGCAAGTGCATTACACGAGGTACAATTAATCGATCGTTGAGGTATAATAGTCTGTTGTCGCTTCTCAAGCCTGGTAGTGAGTCAGTTAGTTTGCTTAACTTTACGCACCATGGATCTGCGAGGTAACCATTCTTGATGTCGTTTAACAACGATCCATCGGTCGTGATAGACATGACAAGGCTGATTGGTTTGATGTTGCTTCCGATCGAGTGTGGCATGTTGGCCGTCTGACGGGCATATATTGGGGTTTGTTTGTCCTCGGGTGGTAGTCGTGACAAGGCGTCAGCGACCGAGTTGTCCTCGCCACGGATGTATTGGATGTCGAAGTTGTATTGGCCGAAGAATTCTTGCCAACGTGCTTGTCGTCTGGACAGTTCACGTTGTGTGAGGAACTTTTCTAGAGTGTGGTGATCAGTGTATACTGTAAACGGTGTACCCAATAATTTGATGCGCCATTTTTTGAGGGCGCGCACAATAGCCAGTAACTCTTTCTCATGGACAGGGTAGTTCAATTGTGCATCACGTAGCTGCATCGAGTCGAATGCGACGGGTCGTGCTGTTTGAGGTGTAGGTCCGACACTTAGCATTGCGCCAACTCGCCAGTCGCTTGCATCACAGGTTACGAAGATCTTGTTGTCCCCAAGGTTGTCGTGGTCGATTGTTGTTAGACAATCTCTACTCACGACAAGGCATTTGATGGCGTCGAAAGCCTCTTGGTGTTGCTCGGTCCAGCCTGGCCATTTGCTTTCGCTTGATTTTGTTGTCAATGGTGTTAGTAGTCGTGTGTGGTCCGCCAGGCTGGGTAAGAACTGGTCCAAGTATCTTACTAGACCCAGAAACGATCGTACATCGCTTGCTGAATTTGGTATAGGCCAGTCGAGGATTCGTTTCGCCTTCGAAGCATCGGCCTCGATACCAGATGTGGAGATTCTGTGTCCAAGAAAGTCGATTTCGGTGCAAAACAGGGATGTTTTCTTCGGTGAGCAGAAGAGGCAAGCCTTTCGGAGCGCGTCTAATACCAACTTGACGTTTTTAGCGTGTTCGGCGACTGTTTGTGACCATATGATGATGTCGTCGAGGTAAGCATGACAGATTTTGCCAATTAGGCCTCGTAGAGCGATAAACATCCGTCTTTGGTGGGTAGCGGGGGCATTTCTCCCGCCTTGTGGCATTACTGTCCATTCGTGTAAGCCTTCGGGTGTATCGATTGCAGTGTATTTAATGTCGTCTGGGTGTATCCGGGTCTGGAAGAAAGAATTCGTCATATCGATCTTACCGAAGATTTTTCCTTTAGCGCAATCGCGTAGGATTTCGTCGATGCGTGGTAGTGGGTGGTTGTCGGGCACTGTGTTTGCGTTTAGTGCACGATAATCATTCACCCACCTTGGTAATGCGGTGGGATCCTTTTTGGGTATAAGGAAAGCTGGTGATACGAACGAGCTAGACAAAGGTCGGAGCCGTCCTGCAGCTATGTGCTGGTTCAATAGTGCAGTCCACGCTTCCCTGTATTTTCTCGGGGTGTTGTATCGTCTGCATTGAATGATCTTGTTGGGATCTTTCAGTTTGATTTGGTGTACAATGTCCGTGGGTAACTGGTCTATATGGGGAATATCGTCGGGGAACCTGTCCTCATACTTACGGCGCATCTCTTTGTCCAGGCGATCAAGTTGTTCTTTGTTCTTCTCGATGAAAGCCAGTGTATCGATGCGTCGACGTAGAAGGCCAGCAACGTTAGGTGTTTCGGAAGTGGTATTCTTTTCGTTTATCTCGTGTCAGTCGTTGAGAATACTTTTCAATTCTTTGACGACGTTCTTTCGCACACGTTGTATTTCGTTGAGTGACGGTATTTGGACCTTAACTCGTGGCATGTGTTTCGGAGGGTTTAAGAGATCATAGTTTGCACTCTTGGCGATACAAGTTCGGGATTCATGATCTATGACAAGGCAATTGTGTGATAAGAAGGGTCCTCCGAGGAGGAGAGGAACTGCAAGTTTTGGCGCAATAATAGCGCGTATCGTACGTGAAGTCCAGTCATGATTAATTGAAGAAGGAGACAAGAGAACATATTCATCAAAAGAAAAGGGAGAAGACGGTGAATTGTCCAAGAAAGCTGAATTTGCCTCTATTTTTTTGTGCAGTTTACGTCTTCGCAATCCGAGTTTGTTGACGATGCTTTCGTCAATCAGAACTAAGTGTGACCCATGGTCAATTAATGCATCGACACGTTCAAACAAATTGGAGGATGGCCCTGTCAAGAGACAGGGCCATATAAGGTGTGCGGTTTCAAAAGGAGCTACGCACATGTCATCTTCAGAGTCTGAACCGCTGTCGAGGACTGATGACGGCATAACAGCTCCCACTGGTCCAACGGCCACTACAGATTTTGTCTTCGGTTTGGCTGCAATGGCGTCCGCTTCTGTGAGCGTCTTGTAGGAAGATGCTTCGGGTGCGCCGTCAGCACATTCCTTTGACTGGTGGGAGACGTAGAATTTTCTGCATTTGAAGCAGCCCTTATGCTTCATCAGTAGGGTACGTTCGGTTTCTGTTAAGGCTCCCAGACATGAAGATGATGGGTTGTACGTGGAGGATGAAGGATTGTACGTTCTCGAGGAGGACGGTTTGGAAGATGTAGTACGCTTTTTGTAAAGTTCCTCTGTGATCTTCCTGTGGGAGGCAAGATCTTCGAGACGTTTGTCGTCGAGATGCTTCACCTCTTCGATCCATTCTTTAAGCATCAGGGTATCGGCGAGTTTTGCTCTGAGCACCGGAACAGTCAGTTCGTCGCAGATGTTAGCTTCGAGCTGATTGCGTAGTTGAGCATCTGACAGGTGCGCCGTATTGCCGTATAACAAGGCGTTTTGGTTTTGTAATTCTAGCGCCCATTCATAGAACGCTCGAGTACCTTGTCAAGACCCTAGGACCTTGCGACGAAGCTTGGTGTCCCAGTGGGTCTCGAGCCATGCGGTCTTCAGTGCGGTCATGTATTCTTCGAACATCCCTGCATCTAAGGTGGCACGCTGTGTTAGATACCAGGTATGTAGGCGTGGATCGGTCATTCCAGATGCTATCATTTTCACTTGATTTGCAGCGTCAATCCCTTTATGCATGAAGTATGTTTTGCAGGCATTCTCCCAATCTCGAGCAACTTGAGGCGTAAGTTCGCCCGCCGAGAGTTTCGGCGGCTTGTTGGGAGCGGGTTGCTCAACATCAGCGTTTTTCGTCATGTTGCGAGGGTAAGGGTATGATATATGCGCTTTGACAGGTTCTGAATCAGATGAGGAATCGCTATATGTGTTTATAGCGAGTGTACGTTCGGCGGGTATATCGTTGGAAGGTATGGATGACAATGGGGACGAGGATGGGTCAGGTGGCAGTTGTCGTCTTTGATTCCTCGCACGCTGTCGCGTGACTAAGGGCTCAGGGACAGTGGGTTTCCTTCGTTCGGAAGGCAGGTTGACAGGTCAGGTAGCGGGCGGGTAACCCGGCGGTTGAGAAATGTCCAATGTAACGAATCTTGAGAATCAACAAGTTTCGTTTCTGTTAAAAAAAAAGTGGAACCCTGCCAGGAGATGGCAAAGAACACTAAACGGATCGGACAAAGGTAACAGGACGAAACTGTGGATTTCTGGAGCGTTCGTACTAATGATATATGATGGTAGGTAGGAGACCCGAGTCTAGTCCGAACGGTATCAAAGTGGCGGAATATATGGGGAAGGGTCATGTGACGTGTGATAAGGTAAGCGTGTAGTAAGCGTCGAGCTTACAACTGGCTATGCATTCATAGTTCTGTCTCCCTCCTATTTATATTTCAAATCAGCACTGCATTGCGTCATCCAGTATCAGGGACAAGATTGCAAAAGGAGGAACACAGATATCTTCAAGTAAATAGCGCACACAAATAGGAGACTGCCGTGACCGAGCGCACACATGTAGTGACTCAGGGCGCTCGAGTTCATGTGGAGCTCAGGTGGATTCTGGAACACGGACTAATCAGGACGCGATTTTTTTCCCGTGAGATCAGACTATATGTGTCGGAACTCGGGATTCGGATTGCCCTATTCCTCGTACCACAAGTGCATCTTTGAATTTGAGGACTTTGAACGGGTTCTCAAGTTTTTGTATTGTTACGAATCGATGATACATATGCACATCACCGTTTCCCAAATCTCACTACCCATGTCTCCGAGACACTCGCACTTCCGGGTAAATATCTCTCTTTCTCAAATTCCTTGTCCTTGTCCAGCCCCTCAAACATTGTCATATCACCCAGCCAATCAATTCTCTTCAGTTGAGAGTCCTTGTCCTTCTCTTGCCTCGACTTTGCAGCTTTCTTGATTGCTTCCTTCCGTGTCCTATCAACGGTTGCCCACTCCACGGCTTCGATGTGACTTTGTAGCTGTTTATGCAATTCTTCAAAGATCGTGCCGCATGTCACTACGGACCCAGCAGGCGCACGGATGATGAATGACCAAGGGAATGCCTTCGAGATGATGAGAATCTTGTACGTGGGCACGTCTAATGCTGGAGCCCCGCTGATCTGTTGCCATGTATATTGCGCGATGCCATCTCGCGCCGGCTTGCGAATATCGTAGCGCATGCCTGATCCAACCCGAAGGGTGGGGTTGAGGGTATTGGATCTGGTACTGTGAGGGTGCGCAGAGAGCATGTCAAAATCACATGAGTGAGTGATGCAAATTGAAGGGCACATACGGTTGAACTTGTGTCTTCATGTTGCCTGGTTGTATTGTCTTAGGTACTGGTATAATCAAACAACATGCTGCGATACACTTTATATGTTCATAAGGGCGTCAACCTGTCGGAAAGAACTGTAACCGAAACCCCCCGAAGTGTAGGTTTCTGTGTCTTCTACAGCTTGTATGACAATGACTGGAGAAGACTTTGTGCACTGCAATGGCTCGGAGCAAAGCGAAGCCAGGCTGGGCCATTGTGAGGCAGTAGCAGCCACTGCCCATAGCTGAATCATTCGAATCAGACGGCGAAGGCGCTCAGAGGCAATGTAAGAGAAGCTGAATCACTTAGGCATGTCGTCAACAAGCGTCCATGGAGCCCGGATCCTTGAGGGCCGCTGGATTAAAATGAAATCCGGTCGTTCGAGACTTCGTCAATCACAGCACGGGTTATTCTTTGTCCACCGTGTTATAAGCACACGCAGTTTTGCTGTTGAAACTTTGATTCGGTCTGAGTGATTGATTCGAATGCTCTGCGTCGTACTTACGTTGTTCTGTCAGTGTTTTGTGTCACCAAGAATTTGCATCCCTTTATTTATGGGTGATGTCCAAGGCACAGCTGAAGACCGCACTGTGGCTATGCATTCATAGTTCTATCTCACTCCTATTCTGTGAATTTCAAATCAGCACTGCGTCACGTCATCCAGTACTATCAGGGACATATCGGCGAAGGTGGAGCACCATTGCAAAAGGAGAAGTAGAGACACGGAGAAGACTTACACAGATAGTGAGCGCTAATGAGCACTTGAGCGTTTAAAAGTGCATGTGGAGCTCAGGTGGACCACGGAGATGGGAGAGGACTCCGCGGGATCAAACGTTCCGTCCTCACATAGGTTAGGTATTATAACGCATGCTCGGCCGCTTGCGCAGACCAAACAGAGATCAAATGAGGTATGCAGTAGGTATATAGTAGAAGTAATCTGTGGGGCTGGAAGCGGAGACACTTTGGGGTTGTTGGGCGATAAGATCGGCAGACACCTAGCATGTCGGCGGAGAATGTCCCTGCTTACTGCTGACTTCAAGGTTCCCAGGGCTGGACCGGAGGCGACGTCTGATTTGTTAGATGAAACTCGTCGAAAATAAGCGCTGTGAGAACGAGACTCGCCGTAGCACTGATCGCAGTACATCGCAGCACCTTCTTTGATTTCTAGAGCGCGCTCCGACATTTTAATGCTGCGGTGTGCTGCGATCAGCCGCAACACTAAATAAGTTTTAATTGCTAGAAAATGACATGCCCAAGTCCTCACAGTGGTAATGTATCATTTAGTGATTATTTCTCTCATTATACAACAGACTCACATACGTGCAATGTATACTCAGTGGACTTTTCACAACATAATGCACCGGATGCACGGGCAGCTAAAACATACCAAGCACGAGTGAGATGAAACCACGATATGTGTGAAGCAAGCATAGTTTTTTTCGCCCAGCCTACCTAGTCGGAGCCTTGACCAGAATCCAGATACACCTAGACCGATTCAGAAGTATCGATGGAACGGGGTCAGACTGCGAGGGAACCAAAGCATCTATCCAGAACCGACTACCACACAGCGGGGCCCCTGGTACTCCCGACTAATCTGTCTTGCCCGAACGCCCCGCTACATCGAGAGGACAAAACTCGCTGAAGTTGAGCTTTCAGTGCTGTAGTTGAAACGTTGAAGTCACAAACAGATACCGAGTAAGCTGCATAATACGTCACATGATGATCAGCCTCGGCTCTGCATACTTTTGTCGAGCGTTTTACGCAGTTTTACGATCACGTGAACGCATCACGTGATCTTCGGGTTCCGCCGGATTCCCCTTTGAACCGTTCTTATATTGTTCACGCTCCCTGCTCGTGGGGGCGACGGAGGTCCCAAAACTAGTGGCGCGAAGTTCGAACAATACAAAGACTATTATTACAGGAGCGAAACCTGACCAAGCATCGATGGAGAGGAAAAAATACAGATCCAGTCAATGAGTAAAACTGAAATGTCATAAAAGTCGAAAGTCGTGCCAGCGACCAGGTAAGAAGTGTGACGTGGTGCTACAAAGATGTGTGTGGAATGGGGGGTACAATGTTGAGAATGCGTGAAACTTGATGTGTTGTGAGAGTGATGAATGTTGATGGGAAGAGGAGTGGAACAGAGTTGCATAAACAACAAGAGAACAAGGAACGGTATCAACTGAGGGTACCAGAGCTTGGAGTGGTCGCCAATGTGGCACGGTCTTTCGGGTGACCATTCTTGCTCTTCCGACCAATTACTTCACCACGCTCCTCGCGTTTGCGCTGGATCACATCGAAAAGTGGCTTTGCGCCACGGCTCGCCTCAGGGTAGGCTACCAGGAATGCTGATTCATCCCTCTCCATCCTGTCCAGTAAGACTCTCCATTAGCAAGATGTTCACTAGAGCTAAACTCAAACTCACCGGTCAAACTCAAGTGCAATCACTTTGCGCATGTTGCGCTTCACGCCAGTGATAGTACGCATCGCACCAGAGTACCAGTCCTCTGGCCAGTCCTTCAATGCCTTGCCGCCAATGGAGGCAGCTGGATCTTCCCACTGCTTGACGGCTGTGCGCCATGCATCTGGGCCACGTGGTAGGTCAGGAATGCCGACACCTGGAATGGGTGCAGCTTTACCTGCACCACCATGAGTATTTCGAGCATGGGCTGGTGGGATGGCAGGCAATGAAGATGCCAGAGGAGGTTCTGCGACTTCGACCGGATTTGGCTCGAGGCCAGGAGTGGTAGACACTGAGGGGGGGATGCTCTGGCTGTTGGCAGGAGAGGGTGTCTGAGATGAGGGAATTATCAGAGAGGGTGGTGGAGACAGGGAGGAGGATGGTGATACTGAGGCAAGTGCGAGCTTGTCCAATACAGCCCCAACTTTGCCGGATAGGGAATCTAGCTGACGGTCAAAGGACATCTTCAGCTCGCGAGTTTCGGCAGCAGTGACAGGTGCAGTGAGTATGTGGTCCCCATTGAAGCTTCTTTCAGCCTCGCGTGGAATTGGGCACAAGGCATCACGATGGTTCTTCTCATAGCGGGTGAGCTCGTCCAGGAGGTAGCGAATCAGGGTGTCAACCTATGCTACTGGTGAGGCTAGCAAAAATATGCTGAATACAATGTACTCACACTCTCTCCTTCTGCCCATGCTCCCCACCACCGTATTGTCGCCAGTGACCAGCACTGGCCAAGTGGTGCAAACATAAAGCGGTACCTCGCACCACCTCGACGGAAGCAGTGACTTGTGTACCTAGATGCAAGCACTGCCTCTGTGCAGATCCATGTGAGCATCTTCATCACAGCATCATATGACAACTCGTCAGTTGGGTAGACAATGCCATTGGTGCCTACACGAGGGAATACAAATTCGTCAGATTGCAATGGGCGTCGGAGCAGGACCTCTTCCAAGAATCTGACCCAGGCACGTAAATGGGTGAACATACAGATCTCTGGGGTATGCGGTTGGGCATAGACCTCGTATTCATGACCTGTGTGGTAGTATACTATGTTAGCCAAGATGCAGGTGGCAATGTGCCTGGAAATACCTTCGAGTGCACCATCAGTCTCCCCCTTTCGCTGCCAGCCCTTGCGATTGAGTAGACTGACAAGGTCGAAAGGGATGCCATAGGGTGGTCGCCCCTGGCAGTTCCAGATGATGTCCCTGCATTTGATCTTCGTGAGCTCAAAGTTCCTTGTGTGACATCGTGGTTAGCAGGAGACATAAAATTGGCAGCTGGTACTGACCTCGTCCAGATAGTAAATCCAGTTGTTGAGAAGCTCGGACCATTAGGTGGCGCTGAGCCAGAACCACATCTGCTATATCAAGCACCCCCCCTGTCTGAAGGCACTGATAAATCTGGCTCATGAGCTCGTCAGGACACTGGCCATAGGACCAGGACATGAGCTTTCGCATGTCCTCGATTGTCATTGCTGATGCGTGGTTTCTCATGCCGCCCTCGGCACCCTCGTTGTTCTTGAGGATCTCCATCATATCTTGCACTGCAGCTGATAAGGCAGGGTTCCCTGTCACAACTCCAGTCGCCTCATTGCAGTGATATGGTCCACGGAATGTCTCGCCCTTGCTGCATGCAGCACATTGCACATCAAGACATTAGTAAGTGGGAGTCAGGGTACTGCACACAAGAAGCACTCACACGTTCCACCACAGATCCTTGAATGCCGAGAATACGCCCCATGTTGTGCTTATCCCCCTCCCCTCCGTCAGACCCTTCTGAACGAGGAACAATTCCAGTGCAGGTGCGGAGTATCGGTTCGGAATGGGATCAAACGCATGGCTGTAAGCCTCAATGTCCTCGTCCGAGTCACATTCTGGGGCCAGTGACCGAGCACTTGTGCTGTCCATGCGAGCCTTGCGCTTCTGCTCAACCACATCTCTCAGAAACCGACGGCCACGATCCAGATGGCCACTGTATTGAGACCGCGTTCCCTTTGCCTTCAGCAGGGACTGTCGTGCTTCCTCCCGCTGCACTTCTAGAGTAGAGGTTGATGCAGTAGCGGCCTTCCGCCCTGGATTCTTGATGGACGCTGTGATCTTTTTCGTCGTTCCACGACCCATCTGTTAGCATGCCATAAAACCTGTAGCCTAGAATTAGAATAAAGATACAATCAATGAGAGAGGAAGGGCGGCGATGGTGGTCGCGGTGGCAAAACAGCACTAAAGGGGTCAACAGTCAAAACCAACTTCGCATTAAGGGGCCTGCCTCCATCTTCTCCCATCATCAACTTGTAATAATGAGCACGGTAAGAGATTTGCCAGACAATTCTTCACAAGCTTGCTAAACCCATACAGCCACGGTCATTCGAAGAGCGTCTCACTAAAGCCCTGCTACGATCATCCAAGGACTGTCCTAGAGCACGCAGCAGCAGCAGTTCCACCATGGCATTATCAGCCACTCATACCAGCATATTACATCAGGCTGACATTGCCCACTTCGCTGAAGCTGGCTTTGATGCATTAGTTGGAACCCTCGCGAGCCAGCTGGGATTTCAGGCGGACATCATCAAGACTGTTTATGGTCACCTCTCTAGCTATGAGCAGACAGTGCAGGTTGTGGAATCGATGCAGGAAGCAGCTGAGGAACGCGCTGTTGCCGAGATTTTGAGCAAAAATGAGGAAAGCAGTTATGAGGAGAGCAGTTATGAGGAAAGCACGAAGGAAGAGAGCGTGAAGGAGGAGAGCGTGAAGGAGGAGAGCGTGAAGGAGGAGAGCGTGAAGGAGGAAAATAACGATTAAGAGAACAAGGATATCAAGGAAGAGCAGCAGTGTATTGAGGGTTGACAGGCAAGAATAATAAACATTGGGCTCGACAGTGGTCTCGTTAGCAAGTTGTTGGCAAGCCGAGCGCCAGTTAAAGCAGCAGACTAAGACTTTGCCTCCAGGGACGTGAGGGCATACAGCTAGTGACTCAGAGCACACTTCCCAACCCCGAGCACACAGTAGAAGGAACGTCTCCCTCAGTGCAAACTGCCTATAAATGCCGAGAACATATTGGTGAATAGACAACGAAGTCATCCCATAAGTATCACGGGGAACACCGCCCAGAAGGCTCAGCACCCCCGCCAGTGGTAAACGTCTTCCACCATGTCTCAGAACCATGATCACGAGCGTGCAATGCTGCCCAATCCATCATGTCTGCTGTACCCTCTACACGAGATGTCAGTCATCTCAACGAGTCATCGCCAACGAATCTTACCATCAGGCTCGAAAAACAACAGCTCTTCTTTGCCGTACAAGTCGACATGGGGTTCCTTAATTCCTGGGGGTTGACTAGGGATAAGGAGGTCGATGATGGCCTGGAATAACAATCAATAAATTTATCAGTTCATGTACAGTGCACGCTTACATCAATATACTTCTCGAAGCAGCGTCTGGGTGGTGCTCCAAGACTGGGTGACGAGTAAAATAACACCCAAGATAGCACGGAAAATCACGCACGAAGGCAAAATAGTACCCTTGGCCCCATTTGAATGACCGCAGCTTCACTTAGATTATAGTAGGGAGGTCTACCAGTCAGGACCTAAAGCTAACTATATCAGTGAAGAGGGTGAATATGTCTGAGATGTACCTGTAGCATGATACCGCCAAAGGAATAGACATCGCTGCATTTGCTTGGTCGTATTGGCAATCCATCATCTGGCTCTCTTTCGCATTGATGCCGGAAAATGGTGCTCCTGGACCGGACGTGTTCATAAAGCTTCTACCGTACAGCGGAATCCCAAGAACCATCTTGGAGCGAGGGACGCTGTTCGCGGTGTACCACGTAATTGCCTGTGAGGTGCTGATAGGTCCACCGTAGATGTTGGCTTGGTGATTCGCAACAGAATCCCATGAACCAGCTGTTACATTTTTCCGTGTAAATCAGCTGATAATGCAACCAAACATTTCAGAACATACAGAAGTTGTACGCCATCATATTCCAAAAATCGAGGTACTGGTCCATTTCACGTACGTGTAACTTTTGATAGTTGTCGGGTCCGCAAGGAGCAGCGATCTAGCAAAAGGCAACATCTCAGATTTGAATCTCGGCGGGGTAAGTAAAGTTGAATGGCGTACTGTCAACAAGAATCTATGATAGATTCCTTTCATCTGAGCATGGTGATCTAGGCCTGCTCTGAGTTCCCTTAGGAGGTCGATGTAGCCACGAGCTTGGTGCTCATGAGATGGATATTCATAGTCCACATTGAGACCATCAAGACCGTAATCCTCAAGTAGACGAACTGCAGACCGCACGAAGTTGGCACGCAGGGCAGGATTGACAACGATAGGATGGAACTTAGGGGAATATGTCCAACCTCCAATTGAGAGAAGGACCTTCAAGTGTCTATTTTGCTGTTTCAATTTATAGATGGCCTTGAAATTCCCATAAAGGTTGTTTCCGACGTCATTCCAAGAATCGCCAAGGTAGTGAATATCTTTATCGGCCCATGCATCAGAGAGAACAACTTCGCCCAAGTCAGGTCTCAGATCAGCGAATGCATAGAGAATGTGGCTGGATGGATAGTGAGCTTGAAAGTGTAAGAAAGATAACACCTTATGTCAAATCTTGTGCAGGGATGCTCGACGGCTGGAACTTGCGACCATAGATCCCCCTACAAGTAAGAATAACAGTTGGCGGACAACAAATTTCGTATACGACCAATGAAATGACGCACCAATTCACGAAGCTGGTAAAACAGTCAGGAGTAGGTCATCACGAAGGAGGACAACACTTACTATCCAACACTGTACTTTCCTCGACCTTGCATTTCTGGAGTATCACTCAGTGCTGGCGGTATGGATGAGGATGTTTGAGTTTGTAATGCTTTGGTACTGGAGTCTAGTTGAGGAGACGACGGATGTTGGATAGACTCGGAGAAGAACGCTTTGTATGATGTAAACGCGAGGATGAGGAACATCGGAGACAGTGCAGATGTCGGTACGTCTATTCGCCCGTGTTGGGGGTGGAGAAGGAAAGTTGCACTTGGTAATGAAGTAGCAGCGCAACTGTTTAGCTGCTGTTGCTGATATGGATCCTACTGACTGGTAAGTTTCAAGGTGGTAACATTCCAATGGGGTTGATTTATCGAGGAATAAAGAGTCAATTCTGCATCACAAACAGTATTGGTAGAGTAAGTGGGAGCTATTATGTGTAAACGCACCTCGATTCGCAAGTAGCGCCAGGGCCCTCCATAGAAGTCAGGCCTGGCAAACTGGTGTGAATGAAAGTCGTCCTATCTCCATTTTTGTCGATCTTTCTCGAGGTCAATGACGAGCTTATTAAAGTCGTGCTTTGTGAATGCAAGACGTCGCGTCGTCTTCCAAGACGCAGGTGAGTGGTCCGAGATCATAGTGCGGGACGAGGGTAGTGTGACAAACGGTCACGCTGCCTCGTTAGGGCAACACCCCTGGTCTGAGAGTGCGAGGCGTGTCGTAAGTCGCAACATTAATGAATAGGCAACATATACAGACCTCTAAGGGCATTCGGATTAGCAAAGATAGTAGTGTGAATGCAGGGCTAATGTTAGAGCAAAATTTCGAGGCAAGGGAACCAGAAATACAAATTTTCGCTGCGCTGCGCGCCGCATTTTACAAGAAAAGAACGGAAAAGTTGTGGTAAAGTGCCCGCCGCACTTTATTTTACCGTAAAATCTTGGGATTTTACGGGTGGCTGAGAGCTCCGGTGGCGGAATTTTACATGAACAGGGTGGGCGGGCGCACTCGATTATTTTCACCGGACAATTAAGTAAATCTCAACGTTTATATTGCACGGGTGCACGTATATACAGATGTACATATATAAAGAAAGGGAGAGCGTAAATCCCGCCGTCTTTCTGCGTGTGCGCATGCCAAAGTTCGACGGGAATCGCCTTGCAACAGCGCGGCTCAGTCGCTGGGACGCGACGCAACGATACAAGAAGCCGGGTGAGCCAGGTTGGGGAGTGCTTTCTGTGCTTGCGAGCGGTTCCTCCAGAGGGAGCGGTGCGTCCTGTAATGCGAAAGACGACAGAACGAGAGCTGCAGATCTGCGCGAAACCAACGGATGCGTCCTGCCCTACCAGGACGCGCCGGGTTGCTGATTTGATTCGTCAGCGAGATCACGTTGTAAGGAATCATCATTCTGTGGGCGTGAAAAGGCCATATTTACACGAGCTGTCATTTGATCATTCGCACTATGGAGTTGCATGACACTTCCCTGTATAGCGCGCCAAAGGCGCACGCTTTCCCGCGCTTACGCACGCTTTCCCGCGCTTACGCACGCTTTCCCGCGCTTACGCGCTTCCCGCGCCTACGCCTTCTCGCGCCTGCGCTTAGCGCGCGTTCCCGCGCTCTATCGCCTATCATCCAGGAGGACCGATCCATGTCCGAGCACCCCTCTAGTACGTCATACTACATGCTGCATGAGTGTAACGAGGACTGCAGCGCTATTACATGTCATTACATACTATCGCGCATGTTCTCCCTATCCCTTCCACGTCCGATGAGATCTTACTTAGTATAAAGCCTGATGGTAGCGCTACTATTCATTACTTCCCTTTACTGTATTTCCCTAGCGTTTGGGTTTTACTTTAGAGTAGTAGTCACCATTAGGGCGCGCGCCCTGTGGTTATCGCGTTTTGGCTTAGATTAGATCGCCTAATCAAGCCTTGCTTTTTGTCCGCTTTGCCTTTGCTCTCGCTTTACATCGCGCTCGCTTTCACTCACGACACTTCACGCTCATTACGAATCCCTACACCACTCCTTGCCTTCCGCATCACTTGCGCGCTTTCACGCGCACACACGCACCATAGGCGCGCGCCTTCCCGCGCTTCGCTTACCTTAGCGCGCGCTTCCCGCGCTCCGCTTACTGCGCATTTCTCATCGCGCGCTTCACGCCTTTCTATATCCTTGCGCGCATCCCCTGTCTACTTGAGTTCTCTTTATCCCTGGTTCTGTGTGTGGTAGCAGTCCCCTTTAGGGTCGAACGCGTCTGTCTCAGACATAGCAGCATAGGCGCAGCGAGACCCGACATACTGCCTCACCAGCAGTGTTGTTGATCTCACATCTAGAGATTGATTGCGCATGCCGCAGTCAGACTTAGTTCCTTCAACGTGCTTTGGTGTTTTACACGCCATTGGTAAAATGAGGCAATAAACGCAACTTTAATTTCGATCGTCGTGGAAATTAATACCGCAGCAGCTGTAGTCTGCCGTAGTAAGCACTCGTATTCCTATCAAGTACTATCCCTTACGGTCATCACCACTTCGTGATTTTAAACTACAGACCTCAATTTTGCAACACTCACTTAGCTACTGAGTTTCAACATATTCTCATATAAGTGAAACGAAGCAATTTCATCGGAGATGCGTGACACCAGGAAAAATCGCTGCCGGCACTGCCGATGTCGGCCTCGCTTCGTAATTGTGCTTATAGATAATCAGTGACAAATCTAAACTGATGGGTTACTAATCCTCCAGAGCATAGTAAAGTTGCGTTTATTGCCTCATTTTACCAATGGCGTGTAAAACACCAAAGCACGTGATCTCGCTGACGAATCAAATCAGCAACCCGGCGCGTCCTGGTAGGGCAGGACGCATCCGTTGGTTTCGCGCAGATCTGCAGCTCTCGTTCTGTCGTCTTTCGCATTACAGGACGCACCGCTCCCTCTGGAGGAACCGCTCGCAAGCACAGAAAGCACTCCCCAACCTGGCTCACCCGGCTTCTTGTATCGTTGCGTCGCGTCCCAGCGACTGAGCCGCGCTGTTGCAAGGCGATTCCCGTCGAACTTTGGCATGCGCACACGCAGAAAGACGGCGGGATTTACGCTCTCCCTTTCTTTATATATGTACATCTGTATATACGTGCACCCGTGCAATATAAACGTTGAGATTTACTTAATTGTCCGGTGAAAATAATCGAGTGCGCCCGCCCACCCTGTTCATGTAAAATTCCGCCACCGGAGCTCTCAGCCACCCGTAAAATCCCAAGATTTTACGGTAAAATAAAGTGCGGCGGGCACTTTACCACAACTTTTCCGTTCTTTTCTTGTAAAATGCGGCGCGCAGCGCAGCGAAAATTTGTATTTCTGGTTCCCTTGCCTCGAAATTTTGCTCTAACATTAGCCCTGCATTCACACTACTATCTTTGCTAATCCGAATGCCCTTAGAGGTCTGTATATGTTGCCTATTCATTAATGTTGCGACTTACGACACGCCTCGCACTCTCAGACCAGGGGTGTTGCCCTAACGAGGCAGCGTGACCGTTTGTCACACTACCCTCGTCCCGCACTATGATCTCGGACCACTCACCTGCGTCTTGGAAGACGACGCGACGTCTTGCATTCACAAAGCACGACTTTAATAAGCTCGTCATTGACCTCGAGAAAGATCGACAAAAATGGAGATAGGACGACTTTCATTCACACCAGTTTGCCAGGCCTGACTTCTATGGAGGGCCCTGGCGCTACTTGCGAATCGAGGTGCGTTTACACATAATAGCTCCCACTTACTCTACCAATACTGTTTGTGATGCAGAATTGACTCTTTATTCCTCGATAAATCAACCCCATTGGAATGTTACCACCTTGAAACTTACCAGTCAGTAGGATCCATATCAGCAACAGCAGCTAAACAGTTGCGCTGCTACTTCATTACCAAGTGCAACTTTCCTTCTCCACCCCCAACACGGGCGAATAGACGTACCGACATCTGCACTGTCTCCGATGTTCCTCATCCTCGCGTTTACATCATACAAAGCGTTCTTCTCCGAGTCTATCCAACATCCGTCGTCTCCTCAACTAGACTCCAGTACCAAAGCATTACAAACTCAAACATCCTCATCCATACCGCCAGCACTGAGTGATACTCCAGAAATGCAAGGTCGAGGAAAGTACAGTGTTGGATAGTAAGTGTTGTCCTCCTTCGTGATGACCTACTCCTGACTGTTTTACCAGCTTCGTGAATTGGTGCGTCATTTCATTGGTCGTATACGAAATTTGTTGTCCGCCAACTGTTATTCTTACTTGTAGGGGGATCTATGGTCGCAAGTTCCAGCCGTCGAGCATCCCTGCACAAGATTTGACATAAGGTGTTATCTTTCTTACACTTTCAAGCTCACTATCCATCCAGCCACATTCTCTATGCATTCGCTGATCTGAGACCTGACTTGGGCGAAGTTGTTCTCTCTGATGCATGGGCCGATAAAGATATTCACTACCTTGGCGATTCTTGGAATGACGTCGGAAACAACCTTTATGGGAATTTCAAGGCCATCTATAAATTGAAACAGCAAAATAGACACTTGAAGGTCCTTCTCTCAATTGGAGGTTGGACATATTCCCCTAAGTTCCATCCTATCGTTGTCAATCCTGCCCTGCGTGCCAACTTCGTGCGGTCTGCAGTTCGTCTACTTGAGGATTACGGTCTTGATGGTCTCAATGTGGACTATGAATATCCATCTCATGAGCACCAAGCTCGTGGCTACATCGACCTCCTAAGGGAACTCAGAGCAGGCCTAGATCACCATGCTCAGATGAAAGGAATCTATCATAGATTCTTGTTGACAGTACGCCATTCAACTTTACTTACCCCGCCGAGATTCAAATCTGAGATGTTGCCTTTTGCTAGATCGCTGCTCCTTGCGGACCCGACAACTATCAAAAGTTACACGTACGTGAAATGGACCAGTACCCTCGATTTTTGGAATATGATGGCGTACAACTTCTGTATGTTCTGAAATGTTTGGTTGCATTATCAGCTGATTTACACGGAAAAATGTAACAGCTGGTTCATGGGATTCTGTTGCGAATCACCAAGCCAACATCTACGGTGGACCTATCAGCACCTCACAGGCAATTACGTGGTACACCGCGAACAGCGTCCCTCGCTCCAAGATGGTTCTTGGGATTCCGCTGTACGGTAGAAGCTTTATGAACACGTCCGGTCCAGGAGCACCATTTTCCGGCATCAATGCGAAAGAGAGCCAGATGATGGATTGCCAATACGACCAAGCAAATGCAGCGATGTCTATTCCTTTGGCGGTATCATGCTACAGGTACATCTCAGACATATTCACCCTCTTCACTGATATAGTTAGCTTTAGGTCCTGACTGGTAGACCTCCCTACTATAATCTAAGTGAAGCTGCGGTCATTCAAATGGGGCCAAGGGTACTATTTTGCCTTCGTGCGTGATTTTCCGTGCTATCTTGGGTGTTATTTTACTCGTCACCCAGTCTTGGAGCACCACCCAGACGCTGCTTCGAGAAGTATATTGATGTAAGCGTGCACTGTACATGAACTGATAAATTTATTGATTGTTATTCCAGGCCATCATCGACCTCCTTATCCCTAGTCAACCCCCAGGAATTAAGGAACCCCATGTCGACTTGTACGGCAAAGAAGAGCTGTTGTTTTTCGAGCCTGATGGTAAGATTCGTTGGCGATGACTCGTTGAGATGACTGACATCTCGTGTAGAGGGTACAGCAGACATGATGGATTGGGCAGCATTGCACGCTCGTGATCATGGTTCTGAGACATGGTGGAAGACGTTTACCACTGGCGGGGGTGCTGAGCCTTCTGGGCGGTGTTCCCCGTGATACTTATGGGATGACTTCGTTGTCTATTCACCAATATGTTCTCGGCATTTATAGGCAGTTTGCACTGAGGGAGACGTTCCTTCTACTGTGTGCTCGGGGTTGGGAAGTGTGCTCTGAGTCACTAGCTGTATGCCCTCACGTCCCTGGAGGCAAAGTCTTAGTCTGCTGCTTTAACTGGCGCTCGGCTTGCCAACAACTTGCTAACGAGACCACTGTCGAGCCCAATGTTTATTATTCTTGCCTGTCAACCCTCAATACACTGCTGCTCTTCCTTGATATCCTTGTTCTCTTAATCGTTATTTTCCTCCTTCACGCTCTCCTCCTTCACGCTCTCCTCCTTCACGCTCTCCTCCTTCACGCTCTCTTCCTTCGTGCTTTCCTCATAACTGCTCTCCTCATAACTGCTTTCCTCATTTTTGCTCAAAATCTCGGCAACAGCGCGTTCCTCAGCTGCTTCCTGCATCGATTCCACAACCTGCACTGTCTGCTCATAGCTAGAGAGGTGACCATAAACAGTCTTGATGATGTCCGCCTGAAATCCCAGCTGGCTCGCGAGGGTTCCAACTAATGCATCAAAGCCAGCTTCAGCGAAGTGGGCAATGTCAGCCTGATGTAATATGCTGGTATGAGTGGCTGATAATGCCATGGTGGAACTGCTGCTGCTGCGTGCTCTAGGACAGTCCTTGGATGATCGTAGCAGGGCTTTAGTGAGACGCTCTTCGAATGACCGTGGCTGTATGGGTTTAGCAAGCTTGTGAAGAATTGTCTGGCAAATCTCTTACCGTGCTCATTATTACAAGTTGATGATGGGAGAAGATGGAGGCAGGCCCCTTAATGCGAAGTTGGTTTTGACTGTTGACCCCTTTAGTGCTGTTTTGCCACCGCGACCACCATCGCCGCCCTTCCTCTCTCATTGATTGTATCTTTATTCTAATTCTAGGCTACAGGTTTTATGGCATGCTAACAGATGGGTCGTGGAACGACGAAAAAGATCACAGCGTCCATCAAGAATCCAGGGCGGAAGGCCGCTACTGCATCAACCTCTACTCTAGAAGTGCAGCGGGAGGAAGCACGACAGTCCCTGCTGAAGGCAAAGGGAACGCGGTCTCAATACAGTGGCCATCTGGATCGTGGCCGTCGGTTTCTGAGAGATGTGGTTGAGCAGAAGCGCAAGGCTCGCATGGACAGCACAAGTGCTCGGTCACTGGCCCCAGAATGTGACTCGGACGAGGACATTGAGGCTTACAGCCATGCGTTTGATCCCATTCCGAACCGATACTCCGCACCTGCACTGGAATTGTTCCTCGTTCAGAAGGGTCTGACGGAGGGGAGGGGGATAAGCACAACATGGGGCGTATTCTCGGCATTCAAGGATCTGTGGTGGAACGTGTGAGTGCTTCTTGTGTGCAGTACCCTGACTCCCACTTACTAATGTCTTGATGTGCAATGTGCTGCATGCAGCAAGGGCGAGACATTCCGTGGACCATATCACTGCAATGAGGCGACTGGAGTTGTGACAGGGAACCCTGCCTTATCAGCTGCAGTGCAAGATATGATGGAGATCCTCAAGAACAACGAGGGTGCCGAGGGCGGCATGAGAAACCACGCATCAGCAATGACAATCGAGGACATGCGAAAGCTCATGTCCTGGTCCTATGGCCAGTGTCCTGACGAGCTCATGAGCCAGATTTATCAGTGCCTTCAGACAGGGGGGGTGCTTGATATAGCAGATGTGGTTCTGGCTCAGCGCCACCTAATGGTCCGAGCTTCTCAACAACTGGATTTACTATCTGGACGAGGTCAGTACCAGCTGCCAATTTTATGTCTCCTGCTAACCACGATGTCACACAAGGAACTTTGAGCTCACGAAGATCAAATGCAGGGACATCATCTGGAACTGCCAGGGGCGACCACCCTATGGCATCCCTTTCGACCTTGTCAGTCTACTCAATCGCAAGGGCTGGCAGCGAAAGGGGGAGACTGATGGTGCACTCGAAGGTATTTCCAGGCACATTGCCACCTGCATCTTGGCTAACATAGTATACTACCACACAGGTCATGAATACGAGGTCTATGCCCAACCGCATACCCCAGAGATCTGTATGTTCACCCATTTACGTGCCTGGGTCAGATTCTTGGAAGAGGTCCTGCTCCGACGCCCATTGCAATCTGACGAATTTGTATTCCCTCGTGTAGGCACCAATGGCATTGTCTACCCAACTGACGAGTTGTCATATGATGCTGTGATGAAGATGCTCACATGGATCTGCACAGAGGCAGTGCTTGCATCTAGGTACACAAGTCACTGCTTCCGTCGAGGTGGTGCGAGGTACCGCTTTATGTTTGCACCACTTGGCCAGTGCTGGTCACTGGCGACAATACGGTGGTGGGGAGCATGGGCAGAAGGAGAGAGTGTGAGTACATTGTATTCAGCATATTTTTGCTAGCCTCACCAGTAGCATAGGTTGACACCCTGATTCGCTACCTCCTGGACGAGCTCACCCGCTATGAGAAGAACCATCGTGATGCCTTGTGCCCAATTCCACGCGAGGCTGAAAGAAGCTTCAATGGGGACCACATACTCACTGCACCTGTCACTGCTGCCGAAACTCGCGAGCTGAAGATGTCCTTTGACCGTCAGCTAGATTCCCTATCCGGCAAAGTTGGGGCTGTATTGGACAAGCTCGCACTTGCCTCAGTATCACCATCCTCCTCCCTGTCTCCACCACCCTCTCTGATAATTCCCTCATCTCAGACACCCTCTCCTGCCAACAGCCAGAGCATCCCCCCCTCAGTGTCTACCACTCCTGGCCTCGAGCCAAATCCGGTCGAAGTCGCAGAACCTCCTCTGGCATCTTCATTGCCTGCCATCCCACCAGCCCATGCTCGAAATACTCATGGTGGTGCAGGTAAAGCTGCACCCATTCCAGGTGTCGGCATTCCTGACCTACCACGTGGCCCAGATGCATGGCGCACAGCCGTCAAGCAGTGGGAAGATCCAGCTGCCTCCATTGGCGGCAAGGCATTGAAGGACTGGCCAGAGGACTGGTACTCTGGTGCGATGCGTACTATCACTGGCGTGAAGCGCAACATGCGCAAAGTGATTGCACTTGAGTTTGACCGGTGAGTTTGAGTTTAGCTCTAGTGAACATCTTGCTAATGGAGAGTCTTACTGGACAGGATGGAGAGGGATGAATCAGCATTCCTGGTAGCCTACCCTGAGGCGAGCCGTGGCGCAAAGCCACTTTTCGATGTGATCCAGCGCAAACGCGAGGAGCGTGGTGAAGTAATTGGTCGGAAGAGCAAGAATGGTCACCCGAAAGACCGTGCCACATTGGCGACCACTCCAAGCTCTGGTACCCTCAGTTGATACCGTTCCTTGTTCTCTTGTTGTTTATGCAACTCTGTTCCACTCCTCTTCCCATCAACATTCATCACTCTCACAACACATCAAGTTTCACGCATTCTCAACATTGTACCCCCCATTCCACACACATCTTTGTAGCACCACGTCACACTTCTTACCTGGTCGCTGGCACGACTTTCGACTTTTATGACATTTCAGTTTTACTCATTGACTGGATCTGTATTTTTTCCTCTCCATCGATGCTTGGTCAGGTTTCGCTCCTGTAATAATAGTCTTTGTATTGTTCGAACTTCGCGCCACTAGTTTTGGGACCTCCGTCGCCCCCACGAGCAGGGAGCGTGAACAATATAAGAACGGTTCAAAGGGGAATCCGGCGGAACCCGAAGATCACGTGATGCGTTCACGTGATCGTAAAACTGCGTAAAACGCTCGACAAAAGTACATCTGTCCGAGGTCCTTATCTGTTTATAAACTGGCTTTGCGCGGTGTTAGAAGTTCCTTAATCCTATAAAAGTCTCCTCGAGTCGATTCTACTCTTGTCGTTACCGTCGTTCCTCATAACGTCAAACTGACCTCACAGAAAGCAAACACCCCCTATTCTACAGTAAAGATGAGTCAGTGGCCATCTCTTCTAGCAGGGTATGAAGGTGCAGAATCTCTTCCAACTACTATCAATCCCGACGGAAAATCTCTGTACAACCCACCTGGTCCCCGCTCGGCTGCTTATGACGAATTCCCGAAGCAATTTAATCCGTCTAAGAATGGGTTCGACTTCCACAGTGAGCGAGCCTGATAATCACACATATTAACGTTGCCTCGATTTCACCACGGATGCTAGTTTATTACATGCCTGCCGTGGCTGCTCAGGCGCAGTATGCGAAAGAACTACACGAGCGTGTAAGGAGGGAGTTTCCAGAGGTAAGCTCTTTCTCTTGCATCACCCATTAGCCGATTATCCATTCCTCACGATGTAGTTACGGATATATAGGCTCTGGGATAAACCAGTCGGTGCGTATCCGCTTATTCCGTCGATGCAAGACAGCGTGGTACTCACCCTTATTGTTTTAAGGTCCCCATCCTACCGCCATGTTCGAGGTAAATACATTCAATCCCCATCAGACCGGAGCATTCTTTTCTTGGCTTGTCGTTCATCGGGGGCCTTGCGAGTAAGTGTTATATTTACAATGTTTCACGTTCGCTCGTTAACCCAACTGCTCGTTTCAAAGCGTCCTTGTCCACCCAAACACTGGTGATGCATTCAGAGACCACACAGAGTTGGCGACATGGATTGGAAGGAGATGGCCATTGTATGAGGAGTGTCTTAATCCTACTCGTACCACATCTTAGTTGAAGATAAACTCGGATTCAATCAATGCATTCTCAACTCATTAGCTACACTTCCTACAGCATCCGACACTGGATCGTATTGCACGCGGTTATTTACCGACTGGAGGTAATATTGTTCCCTCTAAACGTGCTTTATATTGACCCTGCGCTGCAATGCGCTTGCACTATCTACATTCTCCGCACTACAGTCAATAAAGGCAGCTTACCGGAATAGATATATTTCAACAGTAGGGAGTGGAACATGCAGCTGTGTTGTTAGACTAGCCTACTCAACGTGTAAATCAGTACTTCGTCAATGTTTTTTGGTGCTCGCTACTTAAAAAATTTTGGGTTCGGTTCGCGTCCGGACCACAAAGAACCGTTCTGAGGTCTGGTTTTGGGTTTGATGATTTCGTAGAACCGCACAGAACCGGACCACAGCATCATGTCATCAAGGCTCTGGAGATTGCATCAAGAGGCAGGATAGTAGTGAGGTGTACACGAGTGCAAGTGTCTCTCCGAGCTCAACGAGTGAGTAGTTTGCGATGGTAAGAACACACTGACATGATTCGCAGGGCCTATGGCACACTCGAGCAAAGCAAAGTAGCAGGGAGAATCGTCTGGGAGATATCAAATCGAACGTGGAGTCAAAGCCAAGTCAAGCACATATTGTACTTGCACGCATATCCATTTTGGCGTATATTATCATGTCCAAGTCTTCTCTTGAAGTCCTCCTTCTGAACAGCAGTGAAAGGCGGGTTGGTCTAAACAGCCATCAACACTTCATCTTATAGGAGCAGAAATTCAACGTGCGCCAGGGCTGGTGTACTTCGTGCGTCAAGTACTCTCGCCTCGCGCTGTTCATACGTTTCGCCAGAAAATTGCGGCTCGTCCTTGATCGAAATAATATATTGCGAAATTAAAATGGTGAGAACAGCTGCTCCTTCGGTTTCCGCAAACCTGAGCAAATTCAAATGAAAGGTCGAGGATAATGACAATGTGCTCACTTTCTTCCTACACACCCTCTATAACCTTTATTAGTATGAGCTTCTTCAAGTTCGTTCTGAGCAAGATGTTAAGACACTCACCACCACTGAAGGCAAGGAATGCATCTCGGTTCCAGTCACCCAAGAACCGTTCGGGTTTAAACGCGAATGGATCTTCCCAGTACTTGGCTGCAATCATGCGCCAGGTGGTCATTGCATCTCTTTGCATCTGGCAACTATCTTACGGTTGTAGTGAAGCCCAGGCACGTCCAGTGTAAGACCCAATCCCTCAGGCACAACAACTGTTTTCAGCACCCCGTTCACATCTGTGAGTGTGAAGTTCGTGTCTTCGGCACTTGTTTTTGGCCCATCTCAGTACTAATAATTTAAGGGTGAGGTCTTGTGTCACTGTGTTTGCACTGTGTAGAGAGCATCTTTGAAAGTCAGCTGGTGTCCGAGTGGGACCACGGCGTCCTCTTCCCAGGATATAGGACGACCAAAGTCTATAATGAGTCCGCTATATCGACAGCTACTTATCGATAATGTCGATCATGCTCACCCGCAGCCCAGATCACGAACAGGGCAATCTAGTGATCTGAATGAAATCAATGGAGCGCGGAGGTGGCATCAAAATCTCTCACCGGATCGCATCAGTCCTAACTATCCTTGAATCTCTACCACGGCCCACTTGCACGTCAGCAAATTAAAAGTGCTTCCGAAAATCAATGCCGTGAGCGTACAACTGAGGATAATGATGTTATAGGGCATGCTGAAATATGGGGTGGGGAGGTCGACAAGGAGTGTCGGGGTATAGATCCTCTCCCAATCTTAACTCGAAGAGGTTGTCGTCAGACGATTGAGGGAGCGGGAAAAACACGCCCCTTGTAGATCCCAGCCTCTCATCACATCGGATAGATGTTCGGTGTATTTCTAAAAAGCTTTGTTGAATTTCATAGAAATTTTGAGCTTGGAATTGTGAGGACAGCTTGCAACATCGAAGGAGCGAGGCGATCATTAGATTGTGGCGAAGGTGGATGATATTTTAGTCCCGAAAGTAAGTCGCCTAAATATACAAGATAATCAGCAAAGACAATCTTCTTATATCCATAAGTCATACACCGTATCTATGAGTTGATTTTGACTTTCAGAGTGAACAGTGATAGAAGTGGAGCTCGCCACCAGGCATAATCGTTCAACGAAGGGATCAAACAGTGATTAAAGATTATATTATAAACCGGTTACTGGTCGACCTCCTCTCTTACCTGCACTGGTTCGCATTGGATTGAACACCGCCTGTAAGGTCCGACTGTTCAAAGCTTCTCTGAAGTGAGGTGTGCCGAAGTGTATGATGTGGGACTCTCTAAAACAGTCACAAAAGTGAACATCGTCGAAACTCGCCCATCTCTGACTGGTTGTATGCAGAGACTTTTCCTATGAATTCCCTCCAACATAGGGCAAAGGATGGAGGACACAGGTAAGCTTAGAGAATCCAGACTGAGGTGCGACGCAATATTGTCAAGGAGAAGGAATAACATGACACGTGATCCATGTTCATTACTGCCACCATGGTCAAAACATGAACATGCGAAGGGGCCAGCCAAGGAAAACCACCAAGGAGTTACCCCCTCGGAACTTGGAGATCTCGCGAAGGGGCCTACCGTAAGTCTGTACCTATTCACTCGATACACCGCTCTAGCGCTGACTGGTCTGGAGTGTTGATGTGTTCTACTGGATTGGGCACGGACTGCAAGGGAACCCAAGGCCAAACCTCTATGGTGGGAGGAGGCGGCTCTATCAGGACCGACCGTGACTACGACACGCCGCAGGACTACCTACTGCGAGCCAGGACCTCTGTCACTCTCGACCTGATCTGTCCTGCCAGAGCGCCCCGCTCCACTACTTCTGCAGCATTTGAAAATGACGCGGACGGCGAATGATTCTACAAATTTCCAATGCCGAAAACGAGAAATCAAATGGATATTTTAAATTGTCGATCACTTGGTGACCAATTGGTGGGTTATAAGTTATAAAGCTATGTATATTGACTTAGCCAATGGTCTACCTATACAACTGTTGCAGAACCTTCTTGCTCCTTTCTTCAAGCCTTCTTCACGGTAGTCACCAACACGCTCATCAAGACAGTTCTACAGCATTTGAAAATGACCCTGTTTCAGTACCTGGCGAATTCATTTCCGATGCCGCTATCTGCTGGTAAGTTCAAATGGCTATGTATTAAGGTTTAAAGGCTTATACAATCTACATATCCGGAATTCTTATCTTTTTGGCTTTAAGTTGACTCTCGACATCGGACATCACCCTCGCACGTATCCCTTGTTATGTACACGCCCCACGCCTCAGTATCCGTGCTCGCCTTTGATTTCTCATCTCAATCAGCGTATTAAATCCTCCCCTCTCGTACTAATGATCTCCCTCAGTCTTTTGATCCAAGACTGATGTGAGCTTTCTTATTTACGGTTCTGCGTACTCTTTCACCCTATCTAATATCTTTCCTGTGCCTAGGTATGATCCATAGCAGCTAATCCAGTCTTCTGATCCAAGACTCGGTCCCTTTCTCGCTCCTAGTCCGAGCTTTTTCATTCATAAGACTCTATCCCACGACAAACATGAACCAATGGCTGTCCCTTCTAGAAGGCTATGAAGGTGCAGAACCTCTTCCAACCACTCTCAATCCGGACGGAAAATCTATGTACAACCCACCTGGTCCCCACTCGGCCGCCTACGACGAATTCCCGAAACAAATTGATCCGACTCAGAATGGCTTGACTTCCACAGCGAGTGTGCCCATGTGATTAGTGCTTCGATTTCACAACCAGACACTAGTTTTCCACATGGCCTCTGTAAATGTCCATGATTAAGCGGAGTATACGGGAGAACTAGTATATGGGTGTATAAGGAGGGAGTTTCCAGAGGTGAGGTCTTTCTCTCTTTGGCATGAACAGTAGCCGTCTGTTCATTAACATTACCCGTGAGATAGCTGCGTACCTACAAGTTCTCCTATGAAGCGCATCCGCTTATCCAAAGCAGCAGTGCCGCAGCACCGCACTTACCCTTATATTCGTCCCAGGACCTTGCCTCACCGCCATGTTCGAGGTAAATACATTCACCCCGTACCAGACTGGAGCGTTCTTTTCCTGGCTTATTATCCATCGGGGGCCTTGCGAGTAAGTGTCTCATCAAATAGTTATAATAGTATTGCAAAATGTCCAAAACTCGCTAGCACACGTTTTCAAATTGTCCTCGTCCACGCGAATATAAATTATTTGTATAAACAGCATACGCATACGGAGTTGGCGACGTGGATGGCCCTTGAATGAAGATTGTCTGAGAAATAGGGCGAGGAAGTCGTATGTCTGTCTTCCTGTGCAGAATCGTTATCGTTATCCTGTGTATAGTATCTATAAGTCCAGTAGGCAAAATGCCAGTACGTATACTCTTCTCTACCAACTTCAGGTCCAGAACATTTGATTGATTATAGATCCGAACCGGTTCGGATCCGATCATTTGGTTCGATGAACGATATGACAGTGACTCAAATGACGGTCGCCATGTTAGGTGGCAGATCAGCCCACCTTTATTTTTTACCACTTCCACTTCTACTTCCACCACTTCCACCACCACCACCACCACTAGCTACCAGCATTGTCATGGAATTCACTCCAAGACGTATACTAGACAACGCGCTCGACGCCGTAGGCAATACGCCGGTCATCCGACTCGACAAGATCGCCGCCGAACAAGGCCTCAAGTGTAATCTCCGTACGTGCGCTTCCTGTGAAGCCATATATCAAAATGCAGGCTAACGCCCATATCAACTCAGTGGGTAAACTGGAGTTTGTTTCTGCCGGTGGTTCTGTCAAGGACAGAATTGCAAAAGCGATGGTGCTAGCCGCAGAGAAAGAGGGTAAACTTATTCCCGGGAAGAGCGTCGTTATTGAGCCTACGTCCGGGAACACCGGTTAGTGTCTTCCCGAGTCCCTACGAATTTAGAGAGGTCTGATTTTGATATACAGGAATTGGACTCGCGATGGCGTGCGCGATCAAGGTAAAGGCGCTATGCACAGGTGCCTGGATGGTTGCTGAATACTACAGATAAGGGATACTCGGTCGTGATTACCATGCCTAAGAAAATGTCGCTTGTGAGAACTGCGTTTGATCACATGTTGTTCGCTGATGAGAAGGGGTTTTTTTAGGAGAAAGAGGCGCTCTTGAGGGCGCTTGGCGCACAGGTTATCCGTACGCCTGATGAAGAGCCTTGGGATTCGCCCAGGAGCCATATAGGTAGAGCACCCTACTGGCATGCTTCAACCCCTCGTGGCTGAATTCCTTAACGATCGTAGGTGTTGCGTCCAGGCTTCAGCGAGAGATTGAGCATGGGATTATTTTGGATCAATATCGGAATGTGGGTTGTTTTGAAGGAGCTCTTCTTTTGGCTGATTGGGGTGTATGCAGGTGAATAACCCACTTGCTCATGAGTATACTACCGGACCAGAGATCATTGCCTCGGTCGTCTCAACCCCATCCACGCGTACAAGACCCTCCTCAATGAAAGTCGACGCATTCGTCGCCGGTGCCGGTACAGGCGGCACTATCACAGGTGTCTCACGCGCACTCAAGAACACGCATAATGCAGACTGCATCGTAGTCGGTGTCGACCCAGTGAGTCACACATGGCTGTCCTTCTTTAGCTGTCACTCATTTCTCTCTCAAGATCGGTAGCATCCTTGCAGTGCCGAACAGTCTGAACATTAGTGGAGAAGGCAAACCTTACGTCGTGGAGGGTATAGGATATGATTTTATTCCTGATGTTCTTTCTCGGGACGACGCGAATGTGAATCATTGGGTGAAGACGTCGGATGAGGATGCGTTTAAGGCTGTGCAGGCTCTCATGAGGAAAGAGGGCTTGCTTGTTGGTGGGAGCAGCGGAAGTGCGCTTAGTGGTGCTTTGGCGTGGCTCAAGACGGAGCAGGGGCGAAAGGTTGCTGGGACAGAGGGATTGAATGTTGTTGTGCTCCTTCCGGATGGGTGAGTCGTTATCGTCTGAATTGTTGGTTTGCACTGCTAATCTCGTCTTGCAGCATTCGGAATTACATGAGCAAGGAGTGGTTTTTGAAGAATGCATTCCAGACAGAGCATTCAGACCTTGCAACCCGGATTTCGGGCATTTTGGCTCAAGAAGAGATAATGCCTGTTCAGCAAGCTAATTTCTAGCGCGGACTTGGACTTGGACTAAGAGCCACTTTACTTTAATCATTCACAATAAGCGCATGGTCTTGTCTTTGATCACAGTAGTACCCCTTTACACAAATCCTTTTTATGGTTGTATGCAGTAACGGGGTAAACCCATTTTCGCATATGGCACGACAGCAGCAAGCTCAACGCGCGGATGACGACACGTTACGTTCGAATGATTCACGATCATGGATGTCGATCTTTGATGCATTTCCGTGCTGCTCTATAAAATGATGTCTGTGAGCGATCAGTCTTTCTGATTTCCTGTTCAACCGCCGCGGTGTTGTCATTGTCATTAAATGGACTATACACAACCCAATTCACTCTAAGCCACAGTAACAGCTCTAGGAGGAACTTCAAACTTGGAAGCGCATTCATCGAACAAGAGCTCTTTAGCACCGATATCTGCGACCAAGGGATGGGAAGGGTATTGCTGTAACAAGCGGCTGACGTGGTCCCAGTTAAGGCCGCTCGCCATCAGAGAGGACAGAGACTTACCTCCATAGTTGATCGGCCTCGCCCTTTTTTGCACTTAGGCCAGTAGCAACGACCATAGCAGCGAGCATATCGCTCGAACCTTGTTCGCATTTAGCGCGGGAGAGGATTGATTCTGCTTCTTCTAGATCGCTCTGGGCAGCGGAGAGTTCGCCGCGGAGGATGCGGACTACTGCTCTGCCAACCAGAAGAGCGGCGGAGGAGATGGAGGGGTTTGCTACTTGTTCGTTGTAGAATGAGAGTGCAGGTGCGTATGGTTCGCCTGTTAGATGTGAGTGATGATATAGTAGATATGGGAGGAAAGACTTGCCGCTCGTGCCTTGTGAGCCTGTTACGAGAGAGATGGCTGATTCTGCGAGTTGGAGGACGAGTGCGTCTGGGTTGGCTTTCAAAGCTGGTGCTAGGACCTTTTGGGCGAGTGCTGGACGAGCTAGTGAGAGGTATACTTGAGACAACAGCGCAGCTCTATCGATTGATCATCAATCGAATGGTTTTATAAGAAGAAGAACAGGTCGCTGACGGTTCATCACCGATTTTGCCCTCACTACGGAGTGTTTCGAGGGCTTCTTCTATTTCGCCTGCATTTATGAACGCGGTTGCAGCTAATACTTGAACGGTTTCCTTCTCCCATTCTTCAGAGTCATCATCGCCTTCAATCTCCACGCATAAGTCACGGAGAGTTTCTAGGCCTTGTTCGCCCCTTGCGAGTGCGGCGGCCGCACGGAGTGCGATATTCTCCGTGTCGGTAGGAAGAAGGGCGAGTGCGGATGTGTTGTCACCCAGGGCCAGGTGAGCACGGGCCTTGTAGAGGAGAGAGGGGATATAGTCGGGTGAAGAGTCATCGGGGAGTGTGAGTGATAAGAGAGCGGGGTATGCGCCGAGTGTGAATTGTTGTTTGATGAAGTAGAGGTCTGGTGAAGTCATGACGGACGTGGTCAAAGTTAACTCACGTGCTTACGTATTTGAAGTCGCGTCACGTTACACTAGTACTAGTCTAGGCTTAGATGTCGCGCCCTGTTCTCACATGATGCAAAAATACAAATACGCCCACCATGGTCACAATCACAAGACCGAGGTGCTTCATCATAGATCAAAATGGAACATCGAAACAGACGTCGAAGCATGGTTCTCGGGGTCCTAAAACAAATCAAGGCAAATGAAAACCTTCCGAGTAGCTCATCGTCCAACACAGCGAACAAAACTCGTCGCTCGTTGAGCGGTACACATACGCATATCCATTCTAGCCCATCTTCCCTCTATAATGAGCTCGCGGAGAACAAGTATTGATATTTCAAACGCCGGTACGGCTTCGCTTACACCAAATCCCGTAAAGAAGCAATACAAATTTGTCGATGATTGATACCCACACGTTATTCGGTTCAAACTCGAACTGACATCCGGTGCCCCTGCTCGGTATCAGTCCCCGCCTATAAAACACCAGACGCTCATTCCAAGTCTCCAGGTCCTCATTCATTACCACCATGTCTCTTAACAGAACCCTCTCCACCCGCTTCTCTTCAAAGAGTCAGGCAGTAAGCTTTCAGTTTTGCATCTAGAGTACTTGTACTCATTACTCATAGAATGGTTCAACTTTACCGACCTCACTTGCCGATCCTCCTTCCTCGAGTGACGCAAGCACAGCCAAAGCCTTGGCGCACATCAAGGACCTTGTATGTTAGCGCTTCAATATATCCGTTCAACAACTCACTTGTTCAGATGAAACGCCCTCTCGAAGAAATAAACGAATCCGCCCTCGTCAGTCGTCTACCTCACCTTCACGGGATACAATCTAACTTTCGCCTTACAGTCTGCAGCTCTTGATGCCATCAAACATGCAGATGCAGTTGATGACCGCAAGATGCTTGTGAGTTTATTCACCCGCACCACACTTCTTGCTAACCTTCGACTGCAAAGTTGGAACATTTGCTGTCTTTCATGGCCAATCACCCTTCAGGAAAAATTTCCGGTATGGCACGCACTTTCACCATCAAGACACGTAAGTAGCAGCTGCTTCACACGCCATTAAACCAGGAAACCTAACTCTGTCATAGTGTACAATGACCTTGCCCACCCCCCTGCTACATACATTGGGCCCGAGTATCAGTTCCGCGCTGCCGACGGTTCAAGTAACAATCCTGATGCTCCAAACCTCGGAAAAGCTGGTACTCCTTATGCACGCTCTGTTCAAGGATCAAACCCCTTACCACGCAACCAAATGCCCGATGCCGGTCTCGTCTTTGATACTCTCCTTCGCAGAGACAAGGTAGCCGTATTCAGCTATATTTCCTTCAATCTCTTACTCAATTTCATTTCTAGTTTGTCGAGCACCCCCAGGGTCTATCAGCCCTCATGTTCTCCTTCGCTGCACTTGTCATCCACAGTGTATTCCGCTCAGATCATACTCCCGGCAGGCAACACATCAACATGACTTCCGGTTACGTTGACCTTGCACCCTTGTATGGAAACGACCAAGAAATGCAGGACAAAGTTAGTTCCACATCAACGTTCAATCACTAATGTCTTACGTCATTGTTACAGGTCAGGAATAAAGACGGCCGCGGTTTGCTTCACCCAGATGTATTCGCAGAGGATCGTCTCCTTTTCCTTCCTCCCCCAGTTTGTGTCCTCTTAGTGTTGTTCAACAGAAACCACAACGTATGTTCCCCACATGTTCCCACGATCATCAACTCAAGCTATTCGATCACAGTACATTGCTCGTCGGTTACTCGAAATCAATGAACGTGGTACCTGGAAGGACCCTGCTCACCACCACCACATCAGCCATGCCCAACTCTCCAAGCAAGATGAAGAAATCTTCCAGACCGCCCGTCTATGCAATTGTGCATGGTTTGCAGCCGTTGTCTTCTCTGATTACTTCTCAGCTATTCTCGGCCTCGTCCGAAAAGGGTCGAGCTGGAGTTTGGAGCCGTTTGATGAAATTCGTAATGAGGATCACTCGGTCTTCGAGCGTGGCCGTGGTAATGCTTGCAGTGTCGAATTCAACTGCCTGTACAGATGGCACGCGACAACCTCCCTCGAGGATGAGGAGTGGATTAAGCTCCAGCTCGAGCAGCTGTTCCCTGGCAAGAATGTGGAGGATATCACCTTGAAGGACTTTTATTCAAAAGAAGCTACGCTTACAAAATCCGAGCCGGATCTTCAGCAGTGGACGTTCGGGACGTGAGTGATCTTGGGATCTACCGCCGGTGCTACTACTTACGTTTCCTTGCAGCCTTACGCGTGAGAAGGAAGGTCCTAACAAGGGATCATTCAAGGACTCTGACCTTGCCAGTTTACTCCAGGGCGCGTTAGTGATCATCATCATATTTTATCTTGTGATAGAATTGACGTATTGTTTTAGGACCTCCCATCGTGCTGCGAGCTTCGGTGCTCGTGGCACACCCGCAGTCATGCGTCTCCACGAGATCATGGGTATTGAGGCTAATCGAGCATGGGGCGTTTGCTCGCTCAATGACTTTAGGAAGTTCCTTGGCTTGAAAAGTGAGTGGCTCAGCATCCAGCATCTCTCATGGATGCTTAGTGTGTTGCAGCATACTCCAGTTTCTTGGAATGGAATCCCAACCATGAAGTTGCCGACGCTGCCGAAAAGCTCTATGGTCACATCGACAACTTGGAGTTGTACGTCGGTCTCCAGGCCGAAGAGACCAAGCCTCTGATCGAAGGCGCAGGTCTCTGCCCAGGCAAGACCCTTTCATTCAAACCATATCCCTGAATACTTATGTGTCACAGGATACACCATCTCCCGTGCCATTCTCTCCGATGCATTTGCCCTAACACGTGGTGACCGCTTCTACACGCAGGACTTTACCCCCTACAACTTGACCGCTTGGGGTTTCGCCGATTGCCAGCGGGACCCTGACGCATATGGCTTCGGGTCCACTCTCGGCCGTCTCTTCCTCCGCACGCTGCCCAACGATTACAGCAAAGACAGCGTCTACACATGGTTCCCTCTCGTACACCCCGATGCGATGGAAGGGTACTTGAAGAACCTTGGCAAGGTTGATGGGTATGATCTTGCGAGGCCGAAGCCGAGCGGGCCTGTTACTACTGTTAACGGTTACGTGGAGGTTGGCCAGGTGCTGCGAAGCACCGATAAATACGTACCCGAGTACGTGGAACGCGCAGCAGAGGTCCTGAAGGGCAAAGGGTACGTTGCACCCGACATGTTTGGGTATGGATCAGCGCTAACAGGATAGGATAAATAGGTTCTTTGCGGCATCCACAGACGGCGTTGAAGAGCAGAAGCGATTCATCAGTGCGCTTGCTCCTTCCCCGGAAGCCATTAATGCAATCGGGGCGTACTTCCACAACAAGACGAAGGAACTCATCGAGCTGCATTCGTTCTCATTGATCGGGCAGAACACACGCGGTGTCAACATCGTGAGGGATGTGTTGAAGTATGTGCCGTTGCATTGGGTTGCTATGGAAATTGTACGTCTATTGATTTTGGAAGACGATGCAGGGTGTTGATATATTGTGATGTGTGATCGTATTACAGGCTGGTATCCCGCTCAAGACGAAACAGCATCCTCATGGTGTATACACCGAGTCTCAGTTGTTTGATATGCTTGGGGAGATTTACCAGTTAGTCATCACATGTCTTTTTTCCCTATACTAATGATCGCTGATGTTCGTTCTTTGAAGATTCATCTTCCTTGAGGTGGACCAAGCATACTATATGCCGATCAGGCAGAGGGTGAAGGAGCATGTGCAGGAGCTAACACATCTGATCAAGGGTGCTCTTGGAAGTGCTGGGAGCAAATTGCCGTTTGCCGGTTTGATTGGCACGGTGTCTAGTCTCTTTGGCAAGAAGAAGAACCATAATGAGATCGTGAAGCGTTTGTTCGAGCTTGGGTGTTCGACGGAGCATGTCGTAAACTCGATTCTGGCGTTGTTGGTCGGGGCTACTGTTGAGATGTCTCTTGGTATGTTCTTTTTTGTTGTTTGTTTGTCCATGAACGAGGTTGATGGGACTGTAGCTTTGACGAATGTCGTAAACTTGCTCCTTCACAAGGAGTATGATTCGGAAGTTACGATCGCGGCAGACAAGAAAGTGGATGCTAAGGACCTTGGTAGTCTCACTGCTTATGTTACCGAGGCTCTCAGTATGTGTTCTGTTCCGACTCTTCGGCTCAATATGTGACGGAGGACTTAGGAATCGACCCACCTTTCGCTGGTACTTATCGTGTCGCGAAGCAAGACGAATCCATTAATTCCTTGAATGTGAAGCAAGGCGAACGTCTGTTCCTGAACGTTGCCGCCGCTAACATGAACGTAAGTCGACCATCCAAAACCCACTTACCGTTCTCACACATCCCAACCTAACAGGAAGACGCCTTCCCCAACTCACACATTGTCGACACCACCCGCACACCGCGCGAACGTTATCTCCCAAAGGACGGCTGCTTCAAAGTCCTAGGCGACGAATTAGCATCTAAGTTGATGGCTGAGGTCCTTCGTGCCGTAGTTTCTCTCGAGAACGTGCGTCGTGGGCCTGGACAGTCGGGTAAACTTGCGCGGTTCTCGGATGCTGCGCTGCCAGTGTTGCATTATGCGTACTTGAATGAGAAGATGCTACAGTGCCCGTGGCCGACATCGATGGTTATTAACTACGATGTTGCCAAGTGAGGTGATGGCGCTGGTGATATGATATGATACCCGATCTTCGTCATGGTGTTGTTCTTGTTTTGCTCGTACTACTTATGCTTACTAGTATGCGCTGTTATACCATCTTAATGCTACTCTTTGATTCCATCCTATTTGTGCTATCTGGATTGACTCTTCAAAACCTGATTTGTCACAGGTCTGCCCAGATGAGACAAAAGGCCGTTAACTTGTGACTGTATATTAGTCTCGTGCTACATACGAGGTATGGATGGCTGACAACTTGTTATCATGGACTCCGAAGTCGGAGGAGCATTTGAATCCATTTTGTCATTATTCGATTATCGACCATGATGCGCGCTGGTGTGACCATCACAAAAATTGCATGACCAAGACCTGGCAATATATGGTAATGTTTTCGGTGACTACCATGTCAGCAGTATCAGGTCCAGAGCCCAGTATATCTTGCAATACTAGGGAACTGAAAAGTCTGATGGACGAGTGCTTGTACATTGTAGAGGAGCACACGACTTGATGTTTCATATAGTTATTTCAGATATTGTCGGACATTAACAGTCAAGCAGATAGTGAAGACATTGCATGGTATTGTCTGCAGTAATGAGAGTACAAAGTATTGCTATGCGATGGTATGTAAGGAAACTTGAGTCATAGTATCCAGATACTGTGTAGGTATCTGTAAAGTACACTGGGCAGCCAGGGAGCGTGAGTACAAATGGTCAACTTCATCAGTAGTAGAGAGAAATGTGACATGAAGCACCAGAACACGAGAGCATCGAAATGAAAGCATGGAGGAGTAAATGTCCTGAGAGCAATGCAAGATGAGAACACCAGAATACTATCGATCAAAGCAGGGTGAACATCAGTTACAGTCTACAATATAACAGAGACATACCTTAGAAGAAAACACCTACTTCCGGCAGCACGCTTGCCATTTGGGACGTTGAGCAGGTTCAGATGGCTGCTCATCATCTGATTCCATGGTGTCTTGTTACTTAAGGGTCTTATGTACGACGCACATATAATGACAACACAATTATATGGGATAAGACTTCTTGCCAGTCCTTAAGTTCACAGTCTACGACTTTTCTACTTCATGGTAGATAATGTGTGAGTTCTTGGGAGGGTTTATTTAATTGTCCCCTTCTTGTTTATCACTCTGTAGATATGTTTTGAGGTCTTTGACAGATGAGTTAGGTATATTTCACCCTAAGATAGATTGCCTCAATAGATAGTAGTTGGTTGGTCATGTGTCTCCCTTCCTTTGAGAGAGAAGTTTCTTAGATATGTATCACTTAGTTAGCAGGATAGATTGTTATATAGTCAACCCCTGTAAGGTAGTATATAACTCAGAGTTAGATATGTTCACTTAAGCTTACTTCTAGGCACTTAATTTGCCTGCACTTTAACTTTTAGATACTCTCACTCATTTTGAGAGATGATGATTGTAAAGTGGGAAGTTATTATTCATCTGTGAAAAATGGGCTCCTTTTATACCTTTTGGGAGGCCATATTACTAAGCATGATCCATCACATGGATTTGTAAGAATGTGCTTACAAATCAGGCTCTTAGATGTGTTGAGTCAGCCTAATTACTACATAGATACTAAATAAAGTGTAGTCTTACAAAGCATGAATAAAAAGTGGCATGAGTCATCACATGGATTGGTAAGAATGTGCTTACAAACCAAGTCCTTAGGTGTGGTGAGTCATCCTTGTTAGTAAGTGGATTATAAATACAACTGTAAGTCTTACAAAGCATGATGAATCATGATCAAATCATGATGAGTCAACTTGAATTCCTTACAAACCAAAGTATTTCCCAGTCACATGACAGGCTTACAAATAATCCTGGTGGCTTCTGAGAAAATCTGGTGACCAAATAAATACAAATAAACACAAAGAAATAGAATCTTGGGAAAGAAAATAAGATACAGGGAAAAATAGAAGTGATGAATGAAGAAAAAGAAACTAGCTAGAAAATATAGGAAAAATGGTAGAGTAACTTGGTAATAGGAAAGTGTATAATGCCTGAGAGCTTTCCTTATCACTCCTTATCACTCCTCTTAAGTATCTGTCATGGTATGGGTTGTATACCATGCATGACAACAGCACGCTTCCTTTTCCCCACAGCCTTGGCTGTGACCTTGGCTTTCTTTCCAGCTGACTTCCCTTTCTTACTGGTACTGACTTCAAGTTCCTCATCTTCATCCTCCTGTGTTAACTCACTTAATCCAGGTGAAGGAACAGTAGGACCTTTCTTGCATGGGGACGTATGACAGGTTGGGGTGGGAGAATGAGCATGACAGGGTGGAGTGCTGTTTTTCCATGGGGATGTACAACAGGGTGGGGTGGGGGAACGAGGGCGTCCAGGTGGAGTGGGAGAATGAGGACAATGGGGTGGGGTGGGGGAATGAGAATGACAGGGTGGGGTGGGGGAATGAGGACGACAGGGTGGGGTGGGGGAATGAGTAGTGTCAGGTACCATCAGAGCAGCCCATTTAGGTGGAATTGGACGAGGACGGACATGCTTGCAAGGAGAAAAAGAACATCCAAGGGAAGGAGGAGAGTGCCTGCCATGCGCAGGAGTAGGAGACCGTCCACGAGGCACAGGTGAATGGATGTGAGGTGAAGGGGAATGGACATGAGGATGATGAGAATGGCCAAGAGGAGAATGAGAATGATTACAAGAACCAGTACAAGGGGTGGGAGAGCTGGGAGGATTATGAACACAATCTTGACCTGAACTCTTAGCTGCACTAGCATGGGCAGACATCTGTGCCCGCATCTTGGCCAAGCTATCCATTGGTGCAGAAAAGCTCCTGCTAGAATCATTAATAGAAGCTTTGTCAACTACACCTTCCTGTCCATTTTCAGTCTTGAATAATTTCCTGCCAGAAATGCTCAGCATCATGATTAAGAAAGTGAGAATTACATACCTGTTCCACCATTTTAAGAGACCATCTACCCAATCCTTATCTTCGCATTCACAGAGAAAGTTGATTATGTTCTGGTAGAACTCTTGATAGCTAAACTTCCCGTTGACTTTGGCCCATTTGTTCTTGCTGCTGATCCTGAAGTGAGCCTCGATAACAACAGTTGTGAGATAGATATTTTAAGTACATGAAAACACTTACCTGAATGCAAGCATATGTGATATGTTCTGGTTGGACCATGGTCATGTCATGTAATGACATGTTGCAGGACTGGGTTGCATGCGAGTCTTTGCCTAAAGCAGTAGATGGTCCTGTGAATATATAACGCATGATCTGAGATGTCCAGTGAGCACATGATATTGACAGGTTGAGTTTATCATTGAAAACTTATGCAGATGAGAAAATACCCTTTGAAAAGACCATCAGTCATAGAGTCTTCATCATACTTTTCACCAGGTGGTATCCCTTCCCAGAGATATGCAGGGAAATTGGCTGCAGACATCAATATCTGCCCACTTGCCAATTTTTTGCGCATCCTAAAATACAGAAGCTAAGTGTTGAAGATACACACAAAATAATACTCACTCTGCAGGATCCTGGTGATACTCTTTGACTGCTGTTATGGGGCAAAGAAATGAGGCCAACACAGGGTGATTAACACCCAAGTGTGACCTAGATGAGGTGCCATTATTGACAGGCAGGCTTAGAGGTTCTTTTGCTGGTAAGGGAGCTGCATAGTGGCTGATTTGTGACTTAAGACGAGTTGAATCATCAGACTGCGTCGCACTAATAATACCATTCATCTCCACAATGCGTCAGTAAATCATAAGTGTGCATATATGCAGTATATGCTCACCTTTTGTGCAATCCTAGCAAGTTGTTTCGACTTGCTCTTATTGTTGATGAGTGCTCGCAAGCCAGGAGCAAGTTGAAGGAGTTGTTGGTAGTTCCATTTGTAACAATCACATACATGAGTTGAGCTAAAACAATAAATCAGCGATATACAGCCTAGCAATGAACAAAACTTACAGGCCCTCAAGTCTCTTTTTGTGAGACACCTTGTCATCCTCATCTTCCTCGAGATCTCCCTTATCAGCAGCCTTGTCTTGCTGCAAAAGGCACCCTATCTTGATGAGCTTCTCGACCTTGCAAAATAAGTCATAGCAGCACGTCATAGCATGTGCTGCAGCAAAATACTCGTTGTCTAAGTCTTCATCAGTGTCCTTGGATGTCTTCACCTTTCTGTAAGATGAGAAGTAATGTAAGCCTCAATGGAATACAAAATATAACTTACTTTGGTGTTGCATCTCTACTTTGAACAGATTTGCATGATCAACCGTGTTTTTTCACATTCCTGTTGGTTGGACTTGGAGAGCATTGTAAGGAACATCGCATCTACCCATTGATTTTGAGGTCCTACAGGCTCGAACTCCAATGCTTGAATCACCACGTCCAGAGCACACGCTTTAGTGCACTCACACACCTCACGCCTATCTCCACACACCTGTCCGCCCCTTGTCCTTGCTGATTTACTGGTAAGTTATCTCAATTGCTACAAAACATGCCTTACATATAGTTACATACATACTAATTACTTGGGACCATGCACTATTTGGCTCGGTACTGCGCGCCTTTGCGCTTATAGATACAGTATATAGAGACCTTACTGGACCTTTAGTTCAGACACTTCGCACACTCCCCACTCCTTAGCCATAGTTAGACTCTAAGAGTACCAAATATACAATTGGATTTATCGCGTATCCACGCTCACGATGACCCACGCGTGTAAAACATAATGCGCACCGTGCCTTTTGTGTTCCCCGTGCCTTAGAGTACCCCTCCTCGTTACAAGAGAGTCCCTTGCCCATATTCTGAGGTTCTCCCTCTCAGTAGCTGTCCTACAGGTCAAGTATATACCTCGCACCCAGGTCTTACTGCAGAGTTTCCCCCATACCCAAAATCACCTTTTCATCCCTGTAGTCGAGCCTCACCCTTCAGCATCATGAATTGTCCAAGTCACTTGAGGAATCAGAATTTTCAGATTGAGAAAGACTGGGGGATTGCTTGCGACATGCCATAGTGGTTAGAGTTACAAAGTTGCATAGGGCATTCACGCATTATCATATGTGTTTTATTTGGTTCTGTTGATGTGTTATCATCATATTTTGGGCGCAGCAAGAAATACATTTAATTGTACAATTACAAAGTACTTATCATATACAGACTGCAAAATAACAAATGCAATAGCAAAAATGCACAGCAAAGAAAAATAACCTAAGTTGAGTCAGCTTTAATGGGAGCAGGCACGGCTTGCAGAATAAGACCAGCAATGGAATCCTTATCTTGCATGTCCCTGAAATGGTGAGGGTGGCAGGGCAGCCAAGTAGTACTGCTGTTGAATTTGAGTTTGTGTGGCTGAGGACTTGTGTGGGCTCCCAACAAGTGCACTGGCTTAGCTTTGACGGAGTTATTGCTGTAAATCAAAATTTGTCAGTGTGATGAGCCAGTAAATATAAGAAAAACTCACCTGGAACTCTGGGATGTGATCTTGACAGTATTGGCCGAGAACCTAGGAAGTTTAACATTAGTGAATATGACGCGCAAGACCAACTCACATTTTGATTTTCTTGCCCTTGCGATCGGTCCTGTACATTGAGTTAGCAATCTATTTGTGAGAAGATTGGAACCAAAAGACACACCTTTTCCTTTTGTGACTGCCTGGTATCAATAACTCCGCCTCACTATTGGTAGAATCCTCAATATGGACCATTTTGACGGGATCCTTGAGCTGGATGATTAGTTTCTAAATCAAAGTCAGTAAGTAATATGAAAAGATCAAGATGACTCACCAATGGGCCCAGGTTCTTGAGCATAAACTTAATCTCATAAGTCGGCCAACCGGTTAAAAGATTCTCAATATCCATGACAATGACATTGTCATGGATAATGACCTGGTTGGTCCCATTAATGAGGATGGATTTGGTTGACATAGTAGTATAGGATTATGAAAAAGATTAGTGGTATTGATAAGAAATGAATATGAGAAATACATAGTCGCATCTTTTTGCATCACTGGTATTTGCTGACTGACTTTGAAAAGTCACATGATGTTCGAAACCAAGATTTCAAACTCGTTCTTTCTGTTTCTTCAGTTAGTACCATTGGGCGTCCACTCATACCAGTCGCTGATATAAGCATTTTGCATGGCTCCCCTCAGTGGGACACTGTTGGGTGCTCAGGCCCTGACCCATGACCATCCGCTGTTAACTTGTGCTTCTTGGTCCCTGAGCACCCAAGGGCACCCTGGGAAGGCTCAGAATTTATTTTATACTAATGAACTACCAGTATCATGTATTGACTATATCCGCCTGCCACCTCTGCACAGAATGATAGCATCAAGCTATGCAGTGGTTCCAATGTTCACCATGCCTCTTACAAGCCATAGGTAAGCCTTCCATTCTATTCTATCTTTGTAGTATGATGGTCTCATGCGGTGCTGGTCAGGACTATCATATCACTGGCTTTTTGCACGGATTGCTGTCGAACTACCAGAGATATTGATTACATACACCCACAAGTGAGTCATTCCTTAATTGCCATTATCACTCACCCTGAAACTTCTCTTTGGCACCTTGCACAGTATGCCACATCTATGTGTATTGGCATCGCCATTCTTGTCAAAGCTCAAGACCAGCCATAATGACATTTGGCTCTATTCTAGATGGTCCTGATCCCCAGTTCTCACCCCTCTCGTCAACCAGGCGCTTCCTGGTGTTGACCACCTGTGATCACATGATGTTTGGAACCAAGATTTCGAATCAAATTTCAAATCAACAAAGTTTAACTACCAGAGACATTGACTATATATGGCTGACTTTTGGTACGTTCTTCCAATGTCCAAGTTGCCGTCTGCCCTCACTAACCCTGATAAACTACCAGAGATATTGGCTATATGCCCACCATCAAGATGAGCTCCATCAAATCCTGACCCAGCTGAGATCTCTATCACAAGCCCCTCAACCTGCTGCAGCTGCTCCTCTGACAACTACTACATCATATCAATACCAAGCTCACAACACTTTTCCTCTACTACTTATACATACGCCTTGCCATCCATTAATCAACCTAAATCTGAACTGGTCAACTCTGCATCTCTTTTATCATCTCAATGGACGCCATTTGCTCCAATGCAGCTCACCCTGGCCATTCTCACCTGCCTCACCTGCTTACACCTGCAAGACATGTGAGTCATTTTGTCTACCTATGCTGCATGGATTTTCGTTAATGTAATCACTATTTTCATTTCTTTTAATATCATATGCATGTGGATCCGAACCTTTGCCTCCTGGTACTCATTATATTTCACTGTATTCTCTACAATATTGAATGTCAATTTCTAAATGAACGATGTTGCAGTGTGACTCGTGATTCAGAGACCAAAGGTCTATCTCCACCTTTAGCATCAAAGCCGCTTCCAATACTTACCTGTGGTGAATCACCTCATGACTCTTATCTTCCACAGGGACTAGAACCACCACATTCAAGTGAATCTATGGTGACTATAAAGGCCTCCAGAAATGCCCAGGTATGTCTATCCCCCTCCACATCCTCTATGTACTTATCTATATGGAAGACCTCATCTGTCTAGGGTGCAGGAAGGTTTTCCCATCCCAAAAGTGCTTGAGTGGTCACAAGGCCCAGTGCGAAGCTGACAAACTTTTAGATGCTGACATCTATAAGAGTCAGCGTCGCCTCGAGAAGGGGCATAAGAAGCGTAGGAAGACGAGAGCTCAAGATGAGATCAGGTCTCTGGAATGCAGGCAAAGGAACACCTCTCCTGAAGCTGATGTGCAGATGGACCTAGGTGATGACCATGTCAATACTGAGGTGATGTTTTTAAAATTTACTTGATTTGTATTCTACTGATACAATAATTGTATAGTACGGTGATGTTGCTGGACCCTCAGGATATATTCCAGAACCGGAACCTCCAGTGCCTACCCCAGATGCACCTGCTGTTGTCTCTGCCTGTTCTGGGCAGCAAATACAGATGCCTGCATGGTATATTGACTATATCCCAGGCTCATCAACTCATCTTGCTCACATGCCCCTGATGATTCGTCAGGAGCGCAGATGACCTATCATTGAGGTCTGGCCTGAGCAACCACAGGCACCAGATAGTCCTGCCTCCAAAGACATCCCCCACCAGCCCCCCCTTGTCCCATACCAAACAGCCCCTGATGCGATGGGCCTTTTCTGTATCTACTCTGCACGTCCTACCATGATACCAAAGGGTGATGTAGGTCTTGATGCAGCCATCGATGCTCCTACCCTGGATCATGATCTTAGTGTCGGGAGTTCTCAGATTGTGACTGGACTTCCTTCTCCAGAGATTGGGCCCAACAACCTTTTCTCTCCTTTCAGTAGCCCAACAGCAGGGCTCCTCATGTGCTGGCAGTACTCTGGGGTTAATTCTAAGTCGAATGCAGAGATGAAATGCCTCACAAGGAATTTCCTCGACAACGATGAGTACAAGAGAGAGGATGTGCAGATTTATGATGACATATGTGAGAAGCGGCTTATCAGTGTCTATCTGAAGGATTCCTCTAACCCCTTCCATGCCGAAAACAGCTGGCACGAGTCTACAGTCCAAATTTGCCTGCCGAAGGAGAAAATGAAGTAGGCATCAGAGGATGAAGCACCTGTGCTTGAGATACCAGGTGTTTATCACTGCTCACTAACTGATATCGTAACATCTGTCTTCCAGGATAGTGTTGCCTCCACCTTTCACATGATGCCCTTCCAACAGCAATGGAAGGTGTCAGAGGAACGCAACGTCAATGTGTATTCCAAGGCATACTCATCCCCCGCTTTCTCAGAATCTTACGTGGAGGTCAACTCTCTCCCTAGGGAAGGCGATGACGACCTTGAACATGTCATTGCCTCCCTCATGATGTGGTCAGATGCCACACATCTTACAAACTTTGGTGATGCCTCACTTTGGCCATTTTACTTGTTCTTTGGCAATCAGTCTAAATACACGAGAGGGAAACCAACAGCATCTGCATGCCACCATGTGGCATACATCCCATCTGTAAGTCCTGTCTTATAACATGTCATTGGGATACTTATCTTAACAGATCCCTAGTGACTTTCAAGACACCTATTTCAATATTTTTGCTGATGCATCCTCAACTGATGTCTATATGCATTGTAAGTGCAAGCTTATGCAGGCCATCTGGGCACTTCTCCTCAACAAGAAGTTCATGCATGCCTACAAATATGGTATTGTCATTTGCTGTGGTGATGGGATCACATGGTGCATATTTCCCAGATTCTTCAGTTACTCTGCATATTACCCTGAAAAGTAGGTTTTGTGATTGACCTTCATCAGATTGCAATATCTAATTGAGTTCTACTATCAGGATCTTACTTGCATGCATAAAATTCCTTGGTGAATGCCCATGTCCATGGTGCCTCATCAAGAAATCTGATATCCCTATGATGGGCACTAAACTTGATATGAAACGTTGTGAGAGGACTCAGTGGATTGATGATGAACGTCGTTGTCATCGTGTTGAACAAGCGCGAGCATTAATGTTCAAGCAGGGAGCTAGTATCAATAGTCAGCGCATTCAGAATATCTTGAATGAAGAGTCGCTGGTCCCTACTCAGGTAAGTCATTCCTCACAAGATATTGGTTTTTAAGACTGATTTGTTAGTAGAATGCCTTCTCTGAGCGTCTTGCAGAATACCTCTTCAATTTCTTTGTCTTATTCATTGTCAACCTACTGCATGAGTTTGAACTTGGGGTTTGGAAGGCTATATTTACTCACCTTATGTGTGTCATTTTTGCAGCAGGTGGCACTGCAGTTCAGGAGCTGAACTGGAGGTATGTACTTAGGGATTGCAGTCATATTTATGCTCATGCGGCTTTTTACAGATATTGAAGAGTACCTACCTTTGGACAGGGAACCATCCATCAGTTCCACAACAATGCATCAGCAATGAAACATCTCACAGCCCAAGACTTTGAAGATCTCCTGCAGGTGAACTTACACTAAAAATTGCCTCGTTTATTCATTCACTCAATTTTATTGTAAACTAGTGTGCTCTTCCTGTCTTTGAAGGAATCCTCATCGACAAGGAATCAAAGGACAAAGAAAAGGCTATCCATAACAAGATTATATTGGACCTTCTCTTTGACCTTGCAGCATGGCATGCTTATGCCAAACTCTGCCTGCATACTGATGACACACTTGAATTTTTCAATTCAGCAACTGCCACTCTCGGTCAGTCCATTTGCAAATTTCAGTGAACCATGTGCAAACATTATCACACAACAGAACTTCCACATGAGCATGCTGCCCATGGATGACATCAGGCTGCACTGGCCTCAAACCAACCAGGACTGTCACATACAGTCTCTGGTCCAAAGGTGAAGAGGTTGAATTTGAATACCTACAAATATCACGCACTTGCTGACTATCCTAACACTATCCAAGAAAGGGGTACAACAGACAGCTTTAATTTGCAGTTGGTATGTATTAGTTATTTCTTCCAATGTTGGCTTCTAATATTCACCAGGGAGAGCTTGAACACCGCCTGTCAAAGCGCTGATACCCACAAACACCGAAGAAAAAGGACCAAATGACACACAAGATGCAATCAAATGCTTGGTCAAGAAAGTCATCACTGCACATGAAACCATTGTCACGCAGAAGGCTAATCCCAGACCAAAACACCTTCGCACTTCCCCCACTGATCATTACTACATTGCTAAGTATTCTCGTGAAAGCGTTGATCTTACAGCTTGGTTAGTAGATTTGGCTGATGATCCAGCAGTTAAGGTACGTCTGTCTGCTTATATGTTTTGCTCAAATTTTATAGCATTTTTTAGAACTTTATCCTGCACCTCAAAGACCATTTACTTGCCCACCTCTGTGGGCTTGCATATAATGGTGATGAATATGAGTTTTCAGATGACAACCGTGACTCTGTCTTTATTGGCGACAACAAGCTATTCCAGCATAGCACATTGTGTGTCAACTACACAACATATGATCTACAATGCGAACAAGACACAATCAATCCCCGAACTCGTGCCAATGTTATGGTACTTGCCCAGGAGGATGAGTGTACACATCCTTACAGGTACGCATGCTGAAGGGTGAGGCTTTGCTACAGGGATGAAAAGGTGATAATGAGTATGGGGGAAACTCTGCAGTAAGACCTGGGCACAAGGTATATACTCAACTTGTAGGACAGCTACTGAGAGGGAGAACCTCGGAATATAAGCAAGGGACTCTCTTGTAACAAGGAAGGGTGCTCTAAGGCGTGGGGAACACAAAAGGCGCAGTGTGCATTATGGCTTGTGCGCGCAGGTCATCGTGAGTGTGGATAAGCGATAAATCCAGTCATATTTTCAGTGCTTTTAGAATCTAACTATGGCTAAGGAGTGGGGAGTGTGCGAAGTGTGTGAACTAAAAGTCCAGTAAGGTCTCTATATACTGTATCTATAAGTGCAAAGGCACGCGGTACCAAGCCGAATAGCACGCAGTCCTGAATAATTAGTATGTATGTAACTATATGTAAGGCACGCACTCGGGTCCAAAGTGAATGCTTCTGTAGCAATTGAGATGACTCACCAGTAAATCAGCAAGGACAAGGGGCAGACAGGTGTGTGGAGATAGGCGCAAGGCGCGTGAGTGCACTAAAGCACGTTGTAGAAACTACAACACAGCGAGGCGCGAACAAAGCTCCTGACTGTATCTATAATTGTTGTAGGTCACATGTTGCCTAGTCTGCTATACCTGAGATGACAAGTGCGTTCGACCCTAAAGGGGAAGTGAGTGCAGCAAGGATCTAGTTGTATGTGCTGAAGGCGCTACTGGTCTGCCAATGCAGGGTGCGAGAAAGCACAGGTGCACACAAGGCATGAAGGCGTGGGAATGCGCGCATGTGCTGCGCGAAGCGCGGGAAAGTGCGCGCATATATGCACAAATGAGAGAGTGTAAAATGAATGGATTTCAACTATATTCTGCTAGGTAATAGTAGGGTGCCAAGTTCCCTCAACCAAAAAGTCTCCCAATAGTAAGTACTGCTGGCGCTTATATATGGCGCCTAAGCGCTGTCATGCAGAGCCGAAGCGCTACTGAGTAAGGTATGTAAAGTAAGGGTCCATGATAAAAATAAAAGTGGAACGATATGCGAATAAGGGAAATAGGAATATACGCACTTAGAGAGCTTGGTGGACAGTGGATGGATGCTTCTGGATGGCTGGTGCTATAGGGCGCTTCAAGCGCGGGAAAGCGCGCGCATTGTGAAGCGCGGGAAGTGTGCGCGCATGGCGCGCGTTGCACAGGAAAGCTGCGCCTCATATAGGAATAGCTGCAGATAGCACCCAGAGTGGTGCTGCAAGTTCGTGCCATGTATTCCCTAGTGAAAAGTGCCATATCACACGATCAGAGGCATTATTCCTTACAACGTGCTCTGAGCGTGGTGATACAAGCATTGGAGTTTGAGCCTGTAGGACCTCAAAATCAATGGGTAGACATGATGTTCCTTACAATGCATTGTCAGGATATTTCACATCAATGTAGAGTATCATGAGAACGAGTATTCACACTATTCACAACTGAGGCACATGGATGTCTTATTTGTTCATTGGTTCAGACATGACGGATCGCCTGCCAGCTTTTCTGCTAAGTGCCTACAGTGCTTGGACCATCCTTTGTTCACAAAGAGGAGGAACTTGATACAGACTGGCGCTATTACTATGTAAACATGTATGTGCTTTTTTCCCCCTTGTTATATTACTCATTGTTGTATCTACAGGTTCGTTGATCGTGATATATTCATGAGGTTTCATGGGGGTGGGATAGGTCACAAGGCCATGCGGGACTGGGATGACTTCCTCCAAGGTGCCAAAGCTGATACTAGTGCACAGGAAGACTCCAAGATGCAAGGGGATGAGTCGGATTTGGAAGATGAAGGTGATTTGGAGGACTTGGGTATGCAGGAGGAGGGCACTGATGAAGAAGATAGTGCTGATGAGGAAGAGGGCACCAATGAGGAGGAAGGTGCTGACGACAATGGTGACGACGATGCTGATATAGGTCAGGATGACAACGATGACAGAGTTTTGGCTGACGAGGGTGAGGAACTTGATGATGACCTGCTTGCAGAGGAGGGCTATGGCACACTTTAACTTAATAGACTCACTTAATTTTGCTGGTCAATCTAAGCAATACCTTGTATATATCATGTAGATACAATGTACTGCATAGTAATCCTCACACAGATAGTCAATATTCCTGTACCCTAAAAGAGGGTACAGGTCTCCAAAAAAAAATCTCCGTCAACTCAATCTTCACGGCTTCATTTGGTCTGGTGTCTGCATCCTTTTTTGGGATCACATGTGTTTGTCAGCTTCAAAAGGGGGTTGTTTGTTCCCCTCTCTCTTTGTTGTCTTTGTCTTTATGGCTTCCAGTTCATCCTCCGTCAGCCATCCAATTGTGTCTTGTCCACCACCTGTGTCGCTCGTCATTTCCGATTGTGAGCTCACAGATGATGGGATGTCAGCGGTGTTGTCATGTGTTTTGTGCAAATATTTTGGGTATTTTGGTGTTTCTCGAGATTGCTTGTCATTGTGTAACCAATATCCTGTCAGCTTACTACTACCTGTGGTAGCACTGAATTTGCGAGTGATTGTCGAGAATTTCGCAACACTTACTAGAGAACAATACGCCAAAATTGCACACACTCATTCTATTTATGTGTCTTCCTCAGATTGTAAGGATCATGTTCGTGATCTCCTTCATGTCCATGTGTGTGAGTCACAGTGTATAACTAACGCAGTCATCTTCAAGCTCCTAAAGTATCCAAGGGTTAATCAGCCTAGTCCTGACTTTCCTGAGCCCTTTGCATCATCATCTTGTGCTCATCGTGCCAGTTCTAAGCGTTGTGCTTGCATTATGGCCAGTGGTTCTGAATGTTTGGATGTGAGAGCTGTGAATGCTGCTCAACATCGTAAGGCTTATAACCAAAAGAATGGTTATCTTGTTGATGATCCGGCCTTTCCAGCAGTGTTATCTTTTGATGACAAATTAGATATCATTGGAGATTAGCAATGACAGATGAGTCAGGAATCTTTGAAATGTGGTTGTTGTGCTGTTTGTGCACACAACATATGTGCTAAAGATCTTTTATGTATAGATGCAGACAAAATACTGTTTCATTTGTTGTGCAACGATTGTTTGCCAGAGCATACGTTGCCTTGTAGCTATGATTTGGAACTATATCATTGAGCAATTTTATATCCGAAAGGCCTCATTGATCCTTGGACTTTGTCTGAGTTATATATGTGTCGCTCATGCCATTCAGCTCTGCTCGGCCATATTCCATGTCAGCCTCTCAATTCTTTGGCTAATTTTCAGTATTATGGCTTTGAGAGGTTACCTGACGATATTCATGAGGCATTTTCTACTGCTTCTATCTATGATCTGATGTTGGTCTCTCATGCATGAGCTTCCCAAGTGATGCATTTCTATACATACAAACCTTCAAGTTCTGGGAATCAGCTTTGGTCAGCAGAAGAAGCTTCACAACGCTATAACAAGGGCAATATTGCCATTCGGCCACAGAACTCTACAGAACTATATACTCTCCTCCCCCCTAGCCCTGAGGAGCTCCAAGAAGCTATGTGTGTCATATTTTCTGGACAAAAACAACAGCCATCGCGTGACACTGTCAAAAAAATGGGACCTGTGTTAGTTACCAAGAGCAGAGTCTGGAAGTTGATTCAATTTTTGATCAAGAACAATGCATGGTATCAATTCAGTGGTGTAGCATATAGTCAGGTCAATATGGATGCTTTGTTTGATGAGATTGATGCGAGTTCAGATACAAGTCTGCCGAGTGCTTTATTGATATGTCATTTGCCAACAGACACTCAGGTACCAATAGATGAGGGTTTTAGTTCTCGTGACACTCACGAAGATGATGGAAGTCAAGTAGCTGTTGCCGATATTGTTATGGAGCCTATTGGGTATACCACAGGGGATCATTCAATGCAGAGTAGGGAGAAAATGAAACTACATGCACTAGCATATGTTCTCGATCGTAAGCAGTTTTTGTTGTCCTGCATGGGGAGCAAATTTGTTGCTGATAATGACCCAGGATTAATGTCTTATCTGTTTCCTCATCTAGACCCTTGGGATATTGGCGGATTTTTTCACAGTGGGCGAACTAAGCAACAATACATTTCAATGCAGGCACAAGTTAAAAACTTACTAAAACAAGATAACTCTCCTTTTTGAACTGACCCTCATTTCTCTTTTGTATACTGGAATATGATTCAGAAACAAGAGGTTAGTAGAAACACGACATTTCACATCAGTACATCTTTACAACGAGGCTTGGCCAAGGAGTTAAAAGATATCAGACCTTCATTAACATCTCTGGCTGAAAAGTGGCAGAAATCCTGCGACCAAAAACTGTCAATGACTCAGGAGAAGAAGGCTGCATGAATTCTGCAATGTTTACAAGCATCAACAAAGTCGATATGAGGGAGTGTGGGTTATAAATTATGTCGTCACAATGAGATTCGTTTGTTGATGAAAATTTTTTTGACACCTGCGCTATTTGTGACTCTTAATCCACACGATCTGACTAGTAGTATTTTACCTATTATCACAGGTGTAGAGATTGAAGATTGGTCTATGATGTCATCTTTTGAATGAGCAAAGGTGGTTGTGAGTCGTCCTGACGCAGCTGCCATTGCCTTTGATTTGCAAATTCAGGGGTTTATTGATATTATATTGAAGTATAAACACGGGCCTGGCATATTCGGGCATTGTAAAGCATACTATGGTATGGTTGAGGCTCAAGGGAGAGGCACCTTACATTGTCATATGTTATTGTGGATTGCAGGCAATCCAAGTCCACAGGTTTTGCAAGATCGTATGACACAAGAACAAGGATTTAAGGATAGGATGTTTGCTTGGTTGGAGAGTATCATTAGTTGTGAACTACCAGATGATGTTGGGTGTGTTTTCAAGACGAGTCCAGAAGATGTGAAGAAACCTATAAGAAAGTCAGATGAAGTGGATCCTCAGTTAGAAACATTGCCCCAGATTGCAGAATTAGATCCTCAATCTTTTGACTATGAGTTTTGTGAATTTCTGACTTGTCTGGCAGTAGAATGTAATTGGCATGTCCACAATGATACATGTTACAAGCATTTACGAAGTGGGGAAAAACATGGCAATCAAAATTGTTGGATGCGTTTAGATGGATCATTGCAAGAATCACAACAATTGATGTTGAGACAGGCTCAATTGAGTTGTGCCGATGGAGGGCGAGGATCAATAACTATATGGACCTCATTTTATTCCTCATGCAATCTAATACAGACACTCAGTTTATTGGATCTGGTGAAGCGGCAAAAGCAGCTGTATTCTATATCACAGAGTATATTACCAAAGGCAGTCTTCCAATGTACATTGGGATCCAGGCCTTGGAATATGCGATGAAAATGCACAAGCAGAAGTTTGAATCATTGGAAGATGCCACTGTAGATCAAAAGAATCACAATTTAATAACTAAATCTGTCAATGCAATGATGGGTCAACAAGAGATCTCACATCAACAAGTCATGAGTTATCTGGTGGGCGGGGGTGATTTCTATGTGAGCCACACTTTTCAGACAGTGAGATGGTATGAGTTTGTCCAAGCAGCTGACAGGTTGGACCGAGAAATGATGGATGATGAGAATGAAGAGCAATATGGAGAATCAGAAGACTCCCCAATACAAGAAGAACAAGTCACTGTCAATGTCATGGTGGATGGTGTTGAAGTTACTAGCAACATTGAAGATTACACATTACGTCCTATTACAGAGTGTTAGTTTGCTGACCTTTCTCTGTGGGAATTTGTAGAGAAAACTATTAAAGAACAAGACAACAAACCTTTAGAAGAGTCTGTAGACACTGAAGATAGCAATTCAGACATTGCCAGTGTCATTTTGCTGAAAAAACGTGGAAGAAAGAGACTCTTGTGAGCTAAGTTTGCTGAGCAACATAGTCAATATGGATCTCATAGATTATGCATGCGCAACAAAGCAGTTGTACCTGTATTGTTGGGAGAAGCTATCTCTGGCAAAGATGGTGGGGAGAAAGAGTATGAAAACTATTGTTGTTGCATGATGATATTGTTTAAACCATGGCATAATCTGAAATGTTTGAAAGGTGGATACAAGACGTGGATGGAGGCATTTGAGAGTGAGATGTTTCCTGCTGATGTTGCTGCTGTAATCAATAATATGAATATAGAAAAGGAATGTAAAGAACCACGTGATGCACATGCTGCATTAGTGCGCGAACGATGTATTAAACCTCATGCCTTTGGCCATAGTGGTGCACTGGATGGTGATGGACATGTCAATATGGCAGAATTTGACGAGGCCTTATTTGCTGATTCTGCCTTGGATTAAGATGGAGAAATGGTTGAACTTGTTGAGTCTAAGTCGCATGTGCAGAGCATTGTTGAAGTCGACAAAAATGCGGGTGATATTCAAACATGCCTTCGTGCGGCTTCAGATGGAGGTTTGTTTGGAGTGATGAATACAACAATAATTAATAACTCTAAAGGCGTTGAGAGCCCAGTAGAACTCTTAACAGAAGACAATCGAGGACATATGAAAGAATTTGCATCTATTATGAAAGCCCTGAAAAAACGTAAAAGGCCCATTGATGTAGGTACTGCACACACAGAAGTCAAACATGCAAGATTGGCTGAAACTGAAGACGAGCCGAGCATTAGTCTGCAGCAGATGGAAGAAGATGCAGAGATTACTTCAGTATATTATAAGCCTGAGATTACTGACCATCAACAAGAGAGTATTCTAACTGAAATCATTGATGAATTTAAACACTCAGATAATGCTGAGCAGGAAATGTGTCTAAGGTTAATTGGAGAGCATTTTATCCATGGAGATGTCAAGCAGCTATTGATGTTTATCACTGGTATTGGTGGCTCAGGCAAAAGCCATGTGATTCAAGCAACAGTGGAGATGTTTTGACGTTGTGGAGCTCCAGAGAAATTGGCGTTGAGTGCACCAACAGGTAGCGCTGCTGTATTAATCAACGGCTATACTATTCATGCATTGACTTTTTTACCCAAGCAAGAGGCACCTATCAAACAACATGATCTTGAGTATATCTGGCAGACTGTAGAATATCTTATCTTGGATGAGGCTTCACTGTTATCGGCAGAATTATTAAGTCAAGTATCACATTGAATCTGTCAAGCTAAATCATGGGATGAAACAGTGAGAAATAAACCATTTGGAGGTGTCAATATGATCTTTGCTGGTGATTTAGGACAGTTGTGTCCGCCCAAGTCAAATGCATTATATAGTTATAAACTTGTCAACCAATTGAGTCCAACAACCACACAAACAATCAAAGGACAAACAGCATTATATGGTGCCCTTTTGTGGTGTCAAATAAACATTGTAGTTGAGTTAAAACAAAATTGGTGAGCCAAGGATGATGCTGAGTTTGTCAAGATGTTGAATCACATACAGTTGGGTCAAGTCAGGAAAACGGCTGTAGACCAAAATCATCCAAGCGATTATGAGATGTTAAAATCGCGCCTACTCAGTGAAATCAAAACCATGTCACCAGAACAATTTAATAGCTTTCAAGATGCACTGATTGTTGTGACTCGCAAATATCTGAGAGATGCAATAAATGAGTGGAAAGCACGAGCATTTGCATCTCAATCGGCCCAAACATATTGGGAATATCGCACTAAGGATAAAATTGGTGGGAAATTAGTTGCGATGTACCAACAACAACAATTATGGAAATTACATACATCAGATACCAATGACTCGCTGAGCAAACTACCTCTTATTCCTGGCATGCTGGTCATGATCACTGAAAATGCAGCGACAAGTTGCAAGATTGTGAATGGGAGTCGAGGTATATTGAAATCTATCACATATGAAGAAGATGAAAATCAGTATCAATATCCTGTCTGTGCATTAGTTGAAATCAGAGATAGTACATTGACAGTGTCTGGTCTGAAAGACAGAATAGTTCCAATTTTTCCTGTCAGCAACAGTTTCAGTTTTCCTACTAGCGAAAAAACTGTAAGTGTGCGCCAAACACAATTACCAATTTTGCCGGGTTGGGTGTTTACTGATTTCAAAGTTCAAGGTAGTTTTTTGCTGAAGGTCATTGTTGATTTGACAGGTGTAAGATCCCTACAAAGTATATATGTGATGTTATCAAGGGCATCCAAATTGAAGAATATTGTAATATTACGGTGGTTTTCTTCTCAAACGTTGCATGGGCAGTTACAGGGAGATGCCTGAGAGGAAATGCAATGCCTGCAAATTGTCGAAGCCAGAACACATACCAAATATTTAGAAAAACATAGCAGATGTATAAGCCGCATGACATAATATTGCAGACAGCTCGGTGTTGCTGCTGAACCCAAATGGTCCGTTGTTAGCCTGGGACAGAGAGAAAATCCAGTGCCATTGGATGCAAGATTGGATAAGCACGGCAGTTGTTTTACCACCAAGCAAGTGGGTCCTTGGTATTCACAGTTAGTAATTGAAGAAATTCATAGTTTTTGCCTTAGCTTGATGGCAGTGACTCAAGCTTCTCTGCAGCAAAGTGTCAGCTCGAGGATCACCATTAAGTCATACCTGCCTAAACACTGCCAACCCGTGATGGATGGCCATGGTATGCTCTATCCACAGCAAACCACTCACAAACCCACACTTTGGATCTTTCTCTGGAGTGCCTCTTCGTGATGCGACTTATGTTATTAATCATACAAAATGAAGCATGAACTCACACACACATCGTAGATAGCGATAATTTCATATGGAGATTCTGAGGCTAGAAGAACAAAGGATGCATTGCAAAGAATGAGAAGTATAAGTCACGTGGATATCACAAACGTAAGTCAAACAAACCCTCCAGCAAGCCATCTGCACCACTAGCAGGGGCCTTCACCTGCGTGCACTCTTCACAGGAGGTTTCTTCACGTCACCCATTATTATGGTGGTTGTGCTTGGAATCAACTTCTTCTTTTTCACCAGCACCTGCGATACAGCTTTAATACTGCTCGTGGCTGTTATGTACTTGGTGCCATAAACTTTGCGGCAGTTTTCCTAGCAGGCGTAGGCATCAGCATGCTTACCAAATATTCATAACAGAGAGTGCATACCTCAGCACCCAGGGTCAGCTCATCATCTTCCTCTTCTGAGGAATCAATTTCATCCTTGGCAGTCGCATCACTACCTGACTTACACTGCTCTGATATCTTATCTTCTCCATCCTTGTCTTCATTGATCTCAACATACGATCATTTAGTGCTTGTTTTTAGAGCAGGACAGGATGAGGAGGTAGCTTTACTACCAGCGGGATTGGGTAGTAGTTTGTTACTGGTTCCAGAGAGTGTAGGTTTACTAGGTCTTGCTGTAGATTTTGATGGAGGTGGTGCAGACTTGGTAGATGCCACTGACGTAGGCTTGTTATTCAGTGATGCGGATTTGCTGGTGGCTAAGACAATTTTGTTGGTACTCTGTCCAGTTTTACTAGGGGCGCTGGTAGGTTTGCTAGATTTCAGCATGGTTTTGCTCGATATAGATAAAGTCGATCTACTTGATCCCAGTATTGTGGATGCTGAACCCAGGCTCGACGATGACAATGACCATGCAGAATAACTTGATGCAGACAGTACTTCATCAGAAATGGGATTCTCCATGCTCTCCTCCTTTATGGGTACCTCAATCACAGCCTGGATGCGTCAGATTAGGTACTGTTTTGGCCTGTCTCTGGAGGTCCTGTGGTTTGCAGAAATGGGCATGGGAAGTTGTTGTGTGGCTATGGATTTAAATGCTCTGGATGATGATGTAGATATGGATTCGTCAGGAAGTTCAGATGTATATGGGGGGAAACAGTGGCATGTGGATGCAGTTGGGTCGCTAAGAATTGTGCTTGGGGTTGTGTTGAGGAAACAGAGCATTGTTGTGGATGGAGTGATAGATGTATGTGTTTGTACAGTATGCTATTGCGTGAATGTCAGATTCAAGGCCCAAGAAATAAGAATGGACTGCACAGAAAGCTGCTCCCCAATAAGCTTGTCCACATGCATTGCAAGCTTGTAGCGCTTCTGCTCAACACGTAGGAACTGCTCCTTCCAGATGGTGGCTTCCTGGCACGACGTGTCTTCGAGATGAAGACCCTGTTGTTTCCACTGCTTGGACTTGTAGTGAAGTTGAGCAATTGTCTCTGTATGGTATTTTATCTGCATGCAAATTTCAGCATCTCTATGTTATTGAAACAATGAGTGTACAGTTAACTTGGCTTGCTCAACCTGTGTCAGGGGGTAAGGTTCAATATAGTGAATGGACAAACATCAAGTGAGGACATACAGCAGATTGTTGGGCACTGGCCTCTTGCTTCTAGGCCTGCTCCTCAAGCCTAACCTCATGGAGAGCCTTGACAGCTTCATCCCACTCTTGACGCATTTCGCGTGCTTCAGCACATGCCTGTGTGACTTCTTGACGTGTTTGATCTTGAATGCTCATGAACTATGCAAGTGAATGAATTTTGTAGGTGCAATATTAGCAAGTCACATCAGAACAAACACTGTCTTCATGTGATATGGCTAACACCTGGCGCATGGCTTGTTATCACGAATCATGTGGGTATGTATTATGAATTTCACTGACATAATAATGACGCCAAGGGAGTATCTACACCATGATGACTCCTATATTGGAAGTTGTCATTCTTTCCATAATGTCTTTCTTGGCTGGTAAGTAATTCAAGAATTCTGGTCTAGAAGACATTGATTTGTGGTATGTCTCAGCTCATGAATCATTTATGGCCTATGAATTATGGCTGAAGTCAATGACTGACGAAATTAGGAGATTACAAGGGCCTGGAGATTTAGAATCTTGGGAACTTTTCCCATCTTCGCTTCAAGAGATGGCAGAATGGGCAGATGTCTATAAGGATGAGGATAAGCATGATCAATCGAGGAATCATACACTCATCTACAAACATGTGCCTGAAGAAGACATGACTATGATTTTTCCTGTTGCCATTCATCTGCATGGCATTCTAGAGCAATTTTGTGTTGAACGCTTCAGGAATTGGTCAGGGTTAGTCTACAGTCAGAATCATACAATCGAAGATTGCTGTACTGATAAGTGATCTCAGAAAGGTTGAAGACATCCAACAAGTGGTTCAATACATCAATCTTTCATCAGGAGGACACAAAGCTGCTTGGAATGCCACTATTGCCTCACTCAACCTCGCTAACGATTACGTAAGCAGGCGGTTGCATACTCCCATGCAGGAGATAAAAAACAATGGAAATGTGTACTTGCAGAGATGTGTGTTCTATAAGGTTAGTAGTGTCAATCCTTACCGAATACTATTAACTATGAAGACAGAGAGAGACAGCACGGGAATCCAAAGAGCCTCGACTTCAACCAGAAGAAGACCCAGGAGGAAAATTTTATTGTATCCAGGACAAGTGGAATGTCATACAACCTTTGCGTCTGGCAGAATTGACTGTGGAGGGTAAAAAGTTGCCGATCAATGCTGTTCTCCTCACTGAAGGTGATTTCGTTGAAGTGGGGACCGAACCGGACTTTATCATCAACAGGAATAGAAACACAAAGACAACTGTGAAATGTTTCCTGACATGCACTTATATTGTGTGTATGATGCCTGCAAGGGAAGTACAAAAGAGAGAACTGGTGAGTGGCCAACTTTATACACGTCAAATGAGATTGAAATAGTTGCATGTAGGACATCAAGAGAATAACATGTAAACATATGCTAAGTGATGCGGTGGTTCACAAACCCAAGAAGAGATTCCACACCACTCTGGACTTCAATCAAGATTAGGGGTACACCTCCACCCACAGAGAAAGCCACCAAACTATTCAATACGTCATTGGATTTGGACTCAAAAGATGATGCTAAAAAGTGATGACATTTATTTGTAACTATTTTGAAAAATCTTTAGGGGTAAAGAGTATTTTATAAAACCTATAGGGGCACAAAATGAAAATAAGAGTGCCTTTTCTTCTCATCTGCCATAATACTTATTTTCACAATGGTTAGAAGCAAGAATGACGCTGTTGTAGACCAAGAAAGTCCCAAGGAAACACGTCTACAAAAGAAAGCCAAAGTGACTAACTCTGGTACATTTTGACCTGTCTACTGTGTGTTTTATGTTAAACTATTCATAGACAATCTCACAATCAGTGCACCTGTTGATGAAGCCATTGAATGTGTAGAATTCGCGCACAAAAAAACTTCCATGACTGGTCAGAAAGCTAGGTATGGAATTTACCTGGTCAAGCACTTACACAAACACAATCACACACTTAGATTGGACAATGCGGACTCACATGAATCACAGCAAATGATAGATAATACTACTACCAAAGATCTTGCTGGCACTAGCACAGGGGATCAGTCGACTGTCCCACCAAAATGTGGAGGAGGCGCATCTCAAGCTAGCTTATCTGTGAAAACTGTCATTCCACATCCTACGACCCTACTCATTGATCCTTCCCAAGTAGAGGAATATGATGAATCTTTAAAGGCATAAGTCAACCGAATTTGATAAACTTTGCCTATTTTAATAAAGACATAAATAGAAGGCTAAAGATACTTTTGGAGTACACCAATCCAAAAGCAAACATATATGCTCTCGGAAAACTTCTGCCTACAATGATGAAGGAACTAAGTCTGACTGCGGCATGCACAATCAATCTCTAGATGTGAGATCAACAACACTGCTGGTGAGGCAGTATGTCGGGTCTTGCTGTGCCTAGGCTGCTATGCCTGAGACAGATGCGTTTGACCCTAAAGGGGACTGCTACCACACACAGAACCAGGAATAGAGAGAACTCGAGTAGACAGGGGATGCGCACAAGGATATAGAAAGGCACAAGGCGCATGATGAGAATGCACAGTAAGCGGAGCGCAGGAAGCGCATGCTAAGGTAAGCAAAGCGTGGGAAGGCGTGCGCCTATAGTGTGCAAGTGATGTGGAAGGCAAGGAGTGGTATAGGAATTTGTAATGAGCATGAAGTGTCATGAGTGAAAGTGAGTGCAATGAAAAGCGAGAGCAAAGGCGAAGCAGGCAAGAAGCAAGGCTTGATTAGGCAATCTAATCTAAGCCAAAATGTGGTAACCACAGGGCACGCACCCTATTGGTGACTACTACTCTAAATTAAAACCCAAACGCTAGGGAAGTACAGTAAAGGGGAGTAATGGGTAGTAGTAGCGCTACCATCAGGCTTTATACTAAGTAAGATCTCATCGGAAGCGGAAGGGATAGGGAGAACATGCGCGATAGTATGTAATGACATGTAATAGCACTGCAGTCCTTGTTACACTTGTGCAGCATGGAATATGACGTACTAGAGGGGTGCTCGGACATGGATCAGTCCTCCTGGATGATAGGCGATAGAGTGCAGGAATGCGCGCTTAAGCGCAGGCGCAAGAAGGCGTAGGTGCAGGAAGCGCACAAGTGCAGGAAAGCACACAAGTGCAGGAAAGCGCATAAGCGCGGGAAAGCGTGCGCCTTTGGCACGCTATACAGGGAAGTGTCATGCAACTCCATAGTGTGAATGATCAAATGACAGCTCGTGTAAATATGGCCTTTTCATGCCCACAGAATTATGATTCCTTACAGTGACTTGGGGCCCTTATAAACTGGTCAATGATCAGAGTAAGATACTCTGCGACCCAGCTATTGGTGAACCACTCACAATTTGGATTGTTGGTCATATTGCCAAAATGTGGTTTATGAAGCAAGGAAATCCAGAGAAGCAGGCGACAGTTACCATCATGCCACTATCCCAGACATTAGCAAAACAAAGTGGCCTCCTCCTTACCAAATTTTCGAATCCCATACTGAGTAAGTCTCATGATTAGCATAAGTAGAAACAAACTAAATGGTCTACTAAGTAGGTCTCAACAAACAAAGTATTGATATCATTCGTGCCATGAAATGGCAAAATGCAAAGAATAGTGAAGGTATGACTGACATAAGTTTCTGCCAGAATGAAGTTACAAATCAAGTTAATATCATACATGTAGGCGGTCCTATTTGATGCTGTATATGATGCAAGACAAGCTGGGTCTCTCAAAACATACAGTGAAAGACCACTGTGGAAACTCACCGATTTAAAACCCAGTGATCTTATTCTGTTAGAAATGCGAATGACCCGCTACTCTAGGAGAGGAGACAATAACAAATGGCATTCTCGGGCACAATATGAGATAGTCGCAATTTCACTCCTACACATTGCAGAGCTCTCTGAAGAAGACAATCAGGGAATGCATCCCATTGACGGCTTAGCGATCTAGTTATTAGAAATTGGGATAGATCACGTACAGAACAAATAAGGTCAAAGTTACCTTAGAAATAATAATCAGGGTGGAAACTAGTGTAGATTATGCTAAAGTATCACATGTGCAGCACGTTGTAAACATACTGAGTGACAAACCAAAAGCTTCTTGATCAACTTGAGGCGCTGTGACTTGCTCTTCAGGTGTGATTTGAGTGGAATATGCACTGCTCCAAGACAGCAATAAACCTTGATAGGAGTTGGGAATTTAAACTTTGAGCGCCCCTATTGTCTACCTTAACCACGACCTCCAAATATCAAAAAATGACTGAATCGCCCTCCAAAATTGCACTTATCTTGGGTATGACATCTATTGAGAATCACAAAACATTATCACATTGAGAAATATGCAAACTGCTTGAAGGATGCTACCCATCATGGTATATCAGCCTGAAGGCAAGTAGTAAATCACTACAGAAGTTGCACCACATTGATGATATCGAAGAGAGTTAAGAATTTGCAGAAGGAGCTTGCAGATAGAGACACATCTATATGCCCTTGCATTGCAGTCAAAATATCAGAGCAGATCGAACTCTCTACAAGTGTTACCAAAGGCCTCCTCCTTCTCCTAACAAACCTCATCCCAATTTGACAACGACAACCAACCAATAATGTAACCACCATGCAAATCATACAAGATAATTTGCCAGAGGGAATACTGCAAGATCCACTGGTATTATTCTCAAAACAACAGCATATGACACATTGGTATTATCATATTTACTACACCACACGAGAGCAAGATATATGGCCATACCACCCAATCCTGATTGAGATGTTCAGCAGAAAGAAATGTCCCCAAGGCAACCTTGTCATTGTCAAAAACAGAGATAACTTTGCACCAGATAAATCAGAGTTTGATGTAGACATCAATGAATTAGCTGGTATGTTATGGTGGTATTTAAAAAGCGGGAGAGATCCTATCTTGGAAGCAAGCAAATGACGACTGATGCATTACATAAAACAGAGTTAGTGACATTGTACCAACTAAATCTTATACTGTTTCCAATGGCCACATAGAGTGACAAAGACTGATGCAACTAAATTAAGCCCAACTTCATTAAGCACAGCAATACTGGTGAACATACCTTGACAAAATGGCATCAACCAAAGCCTTATCCTCATATCCCATATCATGATAAGCATAAGTATGACAACCTACATGCTTAATGACCAACACATTGCCTAGCCACTGAACAACATCTGGATCTCCATGACATGCAGCAATAGCCCTGTTGGGTGGGAGAACTGATTGGCGCTCATAAAACACCACAGTATACATATCAGGAAACGAGCTGAACCGACAACCTGGAAAACCATGGAAGACATGGCATGAAGGTTCAAGATGATCACCTTCACAATATTGGGCTCCTCTGATCCACATATGAGCACAGATGACACCATCTACATCTTGCAGGACATAAGTTAAAATGGCTTCAGAACAGCCTGTGCCATATAACAACACCCTGTGATAAGTTTGTCCAGGCTAAAACTCATCAGAAAATGTTTAAAAAGCAAAAAAAAAACTGACAGGTTCATGTGTAAACATATAGTTCTCAACAGCATGAATATCTGCTGCACCGGTAGTACCACGAGATGACATACTAGTATACAGTCAAGGAAAGTTAAGGGGTAATAAGGAAATACATGCAACAACAAACAATAGCAAAATGACATCACCTGCTAGACACTCTTGAGGTAGATGACTCTGAGACTTCCTGAACGGTGTAGGTATCACAACCTGGCTAGGCACTAGCTATAATAATGCTAAACCAGTATAAGTGAGTCTCAGCTCTACCTAGCTGCTATACTTGCAGAAGCAAGAGCGTTCGACCCTAAAGGGGACGCAAGGAAAGCAAAGATCCACAAATAAGTGCTGATCAACCCTGATCAAATGTGATGAAACACGAAGTAAACGTGAAGAAACGCGATGGAATGCGGTGAAATGCGATGAAATTCGAAACGCGCTGAAGGCGCATGCGGGAAAGCGAAACGCGATGGTCGCATGAAGCATGGGAAAGTAGCGTGCGAAGTGTGCAAGTGTAAAGAGGGTGTATAAATGATGCTGGGATGTGAACCAAGGCAAAGAGGATGGATGCTGGACGGATAATAGATGGATAATGTGATTGCCACTAGCTATAGACGGATGCTAGGGACTACAACGACGGATACATGCATTGCATGGAACTAACTGGTGATAGATGGTGACTGCCAGAAGCTAAGTTGTAAAACAGACATGGCAACCCTAGTCGCACATAAGCGCCTTCCCAGGGCTCGGAAGCGAATCAGGAGCGCTCTAAGTATGTAAATGATGTAATATAAGGGTCCATAATGAAATAATAATTGTATGATGCCAAAACATAGTCAGAATATAGTAATAAATGGAATGCGACGCACCAGGAACTGGCTGGACAATGGATGAATGCTCCTGCGATGATGCGCACTAATCGTGATGAAACGCGAAGATGCGCGGTGAAATGCGAAGATGCGCAATAGAACACGAAGATGTGTGAGAACACGAAGATGCATGGTGAAATGCGAAGATGCACAATGGAATGCGAAGATGCGCGGGTGAAATGCGAAGATGCGCGAGAACGTGTGCTAAGCGCGAGCGCGGAAAGTGTCTTGAGTCTGGCGCGTTATTGCAGGAAGCTGCACATAATATGTGGAATCACTCTACACATGATGGTGATGTTGTGCTGTGAAGCCCAGTTGTCATGAGCCGTAAAATAGGCCAATACCAGCCTGTAGAGAATTGAGTCTCTACAACAGTTATCCAAAAACCAGTCAACTAGATGAAACATCCAACACTAAATTAAAGGTATCTGATATATATAAGAGATGAGGATGGATCAAGAAAACAGAAAACATGTCCAATATGACCAGCAAACGTACTGTCACTGCAATTTTCTTCTCCTTCAGTCCAGTAAACAGCTTCCCCGATATCGAAGTAGACAACCATTTACAGAACAGAAATCAAGAGCCAATTGCTGCAACTTTTTCAAGGATATAAACAACATCAGAGAGTTCTACACAAAAGTTGTAGACAAAGACATAGAACCAGAAGTCAATTTTCTCCTCCTATACAACATCAAATTACATGGAACCCCACTATTCTGATACTTGGTGATCAAACGGATTAATAAAGGGAGACTTGAGAGTTTGGAACGAAGAGACTATATGTCAGCCATCAAAGCAGTCGATCAGTAAGACTTCTAACACAAGGGTCAACTGAAAACAGCTCACTATGATTTACATAGGATCAAACAACATATCAAACCTTACCTACAAAACGAGGAAGAGGAGTCAGAGGATACTAATCTAGAGGAAGAGAAAAAGAAAGTACAAGCGGATAATCACCTGCATTGGTTCAAGAGGATGGACAGAACAATACAGTATTACACGTGTATCACTATCATTCCAACTATACTAAGTCAGCAACACAAGGATTATTGAAGGGCTGCAACAAAGACATAAGCAAAAAGGAGTTTACAGAACCCCTAAAACACAATTGCCTCTGACAGTCCACCACAAAAACATGGTCTAACATGGTTAAATATATGAATGGTTACTTTGACTTGCTTAGCCCAGAAATCGAGGCTATGATACTTGACCAACTTTGCATGCCTGACCTTGCTATATTTTCACAAACTAGGATCCAAAACCAACTTGGAATCACAGATTACATTGACAACCGACATAACAACCTGCTCAACCAATTCATCACCAACATCCCCCTCTTCATTGACCTCCTTGAGTGCACTGGATCTGTGATCTCTGGTTCCAGTGCAGTCAATCTTATTCTGCCCAAGTCAGAGGAGTTCAAAATAGATGACATGGACATCTACACTACAGAGAAGTATGCAGAAGTGGTGATTGAATACCTCAAAAAAGAAGAGAGTTATGAGGTAAACAAAGATTCAAATGAAAGACAGAATACAACAACAACGCAATAAAGAGAGTGGTCAAGCTCAAAAATGGAAAAAAGAAGATAGATGTCGTGATAACCCATTGGAATTGCATAATTATCCCTATCCTGCAGTTTCACTCCACCCTGGTGATGAATTACATCACAGCACACACAATCGTAAGCATGTATCCCAACTGGACCTGCGCCAGAAAGGGATTTGTGCATCCACAAATGTATCTTGACGACAAATCCAACACCCACACAGTAGAAGCCCTCATGAAATACACTCGCAGAGGATTCAAATTGTTCTCAGAACCATTTGAAATTGAACGGCATGAATGCAATAGCAGTGCCACTTTCCCACACACCACACGGACAAAAATAGACCAGAAAATGTTTCACTGGAACGTGGCATCAGGATTAACATTCAGCGCCACAAACATCGCTTGTGCAGACATGCCTATCATCGTATGGTCATTGAAAGGATTAGATTGTGACCCCAATGGAGACAAAGAAACGAGCCCATCGATATTAGTAGCAGCTTGAAGTTAGCAGCAGCCAAGAGAAAGGAATATCAGATTAGAAATTTTTATGGACACTCGCAATTTGAACTGTCATCTTAGAATCCTCAGGGAAGCTAGACAATGACTGGGATTGCTGAAAAGTTCACATGGTTGTTTGCCATTGTGCAGAGGGTACAGGGATGCCTGGAGGGCCATGGCAAATGTCATTGCAAGATGTTTTCTATCACGTCCGGCTGTTGCCGAGATGGTCTGACAGTGATGTGTCAATTGTTGTGGCACACAACAGTCTAAATCAGGTAATATCTCAGTTCTGCAAATTTTGTGATGACCTACTAGGGAGTCCGCCCAGCTCTCTCAGGCTGTTGGAGTCAGGTACATTGGACTAGGTATGAGTGTAATCAATGTCAATCAACCAACATCGGTTCATAGACACCACTCGGCTTTCGTCATCCCATATCCAAGTCTTTTTTACCAAGACTGACTCGGAGATGGTGACCCTGCTTCATTTCTTCGTGAACAAGCTCACAAAGTGTTAGGATGCAATCTCTTATAGCTCCCTCTCCCATCACTCGCATGTGCTCGCCTCCAGCTCTTAGATGTCTAGATTCTCACTATCATGATAGCAGCATGTCTGGAGTCCAGTGTTGCATGCCTTCTAAGAGAACGGCTTATGTGAGTCAATTTCAATTTTGCTGACCATGAACATTCAAGGTGCACTACTAACTAGCAGTTCCTGCTGCCACTCTGTACATTATGTTCCTATTGTGATGTTTTAATTTAGTCAGTCTCAGGCTGATCCAAATCTGCCCACTGAGGAGGCCACCTGCTCGGAATTTACCTGACGCCTGTCTCTTGGCCCATGGGTGGCGCTAAGTACTGTAAATGTTCTCCGACTTTGGCCCACTTATTCTTCCACTATGATCAGGAAAGAGAGACCAATGAAAGCATGCCCAGGAGAATTTGACTACCAGGATGCTCGCCATTTCAAGCACACTCACGTCGGTATATGGGATCTCTATGAGGAACACCAATCACATTTGCCACACATACCAACCTCATCGATATTGGAGACTTATATGCAGATAATCCAAAGCTTTCCGCTTATAGTTTGTATGTTGAAGGATGTACTCAGCATCGAACGATGCTCCATGCTTCTCCCCACATACCTGGTAGTAGAAGTTTTAACTTCCCTCATACCCGCTGTTTCCCTGTGGTGCATCATAACGATGTTGGCAACTTCCTTGTACATTCAGAACATCATTGTGCAGGTACTCTGGACAACTGCTTCACCTTGTAATGTTCTTTCTACTTTTATCTGCACTGCTAGCTTATCTTGCACTAGGTGGAGAGCGCAATGGAGATGTGTACTGTGGACACAATGGTGCTCATACATTTTGTGGTGGCACATCTTATATGCACAATCGCTATGTGTTTTCTCAAATACTCCCAAGCCTGCATAACATGCCCTCTGAGGTTGTACACCAAATAATTCTACCATGAGTGCTTATTCCACTCAATTGTCCACTTTGACTTGCCTACATTTGGGGACCATTACAGCTCGGTCACAAGTGAACTCAATGGGGGATTGGCTTATTGGAACAATTCCTCAGTTTGGAGCACTATCGAAATATCGACGAACATCACAATGATACTTATTTGTCTGCTCTCTCAACTTTTGGTTCTGATTACAGTCGTGTGGGAACAACAGGATGGTCTACTTCTAGTGGTTCTCAGCTTTTTACAATATATACTGCCCTGGGATAGCACAGGAAAAGCAGTAGTTAGATCATTAGGTATGTCAACAGTTGATGCTTCTAAGCCTTGTCTAAGCCAGATAGTTTAGGCCGCAAGAACAACCAATGAGGATTTTGTTTGCATGAATGGTCTGAAGGAATTCATTACTGCGCCCTTACACTGCCAGGAGCTTGTTGCAGGCAACCTCGGTGAATATATCAGTGCATGTATGTTGATGCACCTTGCTGGATAATCTCATGCTGAATTTGTGGAGACCAGGATTTCACGAATCTGTGCAGTGCCTGGGAAAAGATGCGGTTGAATTCCCAGAGTTGAAGCAATGTCATTTTTTCAAAGAGTATCTGAGCATCACATTCATCCTCCAAGAAACAATGCATGTGCTACCTCAGGTACATGGAGTTGACCTCAGAGTTGACGAAGCCACTAAATCAGTTAGATTGCCTTCACGTTGCATGTAGTGAAAAATCCAATGGCCACTCCCCTCTACTTGGCATCACTCGTATTGATCAAGCAAGCCTTTAATCCATTCAGCAACACAGTTTTCTCGACATCCAGGATGTTATCCATGCTTGCGACCTATTTGTCTATGGCACATAATGTATATGAGATGGAGGATATACAGAATAGGGTTGTGGATGGCACAGAACCATTCCCGAAGAACCAGCAGTCTCTTGCGCGTGGTATTTCTGTTGAGTTCAAGTTGGTTGTTATCCGTTACTTCATAGAATCATTTCTAATGTATGTATGTCAGGAATGTTTCATTCCACTACCCTGGTGCAGACAGATGTGCTCTGCGGGATGTATCATTCAATATTGGGGCTGGCCAGCTTTGCGTGAGTTCTGTAAGGCAGCCACTTGAGTTCAAAGGGGAACTGATTGAGAGAGAGTGAGTGAAGGGGAGTTGTTCACTGGGGATACGTAAAGTAAGGACATGCTTTTATATCTAGTGAGTGGCTATGACAGTAACTGCTATAGCCGGTGAGTACCGTTGCCCAGACGTATCAGGTTGTTTTTGGAATTTTCAATTTTTGCATGAGATACTTTTCTGCCCACTGCACAACAATACAAGGAAAGTTTATAAAAATGTGCTCGATAATTGGAAGCTACTAAGACTGATGAGTACTGTGGTATGATATGGAATGAAGAAGTTTTGAGGTGTTTAAGATCGAAAATTAGCAAAGGTAAGTGAGATAGTGTAGTATGAGAACTTCGACGGCTCGAATAGCTAATGTTTGAATCCTGGAATGTGTTGTTCGAGTTCTAGGGCCTTGCAGAATTGATTGCAGTCATGAAGGGTCTGAAACAGCTGAATTTGGTCTGGGCCTTTATCCCAATAACCCGAGTCTTGACTCTCACTAGTAGTGGTAGTAGTCAGATATGGATGTGCTAAAGATGGTAGCGGCTGCAAAAGGAACGCACATATGAGCTTGAGGATCGAATAATGTGACACTATGGTCTGGAGCTATAACACCTGTGAAGTCCAAAGTTAATTACTTGTTCAAAATCAAAAATACAACTTGATGTACCTTGAATGTCAGATATCAAGGTCTCAAAATCAGAGTCTACAAGAACATGGTGTGAGTAGGCATCCACCACACATCCAATCATGTCCTCATTGTTTCCTGGTTGCTCGTTACCAGAAAATTTCACCTCCCAATACAGAGCACCTGAAGGAAGGAGTGGTGTTGCAAGGAAGACATCATATAAGAGACTTCAATTGTTGTCTGTTCCATCAGTTGGTGTGGGTGGCAACAAATCTGTGAGCTTTCCTATAAATGCTCCCGCGACATTCCATTTGATTGCTATGAGGTATTGCAAGGAGTCTGAATAAGTAATAAACAATGTAAATAGATAAAACACACTTACAGGGTAGGCCTTTGACACTGTGAGCAAGTGCATGTTTATAGAATGAGTCCATGAAGTACTGGGCTTTGTGTAGAAGGCATAGTTCATCTGATAGATCTTTCATGTTGGTGTTGCTCAACGAACCGATGGGCTTGCACTGTAGGATTGCATAATCAAGTCCTTTGTACCATCCCTTAAAGTTATGAATCAATAATGCAGCGTGGCAGTGGCCCAATTTGAACTTACTTGAATGGCAAGCTTCGTCAGTCCTTGTCCAAGGTATCCACCACCCAGTTGTTTTGCATGATGTTGCATCTGCCAGTTTTGTGCAATAGATATCTCCTCTGGATCTCCACAGTGTATAGGTTCAACTGTCCCATCTGCAGCAATTGTACAGGTGGTTTGCTGAAATTTGAATGTTTCGAAGCTCAATTGTGCAGAGCCTTGAGCTGATGGTCGGCGTTGATATTCACTCTGATAGAGAGCACGTTTCACAGATGGGCCAGGGGTTGCAGATACCAAATCCTTACCTTGAAAAAGAAATCAGTTCCCAACACCAAATTCAGCCAGCTTAAATGACTCACTGTTAGATCGTTTTCTCTTCCAACTTGGAGCACTCTTCCGCGCTCTTGACTTGCCCTTCAAGTTGCGATGAATCTCCATAATATCAGGTGTGTCTTCAGCCTCTTCATTATCCTGTGACAAGACTTTATTGGTAATGGTGTATCTCGCTGGATGGACAGTTACTTACCCATTCAATTTCGTAGACATAAATGCATAAGGTTATTCTTGGCACCTTTGCAGAGCCATCTTTGTCAGATAGTACACACTTATGCTTGAGTCTCCTCAATAACAGCAGTGCCCCCAGGCCCAGATCCTTTGGCAGTACAGAATGTGGAAGCCTCGCTATCAAGAAAATGTCAGCAGTGGGGCCTAACATAGATAACTTGAAGACATACAATTTGAACATTGAATCGAGAATTTCCGAGGGGATTGGATCTGTGCTCTGCAGTGGTATGGTGCAATACATACCCTTGGACTTCAATAGCAACTGCTGAAGAGCACTTCATGCTGATTCATTGGCTGGAAAGGTACAGTGCAAAGGAGGAATTTTTGCCTAGTGTAGTATATGAGTTCTCAACTGGTACTGAGTGAAATGATACTGCTTACTCTCTTTGCAGTAACTTGTTTATTTTGAGCTGGATAAACCCACAATGAAAAATCCACATCAACCTGTGAATTTTTTGCTCTTGCTTTCAGAGCAGAAAGCTTTCGGTTGACTTCTGAAGCACTCGATAGTGATGAATTCTGAGGATGGGGCTGGTTTAGACAATGCTCTGATGCAATGCTAGTAAAGCCAGATCTGTGGTCCAAGATTGTTGTCACAGTTGAACGAGTTGTATTTCCCACACTTGAACCATGGCCAAGGATTTTTGCCGATTCAGATGCTACACCATGATGCAACATAAGTATCAACTAATGCAGTACTACTTTGCATGGTGACATACATGGATTTGATAGCACAGCTTCACTGTCATGGTAGCCAGGCTGGAGAACTTTGCAGGGCTCACACAAAGTGGATCGAAGGAAGTCATAGCATACCCCACAGTGTTTGCACTGTGGTTTGTCCTGTAGATGATCTGAATTAGTATAGGTTCTCGTCACGTAGTAGATTTGAAATGCACATAGACAGCAGTACATTCAGCTTCTGTGGCTTCCCAGAGCTTTGATCATTTTCCACATTGTTGGCCATCCATGGCAGGAAAGTTCCTCGAGCAACCTGAACATTGTGCCATGAACAAGGCTAAGAAGAAACGACAGTTGAAAATAGGATGCAGAGCACAAGCTTAAATATTGTACACCACAGCCTTCAAGTGCTAACATTGTTTGGTACCACTTTGTTCAGTTTTACGTTAAGTCTTTAATCTGTGTTACATATTTTGTAGGTTTTTGATACTAGATCACCCTCTAGCTTTCAAAACTGTCTATTTGCTATGAAATACAAGCCCTCTATAACCTAAATCAGAGGGAACATAGCAGAAAAGATGTTCCACACATTGTGAAAGGATAACTCCTTGAAACCAAGGTTCATGAAAATGGTCTGTGCATGATTCTCATATTTGACAGAAACAAAACAAATAAGATCCTCGCCACCTATACTCTCCATCAGCTGCCTTACCACCTCACAGTCAACTACTTGTAGGCAGTTCTCAGCTTGATACTCAACATGAAGGGCAAATGCAACATTGGGAGAAACACCTGATGGAAGTTTCTTGGAAGAATCCTTACGAACACAGTGATTATTTAACTGCTCCTGAAGCTGATTCAGTTCTTGTTGAATTAGTTTTGGCCACAGCCATTGAACTAGATCACTATAAGCGAGACATTAGTGATTTCATACAAGAGCTCTAGCTTAAAATCCACTTACTACTGTCTTAGGTCCATTTCGTCATAGATGCCACTGCCTGCTTCCCAGAATATCTTGACATTGTCTCCCCACTGAAGACGGAGATGAAGCCAGCCATGCTCAATGGTTGTATTGTGGACACTCTTCAAAAACTTATGTGCAGGCAGCTTGTCCAATGACAGATGGGGGGAGAAGTGTTCCCTAGTATGATATAATAAGTGTCGACATTAGAAATATAAACACAAAATCAACTACCGAAGTGCATTTGCAAATCCATAAATTTCCGTAGTTTTGCTACCACAATCAGTTGTCATCTGTATTGGCATGCCTTCAAATGTGACAGTGAGCTGGTAGTACATAGATCTGAGAATGACGATATAACAAACCACCAAGCTGATAACAAAGAGAAAGATACAAATAAGCAATTCCATCCTTAAGATGGTTGTTTGGCAAGACCCAGATACCAAGCCATTTGCCCAACCACACATCACAAATTCCCCAAATTGGAAAGCCAATTTGAGTAAGCTTATCGTGACCATCACCACTCCACTCATGGTGTGGGCCAAGCACAACCAAGGGCTTCTGAGACAACTTCTTGCTGGTAGGTTGGTGAGCCACGAAACCTTCAGGTTCTTGCAACATCATCTGGTCTCTGATGTATTTGCTGTGCAAAGGTCCCTTGCAGCTCAGCAACGATAACAACATGTAGAATGTACTAACCATGGGAGCATCACTCCAGTTTTGTTCGCAATGAGTTCCTTCACAACCCTCGGCCCACAACAACCAGAAGGATCATCTGCAAGTTGGTCTAGCACAAGTTGGCGTTTGGTGACTTTGGGGAGTTGAGTTGCTGTTAAGCAGCTACCAAACAGTCCCAGTTCTCTTCTATGATGAGCAACTGTTGCTTCACTGAAGATTCATTTATAAACAAGCTAAAGTTTATGTCGAATGTGCCAAAACAAAGCTCACCTCATTTTGATGCCATGTTCAGCTTGTAATAGCTTGCTTAAGAGTTTATGATCTGAAATATTCCGCCTGTGATATTCACAAAGAAGGTCAGCAACCTTATGATCACCCTTGGGAGCTGAAAAACATGCTATCAAAGACTTGTTTGCAGTGCAGCACAGGAAAGACTTACGACAGTCCTTATGTTGGTTTTGCCCGCTAGGATTTGTTGAATGGCATGTATAATATCCGTTGTCGTTCTCGTCTTCACTACCATTGACCTGCATCCTTGGAACAACAGAGATAACGATAGTAGAATAATGAACTAATGTTTGGTTGTGCTGAGCAACGGCTGAAATTGAAAATTCCAAAAACAACCTGATACGTCCGGGCAACAGTAGGTGAGGTAGTACTGTAGATCGGTTCTGAACCGAATTCTGTAGCCAGACATCACCAAAAGTCCCAAATCTAGATATGGCAAGTGCTTGCCATATCATATCACAACACCGGGTAACAGATCCATCAGACGCATCACGTACCACCAGGTCAAATTTGTCCAGATATTGTATACTCTTGAAACTGATCGACTGCTTGCTGACCATCATTCTGCTGAATTTTCCGCCACTCACTGGCTATATCTAAGTCTCGCTAACCTTCCTTTATCTAGACATTATAAGACCCAGAAACTAGTTTGATGCTCAATGTCGTGTCATCTGCTGGCTGTGTCTAACTCATGCTAAACTAGATATTGCAAGACTCAGAAACTTGTTCGACTCTCGATCACCAGTCACCTTCTGAACATCCCATCATCTGCTGACTACATCTGAGTCTTGTTGAACTTGCATCATCTAGGTATTGTATGAGCAAGGAACACTCAGCTGCTGAATGACTGAACATATGCTGGTTCCTGCTGCCACCCTTATCAGGTCGGTCATACAATATAAGCACATATCATTTTACTTGTACAGTAGCTGAACATGTACAGACAGCTCATAACAGAAAATATAGCTGAGAATGATCGCAGAAAGCATCCAAGATGAATATCAAAGACGGCTGGGCAAACAGATGAGATACTACTAGCTTTGAGTGATGGCATGTGCAATGAACGAAAGGAGGGCATAATCATGTCAAAACTGCATCATTGGTTCAGATGAGTCACTAGGCACAGTAAGAGTAAGAACTCATGAGATAATACAGATCATTTCCTGCCCTTGTGTGTCTTCTTTGAGGTCATGCCAGTAGTCTTGTGACCCTTCTTGGCATGTTTTGGCAGAGCAGGCACGTCGCTCTCCTCTTCAGTGAGAGGATCGTCATCTTGGAATTCCTCCAACGTTCATTTTGCAGACTCCATTTCTGGGTCAATGGAATGAGATGTCGCAGATGGCAGTGGGGATTCACGTTACAGAACAATGTAGAGTAAACTCGAACATTCTGATGCGCAGCTGCCATATGCATTTTGTGCTGTCTCTGCATCACAACGAGGTCATCGTCTTGATCTTCTTCAGTCAAATCAATCATGACGAGGCCCATCTTGTTACCAAATACCACTCTTCACAAAATCAGCACGCTGTGTCAGGGTAAGAGGAGAAATGGTATCCAACCTGTTCCACCACTGAAGCAGCGACTCTGCCCATGTTTGATCAGGTGCCTCTCGGATTGCCTTGATGAGGCGGGTGTATGCTTCACTGTACTTATAATAACCATCAGTTTCCTGCCACTTGTCACGGGAGGTGATACCAAATTGGCTCTACAACATTTGTTAGATAGTCATTGAAATCTACTGGAGCACATACCTGGATGAACACATAGGCAATATGTTCAGGCTCAACCTTTTCCATGCCGTGTAACTTGGCGTTACAACCACGAACAGGGTTCATCTCTCCATCCGCAGTGAGCGCAGATGACGGAGATGTAAATATATGGCGGAAAACCTAAATGATACTACATGAGATGTTGTTGTTGAGACAATATTAAGTTTACCCGTTTCAAATAATAGCCCTTTAAAAATCCCTCCTGAACGTTGTCTGGGTCAAAGTCTTTTCCTGGTGGAGAACCTTCATATATAAATGCAGGCCATACAGCAGAGTGGATCTTGATAACCCCATTTTGAAGTTCGGCTTGTACCCTGAAAGTCGTCAATAAGATGAATGATCATATGTTTCATATGTACTTTGTAGGGTCCTTGTGATATGCTTTTGCATGCTTAATGGGGCACAGCATTGCTACGAGTTGAGGGTGATTCACACCAAGCAGCGTGTGGGATTTGTTGTCCAAGTAAATTGGAGGTTCCAGCCCCTTGTCTGAAGGATCTGGAGCTGCATACTGCACTATGCAATTCTTAAGATGGCTGGTGTCGTCTGAGTGCACCTGACCCATAATGGCCTGCATCTGTTTAGGTTTAAAGATATGATCATCGAGAGTATATTAGTAGTACCAGGCCAAGACTTACCTCAGCAAGGATAGCATGCAGCTCTGCCTGTTGTTTGAGGTTTCCGTGCGCAAGTGTGTGCAAGTACGGGGCTCCAAGTAGGATCTTTGAATAGTTTCGCATGTGTCATTCTTGGATATCTTTGCTCCTGTAAACATGATGGTCAGGAAGCAAAAATAATGATCTGGAGTCATACACATGAGACAGGACTTGGTCCCACTGTGCCTTGACATCTTCATCTTCCGATCTACTTGATACCTTATAAGCTTCTTCCTCTTCCATCAGCATCGCAATATGGAATGTATCATTTAAGTTACAAAACATATCGATGGCACGAGGGATCCAGCGTGCAAAGTGCAAGCACTGTTCCCTTGCAGTGATGATACCTTTCCTATTGGTAAAAGGTGATGCACTGTCTTTTGCATAGTAGTACTACTAAGTAGTAACTTACTGTTGGTTATTCACCATGCTGCGAGTACAATGGATCAGGTCAGTTAGTATACCATGCAACTACTGCCAGTGGCACGTACTTGTTACGCTTCACCGTGACTTTGCCAGTGGGATCTGAATTGATGATGATGAGGTATCCAAGCTGGAGGCCAACTCCAAGTCAGACTCGGAGTCGCCCAACTCGGATGGTGTCATTAAGCAAGTGGCTGCACTGGAAGATCTGTGAGGGGACATGAATGAAAATGTGGGGAGATGTTTGCATAAAACACTCACATTATTACTAGCCTTATTGTTGCAGTACCATACCACCCGTCACTGCGGCCACATGTCATGCACTTACCAATTTTGTCCATAGTAAGGTTGCCGCTCCTGCTAGTATCATTTTTCAGGGAAGGTTGGAGGTGGCGTGCTAGTAATCCAGATCATACCTTATGATAAAATAAATGAGGAGTGACGAGATGCTGGTTGCTCACTGTTGCCCAAAGTTAAATCGATGAACCCAAATGAGCTTGCTGTGCTCCTTGGAACTTGGTAGATGACGAAACTTCAGGTTTACAATGCCTGTCTGACATTCAAGATGTCACACTTTGGGATCCGAGAGTGGTACATTACAATGCAGGGTCAATAAGGACCAACAGAATTTCTGTAATAGAGGTTTAAGTCCCATGATAATATAAGAGTCACCGCCCATACACTCAGGCTTGACTCAGAGTAAGCAACTTGAAGAAACATGTCATCTAACTTGGACGCCCATAGTGATCATGATGACCCCCTCCTCTCCATCGTCGACTTGGACGCCCATAGCAATCATGATGACCCCCTCCTCTCCATCGTCAACTTGGAGGACCGCTCAAGTACTCAGAGGTCTACTCCGGAAAGTCATTGGGGATGCCCCGGTGGGTTTGGCTATGGGCAAGGCGCCCCTGTATTTTCCTGTGGATGCTATAGGCATAATGTGGCTGAAGGATTTGAACTTGGACCTTCACCTGGAGCTGAACAACTCGGATATGAACAACTGGAGCCAGTATGTGTCTATGGATTATAGGTAGCCATTTTGACAGCTCCGATTTTTCAGCAGTTGGAAGCTCCGAGTCAAGATGGTGATCTTGAAGATGCTGATAAGTCTTATGCAAAGCGAAAGAGGTCTGAAGATGACGACGTGAGTACACCCAGCCCAGTTTTTCGACTGATGCACTCACCACCACATGCAGACTCTGTGCAATTTCGGTGATGATATTACTAACATGCGGGCATCATCAGCACCTCTCATTGAACGTCCACCTGAGAAACGTAGGAAGATCAGAGGACATATCGAATTATTTGAAGGGGAATTGCTGGCAAAGGTCATGCAGGAATTCGTGGGAGTGTGTGAGGCTATAAGGAACATGGAAAGAGTCATTGACAGGCAGCATGAAGTTCTTCTTGAACTCTGTAACGCTGTTGAAAACCATGGGATGTGAATCATTGTAGCATTATGGTATTGACTCGCCATACTAGTGTACTATCAATCAGTATTGACCTGTAGTATGATTCCCGAGACGTACTGTCAATTGAGATGTTCATATGAGGGGCGCTCAAAGTTAAAACGCCCACTGCGCCCAAGCCCAACGCCCAATGCCCAACACCCAACCTCGTGACCGAAATGAGTATACCCAGAATAAATAGAAGTAAATACAAAGTAAACCTACTATTATCAGATGTTATATAAGCAAATCTTATTGCATTGTCACAGCAGTCCAGGTAGAGCTCTATGCTGCAGCTATGACTCGTACAACTCTACATTACCAATATCTGCAACCCACATCCTGCATATGATCTTACGCTAACTGGTGCACTGAATGACAGTACTAGCAGGGAGATGATGTAATGCTTAATATTCATAGGTATACCTTTGTATTTACTTCTATTTTAAGTTATTCTAGGTATACTCATTTTGGTCATGAGGTTGGGTGTTGGGTGTTGGGCGTTGGGCGTTGGGTGTTTTAACTTTGAGCACCCCTACTGAACAAAAAATCCGGGAATTGGCCAGGGCCCAGTCTGTGCGAGGTTTCAAGTTGGCAGAGTCTGACTGTCAGCAGTTTCTGTAGAGTATTGTGGGAGTTTCCTGTCAGTGTGTGTCAGCTGCCCAACTTGGTCTGCCCACCATCTTACATAATTTGCTGATTCTATCATTGGGAAATCATCGAGTTCCATAGGTGGTCCTTGATTGCCTTAACTCACACAATAAGGCAAATTCAAGACCATTTTTTACACTTAAACTAAGGAGAAAAAGTAGATCCATTTTGCATCCAAGTTGCAAGTTGGACTGTCAGGCAGTGTCTCGCATGGTGCCGTGCGAATTCCCAGGCAAGCTGACAAAGTTTCATTGGAGGTAAAATATAGTTTTTGCAGGTTTAATCTGTGAGACTATTTTGACTACCATGACCGTGCACAGACACCAATTGCACACTGTTGTGATTACGTGGCTTCAAGCCCCTCTCTTGGTATATATCGGGCACCTGCGCTCAGGTGAACTGCATCTTTCCACTTTACTGCCATTCAGCAGAAAATTTTTCGCTACATTTGAACTCGCTGAACTCGTTCGATCTTTATATTCATCTTATATGGATTCTGGAGCTATTAATTCGCAAACTCAAACTAGTGAAGACTCTCAGACTCATTCTAATCGTCATTCTGAACAATGAAGCCCCTCTCCTCACAAAAGCTCTTTCAACCCTGACTGTTTAAGACTAGTGGGACTTTACAGATGTGGATCCCTTACTAAAACCAATGCCATCCTCAAAATATTCAAGCTTGCATCACATGTTAATCAGAGCGAGTTCAGAGGGCAATCAGTTGCCAAGCTCGTTGCACCTTACCACTGAATGCTTGACTCCTTTGAAAAGGAAATTATTAAAGCTGGAAGACAAGATCATGAGGACAAAGAAGAAGATTCGGAAGATGGAAAAGGTTCAGGAAGTGACCAAGATAGCGCAGTCCAGTCGGACAATGAAGATTCCAAATAAAACTCTAAGCCAGAGGATTATGGATCGAACTCTGCTTCAGAGGATGACAAGCCGTTGCTCAAAAAGCAACAAAAATTTAAACTTGACCTCTCAAATCTCTCAGATCTGTCTGTTGTTAGAAGGTTGAAGAAACTCCCTCTCTCACTTTGAAAGACCAACTCTATTCTCACGAATTGGGCTCACAACCCCAAACATGTCAAATGAAAATGGCTTGAGTTGCCATCCATCCCAGAGTTCCCTGAGTCTGAGCTTTACAACATCATCCAAGGAAGAGTTGTCAACTTTGACATTGTCTTTCCAGGATGGTACTCAGATGAACCAGAACATGACCATGAAGAAAAACTTGGAAAGCTTAAATTCAAGGTCAGAGGAGAATCTGAGCCATCTAAATCTGTGTGAAGCTCCCAAGACTGGACTGTCGCATACTCCCTCTTCGCTCATGCAATGTGATTCACTTTCCCGCATCGGATCAATGAACTCGATGACTATGGAAACTACATTCATCAGAAGTTCACCCAAAATGTTACAAAGTATCACTCACACATTATCGCCTTTGATAAAGCAGTCAGAAAATGTGTCAGCCAGAGGAGAGACTTACAGCTCACCGACTTTGACCTTTTCTCAGACCTCTATGAAGGTCATTTCTCCCTCTCTGGTCGCTGCACCAATGAGGAAGGAAACTCAAGTGGTTCAAAGCGCCGAAGAGGCGTTGACTACTGCAAGAGATGGAATTTCAAAACCTGTAGTTGATCTGACTCGACCTGCAACTATCACCATATCTGCGCAAAATGTGGGAGTTCAGAACGTCCTGAAAAGAACTGCCTTTCACGTTCCTCAAACTGATTCTGTCATCAAGCGCCCTTGCTATTTACATGGGATGGCATGGTTCATTGATGAGTCGTCTTTCAGTCCTACAGCTAAATCTTCTTTATATGCAACCCCTTTGCCTTCTCCTGGAACTTGCGATTACTCAGAAACAGCCTTAGCCTCACTCAAATTGCGCCCTGACATTTTCACTATTGTCACACCAGTTAACATCGCCGCTTTTAGTGAGCTGCTTAAAGACCACCCAAACCATCCTTTTGTGGATTCTATTCTAAAAGGTCTGAGTGAAGGGTTTTGGCCCTGCACAGATACTGCTATGGATGGCTATCCTTTAACTTGGGATAATTCTTATCGCCCTCTCAAGAATGAAGAGCATTTAGCTTTCGTTCAGGAACAAGTTGATGTAGAGGTTCAACTTGGCTGGTTTTCACATTTGTTTGGTCCAGACCTGCTTGGTGGCATGTACAGCACACTGATTCATGTTGTCCCAAAGCCTAACTCAACTAAACTTCGCCTTGTCGTAGATCATAGTGCAGGGAAATTTTCCTGAACTCGATGATTGATCTTGATGACTCATTGGGTATCAAACTAGACGGGATGCATTCTCTTGGGCTCAGCCTTCTTCAGTTTTGTTGAGAACATGGAAATGTTCCTCTAGTTGTTTTCAAATCCGATGTCTCACAAGCCTATCGCTGTCTCCCAATGCATCCTCTTTGGCAGTTGAAACAAGTCATTACAATCGACAATAATTGTTATGTTGATCATTGCAACAACTTTGGAGGATGCGGATCAGCTCTCATCTGGGTCTTGTTCATGTCTCTCGTAACATGGATTGCTAGTGTCATCATTATGATAGAACACTTGAAGCTCTACATGGACGACTCATTCTCGTTTGATTTGGAGGGTAATGTCCTTCTATACAAACCTTATGGTTCTTACCTGCCTCAGAAGCAAGTGCTTTTGCTGCAGCTCTGGGACAAACTGGGCATCCCTCATGAACCTGCAAAGCAGGTTTTTGGACGACAACTCACTATAATTGGTTTTGTTGTAGACCCTAACAGGATGGTTATTTCAATTCCCGAAGACAAGAAGACAGAGATCATCTCTCTCATTCGTGCTTTCATGGTTCCATGCCATCACCATACCTTGAGAGATTTTCAGCAGATTGCGGGAACTGTCAATTGGCTTTTCAATGTCTTCCCTTTACTGAAACCAGGACTATCTTCTGTCTATGACAAAATGCGAGGCAAGTCTAAGCCTCTTGCACAGATATATATCAACCTTGACATTTTGCGGGAACTAATGTGGTTAACAAACCATATGGAGAACATGCCCGGTGTTCTTCTTCTGGAATCACTTGATTGGTCTTCTGAAACAGCAGAGGATGTAGTCACCATCTACACTGATGCTTCTCTAGTTGGACTTGGGTTCTGGTACCCAGAAATCAACTTTGGTTTTCAATCACAACTCCCTCTGAACACACCTTTGGGTTCTATCCTCTTCTTTAAAGCCCTGGCTGTATGCAGCGCAATCCATTCCCTCACTGACACTGAGCCAATTCCTCGCCACATTGCCATTTTCACCGATAACACCAATACTGTGGACATTTTCAACTCTTTGCAAGCTTCTGCCCCATACAACCGTATCCTAATGTCAGCAGTTGACGTTCTGATCAAACTCAATGTGGATCTTCATGTTTACCACATATCAGGGGCACAAAACAATGTTGCTGATGCTCTGTCTCATTTTGATAACAAATGAGCTCTTGGTTTAGTTCCAGACCTCATCATAGATGATTTTAAACCCCCTCGAGATGCACTGGGGGCTACCAAAACATGACTAATAAGTCTCATGTGTCCCGCGTGTCTAAACAACAAGCGTGGACTTGGGAGCTCTTGCTCCATGAGCATGCCATTGCACTTGGTTTTACTCTCGCTTCTTCAACTTCAGCTTCTTACGACTCTGCTACTGCATCTTACATTGAATTCTGCCGGCTTCACAACATTGCTCTTACACCAACTCCTGATACAATTTCTCTATATGTGGTTTGGATGTCATCTTACATTCGACCACTCTCTGTCAACAGCTATCTCTCAGGTATTTGTAACAAGCTTGAAGATGATTTTCCAGATGTATGCAACGTTCGCCATTCTCATATTGTACAATGGACTTTGGCAGGCTGCAAATGTCATTTCAGTCATCCTGTTAAATGAAAAGAACCCCTCTCTCGTAACAACCTCCACACTGCCTACCTTCATTATCATGAATCCTCAGATCATGATGACAAACTCTTCCTCACCCAACTTTATTTCAGTTTTGAAACCTTGCAGTGACTCGGAGAACTTGTTTGGCTGGATGCATCCAAGCTGCAATCTTATAACCAGGTGCCCATGCATCACACTGTTCGCTTGGACAAAGAATTGGTTGCTTACTCCTTACCTCTGTCTAAGACTGATAAATTTGGTCAAGGCAGTCAGGTTCTTGTTCATCGATCCAAGTTCAATGACAACTGCCTTGTCATTTTCACAAACTATCTTCAAAGTTGAGACTCACACTTCCCTCACTACCCTGAACTATGGCTGCGTCGCAATGGGGAGATCCCTACACAGTCTTGGTTTAATGGGAGGTTTCAAGCAGTTTTTGTCAATCGTGGTTTTAGTGGTCACTCAATGCGCACTGGTGGAGCAACTGCTCTCGCACTGGCAGGGGTCTCTCCCCAACTAATTCAAGCTGTGGGAAGATGGTCATCCGATGAATTCAAAAAATATATTTGGATTCATCCATACATTTTACAGGCTCTCATACACGATTCATCTTCCTGAGCAACAATGCACAAATTTGATTCTCTCCCATCATGATGCCTGTTCCATGCATCTTTCATTTTTCTTTCTATAGTCCTTTAGCGCTCTATACTCAAATTTTGTACTTTTAGCCCCGGTGAACTCAGGTTTGCAGCTGGGAACACTGGGCTTGTTAAATACATTTGTTTTTCGGCAGACACTCTCGAGCTTTAGTGCTGAGAGTGTCACACTCCTCCTATATGGCGTTCTTGGCACAAGACTCACAAGTTGAATGTCAAACTGATTAATCAGAGGTAAAATATAGTTTTTGCAGGTTTAATCTGTGAGACTATTTCAACTACCGTGACTGTGCACAGACACTAATTGCACACTGTTGTGATTATGTGGCTTCAAGCCCCTCTCTTGGTATATATCGGGCACCTGTGCTCAGGTGAACTGCATCTTTCTACTTTACTGCTGTTCAGCAGAAAAATTTTCGCTACCCACCACATATGCCTCACCCTTGTTTTCGTAGAATAGTGCTCTATACTTATCTTTGGGCATGACCTCTGGCTTTATTGGAATTTATTCCCTCACAATCTATCATTCATGGCACTTTACTGGTGCCAGATTATGATAACAATAGTGATTTTTTCCTTGTCGATCTTGTCAATACAGATATGTTCCTCTGTGTGAAGAGTTTGAGGTCTTCCTAGGGTAGAGAGGTACACACATGGGTGAGTCAAGAAGATGCATTTCATGTATGGATGAATGACTTGGTTGGATGTACGGTAATAGATAATGGCACAGCAGTTTTTGTTTGAAGGAAATTAATGAACTAGTGGTCTTTTCTTGGTGCTGTCTGTCTCTTCTGGACTGCAATTGTAAATCACTCCATTCTTATTATATTACAAGCCAAAAAGTTTCTTCCTGCTTCAACATTAAATCTCCTCACAAAAAAAAATAGCTTGCAAACTGGCAATGTTCAAGCCTTGTTTGAGGTATGGGGGGCAATTGACCTGGCTGTCATGGGTTCGAAGGTCTCAAATGCAGACAATGCAAATCCTCTCACAACTCCACCTTTCATCATTGAACCAGATCACATCCTTGCAGCCCTCAAGGCATACCTGCCTTCCTCTGGCAGTGGTTGCTCCTCTTCTTCCTTGGCACTATCCCCTACCAGCAATGAGACCATGTCCAAGGTCTGTAATCTGGGCCTCCAAGTCAGACTGGCTCTCCTATGCATACTTCTTGCATCAAAGTGGATGGAGGCCACTTTGTCTCTCTCTTCCTCTACCACCTCAACACCTACCAAGTCCCCTGTGAAGTGGGCAGGCTCTGTCATTTCTCAAAGAACTGCTGGACTTGACATTGCACAACTTCATGCATACTACTCAACTGTGCTCACATGTGCAGATAACGACATCTTTACACCAGTTTCTAGAAGTGAATTTCAGACCTGATAGGGATGCTAGAGACCATAGGAGTCATGGTATTGAGGTCTGCCACATGGCAACTGCATCTCCATCAAAGACTGGTTGTTGTGCACTCGGTCAAGCTGCATCATTTAGTGGAGTAGCTAAGGGAGCTGCAGCAGGTCAAGACATCAAGCTTGTGGAGACCATTCATGTGGGTGAAGTCCTGTGTGGCCTGGGTATAACCAATCACTCTACTGTCAGTGATGTGCATGAAGAGGAAGTCTGGTGTGACAAACACATTAGCGCTGGGCAGATATAAGCACTTATGGCCACCTTCCCCTTGATATTCACAATGGAGCTAACAGACTGAATAAATTCCCATGACTGCTATTGCTTGTTGCACGCTTATGCAGAATTCAGTCCAATGTCGGTATCGTGCCCCCCCCATGTCCTGTCTATGCCCGCTTACCTCCACTGGTGCATCAATTTCCATTGATTATCGTTGCTAAAGGCTATTGGTGCAGGCCTTATTACATGTGTCCTCGTGTTGTGCAGCACCAGTTCCCCATTTTACCTACAGATACAATGCACCATGCTTATATTGCTACAAGTTTCGCCTACACATTCCATATATTCGTGCATTACAATATAAGGACCAGCAGTAGATAGTTCTTACTTACTTCCCCTCCCCGCAGGCAACTGTCATATAGCGGAGTCACCTAGTAGTTTTCATAGTTTTGTGCAATCGTCAAATCCCTTATTCTTTCCGTGTCTGCATGCGCTACTTGAGTTCCCACAGCTGCGCGCTACTACTCAGGTCCTCATTCTCGCAAGGTCACGCTTATAACCCAATAAGTTGTGCACCTCGTCGCATCCTGCACCAGCGCATTACTTGGCAATACCCACTCCCCTCTATTGTCGCCTCTTGCGCTAGTGCATTGCTTGCAAATACCCACTATAGTCGTGTCTTGCGCCAGTGCATTGCTTGCAAATACCCACTATAGTCACGTCTCATGCCAGCGCATTGCTTGCCAATACCCGCTCCTCTCTATAGTCGTATCTTGCACCAGCATGTTGCCTGCCAATACCCACTCCTCTCTATAGTCATATCTTGTGCCAGCAGATTGCTTGCCAATACCCACTCCACTCAATTGCCATGTCTTGCACCAGTGGATTGCTTGCCATATCCTTGCCCACCGCAGTTCTCAAGTCACCCACCAGCACACTACTTAACTGCAAGTTGCACCCCGTCATGCTCCTTCACACTCTTAGTTAGCATAGCACCTTCCCAGTCTCAGTCTTACTCAGTGCGCTATTGCTGTCGGGTTGACATAAGGTCGCTATAGGTCGTTAAGTCCTTGAGTTTCAGCTTCCCTTGCATATAAGGATAAGTGGAACTAGTCTATTCAGCCTAGTTAATTTTATCTTTCACACCGGGCTATATGGGCAAGGGAATGTGGATGTATCACATGAGAGTCAAAAAAAAAATCAGCATTAGGTATGGGCAGTGATAAACCCTTTGACAAAGCATTTGAGGATTAGATGCGACTAAACACAACCTGCAAGCAAATTCTCTTCATTACCACAGTGCTACTACTATGTAGCCATTCAGATAAACTTTGCATTATTTATTACAAGTGCTTGCCGCTGTGCAGCTCATTGGATAAATCTAGTTCAAATATAATAGCTATTCTTTATATACAATATTTGACGCGTTGAAGTCGTCATTTAGTTTGTCTTCCAGAAAGAGGATGCATGAATCGTCTCGTTGACAGATTCATGAAAGTGCTGTGTAAATTTGACCATGTGCAAAGACTTTGCAGCCAAGGTCAAGGACAGTCTTGTCAAGGGTTAGACCTTGTCAACCATTGAAAGTCATCACATATGCAAGACACAGGAAATTGTAGACAATGAACAGTCCAGCTTGTGTGTGGGGGTGTGAATTCAAAGCAGATGCAGGGGATACATTGAGCATCTCCAAGTTGACCTGTCCTGTTGTTGATGAGTCGAACCTCAACATAATGGTGGTGCAATTCTTGTATGATAAGGCATGCATTCTTCACCAGTCCTTTCTGAACAGACATATTGTGCATAAGTGAGCAAATACGGCCCTGCTTGAGATGAAGTTCATGCTCGTGAGAATTGTGAGAAAATCAGGTGTTACTTCAGAGTGATCTTCTATGAGCTGATTATCTTCCTTTCAGAATTCATATTTTCATTGTGTGTAAATGATGTTGACATGTTTTGGAGCTGCCGTGTTCAAAGACCAAGATGACACAGATGAAAGAGTCAGTAAGGAATTGATGATGTGCTCGCAACAAAAAATGAAGTAATGTGGAGTTCTATTTCATGAGCATGAGTACTTGGCAATGTTGTTAAGTGATGGAGTGAAGCTAATGATGGTGCAAAATACTAATGTTAGTAGCTTGCTGGACGTAGTTGAAGTTGGTCAAGTAAGCGCATGTGAGATGCACGTGGGTGGACACCACGCTCCAAAGTCATCATAAGATTATATGTATATTGTGGACTTATTACTAGTACTGTCTTTTTTATGGGCTACGTCTTATATGATACAAGGTGAACTCTGCGACCTTTTCTGCAGATGGAAAATTCCTCATTAGTCGATGTAGCTATTATGCATTGTAAGGAACATCACGTCTACCCATTGATTTTGAGGTCCTACAGGCTTGAGCTCCAATACTTGTATCACCACACTCAGAGCGCACTCGCACACTTCACACATGCATCATGTGCCTTGCACCTTGCTCTTACCTCCATGCACTTGCCCATCCATTTGTCCTTGCTGATTTACTGGTGAGTCATCTCAGTTACTATGAAAGCACTTACTTCGGATCCATGACTGTGTGCCTGCGTGTCACAAGCAAGGCAAAGTGGTGAGGAGCACTATGCTATGACAAAGCCTGGAAGACACTCAATGGCTGACTAATCTATGGTGCTACATGGCTGCTACTCTGCTCCGACCCCCAGGGTCCCCTACTACATGTGCCCCCCTTGAAAAAACAGCAGCATCCTTATTGCCCTCAAAAACTAGAAACCTGATCTAATATGTATATCCAACCTAATGCTCAAAGAGCACAGCTCAGATCCCGAAGATGAGGATCCTGTTCTCAATCCAGTGATGAAGCGTGAGTTTGCACACCAGGCATCTCGAGCGCTGGACATGGCAGGGATGCAACAAAGTCAACAGTTGCCGCCACTGCAGTGGAATTTACTGAGGGTTCAATGGGCATGTTGTCTGATACTGCAACTGCTGCTTTGGGCAGTTTGAAGGCAGGCTGAGGCTGTGTTGACTGTGGGAAGCTGCAACTGTATTGATATGATGTCTGACAGTGACAGTGCTGAAGACTGGACCATGGAGTGGTGTTCAAGCTTCATAAAACAGAAAAATTGTGTGGTTGTCATGACAGAAGTGTTGGTTGAGTGGGAAAGGTGAATAGAGCAGTTGAATCAACATCATCTGCCCAGTTAAATGACTGAGCAGGGCTCATGTCATGAGGAGGCACTGGTCGTGAACTAACAGTGTTAACTGTCTCAGTTTGCATACTACATGTTGCATATGTCTTGGCCGCAATGGAGACAGTCTGGAAGCTGTGGTCTCTGTAAAGACAAATGGGGGCAACCATAGTTCCAGCTCATATAAGCACAGCCTTCTGTTCCCTTGCGAGATCTTGCACAGAGCACTCGGAATGAACATGAGTAGACATATTAGGAGGCATAGCAATTGGCATGGTATCGGAAGGTTATGGGACCATCTAGTCAAAAATGTGGATTTGAGCTTTTTCCAACAAAGCTTCTCATTGTATGGTAAGTCGAAATACCACTGCATTGCAGCGCCTACAAGAAAGTGGCTGAAGCATATATGGTGGGAGGCTATTGCAATGCCAGTAGCATTGAGCGTGCAGATATAACCTTCCATCCATTTGGAAGTGTCCTGCATGCCAGTAAACTTGCGGCAGGAAGGTCTAGTAGAGACAGACATGATGCTGTAGAAGTGTGGAAGCCAAAAAACTGTAGTGGCTGCAGCTGAAAGTGCACAAGAGTATGTGGAGGTGCACGAAAGTGCTTGGCGTCATTGGGCTTCTCTACCCAGTGACTTGGAACTCTAAGACTGCAAATCCCAAGAAAAACCACAGTTGGACACTTATGTCTATTGACTCTAATACACTGTAGGGATTAGTTTCCCTCTGGGCTGGTATTAACAGTTTTTACTTAGCTTCTCTTACCTTACTTTCATTGCTTATGTCCGCATTTTTACTGCTTACATAATCACCAAATCTTCGCCCTATACTTCCACTCATTAGCTAGATTTTCAGTTATAGTTCTGGTAGCTCTCCTTCTAGGATTCAGTAGCTTCCCCAGACTTGCAGCTTATTAGTTTTAGTAGTAGCTTAATAGCTCACTATACAGCTCCTGATATACAGTCTTGTCCTCATTGTCTGGAGTGACATTTTCATATTCTCCCTCCCTCTCTCTCTCTCTCTCACACACACACACACTCTCTCTCTCTCTTGAGCCTTGAGCTTAGTCCAGAAGCCCTTGGGTTGAATAGTAGCTAGGCAGCATTCACCCAACATTGTTCTGCATCCCAGCAGAATTGTTGACCCTTCACCGAACTCCATGCAGGAGCCCCAGTTGCCTTTGATGGCACTATTAAGAAAGCCTCACGATGGTTGCATTCCGTTAAGGCATACTTCACCGTCAATGCCACGGTTTACAACACTGATGAAAAGAAGGTCATTACTGCCCTTGCTTACATGACAGAAGGAACGGCCTCATCATGGGCAGATATGATCTATCAAGTATGTGAAGGAAGGATGGCCAAGTATGGCACTTGGGTCGACTTCGAGAAAGAGTTTAGGAACATGTTCGTTCCAGCTGATGTGAGCATAGTCGCGCTCAACAAGATCCAGAAGCTTAAACAGCTACAGAAGAGTCTTACCTCCTACATCACCAAGTTTCACTCACTCATGGCAATAGCCAACATCAAAGAATCCCATGTTCTTATCCATATGTTTAACCTGGGACTAAATGACACTCTCTTGTGCGCCATCCATATGATGGGAGATATTCCTACTGATCTCAACAAGTACATTACTGCCGTCACTAAGATTGATAGCAACATCAATCGCAGAAACACCACCAACTACCGTCCCCAGTTTAAATCACAGAAGAAGGATGACAACGCGATGGATGTAGACCATCTTGACAAAGAAGAATGCACAGAATGCATGGCAAAAGGTCTGTGCTTCGTGTGCTGAAAGCACAGCCACCGTGCCAATCACTGCCCTGATAAGAAGAAGAAGGTCCCTGTTAGGCAGGAGAAGATCAAGGAAGAAGAAGATGATGAGGTAGAGAACCACCGCCTTGCAGAGGATTTTTGATGTGGAAGACTGGTATGACATCAGTATCTTCCGATGTAACAATAAGACTTGTACAGGCTATTGGAGAACGAAAGGAACTGCGTGTTCTGATGACTCTTATTTCCAAAACTTGTCTGAAAACTGTCGAAACAACAGCCATTATTGATTCAGGAGTGGCAGGAACTTTTATCTCCGAGGACTTCATTAAACTCCATAAGATCCAAACCCACCGCCTCTCTAAACCTTTCAAGGTTACTACCACCGATGGAAGCCTATCCAAAAGCGGTCTGATTACACATTATTGCGTACTAACTGTAAAAATAGCCGACTGCGCCATGATTGGCAAGTTTAACATCACACGTCTTGGAAGGCATGACCAGATTCTATTGGGTATCCCGTGGTTACGTGCCATGGACCCGATGATCCGATGGAAAGCAGGAATGCTCTCCTTGCCTAGAATCCCAAAATCCGATTTGATTGAAGAAGATGTTGATAATGAACGGAAGAAGAATAAACTGCCACCATTATTCTCAAAGAAGCAGAAGTACGAGCATTCCCAGCTTCTGAAGGAGCTAGTGAAACCTGAACGTGTTGACTCCATGATTCTAATGCAAGTCGAATCAGTGAAACCTGAACGTGTTGACTCCACAGCTCCATTCACTGCAAAGATCGAAGAGATCCCCAACGAAGAAACCTTCATCCCTACTGAGACCGCTCCCGTCTTTGATACTAAAGAGGATATCTGGGACAACTACAAACCAATGGTAACCGACATCGCCACCTACCAACTGTGTGATGAAGATGTCCTCATAGAGTACTCTGCAGAGGGGATGGAGATGCGTCTTATCGAGAATGTGTCCTTTGACACGCTGCTCACCAAGGATGGCACTTCAAAAAACAAAATGAAATTCAGCAATAAGGCGCAACAGTTTGCAGCCACTGGAGTCCATAGTGAGATAGAACAGAAAAAGAAGTCATTTGAGGAATTGGTACCCAGTTATCTTCACGATTTTCGCAACATCCCTGCAAAAGATGGTCTGAATCGCCTTTCCCCTGAACGCCCTGGAATTGATCATCGCATTGAAATGAAACCCAGTTTTATCCTGAAAACATCGAAAATCTATCCTTTATCAGAGAAAGAATGGTCAGTGGTCAAGGCATTTATTGATGAGAACATAAGGAAAGGCTTTATTTCCGAGTCAAAATCCCCTCAAGCAAGTGGGTTCTTCTTCATTGGAAAGAAGAGTGGAGAACTCTGACCTTGTCAAGACTACCAGTATATTAATGATTGGACGATAAAGAACTCCTATCCACTTCCTCTTCCCTTAATGTTGATTGCCCGCCTTCATGATGCAAAGTACTTCACCAAGATGGATGTTTGATCCGGGTATAACAATATCCGAATTCACCCTGACAATCAATGGAAAGCAGCTTTCACTACGGAGTTTGGGCTATTCAAATCCAATGTTATGTTTTTTGGCCTTTGTAATTCACCGGCTATGTTCCAAGCATACATGAACCACACCTTTCAGCAGGAAATTAATGAAGGATGGCTGGTAATTTATATGGACGACATTCTTATCTCTTCGAAAATGCTCAAAGAACATCAGAAACGGACTAGGAGAATATTGGAGATAATTCGCTGGGAGCAGTTATTTTTAAAACCAGAGAAATGCACCTTTGATGCCCAGGAAGTGGAATATCTTGGTATGATTATCAAACCCGGGCACGTCACCATGGACCCAGCCAAACTTGATGGAATTAAAGACTGGCCTGTCCCTATGATGGTAAAAGAAACTCAGTTGTTCTTAGGGTCCTGCAACTTCTATTGGAACTTCATCTCACACTATTCTGACCTCGCTCATCCCTTGATAGATCTTACGAAGAAAGACGTCCGATTCTTATAGACTGATGCTGTCATATCCCATACATTCGCGCTTCTCATCCGAAGTTCCGGATGTCAGATCTGATCAGATCCGATCCACAGATCCATACTGGATCCGTTGTGATAAGCTTCTTCATTCATATCCTGTTCATATAATGTTAAACACTGCTTATTTCCTCCATTTAGTATATCCTCCTTTCTGTTATATCGGTTATGCTTTCTTCTGGCTATGTTTTACTGATCCGTTCACTTGTGATTAACTTCCGGCTTATGTTTGACTTCTAATAAGCGTTGCTTATACATTGCGATACTTTGTGCATAGCCTCTCACGTAGTTCTATCGTATATAAACTCTTGTATATGTCCTATAGCACCCTAGTTCGAATATCATCTTAGATTGTCCTCATTCTGTTATCTGGACTCGAGTCTTAACAACTCTTGTCACCCTCCGAGACTTAAGGATTGTATCTGATAGTCTATACACATCCGCCTCTATCTACGGATAGTCAATACTCTGTTAGTTTCTAGTCCTAGACTTGTCTAGACTAGCCCTTACACTTCTGTCCAATATCTGGACACCATCTGGATAAGTATACAATACTATTCCTTATCTTCAGATAGGAATACGATACTAATCCTTACCTTCGGATAAGTATACGATACTATTCCTTGTCTTTGGATAGGAATATGTTACTTGTCTCTATACCCGGATATCATATGATAGTCGTCTGGACCTTCGGATACGCTACAACAGCCATCCGGATCTTCAGATACGATATGTATAGTATTCTGAAATAAGGGGCTATACTCGGGAAAGGGGCACAGCATACGAGCTGAGGCCAAAGCCCTTCAGATCCAATACCCCTTGAGTACAACCTTAACAGATGCATGTAATGATTTGTTCCTGGCCTTGAAGGATTGTCTCCTTCAGCAACCGGTCCTCCATAACCCTGACCCTACTCGTCAATTCGCTGTTGCAACTGATGCTTCCCTTGTTGCTACAGGAGCAGTACTCTTACAGACAGATGACAACGGCCAATATCATCCCTGCGGTTACCTTTCCCAATCCTTGAACCCCACTGAGTGCAATTACCAGATTTTTGACCAAGAACTGCTCGCTGTTATTCAAGCACTCACCAAATGGTGCCATTACCTTGAGGGAAACCCACACCCAGTTATCGTCTTTACAGATCATAAGAACTTGCTCTACTTCAATACTGCACAGAAGCTCACTTGCCGCCAGGCACAATGGCAATTGATCCTGTCTATGTTCAACATTGAGCTCCATCATGTCCCTGGAACTAAATTAGCTGCCCCTGATGCATTGTCTTGCAGACCTGACCATCATCCCACAGATTCTGATAATGAAGATGTTACCCTCCTTCCTGATACCATGTTTGTGTGACTTCTTGATGATTCCCTTCGTGACGCCTTGTCCACTGATGATCCTTCCTCAGATCCTATTGTGCCGTCCACTGCTTATCACCCTCAGACTGATGGACAAACTGAATGCCTCAATCAAGAATTGGAAACGTACCTTCAGATCTATTGTCGTACCAACCCTGAAACATGGGTCAAACACCTTCCCCTTGCAGAATTTGTCCATAATCGCCAAAAGCATGATTCCTGTAATGTCTCACCATTCTACCTTATGATGGGATACAACCCATGATCATTACCTCATACCCTAGCATCATCATTGGTTCCAGCTGCAGAAGAATGTGTATGCCTCCTACAGAAAGCTCGAGAAGAAGCCATTGCCTGTCACAACATTGCTATGCAGCGAATGGATGAATGATCTCATGGAGTAAAGTATACACCATGGAAAACTGGTGATAAGGTTTGGCTGTCAGCTAAGAACCTGATCATTCCCATACTGAAGAAGAAGCTCGGACCGAAGAGATATGGACCCTTCCCAATCAAAGCCATACTCAGTCCAATTACCTTCATGCTCCAACTTCCAGAACAATGGTGAATCCATCTCACATTCCACGCTTCGAAGCTATTGTCCTATTGCAAAACTGACGTACACGGCCTGAATTTCCAAGAACCGCCACCTGATATCATCACAGAAGAAGAAGAATATGAAGTCAAAGCCATCCTTGCCCACAAGGCTACAGGTAAATGAAGACGCTATCTTGTATCATGGACTGGCTATTCATCAGCAAGTAATGAATGGATCCCAGAAGAGAATCTTGGTAACGCCTCAGAGATAATGAAGGTGTATAAGAAGAAGCATAAACTTGTTTAAACGATCTACCATGTACTCTGGTGACATCACTTGGCAACACTCCGACTTCCTCTGTCTTATCAAGTTTATCACCCTTAAATTTCTAACCCTTACGAACAACTTCATTATGAGCTCCTCTTCTGACATCACCTCCGACCTTGCTAGCACTTTCATTTCCCTCGACTCTTACCTCAACGTCGTCACCAAGACCCTAGATTCCACTGACACCATTGACAAGGCCATACGTACCTCTGAGAGCGTCTCAGCCTCCCCAACATCTACCACTTCCACTGACTACTTTGCAATCATTGAAGAAGTAGAGAATCAGACTCTGATTGAATCTGCCTGTCTCGATATCCAATATTCCAAAACCATCAACAACCGCCTAGCTGAGCATGACGCAACAGCCATCAGGCTCCTCATTAACATCGTCCGAGCCACTGAGCTCATTGAACAAACTGCCAAGATCCTCCCCAACCCCCACTACAGTAACATCCTCCTTCATTTACAAAGGCGTATTAGGAACCTCGCTATACGTCTTATGCCTGATGATGCTAAAAGCATTATTTGTGAAGTTGTCTATGAAGTATGTGAGTGAATCCTTAAGAACCCAGTCCTACGCCCTCACTCGCCTGATACGCCTCTCCCAGTACCTCCTCCAGCTGAAAGCTCTCCTCCTGCTGCACCTGAGGATATTACTCCTGGCTTACGTACTATGTCTCTCTCAACGATGGCTGCCTTGCAGGTACTGCAGGAATCAGCCCCACCACTTAATGAACCTGCCCATCCACTCTGTAGATCACAATGCAGATGCTCCTCCAGAAACACCCATAGAACACGTGTTGCATGTGCATCCGCTCCTTCCCCTCCCAACATTACCATGCATAATCACAAACACTCTGCATCCCCGACGCCCTCCACAGCATCCCACGTCACCATTGTAACCACCAACCCTGACAACAACTTCGTCTGTCGCAATTGTCATACCCCCGGGCATCACAAGCACTGCCCTAAGTATCATTGCCATATCTGTCGTGTTTATGCACCAGGTCACTTTTCCATCTTTTGCAAGCAGCTTAAAGGCGAAGCAGTCCTTCCTATCGATTGGAAGGATCCTGGATTTTATAGCGCCCTCTCTCATTGGGAAGCTGATCGTGATGCTGTGGAGCTTTGCATTACCAAGGAGCAAGATGCTCTCCTTCACCGTGACTACAACTATGATCACTCCCTTTATGATAATACTGATTGATGAAGTCAGTGACTTCACAATAAAAACGGGGTAATGTTACAGTATGCTTACCCTATATTCATTTTCTTTGTCTTAACCCATTGTATTACATCATGATCACCTGTTGCCATCACTAGATGACTTGACCTGTGACATGTTTCCTTTCTTGGCTTATTGTTCTTGTTAGTGCATACATACCTAACTAGGTAGTTACTTCGCTCGTTGTACCTACCCTAAACCTTTCTATGATTCATTATAAATACGCACATTTGTACTATGTAGTTTCTTTACTTTAATCTTACTGGGTTTTCCCTGATACTTGATTTCCTTCATCTAAGCCCTCCAAGCTTAGTCATCTGAACTGATCTCTAACTTCGGGCACTCCTCGTTGTTAGGCCAAACCTTTGAACTTAACGTCAAGGTCGAACCTTGTTGTTAACTATTAGCTTTGCGAGCAGGCTTCACTGCTGTTGTATTGCTAGACCAGACTCAACTCAGACAACTCTCTTTTGAGTCTTAGTTGTTAGAACCCATTCCAGTTCATAACACAAGCTGTCAAGAGCTTTGCAAGCTTCCTCAATGGTAGGTGGCTTTCTCAACTCAAAACTATAATCACACTTCTCGCCGTCTTCACTAGCAGCATCCATTTCATCATCATCAACAAAATCATCAACTATCTTGTGGGCACCATAACAGTCATGAGAGATGACTTCTTGTAAGTCTGTAATCTCCTCAAGTATACCAGTCTAAAGATAGTCATTTTCTTGCCAACGCACTCCACAAATGGCAATCAGGTCATCCTCATCCTCCACTTCCTCGCATTGGACTGTCTTGAAGTGCGCTGAGGTCACATGCTCAAGTTTACCAGATGGGGGATGTTGAATGCAGGGCCCAGGGTATGGTGTCATGACATCATCGATATCGATACTAGTTGACATTGCAGCAGCAGAGTCAGAGGCCTGATCATACTAGTATATTGAGATTGTCTAGTCTATTTACAAGGTACATCACTCACATTCTCATCTTTCCCCGTCACAGAACACAGAACTGAAGTATTTTTCCTTTTCTTAGATGCTCATGCTAGTACCAAATTATCTCTTGAGCGTTTCTGCCCCCATGTTTTGTTGCCCATGGTGCAAGGGTAGTATCAGCAACACGGCATGGCACATTGGAGTATCATATACATACATTAATGTTACACTCCACTAACAGTAGTTTCTAATTTTTCAAATAACAAACATTCTACTGCATTTCTCTTAATTCTAGTTAATGGAAAATGTCTGCAGTATTATTATCAATATAACTGAGTAGCCATTTGATGTACAAGGCTCCCAATGAATTGATATTACAATTTTTGTCTTCAGTCACTTTTTCATCACATTTGTCATGTGAGGTGGGTAGAATCCGCACGACCTCTACCTTAGTAGGGTTTACTTAAGGTTTACTTTATATTTACTTCTATTTGTTCTAGGTATACTCATTTTTGGTCACAAGGTTTGGGCATTGGGCATTGGGTGTTCAACTTTGAGCTCCTCACAAGGCCAAACAATTCAAAGCCTTGGAATTTGAGCGCTTATACTACTCAGCCTATGTTGGAACGTTCAATATGCAACTTTTCAGTCTCATGTCTCTTGTCTAAGGTGCTTTGAATCTTTAATTTCAAATTGCACTTAATAGGTAAGACTATTTCTGTCAGACAATGGTTCGTCGGATTGACTATTTAGACGACGGTCCAGTCTGAGTCTGAGGTCTAGGCCCCATCAATACTACCCACTTTCAAGTTACTAGGGACCGAATCAATGGGTCCAAATCCATGTGATTCTGGAGACGTTCGAACACTTTGAATTTTCTTTAGAACCACCATGACATGGTCCAGGATTCAGATTTGTCATGGTCCGTCCTACACCTTCATTAGACACACTTACGTGGCACATTCATCTGCAAATCCAAGTCATACTGACCTTAGCTTTGCAGATTCACAGCACCACTCAGCCCTCCAGAGTCAGCTTAGCAGCTACTCCGAGTCGCACAGAAACCCAGAGGTTGACTATTGTCACCAGGTACTGTGACATTTTTTCTCATGTTCTGCCATTGATTCTGATTCACATTTAGCTGATGTATATACTGGCAGTTGCAATTCCAATGCAAGTGTTTTGCTTTCACAGTATGCATGGCTCATGTTGGTGAAGTTAGGCTAAACGTCAGAAGAGCAAGCCTTTATTTCGAGCTTTTGTGCCATAACTCACAAACTTGACAGTTAGCATACTTCGTTTGCTTTCCTTGGTCTCTTTCAAATTCTCACTTCCTTTTTCCATAGAAGCTTGGATTAGACAAGAGTCTGCTACAACGACCTCAATCATGGCAGACAAATCAGAGAAAGGCATCACAACTGTGAGGCAGAATGTCTGCATTATATCTGACACCACAATTGCTACCTCCTGTTGAACACTATCCTGTAAGTCTGCATGCATTTGTAGGTGCATTCCGGGACCAGACACTTATTACTGTCGGTTTTTTCAGCATTCACTGGCAATGTTGTGGTTATTACTATACACGTGGGTCACTACTCACCCAAGATAACTGGCCCTGATGCATTTCACAATGATTAGTGTTTATGATATCTGGATACTCATTCTTGCCGATCACATTTCCCTCCCTTATCCATTGCTCTATCCTGCATGCTTCTCTCTGGGTGGGTACACCTTCTGGATGAATCTCCTGGTCACCTGCTGTGCTGATTACCTGATACCATCATTAAGACTTGTCTTCCCTCCCGATTCTCAACCATCCCAGTCACAGACATCTCGGTCACCGCAATCCCTCCACAAATCCGTTACTCCCTGCGTGCAGTGCTATACCAGAGAAAGGTGCAAGGACTCTCGTCAGCAACATCAGAGATGTTCAAGTGGAGGCAGAAAACCGTGCTGTACTATCTGGCAGCTCGTCACTGGTCTACTCATCTGGACAGAGTCGAGCTGTGGGTGAATGAAGCTTAATCTGTATCATATAGCTCAGTGTGTCCCTTCCCCTACTTCCGTGTATGCATGCTAATACTGCCATGTCAGAATGATGAGCAAGAAGAACTAATTCCTCCTCAAGAACCACCTCAAGTGAGTCAGGAGACTAAATCTCAATCAGCTTCTCAACAACTAACTCCGAAACCATCACAGCCGCCTACTAGTACCAGCACTGCTCAAGATAATTCTGCTGTTGGTTCTCACGGCGCTAGTACTACTACTACTTTGCCACTGGCAGCACCTGCAAGTAAGGGTGGCCATTCTGTTGTCAGTGCCAAGCGACTCGGAAGTACTACTAGTATAGTACTAGTAACTTGACTCGGAACTAGTACTGTTTGTCTTGGTTGATGCTTCCGCATCATATCTAATTTAATATTAATATTGTCAGCTTTGATCTGGCCCAGCTGCCAGTGGAGTCCAACTTGAAGCGAGTCATTCCTTCCTACCACTACCACGGCTAGTACCATGGCTAGTACTGTTGTATCGCTCTGACTCGGGCCCTTCAACTATTCGATCGAGATGGAGCAGCGCTGCCTTGCCTGTGGTAAGACCTTGCCCACACATAAATCGCTCTCTGGGCATCATTCCCGCTGCTTGCAGAACAAGGCACTGAAGCTCTCGGACATCTTACACTGTGCCGTCAAACAGCGGAAGTCTGATGATAGAAGAAAATCAAAATGGCCTCGAATTGAACAAGAGGAGGAGGTCACAGTGTTGCAGGAAGCGAGGGATGATGAAGCATGGGCAATGGATCATGGTGAGATAGATGCAGATAATGATGCAGCTGCTGTGAATCAGGTATGTTTTTTCTGAATCACTGGAACTAAACCTTACAGTAATGACACTTACCAGTTCCAGGATATTGGTGATCCATCAAATGTACCTCCAGCCCCTACAGTCACTTCAAAATGTTCTGGACGCACTATCCACATGCCATGTCGATTCATCAACTATCTTCCAGGCACACGTACACACCTTGCACATATACCACCAACTGTTCAACAACGATGCGCAGGCATTTCGGTTAACGAGAACGAAACCTCCCAAAGCCACAGTGCTTCATCACCCCAGCCCTTACCACCTCCTCTTGATCTACCCGATCCTCCCCAGCTTATCCCCTTCCAAACACAACCAGATTTGTTCAGTCTGTACAGCATATATTCAACCTGCCCCACTTTAGCCCCAGAGGCCAACTGCACACTAGAGGGCGTCACAGATGCTCCGACGCTGGAGGGTGCGTGCGCTGCCCCTCACAGAGTGCACCCAGGAGTCTCCTCCCCTGAAATTAGTGACGACGATATGTTCGGAGCATTCACAAATCCGTCGTCAGCCCTCCTGATGGCCTGGCACTATTCTGGCACTAATGCAAAATCAGCAGCTGAACTCAATCGCCTAGCTGAGTTCCTTCGTGATCCTCGTTTTAAACAGGCCGACTTAGTCGGTTTCAATCATGTATGCGAGAGCAAGCGGCTAGATAAGTACCTTGATGGTAAATTGAATCCCTTCCACGAATATTACGGGTGGCAAGAGTCTACTGTCAAGATCTGCTTACCCAACGAGAAGGCCAAATTCCCGTCAGAAAATGATGCCCCTATGCTTGCAATCCCTGGCGTTCACCACCATTCTTTGATTGATATCATCACACGCGTGTTCGAGGATGATGTATCACTGCTTTTCAACATGACTCCATTCCGCCAGTATTGGAACACACCAAATAATTGAACTTTGGAAGTTTTCTCCGAATCTTATGCCTCCCCTGAAATGGTGAAAACTTATGAAGAAGTGAATGCTCTTCCACGAGATCCTGATGACGACCTTGAGCATGTTGTTGCCTCACTAATGATCTGGTTGGACGCCACTCACTTGGCAAGCTTTGGAGATGCGTCCCTCTGGCCGCTTTACATATTCTTCGGCAATCAGTCCAAATATACACGAGGAAAGCCTACGGCTTGTGCATGTCATCACTTGGCGTATATTCCCAATGTATGTATGTGTCTCTTTACGAACGCATTTTACTAAATCTACCTGCAGCTTCCACATAATTTACAGGAGGTCTATGTAGATATATTCGGTGAACCAGCATCCAGTAGCACATTCACACACCTCAAACGTGAGTTGGTTCATGCAATTTGGGACTTAATTCTCGACAGAAAGTTTATGGAAGCATACGAGCATGGTATTGTTATTCACTGTAGTGATGGGATTACATGAAGGGTATTCCCTCGGTTTTTCTCGTACTCTGCAGACTATCCTGAAAAGTAAGTCCTACCTGACATGTCATTTGGCTAATATTGATGTGTTACTCGAGGATACTGCTCACTAGCATCAAATTTTTAGGGCAGCGTCCATGCCCTCGCTGTCTTGTTAAGAAGACAGACATCTATATGATGGGAATGGTACTAGACGTGAGGCATTAGGTCGTACAGGAACACACTGATAGCCTGCGACAACGACAGCGAGTGGAAGAGGCTCGGAAATTGATTTTCGAACTTGGAGCTCCGGTAGATGGCAGTCATGTTAAGGCAATTCTTAATGAAGAATCATATGTGCCAATTCGTGTAAGTGCTGCTACATACCTATCGATGTTCACACTGTGACTGACGTTTATCATCAGAACACATTTTCTGCACGATTATCGAACCATGGCATCAACATGTTTTCACTGTTTGTGGTTGACCAACTGCATGAGTTCGAGATCAGTGCTTGGAAAGCACTTTTTACGCACCTGATGCGAATCTTGCATGCAGCTGGAGGAACTGCAGTGCAGAAGCTAAATGAACGGTAAGTCTTCTGTTTTTTAATGTGGCGGCCTGTGCGTTGGTGAAGCTTCGCGGGAGCATTTGTGTCTGATGGCTCGAACTCAGAGTCATGTTTGACTTTTGTTCGTGTTAGCTATCAAGAGAGGTCTTCAAGGCACTAGCCCACTTGCAGATTACATATACTAATATTATTTCTAGATACAGAGGAGTCCCTACATTTGGTAGAGGAACAATTCATCGCTTTCACCACAACGCTTCAGCCATGAAAAAATTGGCTGCCCAAGACTTTGAGGATATTCTGCAGGTCAGTAGCTATATCATCCAAGTTGATATCATGTACAGTGACTTGCAAAACTGTTACAATGTTTGGTACTTTTTTAGTGTACACATTATGGTGCCTGTATTCATGGAAATCACACTTCATGTTGGTGAGAGGTATTGGAGAGCCAACCCCTGGCTACACATAGACACTTGGGTTACATGATTTGGCCAAGGGGATGTGAAGATATGGCTATTTTAAGACAAAGATACCATTGTAACAGTTTGCAACCATTGATAATAATTAAGGTATTGACAAATATCAGTACTTGATATAACCTTCTTTGGCTTTAATTACTGCCTCAATCCTCCTAGGCATACTTTCAATCAATTTCTGACATACCTCAGCTGGTATCTTGTTCCATTCCTCCTCAATCCTTCTCTACAACTCCTCCATTCCCTTAGGAGGATGCTTATGCTCTACAAGCCTTCTTTTGAGGTGATCCCAGAGATGTTCCAAGGGATTAAGGTCAGGAGATTGTGCAGGCCATACCATAGTCCTAAATTCATGGTCATCTAACCACTCCCTGACCTTTTTGCAGGTATGCTTAGAGTCATTGTCTTGCTGAAAGATGACATCAGAAGGATTAGGATCATAAAACTCCAGGGAATTCTGAAGTTCATCCTTCAAAATTTGAAGGTAAAGATCCCCATCCATTCTACCATCAATATTAGCAATATAGCCAACTCCTTCCCAGGTCATACAGCCCCACATCATCAAAGAACCTCCACCAAACTTGACAGTTCCTTGTACCAATCTGTCACTGAGCCTCTCTCCTGACTTTTTCCAAGCCCATTTTCAACCATCTGACCCTAGGTGATTAATCTTGGTTTCATCAGACCATATGACCAACTTCCAGTCCTCCAAAGTCCAATCTCTATGAGCATAGGCAAAATCTAAGTGGGCTTTGCAATGTTTGGCAGACAGTAGAGGGTGTTTGGACTTGACTACAGCCTTCATTCCAGCTTTTTTGAGGTAATGGCCAGTGGTACTTGGATGAAGATGTTGATTGATAATATTTGAAAGAGATTTGGTCACTTGAACAGCAGTTTCTGCCTTCTGAGTGGAGATGAGATGGATAGCATGGTGAATATTAGCAGAGGAAAGCTTGGCTGGATGACCACCAGTGGACTTTTGTAAGGAAGAACGCTCCTTGGAACAAAGTCTGGAGATAGTAGCAGTGCTGATACCAGTTGTAGAGGCAATAGAGCAGATAGAATGACCAGCATCAAGCTGAGAGAAGATGGTATTCTTTTGAGTGGTATAGAGAGATCTCATGGTGGTAATGGTTGAGAACAAAGAAGAGTGGGACTAATTTCAAACTCAGACATAATGTTTTTATGTATATCCCCAATTGTATTAACAAGTAACAGCAGCTATCCTTTTATTTGACTGAGATCCTACTATCTATATCAATAGTTGCAAAACTGTTACAATGGTATCCTTGTCTTAAAATAGTCATATCTTCACTTCCCCTGAACCAAATCACGTGACCCAGGTGTCCATGTGTAGCCAGGGGTTGGCTCTCCAATATCTTTCACCAACATAAAGTGTGATTCCCACGCATACAGGTGCCATAATTTGTACACTGAAAAAGTACCAAACATTGTAATGGTTTTGCAAGTCACTGTATTATCTGACTTTTCTGTCAGTGTGTGATAGCTGTATTCGAGAATCTATTGCCCAAGCCTCACAATTCCATAATCCTTTACCTTCTCTTCGACCTAGCGTCATGGCATGCATATGCGAAGCTTTGGATGCATACAACTGATACACTAGATTTTCTGGATACTGCCACTGTCATACTTGGTCAATCAGTTCGCAAATTCTACAAGACTACATGCAATCACTACTACACAACCGAACTCCCTGATGAGTATGCAGCACAAGGACGTCGAGAGGCTGCATTAGCTGCAAAACAAAATGTGGTCCGGGTGTCCTCCACTCCAGGGGGGAGAAGGGCTGGACCTAAGTACAAGTCCCTAAATCTTTTGACATACAAATTTCATGCGCTGGGAGATTATGCTAACACAATTAGGCAAAGGGGCGCAACAGACAATTATACTACGCAGCCGGTATGTTTCGTATTGATCATCATGCTGGTATCATTCTCTTATATCCCTACTTAGGGCGAACTCGAACATCGACATGTCAAGCGATGGTACCCGAGGACATCGAAAAACAAGAAGACTATGGTTGCAACAATGACACACCTGGAAGCTCGTGAACAACTCCTTGCAAAGGTAGTTGATCAATGTCAGAAGACCCTGGCATCCTTAACACAGCAAGAAGGGCACCAACACACATCACCCTCAGCACACTATCATATATCAAAGTATCCCAAGTGCTCGCATGATATGTTCACATGGGTTGGTGAACATGATGACCTGGAAATCAAGGTGAGTATAATTTCCCAAAGTATTTTCATACCCACTAACTTCATGACCTCGTAGGACTTCATTCCACGCCTTAAAGATCACTTGCTGGCATGACTCCATGGCATGGATTACTCTGGCGACGAGCATAATTTCTCTGATGAGGACAGGAATCAGGTGACCATTGTTAATAACCGACTCCATGAGCACAGCGTACTACGAATCAACTACACAACTTACGATGTGCAAAGAGAACAGGACTCGATCAATTCTCGAACACATGCGGACGTCCTGATGCTCTCGCATGAAGATGACGACAACCGGCACCCTTACTGGTATGCCCGTGTCATCAAGATTTTCCATCTTGATGTCTGGTATCATGACCAGGGTGCCACTGCACAGGTGCCAATTCACATGAATGTGCTTTTTGTTCGTTGGTTTGGGCGTGACATTGGATTCAAAGCTGGGTGGTCAGCCAAATGACTCCACCGCATTGGCTTTTTCAAGCGCAATGACCCTGAAGGCTTTGGATTCATAGACCCTGACCAAGTAATTCGGGGTGTACATCTGATTCCTGGATTTGAACACAGACGCACTGACACTCGGCTTGGGCCTTCATTTGGATGTGATATGGAAGGTGACAATACAGACTTTAGGGCCCGTTCGGCAACCGTTTGTTTGTGTCCATTTTGTTTGTTTTCGTCCATTTGTGTCCATTTTTGTTTGAAACAGAAAAATGTGTTCAGCAATGTGTTCATTTCACTAGATATCTGTCACGCTGCATAATGCGGTGTCGCACTAGTACTCGTTTGCTTGCTCTAGTCAATCAAATATCCCACTGTCCCTACTCTGTCAACTACTACCAGTCTACTACCATGGCAATATCTCTCCTGTCAGATACCAAGGAGAACATCAATTCACTGCAGGAACCTCAAGATCAGGCTGTCAGTACCAGGAAGATTCCATGGAATGCAAAGTGGCTCTCGGGAGATGATGCAACACTCCTTGACTCTCTCAAGACTTTCACTGATGGAAACTCGGCTGATAATGGCACCTTCAAGTCTGCAGTATTTACAGCTGCTGCTAAGGCCCTCAAAGACAGCCACAAAACCAGTGGGGGTGCTCCGAAAACTTCGAAAAGTTGCTCGCATCGTTGGGCCACTGTAAGTAGCATTTTTCCTCCACTTTCATGCTGATTTATTGTTTATAGTTGAAGGCCAACTGTCTCGTTGTCCAAAAACTACGAGAGCTGTCTGGATTTGGATGGGACAAGATGAGAAAGATTGTTATTGCCAGTGACAAAGTGTGGGATGATTACCTTGAAGTAAGCTTTCATATTTCATTCATTTCTTGACTAAATTGCTGTTTAGGCTCATCCCGAAGCCAAGGTTTGGCATTCAACACCATTTCCCCTCTATGATGACATCATTGTGCTCATGGATGGGTGCCATGCCACGGGTGATGGGGCACTACACATCAATAGTGTTGGACATGAGACGAGCCCTCCATGGCCAAGCACACTTGTTCTCAATGACGAGGATGATGTCTTTGTAGGTGAGGATGGTGAGTCTGAATCAGCTGACAAGAAAGTGGTATGTACATCTACTTGCTTGCTTCATTGTCTGATTCGAATTTACACCAGTCTGCACCTATTTCGCACACTCCACGTGTTCCAAAGGTTGCCTTAAGAGAGGCTTTGAGGGCCTTTCTCTTCCATGATGAAGTCATACTAGTAGTAGTTGTAGAGCTCGAGCAGCAAACTGATGGTTATCATTGATTATCTACATGTGTGACAGTGTGTGACACCCGTGGGAGCATCTGTTTCACTTCAACGTCCGTCCGTTTCAAAACAAAACAAACCCAAACAAACGAAACAAGAGGTTGCCGAACAGGCCCTTAAGTATTTCTATGTGAATCAGTACGTGTTCTCTATATATTGATGTCACTCTACTAATCTGTCTACCCAGTTTCGTCGACCGTGACATGTTCATGCGCTTCCGAGGAGGAGGTGTCGGTCACAAAGTAACACAAGAGTGGGACGAGTTTTTGCGGAATGATGGTGCTGTGCCATCAGACAAGGAAGAAGTCATTCAGCTTGAAGAGTTGCAAAAGGACGACATGCCACTGGTCGATGAAGCTATGGACGATGACAATAGTGATAGGAGCGCACCTGAAGACCTGGACGATGACAGCTCGGAGGAAAATGAATATTGGGTTGACGAAGAGTTAGATGATGGTTTGCTTGCATGTGAGGGATATGGTGCCTTGTAAATTGGTGAGGATCATCCTTCCATTTTTTTGATTGTCGCAGACGTGCCTTTGACACAAATATCCCAGCAGACCGGTTCCTGTCTCAACACTTGACACTTGACACTCATCATGCAGTGCATGCCTAGCCCATCTGATTTCCCAAAGCAGTCTGGTTCAATGAGCTTATACCTGACTCCACGCTCCATCACTAGCACTTCTCCATTACATGACACTGGCACTAGAAGAGAGAGGTGAGACCAATCTCTTCCGAGTCATGCACGAAATTTACCATTCCCACTAATACCATCATTTGCAGCATTTTGCATCTTGAATTCCTTACTTCTCCTACTCTGATTCAACATTCACTACAAAGCTGCCCTTCTTGCTGCAACTCTATCGACTCACCAGTGGCCTTACATTAGCTAGCTCTGGGTATATCAGGCACTAGTCAGACTGCAGGTGACGTATCATAGTACATCATTTGAACTTCATTATGACAGCTGACTTAACATGTACTCGTCAGCCTGAACATCCTCTGTCTATTGCATGATTCAGCCTGATTGTAAATATGAAAATAATATTTGGTGATCTGTACTTGCCATATGTGAGCTAGACAACCAATCTTAATCAGGTGGCGCACCTGTGACTCCCACATAACAACGGTATTTATAGGTGATAACATATGGGTATCGCACCTATAAGACAAGGGGTTTACAGTGTTCCAGGGCCTCCTTCAATATTGTTTGAATAATGAGCGACTTTTAATATTGCTAGGTGTAGGTAATACATAATAGGATAGTTTCCTGCCGGCATGTCAGCAATGATGTGACATGTTCTCGGCGCTGGCTAATAATATCCGAGCCTTGCTGCTCACTGTGTCACATGATGAGCTCGCACATCTCATGATGGTGTGGACTGATTGACGGCGCGTTTTTATGAACAGTGCAGAGATAATGAGTACGATACATAAATAAGGCTGATCGGTATACTGGGGCAACTACTACTCATCCACCTCCCCCTCTTCATCAGACAATTCCACAAATTCAGCGCTTTTGGGACCTTCTTGCAGCTGGGCAGGGTTCTTCTTTGCTCTCTTTGACACTCTATGGTTCTCCTTGCTTGCCTGTCCAGCTGTAGGTCTGTTCTTATGCTTCTGAGATACTCCGATGTCTGAACATTTTTTTTGTGGCTTCCAAACAACTTCCCCAGCTGAATGGTGTGTAGCAAGTTCGGATGCATGAGCCTTGACTTCTGCTGGTGAGAGAGAAGTCCAGTAGCATGTATGTGCTTTGAGGGCATCCCGAAGCTTGCGAATGTCACTGACGGTCCCAATATTCGAGGGGCTGATGAACTTGACACCATCAGGCCAGCCTACAAGGCGCACTCCATAAGTCTCGATGATGGACATTTCATAATTGTTGTAATTCATCACGATATTCTTTTTGCCTATCACGTCAACTGTAAATGATGTTAGACAGGGATGGCAAGTATAGAACATCATCATTACACACTTAGGCCCTGGAGGATCATCTTGCATGCTTGCTTCCTGACAGCTTCCAAAGAGTCACATTCATTTAGATCTATGGGACATTGCATAAGTACATGAACTATATGAAGAGATGAATGACTTACTTTGATTTTGGGTACATGCCCATTGTTTGTACTGCCTGAGAAAGTCAGCCATGGGATGCTCATACACATCCTCCCAAAAATCTTCAGAGTTATCCGTGCTGTGCATCGCACTTTGGATGGTGTCATTGATGTGACCACGGATGACAAACAATGTTCCATAGACACCAGTCCAAACATGCAGATCATCTAGCTTCAAGGAAAAGATGAGTTCAGTTGATTCCCATCAAGATTCAAACTCACCTCTTTGATGATCCTATCCGTCATGGCTACAACATCTCGTGCAGCTGCCTGATTGTTCACCCAAACACCAACAAGTTTTCTTTCGCGATGCTCCTCAAGAGCCGCAATGTAACTTTCCTTCTGTTCCCTTGTCAGATTCTTTGTTTCGGGATCAGTAATAACCATCTCGTGGAGTTCGGCCATTGAGTATCAAGAGCCTGTGGGTTGGTCTAGTTGATGCAAGATAAGCTTTGTGATACCATTGAGTAGAAAAATCATTTGACTTACCTGCATTCATCTCTTTTGCCTTGGCGTGAACAAGTGCGTGGATCAGTTGACTCTTGCGTGAGGTGCGATAACGCGTCTGATTGCTGATGATGTTGTTAATTTGCTTGGGAGTAATGTGGTGAGCCCGCGACAGTGCTTGAATTTTCATTTTCTGTGCATCCAGGTATTCACTGACTGCATCATGTAAGCGCTTCATTCTCTCAATCTTCTGGTCCCTCTTAATTTTTCGAGATGCCTTTTGCGCATCCGTGAGTCGAGGGGGTGGCGTTCGAGGGTGGATAATGGCTCGCGTTGGGTTACACGCTGCCCAGGAGGATGTGTTTGCATCATGGAATGTCTCTTTACTGGTGTCTGGCACCTCCGCTGTTGTGGGACTTGGTGAGCCTTCATCACGGCTCGCTATGGTGGGACTCGGTGAACCTTCATCACGGCTCTGAGACGACATATGAGCAGGAGGGAGCTCTGGACAGAAAGGTTGAGGTGAGGGTGTATGAGCAGGAGGTGATGGTAGGCAAGCAGTGGGGAGCTCTGGGTAGGTTGGGACATTGGTTTGCACGTTCGTGGTTGCTATATCATAAGTAAGAGCTAGAATTTCTTCCTTGGTAAGCGGCATTGTGTACAGGGATGGGTCATCCCAGTTGACCTCGTCGAATGAGGGAAACTGTCTACTGCCAGCACTCGATGAGTGTGGGTGGTTAAGTGGCATACCTTCATTCCCAGGAAGCAGATCCAGTAAACCTTCAGTTGAGATAAAGTCACTGTTAGCGTCGAAATCATCGGCTCCATAGAGGTAACTCATACTGGGAGCTGTGGGTAGAAGGTGCGTAGGTGCAGATCCAACTTCAAATTTTGGTGTGTGATGGATGGTAACACATCCTATCATTTCATGCCATTTATTTTTTTTAAAAATTAGTATATTAATGAAGGCAGTGCAATGATCAAGGCATACCTTCAATATATGCATTGATGTCGGTACGCTGAGTCTGAGTTAGCGGGAGTTCGACCAATTCCTGAGTTAAAGAACAGGATAACTCCAATAATAAAGGAAGACTACCTTGATTTCTTGCGTGTTGGTACACTGAGTTAAAGAAGAGAATGCCACAGGGCAACTCCCAAAATAAAGGAAGACTACCTTGATTTCTTGGATCTGATTCTGGAGACCAGAGATATCAGCGTAGCATTCCATGGGAGCCTTGTCTAACTTCATGACACTGACCAGAGGATCGGCATCATCCTCCAGTGCATCTACCACCACCTGGTTCTTGTGGTTTAGTAGGGCTGAGCGCCCAGGCTTGATCCTGTCCTTGTCGACAAAATTCATGATCGAAACGTATGATTCCGGGTCATTTGTGGCACTGACAATAGCACGGGCATCAACAATCTCCTCTAGCGTGCCCACCATCATGTTGGACTTGGATCTGCTGAGACGTCACAAACCAGGTCAATGTGGCTCTGGAGGCACGAATTCACCACACACCTTTTGATATATTCATCCAGGTAAACTCTGTTCTCCCCCGTGATCCCCATGAGAGCCAGTACACAATTGATTGCGATACAATACAGATGACAGGTATGAGCGCTGCTCATAATTAATTTGAGACCCATCTGAGTTCCTGTAGAATCAGTTCCTGCAGAGTCGGGATGCCAGTATCCTATTCACCGTGCTCGCATTTCAAAAAGGCCAAAAGTCGACATTGAAGCAGACCATATGTTATCAGCACTAAGTACTAAGGCTGTCACCTGCTCAAACTTGGACCAACAACTTGGATTAGTAAGCACATCATTATACTTCCGCTGACAGCTGTTGACAAGCGCTTAAGTGTACCTCTGTCATATTATATCAATGATGTTAGAAAAATTATCTCAATCATTGCCAGCTATTGATGTCTCACGGCAGGTTGACTCTCATTCCTTTCCCCAAAGACCATGGTAAGCATGATCCTTTGCATTTGAATCTTCCCATCTAACTTATGGATTCAAAGGGACATCCGATCCAGGGGAGATCGCGCGGCTCATCATCCAGGCAGCGCATGGCTACACAACATTGGCTTTCCAAGCCAGGGTAAGTCAATCTGTTTGATTCGCTAAATTTTTTGCTTACCACACCGCAGAGTTCGAGAAGCTCAAAACGCCAAAGCTTGTGCTCGAGTCGCTCTGTGAGTCCATCTTGTGCAACTCTACTGTTCACACTTACATTTTTTTAAGCAATAGGGCAAGGTAGGGAGTCATTTATTACCATGGGCGCCATTCTCTGAATGGATCTACAGGAAGAAGAAAAAACTCGTTGAAGAGAAAAATATATCCACGCTAATCGAATCTACGCCATCGGTTGGCGATGACTTTGACGACCTGCTCCATCAAGATATTGCCACCATCGGATCACCCCCATCAGACAACAGCTACGGTCAGTTCAATAATGATGACAGTGTGCTCAGCATGGACAATGATCTACCGTGTCCATGTAATTCTCCAACACTGCAATCACTCAAAACTGTCTTTTGACAATGGCAGAAGGACTGGAGGTCAGGGTCAGGGTCAGAAAGCACTATGTGGGATGAGGTATTCAATAATGAACTTGCGTGCTCGCGCACAAAGGGAGAACGGGCCACTACTATTTTCCTTGATGAAGTCGCACAACGGGCTATGGATGGAAGGTTGCTACTGGAAGATATTCGGGATGCCATGCACACACACTGCCCATATTGTAGAGAACACCTTAAGTATGATGCCATCTTGCTGTATGACTTACTGGTTTCCCTTGTTTCAGAGGTGAAATTCTTCGAAGTTAAACTAGCTACAATATGTGATAACTAGGCTAATTCATCAATGTACAAGCCCTTCGAGTGCCTGAGCAAACACGATGCAAATGTTCCTACGGATAGCAAATGGATAGTGAATAGATAGTGAACATATAGCGAACAAATAGCGAACGGATAGCGAACGGATAGCGAACGGATAGCGAACGGATAGCGAACGGATAGCGAACGGATAGCGAACGGATAGCGAACGGATAGCGAACATGTGTCTTCAGATGCCTGGCATTGTGAATAACTCCCTATTATGAGGTTCTGGATAAGCAGGTTGGTTCAATGGCGAGTACTCAATATATATTCACGAGCCAAAGCTGAAAGAAAGTGTTGTGAGTGTTGTAGAATGTTTACATCTACGATGATGATTCAAATAGTTGTTATTGCACGGACTCAGATGTCTGTCATATCCCATATACTCGTGCTTCTCATCCGAAGTTCCGGATGCCAGATCCGATCAGATCCGATCCACAGATCCGTACCGGATCCGTCACGATAAGCTTCTTCATTCATATCCTGTTCATATAACGTTAAACACTGCTTATTTCCTCCATTTAGTATATCCTCCTTTCCGGTTTATCGGTTATGCTTTCTTCCGGCTATATTCTACTGATCCGTTTCACTTGTGATTATCTTCCGGCTTACAATTGACTTCTAATAAGCGTTGCTTATACATTGCAATACTTTGTGCATAGCCTCTCGCATAGTTCTATCATATATAAACTCTTGTATATGTCTTATAGCACCCTAGTTCGAATATCATCTTAGATTGTCCTCATTCCGTTATCCGTACTCGAGTCTTAACAACTCTTGTCACCCTCCGAGACTTAAGGATTGTATCCGATAGTCTATACGCATCCGCCTCTATCTACGGATAGTCTATACTCTGCTAGTTTCTAGTCCTAGACTTGTCTGGACTAGTCCTTATACTCTCGTCCGATATCCGGACGCCATCCGGATACGTATACAATACTATTCCTTATCTTCGGATAGGAATACGATACTAATCCTTACCTTCAGATACGATACTTATAGCATTCTGAAATACGGGGCTATACTCGGGAAAGGGGCACAGCATACGAGCTGAGGCCGAAGCCCTTCAGATCCATTACCCCTTGAGCATGACCTTAACAATGTCACACTAACACTAGTACCCAGCACAATATGCACTTTTCATCTGGGTGCTACACAACACAACCGACTTGCGATACCACAGCAGGAATAAAACAAAAAGCATTCACCGAGTCTACTACATACAGCTTGCGATCAAAACTAGATAAACTACGTAGGATCTATTAAAGTTGGCTCATTGTCTCTGTCAAATCCTCAACCTGTGACCACAGGTCATACAAGTCTGAGCTCATAGATGAGCCCGCAGATACTGTAGGTGAAGGAGGGTCGGGAGAGGACTCTGGAGAGGATGGCCAGAAAGGGCCACCTGGCAGTGGAACTGCCCGAACCCTGCCTTCATTATATTTGGCCGTGTACGCTGTTAATGCTTGCTGAAATGACCGGTATCCTTTCTGAACGTTACTGCTAACAAAATTTGTTCAGTCAGCAACGTCAGCCCTAATGACAGCATCAAAAATCGGTTGACACAAGCCAACAGGTACACAGACACTTACCACCGGTAGAACACACCAACTTCCTGTCCGACTATTATTGCCCAGAATCCCTCAGGTATCTCATCGGCTCGTGGAGGTTGGATCTCACTAGGCTTTGGAACTGACGTGACTTCACAGGGTGTCTGGGTGGCTGTCTGCAAAGCCTGAGGCTGGGGGTGGGATGGCGTAGATGGCGTAGCAGTAGGTGGATGGACCGGGCGATGCAAACGAGCTGTGGTGGAAGGGGGAATGGGCGTACTGGTAGGCATGGATTGCGGGAGCGACGATCTTGACAGTGTGATGGACTCTTCAGTTGTCTTGTGGCTCCAAGTGATGGTATCAAATGATGAATCTGTTATCAAGTTGATCGTGAACATGATGTTAGTTTTTGACCGAGTAAAACACCCACCTGATAGTGTCATCCCTTGCAGCAAATTGTGCAAGTCCTGGATATGATCACCAGGACAATCGTTAGATGGTGTTGACATAGTAGGAGTGATCTCATGAAGGACTCGGTCGGAGTGCTACGAATTATTAGTCGCGTGAAACATAGATAAGACTTGACCCTACAGCCGTACAAATGTCTGAATGGCATGGAATGGTGGAGTACGCCAGCAAGTCCACACAAACCTCTCTCTGCGATCTATTCAGCAAATTGGGACGTCAAGGGACAAGAATGGACTGCCAGTCAACTGTGTGTCCAAAGTGCTCAAGCACACACAGTTGGTTCAGCAAGCGGCAAGTTCCAACGAGCGACGGCAAGCGCGTCTGCAAGATATTCAACGTGAATCCAAATACTTGGCAAAAATATTCACCTCTTGTAAAGCTATGAGTTCAGATGAGCGTCGTGCTCTTGAAGCACTGAAAGAGGATACTAATACCACCATGGAGGACTGGCCGGAAAGCTATGATGATATGAGCTTTGGTGATGTTTGGAATGGGGATGAACCGCTCGCTATCAGTCATGCTGGTGGCGAGTTCACTGACCTTGCCAGAGAGGTTCTAGGGGACCTTTGGAAAATGTGAGTGTTAATGAGTATTGACTACTGATATGTGACATACCTTTGTGAGCAGTAACAATCGTGTCCAACACGTGGATAACCGCACTCGTCGCAATCGTGTCCTGCGCAGGAACAATGCGTTTGCTGAGCAAATGGTCGTGATGACCGATGCATACCTTGTGTGGAGCCTTGCAAAATGTAAGAACACCTTTGGGTTTTTTTCGAGAGATTGGAGAGGGAAGAGCTGGAGAGTGACTCTGACTGCGGTCAATGGTCAATCAGCGTGATAGATGTGTTCTGTGAGTGATCCGGTCTGTTGTTCTTTGCTTACTCTTTGATGATGGCACATTCGGCTTTGTATTAGACGCTGAGAAAGTCAATCTTTGAATCTTGCCAACAGACGCCACCATCAGCTCTGCTCTGGTCCATCAAGGCGTAATGCCATGTTCTCCCATATCACCAACTGTTGGCATTACTACCGAAGCACTTGAATTATATCATGTAGCACATCTGAGAAGTCCTCAATTGTCCATCCAGGCTTTCGTTAAAACTATGTGTGACTTGCATGGTGTATGTACTCTGGTTTCTCTAGTTGTCTTGTTTTACTGATCCATCCTTCTCTTATCATGTGCAGGTTGGATTCCACAGGCATTTATCTTGTCAATTCTCTATTGGATTTGACTTATATCTTCAAATTCGACGTTGTGTGGCAGCTATGGTAGCCGAATCGTTGCGGTGTGACTCGCCTGATTTTCGCCTGAAGCACACTTGTCCCGCATGTACATACACACTAACGGATGAACCAAAGCTAACCTTTAGCCTGCTCTATGCCATGGATGGCAACGACTCTTTAAAAAGAGTCCTTCGAAGGTCTTTAGATACTGATGACTGTCTTGGTACATCATCCGAACTCCCAACTGGACAGCAACTCGAAAGCAACCGCTATCTATCTCACACATTTGTAGATCAGTTCGCGCAGGACTCCACTGCTGCAGATGATGAGGTGAGAGGCGCTTTCATCTGGACTGGTCACGGCTAATACTAACTATTAGGTTATACATTCCGAGAACTTGTGCGAAGGACACTGGAAGAATATGGATGACGCAAAGATGAAGAAAGCATGGGGCATTTATGATGAGACAGGCATTTTTGTGGCTGTGTGCTGCCATGGATTCTCTCTGCTTGTTGCAGACATGGTACAGAGCGGTGAACTGTGAGTTGTTTTTAACAGATTATTCATAAACTCATGATCGTTTTACAGTGCAAAGTATCCTTTGGCTGTCATTTCAAAGTTGCTGGATGTATTTGGAAGCAATCTAGGTGGCAGGTATGACATTGGTTGTCAATTTAAAACAACACTCGATAATAGCTCCCTTGGACCCCTTGCACGATCTCTGCACCATACTGGCCTTGTTGGCGCCTTCCATGGGCATGCTCACAGGCGATTGTGTCAACTTTTCTCCCTGACTACTTACATCAAAGGTTTGGGGCTCGAGGACCTGGAGACATGCAAATGGACATTCTCAAAATCGAATTCCTTGGCGTCTGCACTATGTTATGCAAGCATATTCCATCGACAACAGGCCATTGATACGTATTTCGAACACAACAATAACTTTGAAGTGTACGCTAACCTATGTAAGCTGTCTTGTTGTAAAACATGATCTGTGTTGACATAATCCTTTTTGTTGCTAGCCGATTTTTTGTACAGCAACTACAAGCAAGTGCTTGATATCTTGAATGACGGTAATGCAACCCTACCACAACTTATGCGGGACCTCAAAGTTGCTGATGAGACTGTGTTCGAGCACTGGCTAGAGGAAGAGAAGGTATATCTACAAGGTCTGACGCAAGAGCCTGAGGATGAAACACTGCAGATGGACTACTGGCAAAGGTTGGTGAATCTCACTGCGAGCAAGTAAGTTCAAGTCTTGTCATATGGGTCTCGCATTCGCTGACACCAAGTTTGTACAGGGAGGCTCTGGACACCGCAATGATAGCATTCCAGGGATCATCTCACCTTGAGGGTGCATCATACGATGCACAGGTAAAAGACACTCGCAAGGCCGAGAGTGCACGACAACATGCTCTTGAGGATTACGAAAGGAACTTGAAAGTCATTCAAGCACTCGAGCTCAAGCTCGAGATCGAGAAGTGCTGGACTCCTGAAGATACACAGTGGCAAAAGGTTGGAAGACTCGTGGCAAACCAGAAATACCAGCGTGCGCTAGATCGTCTTGAGGGATTGATTGTTGCCCGCATATTTGAGTTGACAAAGATGAACCGGGCTGGTACAGGTGAGGTTTCAACAGTGATGCCTTGCCTGCTGGTACTCATTCTAATACTGTGTAAGGGTATAAACTATGGAAGCACATCGCCAAGGCACTGCAAACTCATTCCATCGCGATCAGATCTGCCCTCAACACATATAACTCTATCGCCAGCTCAATGTACCCCCCACGCCAGACTCTCAAGTGGGAAGATGTCGTGGAGTACGTGTTCCTCGCAGACTTCGATCTACTACATGACACACATGTAAATGCCTCTTGACATCTTTGGTCATCAGCTGCTGTGCGTAGCACGATGGACCTATACTTCAAGATGTGTCGGGCATGCGAGGAAATCCAACGCTTGAATGTGGAGATACGATGCCTAGCAACTTATATACGAGACGAAGACAGCTATCTGCGGAGGTGCGAAGATCAATTGAAGGATGTCAACCCAGCTCTTGCCCATCAGATTGCGTTACATCAAAACACTCGAGGACGATTCAATTCATGACACCTTAAGCGGCTGCACGACATATCTAAGCTTGCCGGTTTCTGTGGGATAATAGCACCTGGTGTCAGCATCAACACGAGTCTTGGGGATAGTGCCAGTACACCAAATGTGCGGATCCCATCAAGACTACTTACAGATCATACATCTTTGAACAACAGGGCATTTGTTGTAGATCCGGACACCCAAGATGACCTGGACGGCGAGGAGGAGGAGGAGGAATTAGTAGAGGAAGCATCAAGAAGTCTTCAGGACGTCCTACGCATCGCTGACGATTTCTCACAGCTCCAACTTCATGACAACACTGACGAGGAGGCTTAGTATAACCCGAGTCTAGTATACATGTTTTACATACTGATTTATGTATCTCAATCACTATCTCTGCACTGTTCGTAAAAACGCGCCGTCAATCGGTCCACACCATCATGAGATGTGCGAGCTCATCGTGTGACACAGCGAGCAGCAAGGCTCGGATATTATTAGCCGGCGCCGAGAACACGTCACATCGTTGCCGACATGCCGGCGGGAAACTATCCTATTATGTATTACCTACACCTAGCAATATTAAAAGTCGCTCATTATTCAAACAATATTGAAGGAGGCCCTGGAACACTGTAAACCCCTTGTCTTATAGGTGCGATACCCATATGTTATCACCTATAAATACCGTCGTTATGTGGGAGTCACAGGTGAGGTGGCGTCAGGTTTTTGGACTTTTGGTGATGGAGCGGTAGCGATCCTTACAGTTCCTCTACTTTTATGGTGCTATCTGATCACGATAGTAGGTCGTTGTTGGGGTGAACGGATCTGGAAAGAGCACGATCCTGAAACTGATCTCCCGCATCTACGACCCAACGGAGGGCACAATCCTCATCGACGGCCGTGACATCAAAACTTTCAGACTTGCTGATCTCCGTGCTGCTATGTCCATCCTCTTCCAAGACTACACGCAATTCCCCCTCTCCGTGAGCTGTTCTCATGCACCCTGGAAGCAATATCTCTAATGCAACAATGCAGATGCGTGAGAACATCGGGCTTGGCAATTCCGCCCTCGCACATGATGACGACAAGGTCCGCGAAGCCGCCCGTCTCGGCGGCGCAGAAGACTTCATCGACGAGCTCCCTGACGGATTCGACACCCACCTCAACAAGTTGACAACAACCCTGTGGATTTTTTCTATGGAGACCTCCCTGAAGGCACCACGACGCTCTTTGGGCGTCCCGTTCCCGTTGATTCCTCGTCACTGAGTCCAATCCGCGATATCAATGTGTCCAGAGCTCCAGAACTCCAAATCAGCCGCGGGCAGGTGCAGCGGCTTGCAATGTACGTGATCATACCTTGACCTCCCAGGTTTCGGTGTCGACTAATCAAATAGTTCCCGCACATTCATGCACTCATTGGTATCCGAAACTGAGTCTTCCGCTGGCATGTTGTTATTCGACGAGCCGAGTGCCTCCCTGGATCCTACAGCTGAACATGGTGCGCTGCTCTGTCTCTTTGACATACCAATTTGGATGTAATTATAACTGGTGGACATAGATCTTTTCGAGCGCCTACGGAAGTTAAGGGGTAACAAGACCATGATATTCTCCACTCACCGGTTTGGAAATCTCACCCAACATGCGGACCTTATCTTGTGCGTTTTTGTTTGCTCGAATACCAATGCTCATTGATGTGGTCATCGCAGGTACATCGATGAGACTGTCCAGGAAGAAGGGACGTACGACGAACTCATGAAGAAAGGGGGAGAGTATTGCTCGTATTTGGAATCTACAAGCCAAACCTTTCATTTAACGACCAGGCACCGGGACCACAACGATACCCCAGTTTGTTTTGTACCACCAGTCATCCTCACGCATGCGCCAATGTGCAGACGCGTCAGTGGTGGTAATATATAACAGGTGTAAGGAAGCCTTCGCCTTCAGCGTTGGACGCTCGCCGCAGCAACAACTTCGACGATTATGTAGCATTGTCTGCTTTGATTCGGTCTTTATTTCCTTTCTGTTTGTTCATTAACTCCCATTAACTACAAGTTCATGCCACAACTCCATTCACGTTTCTACCTTCGCTTGATCCTTTTCATTGTCGCCACTCGCGCCTTAACAGTCTCTTACAGTATATAAGACCCATGTAATTCCCGTAGATTCAGTCAATCATCAGGAAAACGTAATTCAACGCCGAAAAACCAGTCCGAAGTCTCTCATCACTCGAACAAGAAAGCCACCGAAACCAGTTCCAATACTCGACAACTATCATCATAATATTCCCCTACAAACTCAAGACTCAGCCTTACACAGGTGATACGGATACAAATGCGAATATGTTTCTTGCTGCTGTGATTGCTTCAGAATGTACCATTTGGCAGTTGTGTGATAACACAGTTAACCAATACATGCATCAGTGGTGCACAAGCTCCTGGCCTCACATGTCCGTGGTTTTGACATCATGATCATACGATATGGATTGGCACTATGCTCATGCCCTGGCGCGATTTATTTGAGGCGCTTATTGCCACGCGTTCAAGTTGACCAGGTGTTACAGTTACTGTTTTTCCTCTCAGCTTCTCCATAATGGATCCAGGTGAGTGTTTTATCCGCTATCAAACCACTTTATCTGTTTACATCACTAGACACGACCGACCACCTTCATGTTCCCCAGTATCTATGACCACTGCTACTGCTTGCTGCGGTTGTGGTTGCGACAATCCTGGTTGCGGCATTGTACTCAGTTCAAGTCGGGGATCGATGTCCGGGATATAAGGTTCGGTGTCCACATGGTATGGCATTGGTACCCGGTACCTCCGACCTTTTGAACTATTGAGATGCACTTCATCAACTTTGTTCGAGGCTTTAGCAATACGCCATGCGACCTTAATGTCTGACAAGCTCTTGATCCATTTCTAGTCAAAATTCAATAAGTGTGTGCCACGTATCCGACATGAAAAACAAAACACTTACAAAGGATAAGCAGGTCTGTCTTGCACTGTGCAGAGGTCCTACGAGATGTGAAGATGCACCACCCTTTTCTGCGAATACCACCAAACGTTGCAGTTCTTTCTCTGTGAACAAAGCAAGTAGGTTTCGCAGCTCGCAGCTAGGATAGGCCAAAGAAAGATGGTAATGCCATCTGTCGAATGCATAATCGTCGATCATCGGTGATTTTCGCATTAATGATTTAAGGCAGCAGCGTGCAAGGTACTCGTGAGCACGAGCACGATCCACGTAAAAATCCATCGACCGTAGAGGGTCTTCCATGAAGTCGAAGAGCGAAGTGTGATAGATCTCAACACTTCTATAGGGGAGATTCAAGATGACAGGTGAAAATGCTTCCAGCATCATAGCCAAGCTCTCCTTATCCTCAAAAAAGAGATCTTGCAAATTTGCAAGCGAAAGTGGTCGATTGAGATGGGTGATGCACGTTAACATTTTACAGTGCACAATTGATTTCTCTGAACTTGCAAGAATATGTCTATAAAGCTGATCGATATCAGCACTGACAGCCGAGCTCTCGCGGAGTAAGTGTTTTAGCCTCTGCTGTGGCGCATGACCAGTGGCAGATATAAAACTTATGACCAGCGCAGCATAGACGAATAGACCGCCTGCATTGGACACCAATGTCTCAAATTCATTCTCTGATGGCCAAGACCTTGGCGGCTGGCCAAAATGATTTGGACGAGTTGTCCGTATGTTGTCCAGTGACACCCGCAGAAAGATACGGACATCCTGCAGAGTGGCGTCGTCATCGGTAATGAGGAGAATTTCGCGAATATCGGGCCGGATGGCCGCGCAGATATCCGTATGAGGTCGGCTCGTGAATAACAGGTGGATATTGGGCAAGTTTGGACTCGAGAATGTCTCTGTCAACAGCTTGACTAGCCGTGCTGCCTCTTCGATAGAAGAACATTCATCGAGAGCATCGATGACAATGACATAAGACGTCTCCTTGCGGAATTGCAATGGGTATAGTGGTTCGATAATGAGCTCCTGCATCTGATCACGATGAGATTTAGCAGATGACAGGAGGAGCTCGTCTTCCGCAATGGCTTTCATGATAGCATCTTTGATCTTTGGGAAAACTAGTGCCAGCTGATATGCGATGGTAGGAATGAACATGGTCGCATCTCGTGCATGTTGACGCGAGAAGAAGAAGGATGCAGCGAGCCTTTTGATTGATTTCATCTCCTCAGCTACGGTGAACGCGATGGACGTTTTTCCAACACCAGCAAGGCCATTGAGCCAAATGTTCGTCCTATCGTGTTGATCGAGGACCTGTCTCAGAGTCTTCCGAAGTACAACACGTGTGTTTTCCATGCATCGAGAATGGGGTTGACGGATTTCAGAATCGAAGATGGCACTGTAATGTACGACTTTGCATAGACTCTTCCATGCTGCGTCGTGTACTTCGAGAAAGGGTTAGTACAAGGACAAGTAGAGGCAGAATGAGATATTCACCTGAATTCATTGTGGGGGAGCTGAACAAGACAACAGTGCTACGCATTGATAGTCTAAGTGGGAAGCCTGCTCGGTTCCACATGGACAACGCCTTATTATGGTCCGTGTAAGTAATTTACGAGAGGTCAAGTTGACATGCATTGACAACGACATTTAGAATTGAGCAGCACTTGTGGAATGTCCGAGTCATCGTTGGAATCGACATATACAGGCTCACGATTAACTAAAACTTGACCTTGCCTTACATCCAAATGGAGTGTTGAAGATAACGATGCCAGCCCAAGCTTTATAAGATGTACGTGTGACACATGCGTCACCATCGACTGTGGCGCAGCACCAAGCTGCCGGCCGCTAAACGCAGCCTTGACACCCACGGCGCGGAAGCTACGACGTGGCACGAGGTCCATGACTGCACATATTTATAATTTCTCGTCTTCTTGTTGTCGTCTTACTGTGTTTACCTCTTTGCTGTATATCAACTGCCAAACCCGCATCACCTAATTATTGCCAGCGGTTTCATCATGCCAGACGTCCACTTACTTGTCTTGATCCATGGAATGTGGGGAAATCCCTCTCATCTTGGTCATATGAACAAAATTTTCCAGGAGGTGAAGGGCGAAGTTGAGGACGGTGACATCAAGCTTGAAGTTCTTGTCGCAGAAACCAACAAGGATGAATCCACGTATGACGGAATCGACTGGGGAGGTGAAAGAGTGGCTGAAGAGGTATTTATATTTGTCATCGTCAAGAAACCTGAGCATTCTCAGCGCGTATAAAACTAGATTCGACAGAAAACTGCAGACCTAGAGAAGGAAGGTCGGAAAGTGACTCGCTTCTCGGTCACTGGTTACAGTCTTGGTGGCCTGGTTGCCCGTTATGCCATTGGGTGCGTGTCAGAGTCCCCGCTCTTGTGGATGATCTAACTAGCAGCCCTAGTGTCCTTCACCAGTCGAAGTTTTTCGAGACGGTGCAACCCGTGAATTTTAACACTTTAGCTACCCCACACATTGGCATACCCAGATTCCCTTCAGCATTCTCTTCAATATCTGCATTCCTGGGACCGAAGCTTCTTTCCCGTTCGGGCGAGCAGTTCTTTTGTGTCGACAAATGGTCACCACGAGGAAGGCCACTCGTAGAGGTCCTTGCTGATCCTGATCGCATTTTTTATCAAGCATTGATATTATTTCCTAATATCAGGATTTATGCCAATGCGTAAGCTCAAAGAACTCGCAATTGTCTGCTATCCCTAACTATGACCCCAGCATCAATGACTTGACTGTACCATATGTCACTTCTGGTATCAGCGCAGAAGACCCCTTTGGCGAGTACGAGAAGAATGGCATCAAAATGTAATTGCCTGGTTCATATTGCATGAGTTTATTCTGACCATATTATAGCGATTTCCACGAGAAGTATAAGCATGTCATCAAATCTTACTCTGCCCTTCCTTTCTCATCTGAAACCACGAAAGAGCAGCAAGGCTGGTTCGAGACTATCCGTAACATGCGCGCGCCATTACCTCCGCGATTCCAAGCCGAGTTTCCTTTGAACCTGGTATGCAAACATCCTCTGAACTCACCGCCTCATCTCATAGCAATGATATAGGCCATTTATACCCTCCTGCCAATCCTCTTCCCGACATTTATCTGCCTTGCTCTCATTCGCCTATCAATTCAATCGCACCAGTCTCGTGGTCGAGTAAGGCATCTTGAAGCGCAATCAACCAGAGAAAGACTCATTCACATTATTGGTCAACTAGAGAGCGAGCTCGAAAGTGCCGCAGTTGATTTATACGATGACCCTGCTGGCACTCCCATTGCTACATCGCCGATACCTGGTGCCAACCCCGCTGACCTGACCAACCCCAGCGAGCCTACGAAGGAGAAAGGAAAGAAATCGCGATCAAAGACACCTTCATACCAACCTTTGTTGACACCTGGTCAGCTTCAGTGCATAGAGAATCTCAACAAGATACCGCAGTTGAAGAAAGAGCGAGCCTTTTTTGAGGGTGTACGCAATTCTCATGCAATGATAGTCTGTCGTGATCCCAAGATGTTCAAGCAACATTTAGAGGGCGAGGGCGTATTACGACACTGGGCGGATCACTTCGAGCTATAACTTTTATTGTGTTTTCGTTGTATTGGTTACTTACAGGTAGAGCATTTACAGAGACAATACTACATGTTAACTTATAATAATAGATTGACGCTCGTGATGACGCGTCGCGGCGTGCTAGCACTGTTATTCGGAGGCTTTTAATTTTGTAATTCTTTATCTCGACTCGATCGGCTCTGCTCAATCTCAACAATAAGTCGTCGCATAGCGATCATGAAAGGGCTTTCAGATCGATTGCGTGCGATTTCTTCAACCATTGTTTTGTACAGCCTTATAATCTACTCTCCTTGAATTTAGTCGACTGTTCTCCTGTAATCTCGTTCGTCCAATATGTCCACCATTCGACGCAGGAGTACATACCTCGAAGTCTCCACGACGGCGCACACACCCGACGGACGCCTCAGACTTGATAAACTTTGCGCTGGTCGCAAACTTGCGCAACAAAATGGCGAGTGGCGTTTTCACTTTGACTTCGGCATGGCGTGAACGTCTCTTATCGATACAGCTGTCTGTACTGCTTTGCTATTCATTTGCGATGAAAACCGCAATCTTGGTCCCGCAGATACCTTAAGCGTATCGTTTGAGGAATTCAAGACCACAAGTTCGTTTGTTAACTTCTGGTCCTTGCCTTCCCGTCTCACTGTGATCCAGTGAAAAGTCGCGCGAGCGCTGCCGACTTGAAGTTAGGCCCTTGCCAGAATACTTACTTGCGGCGGGTGCTCTTATTTTTCGTGAGGCATATCCCAACGACGTGAGACTTGTATCAGTATTGAAACGAACATCATACAGTGGGAGCATGGGCACATCGACTTGACCTTTGCCCACCATGGCCGTCAGCGGGATGTGGTCCAACAGATCGAAATTCAGTCCAGTTTCTACGACATGCAAGTACTAGCATATAGTTAATTGAAAACATTCCCTCATGTTGTCGTCTTCTGCTCTGTTACAGTTATCGCGGCTTTCAAGAAGTCCTAGACGGATACGGAACATTATCGGCTCGGGAAAAATACCGTGCATATATGTCGCTTGCAACCAAGGTATTTGGAAAGGACCGAACGCCAACTGTACTCCAGGTAGGCGAGCACGACATCCTCTGTGCTTTGTCCTGACGCCTGTTACGAAAGGCAGCTAGATGTGCCTTCCAGTATTCTAGAAAATACCAGGATTTGGCGTCCTCTTTACGTCGAGAGGGAGATGTCTTCGACGGTCAGGTAAATACTGTCGCGGACTATGAGATTAACGAAGGCGATTATTCGATGGACTCAATGTCAGCAACCATTCTACATGTCATCATTGCGCATCTTATTTATGGTATACAGGCAGTCCGAAGAATCCCGTGACAACAATCTGGCTGTTCCTTTCACACCGTGAGTACAATTCATAAAGACACCGTTAGTTCATACGCCGTGCTGATATTTGACCGCAGTGCTCGCACGCTGAACTATAGCCACAGTAAAGGGGACATTGGCCTCCCCACACCCGAGTCACTGCCTCGGCGACAAGTGGTTGTATCACGGTCATCACCTACACCCACAGCATCATCCCTCGAAGTCACGTCTTCTGGTAATGATGCTCATAGCCATTCTGATGGACAGAACCATCATACGCCTGGCTCCCGTTTCGGCCCCCTTTCCCTCGCTGTTGGCTATTTTTCAGGGTTCGTTTCGGGTTTTCGATCGTCATCTCACATGTTCCTCCCAGAGGTACGCGGTTTAGGTTCTCAGTTATGCAGTTAAGTTTAATAGATGGTGCAGATATCTTCACTACAAACACAAGTCACAGATCTACAAACATCCCTAACTGCTGCAGAGAATGCACTTCATGCGGCAAACAGGACCACCCAAGTGTCACAAGAGCGATGTTTGGGCATCCTTCACGATCTCCATAATGCTCACGCTAACATAGCCGATCTCAAAAGTCGCGCTGCAACGGAGGCAATTGAAAAGAACAACTTGCTGCAACAAGTTGGTCATCTCAAGGATGAGGTGTCACGCTTGCAAAGTGGGGTGGAACAAATAACCCAGTTGGCGCGGGGGGTAGGGTCTTCCATTGTCGTTCATCTACTTGTATGCTTACCATTCGCATTCGCAGTTGATCCCGCTGTAGTAGCTTAATTTTCAATTGCTAGGTCTAGGACAGGCTTGACTTGATGAGAAATTACATGTAATTTTAACGGCCTCATGATGTATACTACTAGCTCCAGGACAATAAATGCTATGATGATTGATATCTTGACTAGGTTCAAATCATATCAGCTTTGCTTTGGCTTCTATATCGGTCTATTTCAATGGATACAGTGGATTAATGATTAAGTATACTGTTAAAAGTAATACAGCCTAAAGTTCCGGTAAATATTATAATGATATAACGTCCCAGATAGAAAAAATGGATGTGTGATTCAGAAGCTAAATCCCGCTGCTCCGTGTGCGCTTGCGCATGGTTGTGACCACACAGATCCTTCTTCTCGGAACTATTCAAGCCAACATCACACTGCGGCGGTGAGGAGTGACAAGGATGAAATCCTTGGGAAGGAAAGAAGCACGTTGCTGTTTTCGAGTAACACCGGTGACGCGCTTCCATGCGCGAACGACCTGGCGTTCAATAAATTTAGTGCATGAGATGCGTGTCTTTCTCCTATAATACGATCGAGGCAAGAAAAGATCAGTAAGCACTTTGGGGCGGCGTAGACCATCCTTACATCGGCTTTGATTCAGTGATCCAGGGCTCGGAAGTGAGGAATGCGTGATGGGGAATAGCGCGGCTGGTCATGTTGGATGTCGCGGCGAGTGTGAGGTTGTGAATATCAGGTTCTTCGAGAGGAAGTAATGAGAAAGGGAATAAGAATCGCGAATAGCCGTCCCGCCAGCTGCCGCAAGGTAGAATTTTTGTTACGCTGATTGTAATGATAGATAGCGGAGTGTGTCGAAGCAGTTCGAACTTCGAAGCATTCATGCATCATGCATGTGGCCAAGGTAAGGTTTTTATACCACCACCCGCGGAACAATTTCCACAGCAATTGTGTGCGGTATCATGATCTGGAAGTTACGCGGAAACAAAAGATACATTAAATGTCTTGTAAAGTATCCAAACTTACTACTGGCGGTAGTAAGTAGTAGGTTTAAACAAAAGCGTCGATTCGACAACAACACTTGCCTTATTTGGATGAGGCTCATTGTTTGTTCGCTTTGGCTTGGAACCTCTATTTGTTTGATACCATCACAGCCCACAGGACTACGCATGTCATTTCCACGCTTAGGCACGCTTAGCCTGCTAGGTTCGTTCATGTTGGTTGCACGATCGATGTCAATCATCTCCCCCTACTCATAAATGAATGGCAACCAATGTCCCTTTCACTCTGTAGATTTCAAATTCATGCCGCCGGTCTGGACGTACCGGGTTTCCCCTCAAGGTCCACCGAGGGGGAAGGCGTGTTGGTTATGAACGCGGACGACCGGCTTTAACACCCTCTCGAACTGATGTCGGGGCTGGGCCCTATGTCATCATCAACATCATGCTTACGATAGCACCGTCTCCATCTCAATAGCAAGCTCACACGTTTTTTCTTGTTCTAGTTCAGTGGAGCTGTTTGTATCTTGAGTTCCGGATTCTCAGAAGGGTAGATATCTGCCAGTGAGTGTAGAAGATCATCAGTGTCCAACAGCAATAACCCGAATACAGCTTTAGGCTATCCTAAACATCGCAAAAGGACGGTACATAGTTTTCTTATCTGCAGCCACCTTCCAGGGCCGATCGTTTTTGATGGGATGACGCACGGCCATGCCTTGACCGCAACCGCTATAAAGGCCGCCTTGCCCCTAAAGAAGGACCGTCGAGTCGGATCAAGCTAACTTGTTGGTCCAGTTTCTGGAATTAGCTCTATGTGAATTCAGACGTTGTACGCAAGGTTTCTCATTTGCAACATAGTTCGGACATTTGATGGTTCACAGTCCTCCTGCTTTGATTGCTTCAGGCTTTTTGGGTGCCATAAACATGGTCGTTCGCTTTTTCCATGAGTTGATACAAGTAAGCTGCGACAGCTCGTTGTGCCATGGTGTACTGGCAGACCGTAGTAGAATCCCCCTATAGTGTAATTTGATAATGACTGTTGTGCTAGAACTGTGTGGATTCAACTTGTTATCTCAGTTGCATCTGTCGAGCTAGTTCTAGTGATCTTCGGCAGATATGATGTTCACTGATCTCAAGATGCCGTTCCTGGTTCGGATTCACATTACGGCCTATAAGACGCAATATGTAACGTTTTTTTGGCGCTGCCTTGTTGTTTCCGCGCGGCCGCAATTAATTGACGCTTAGGTCGACGGCCGTGAGTGCTGTTAAACGGGAGGCAACGCTGTAGCCAGATTGTGGTTGGACACACGGCCTTTAAGTCGTCTTAGTACTAGTAGGTCCCTGCATTAACTCTCCCCCTTTTTATATCGAGTGTTCACAATCGCAGCAGTTCAATACCAAAGGATTACACCTCCTGCAGTGTACTCCAAGCTCACTGTTCGGCACTCGTACTCGTTCTGCTTGTTGTTCATCGAGGACCTCTCGTTCGAGGACGCTCTCCTGATAAAGATACCGGGACTGTAATTATCATGCCATCAAATACTCAATCTACAGCTTACAAGAAGGCTGCTGCGTCCACACCTTCGAAGGATTCATTATTGAGGTCGCCACATGCCACTGACCGGCAGGTCCCACCACGCGTTCATCCCTCTATGTCTTCCAAAGATAATGTAGGCAGTGCTGGTCGATCTATTTCTTCATCATCCACTACATCTCCGGCACTCGACAAGCGTGAAGCATCTGGGGGCACATCCACGCTCCTTCCACCAAATCATTCCAGGCGCAGTAGTCTCAGGTGTCGTTCTCAATCCAAAGATCTCACTTCATTTGTGGGGTCTAATGAGATTAAACGTGCCAAAGAGAGTTTCTTCGCCAGCTTATTCCACAAACTCATCTCCTGTGTTGGCCTCAATTCCCGGGCTCATGACATTGACGTCGATGGCGTAGCAAGCATTGGGTCAGGTCCTACTTTGCTGGCTCACAAGACTGCGGACAATGATGTGAAGGAATTTTCTGAAAAAGCAACCGGAGCAAGCACTCTTGCGCTAGTAGTTCCGGTGGCACCCTTACAGGAGAAAGACAAACCTGCTGTACCTCCTAAGGACGTGTTACCTATCGCAGATACTGCGGGCGCCACCAGTGGAGCCGTGCAGCCGCCAGGCTCTTCTGTTCCTGGTCAGGTATTGAAAACCTCTTCGCGTCACCCGCCCGAACATGTTCCCCAGGTGGATGACGTTCCCTTTGACGAGTTAAGCGAAGAAGACGAAATGCTAATCAGGAATGGGGGTGCAGGCATTCCCATTGGCCCTGTGAGTTGATCCGTGGTTTAATGGATATAATTCTAACTCGCAGTTTACAGGACGGAAAACCATGTCCACTTTTGCCACCAGTCGCGCCTGAACATACTGGCAAGAAGTGTTTGGTGCTTGACCTGGACGAGACTCTCGTCCATAGTAACTTCAGGGTACATCTTACACTCCGATTCTGGGCCTGCTACTGACTTCCTTCGCTATCAGCCCGTACCAGATCCAGACTTCATCGTTCCTGTCGAAATCGAGAATCGCTGGCACAACATGTACGTACAGAAGCGCCCAGGAGTGGACGAGTTTCTTCGGCAGATGGGTGAACTGTACGAAGTGGTAGTGTACACCGCAAGTCTAGGTTCCGTGAGTTCATTACAGGTGGCTAGGTGTAAAATTCAACTGATCTCTTGTTTCGTCGCATTTAGTATGCGGATTCGGTGTTGGACCATCTTGACATCTACAATTCTGTTTCACACAGGCTCTTCCGGGAAAGTTGTTTCCGGTATAGAGAAAACTATGTCAAGGTTCGTTTACTTCCTGCAGATAAGATTCCGTATCTAATCATTCTTATTTTCAGGACCTGTCCCAGCTCGGACGTCCCATGGCAGATACCATTATCATCGACAATTCGCCGGCGTCATATATCTTCCACCCCACAAATGCCGTGCCTATATCCTCATGGTTTAACGATCCTCACGATACCGAACTGATTGACATCTGCCCCCTTCTTGCAGACCTTAGTGACACGAATGATGTGCGAAGCGCGTTGAACACGATGTTGTGACACCTGGTTTATTTAATGTAGACTTGGGGTGTGCTGATAGTATTTATGGGACACCGGTGTTCAAACGTTTATGACTTCATGACATGGCATGACATGTATGAATATATGTGGACTTAGAGATACATTGTTGTATGTAGCAATTACGAGAAATAATACTGGTGACACCCCACGGCTGTACCGAGTGTATACAGTACCTACACATGTTTGTTGGTGTTCAAAGTGAGCGTAATTCGCGTAGGAAGTATCATAGGGACAGTGATGCAAAAATGGAGAAAGGATAAGTCCGGCTGAATCGTACCATCTGTTTCACCTACACGTACGTTAGTAGTCTCCATCACCGACGACCGTAGAAACCGTAATCGTCGTCGTCATCATCTTCGAATGAGTCATGGTCATATTCGAAGTTGTGATCGTCAACACTTTCATATTCATCCCAGTCAACGTCAGCTACCACTTCTCGCAACAACCGCACGTCATGGGCACTGATACCCATACATCCAGTGATCGTAAGGTGGTCTAGTCCCTGACCTTGGTTGACACGATCGACGAGCACGTCGAAGAGGTCAGAGGTCCTGGTAAAGGACAAGGAGGAAGGGTTAAATCCCAGGCTGTCAAGGACGAGATGAGAGAGTGCTGGGGCAAAAGTTTGTCTTTTTCGTGAACACCTGCCCATAAATCGCGCTAAACTGTGCTTCCGTGAACGTAAGGATATGAGAAGATCTTGAAGAGTATGAGATGTTTCTGTGTCTCGCAAGTTAATGTATGTAAGATTGCGAGCAGCACCCCGGCCAAGAAGATCAATCCAGAAACCATCCCAACAAGCGAAGAAACCTTCGACGTACAAGGCTTCGAGACTCCTCATAGGGACGAGTTGCCACAAGTCGCTAAGGATTGTTTCACTTGTTTCAGCGGGAAAGTCGAAATCAAGAACGACAGGGCGCTCCACCGACCACTCCGGCAGAAGAAAAGAAGATTCAGTCATTGACCATGACCACGAAGAAGGATCCCAGACCGTGCTATATTGTAGATGAATGTGATCAAATCCCAACCGTGCTAGTCGCAAGGAACGCGGGACTCGGCGAGATTTAGCTGTGGCTTTGAAGCAACTTTCCAAGGCACGAGAGATGACAGGGAGGCTCAAATTCCATTCTTGATTCAGATTCTCAGATGAAGATACTCCGCATCTGAGTTGAACTTCCAACATTGTTGAATCAGGTAACTCGATGCGAGCCAACACGTTGGCCACTTCTAAGACCTTCGCCACCAAACGTAACCGCTTCAAGTGGGGAAGTTGAACATTCATGGCACGAGGTACGCGAGGAAGTGACGTTATTTGGAGGGGAAGAGTCGGGAGGGCATGCTCTAACACAAGAGTGTGCAGAGCAGGCATGCGATAGAGTACAGAAATCAACTCGTCTAAAGTCGGAAGGCACTCTGGTGACAACCATTTGATATCCAGGACAGTGAGTCCTGTGAGGATGGTGGATGCCCATGATATATCACAGTATTTGATTTTGAGGATGCGAAGTTTGGGCGCGAGAAAAGAAGTCGGGATTGCTATCCGCAGTTTTGGCTCATACCCTTGTTCCAAAGAAAGCGATTGTAGTTTGGGAGCGGAACAAGCTGATAACTCGCTAAGGAATTCCATAATACAGCGGTACATCTCCCCACCGAAGAATAGGAGAGAGACCTCTTGCAAACGCTCTACGTGCATGAACACCTTTTGGACGGACTCCATACGATATACCAGACCGCCTCTCAAGTTCAAGGGAGCCATTTTGGATCTCACGAGCATCTCTTCTGTGGCCCGTGAGGAATTTAGAAATGGAGTAGCCCATAACTCCGGTGTCCCTAGAGCAACCTCGCGCCAGTGGTGACAAACACGTACGACGTTGAGCCATGAAAGAACCACGGGTTCATGAGGAAAATAAAGAAACTGTATCTCCTGAGCATGATGGACGAAAATGGCACCAAGGATCTCTGAAGGGATGGAGGATATGGGGGAAAGACTGTTATGGCGCGTCCGAAGAGATCGCATTCTCTCTTTAAATGCTGTGAGTTCATTGTCGATCTCTGTTTGATCTCTCGAGCTTAGGGCGGGAGTATCTGCGGCTACCATGGTGAATGAATCTGCAGTGAGTTGACTAGGGTACGGACGACAAGTCATCCCGTTGTTATTGACCTATGAAGTGGTTGCCTAGGGTTATTAACAAGCAAGTCGACTCCACGACTTGGAGAACAACAATCAACATCGGTTGATACATCTGAAGTTTTAAATTGGCACATACTCAGGCTGCTAGAATGAGGGATCACGTCAAGAACACGGGGGGAGGGTAAAGCTTGTTCTTGAAATCTTGATAGCGTACTACTAATCAGGCGACTTCGTGTAAGTAGTTAACATATTGTCGTCCTAAACATAAACGTTAAACAGAAGTCAACACGCCAAAAGGTAGTAAGCTCACGCGCACGTGCAAGACAGTATTTCAGGTAAGCAACTGGCTCACATTACGTCGCAGGGTCTACTATCCCTTGCCATTGTATCGCGCTCTCGGCACATGCTGGCCTAAGTGCAGGCAGGCTCGTAGAGGCTTTTAGGAGGTCTTCTGCGGTTTTTTTTCCTCCGCTTGCCTCCGGGAAAATCCTTGATTCTCGCTTCTGCGAAGCCAATTAGAAATAAATAAGATGCTTAGCAAAAGAAATAAATCGAAAATATGAATGTGTAAGTCTCAAATTGTTGCTTGAATTTTACATAAATATTAAATTCCAAAGGACTACTACACGGACTACAGAATTGAATATTACAAGCGTAGCTATCCACCTAATGCATCAGGCATGGTTGGAATTCTGGCCTCTATTTGAGCATAGTTGCTCAACAGAATCATATCAGGTGGAGTATCCGTGGTCACTATCGAAACCGTAGTAATCAATGGGGTCATCATAATCACTGTCAATGTCATAGTCATAGTCATGGTCGGAATCTTCATCGGAACTTTCGTATTCATCCCAGCTCACATCGGCCACCACCTCTCGCAACAACTTCACGTCGCGGGCAAGTATACCCGTGGTTGAAACAAACTCAAGGTGGTCTAACCCCCGACCTTCATTGACGCGATCAATGAGCACGTCAAGGAGGTCAGAGGGTCGCATCCAGTTCATGGAGTCGAACTCTAGGCCATGAAGGACAAGATGGGAGAGTACTGGGGCAAAAACGGGTCCTTGTTGCGAACGCCCGTTTACACGCCGCGATACACTGTGCTTCTGTGAACGCAGGGATTTAAGAAGTTCTTCAAGAGCCTGGCGTAGTCCTTGTATGTGCATGTATGCAAGATTACGAGTAGCGCCGCGGCCAAGAAAATCAATCCAGAAACCATCCCAACAAGGGAAGAAAAAGTGGAAGTACATGGCCTCAATACTCCCGAGAGGAACAACCTTTTGAAAGTCACTGAGGATTATCCTCCTCATATCATCCGGAAAATCAAATACAAGAGTGACAGGGCTTTCTGTCACCAAATCCAGATCCAGATAAGTCCCAGACGTTGACCCCGTCCACGAAGAAGGGTTCCGGACCGTACTGGAGTGCAAACGAATGCAACTACTAGTGCCAGATAGTCGCATGGAACGCGGGACTTGACGAGACTTATCTGGACTGGCTTTGAAGCAACTTTTCAAGGCGCGAGATATGATAGGGAGGCTCGCATTCCATTGATGATTCGGATTTCCCGAAAACCCCTCGCAAAAAAGTCGAACCTCTGCTGTCGATTCCTGTAATTCGATGCGAGCTAGCACGTTGGCCACTTCCAACATCTTCGCTGTCAAACGTAACTGTTTCAAGTGGGGAAGTCGAACATTCATGGCGCGAGGTGTGCGAGGGAGCGACGTTGTTTGGAAGGGAAGAGCCGGGAGAGCATCTTCTAACTCTAGAGTGTGCAGAGCAGGCATACGACGGAGTGCAGAGATCAACTGGTCTAATGTCGGAAGACATTCCGGTGATAAATTTTTGATACTAAGGACTGTGAGTCCTGTGAGGACGGATGATGCCCATGATAGATCACAATGCTTTATTTGAAGACTGCGAAGGTTGGGTGCGGGGAAAGAACTCGGAATTACTATCCGTGGTGTTTGTTGAAACCCTACTTCAAAAAGAAGCGATTGGAGTTTGGGAGCAGAACAAGATGATAATTTGTCAAGGAATTCCGCTATGCAGCGGTACGTCGCGCCATTCTCGAAGACATGATTGAAAAACGGGAGAGAGACCTCTTGTAAACGCTCTATGTGCACCAACGTCTTTTGGACGCAGTCCATGCGATATCGCCGACCGGTTTTCAGTTTTAAGGGAACCATTTTAGACCTCGAGAGCATTTCCTCCGTGGCCCGTAAGGAATTGAGAAATGGAGTAGCCCATAACTCCGGTGTCCCAAGAGTAACTTCGCGCCAGTGGTGACAAACATGTCCGATTTTGAGCCACGAAAGAACAGCAGGGGTATCAGGAGCATGAAGCAACTGCGTCTGTTGAACATGATGGACGAAAATGGCGCCAAGGATCTCTGGAGGGACGGAGGAAATGGGGGAGAGACTGTTTCGGCGCGTCCGAAGAGATCGCATTCTCTCTTTAAGTGCGGCGAGTTCATCATCAATTTCTGTTTGAGCTTTCGATGTTAGGGCAGGAACGTCTGCAGTTATTTCTGGACAGGAAAGCTGCATTATATCATGGGCGAGCGATTCTGAAGTGAACATCAATTTTGATCTATTTGAAGTCTCCAAAGCTTTCAACTAGCACGTACTGGACCATTTGGTTGCTTCTAGACAGGAAAAAGTCATATCGCAGGCGATTGATTCTGAAGTGGACATCGGTTTTGAAACGTTTGACCAGAGGCGTAACTCTACTAGAAGTCTAGAACATATGATACTTACCTAAAGGTAGCGGGAATAACATATGTTAGAAATTACATAAATAGACGCAAACAGGGAGAGAAATGATACAGGTGACCATCATCTTTGAATCTTCGAGTCTCTTGCTCAAATTCAATCGAGCGTTTTGAACGATTACAAGGTGTATCTAGGCGATAATTCAGTGATACTATCGAGCACACAACCGGTGTACTCATGAGCATAACCATAACTACACATACGACCATAAGGTAGGCTTCTAGTGGTCCATTTCCATGTGCGTGGTAATGAAATAATAGTATCAATAATGTTACAATAGAAAAAATGCCAATAATTCAAATGCCAATGGTTCATTCTGCAGAAATAGTCTCGAGCGTTTTGCTCCACTCAACGACCTTGGGATGTGCTTGTACCTGAAGGGGGGTGAGCACGGCCGTACAGGGAGAGAATAAGTTCCTCTCGCCTTCTTTGGATCGAAATTCAGAACTTGTAGACCCTCCAGTGATGTTGCTCGAGATAGTGCGACATATGCTTGTCCTGAACGGGAAAGGTCATTTCAAGTGTGAGAACATAAATTGGCCACCAGAACGAACCCTTTTCGAACACTCTGCCAAGGTCTACCTTGACTCTCTCGAGTGTCTGCCCTTGCGATTTGTGGATAGACATGGCCCAAGCTAATATCAAGGGCAGCTACCACCAAGGGTTAGGTATGCGGGCATAACTAAATAATCAGACGCCACACCTGTGTCCTCGACACTTGTACCTCTCCGCTAGGCAACTCGACTTTCCAGGTTTCAGTCACAATTAAAGCTTCCCTGCGCCCTCTGTTCGGTACCGAAAACTCTACGACTGGCATAAACATGTTCGTCGTCGCGATTTTCTTCTTGTCTGACTTTGGCTTTCCTGCATTCCCGCTACCGTCAACATCATCATAGTCGGTCCCGTACAACGCGGGGTCGACAAAACGTAAGATTTTGCCCATACTGCCATTGACGAGCATGTCATCCATATTTTTGATCAACATGACCTGGGCACCAACACGAAGGACAAGTCTCTTCGGCGCCATGAAGTTCGCAAGCATTTTTTCGCGCTGGTTTGGATCAGTAATCATCCCGCCGTCCGAAGCAAGGTAATCTTTTTGCTCGGTTTGAAGATGAGACATGCGGCCATTGTTGGATCTTTCCACATCCTCTCGACGAGGGAAGCTGTATTGAATCAATTAACGCGGCCGTCAAATTCAACAGAGGACTGACAGCTCGGTTGCTCCCAGACCATCATCGTCGTTAATAGGTCGTGACAAAGACTTGAACCGGCCAATTGATTGTTGCGAAAGTCGCCCGAAACGCATCTCGTTGAGCATGTCAACAAATTCTGGAGAACGCTTAGCATATAAGCAGTTCCACTGATGTCCTCTTCCTTACGCTGGTCTTTTTGCCTGAAGACTTTGTTCAGATTAAATGTACGCTTAATAGTCTGGTTCCAAAGCTGAGCTTCGAAAGCAAATTTAACTTGACTAGTACCCTTCACGACGGGGGGTAGTTGGAAGAAATCGCCAGTGACTACGACCTAACCATCGGTTTTAGTGGCGTTGAATTAATGAAGCGGAATATAAGGCAAACCTGAATTCCTCCAAAGGGTTCTGGGGACTTCCGTATCAAACTGCCAATCTGTGCAAGTTTGTCGAAGAGATCTCCATCCAACATTGAAACTAATGATATAACACATGTGATATGGAAGTCTGCACTTGTTAAACCACCGTACCTTCATCAACAATGAGGACTTTTGTTCGTAACCACCTCGAAGCGGCTTTCTTGTTCTTACGGACTCTATTAATGAGCTCTTCCGCTGAGCCTTCTCCGATGCCAATGCCTGCAAATGAATGAATCGTGACGCCACCGATGTTACACGCCGCAATTCCTAGCCACATGATGTCAGGACATCAAATAGTGAGTATATGCGTCCTCACCCGTTGATGCAGTAATGGCAATAGCATCGGGAGATTTAACATATTTCTTTCGCAATGTGCGAATAATTTCTCGGAGTAAGACCGATTTCCCAGTTCCTTGTCAGCATATATTCAGGCAAAATCACAAAAGGAGAATTTATTTACTACGCACCAGCACTACCAGTGTAAAACACGCTATTTCCGCTTTCCACAAGACGAAGGATCTGTGTCTGTTCCTGACTAAGGAACACTCCAGCAAGCTTGGAGCTAGGCTTTGATGACGAAGTAGCGACCGTTAACGACGAAGACTTTACTGACGGTAAAGAAAATTTGCTCGAAGACTTGAAGTTGGATGAAGAGGATAGCACGTCCTCATTCCAGCTGGGTGGAAGCTGACGTTTCTTTGCTGGGGGCGGATTTGGAGCAGGTGGGAGGGGTCGTTTGGTCCCGTTCGCTATCTGTTTCGTGCTGATTTCTGGCCGCTCTCCAGGCGGTTGCTTCCCTGTGAGCGCATCAAGCGCAAGTTGGATATCTTTCATACGTTGTGATCGACTTTCAGCATTAGGTGCCTTTGAAGACTGAGATTGGGTGGGCTGGGTGGCCGGCCATGAGATACGGTCTTCGGATTGAGAACTGCTTTGCGACCAGTCGCGTTTGACTGTGCGCAATCCAGAAAGCGCTGATTGACCTCCGTTGGACATGTTAGCCGTTAAACTTGTGCAGTGCGAAGAACTTGGAACTACGACAAAGGCTACAGATTGATGGAGTGTCGCCAGATTTTGCCGAACAAAATTAAGATGCTGAAAACAAGCTGTGCGCGAACCTAAGTGGTCGTCCAAGAAAGTTAGGAAGTGTGTTAAACGGACTAGTCACGACGCGTCTACTCCTCAGCAAAACGCGAAGCAAGCGCCATTCACGTGACTAATGCACAAACACTAGAAACGCGCATATTACGTAAACTTATGTTCAAATTTTGCGAGTCATGCGACGCTGAAATCACTGACCTAGTGAAGGGCAACAGTAGGCGGCAAAGCTCATTTGGTGCTCAAAACTAAATGATCATCAAAAATAGTCTATTCCACTGATGGACCCAAATCCATCTGCTACATCCACAAGTATGATAAACTAGCAGCGAAGGATCCTTTGAAGAAGTATGTAAGGCAGAGTATAACCATGTCAGACTTCCTGAATAATGGAACCTGCAATTCTCAACTGCCTATCTCGACGTTGATTAGACGTAGAAACGACCATTTGTCTAGACCCTTCACCAGAACCGGTACAGGGTGGAAGCATAGTTAAGCACTGTCCGGGCAGAAAGAGGCCATAATGATATGTATGAAGAGAAAAAAAAGCAGGATTTGCCTTTTTATAATATTCGACAATTCTGCCAAACATAACAAAACACTTTAGACTGTATTCAGTACATGATTACGCCACAAAACCAATGATCGGCATCGCTTGTGCTGCTTCCACCAGCTCAGAGCTATAATGACCAAGTTGAAGACGGTCGTCGAGCTTCTGAAAAGCTCCAAAGTCAAGGAACGACAAGAAGGAATAAATTCTCTCAAAGAAGCTTTCTCGCGCGATGATGCTGTCCTTAATCTCGAGGAGGGACGCGCTTGGCTGGTCGTGTATCAGGCCCTCTTCACAGCAGTTGCCAGTGAAAGGGCAGAATGCGACAAGAAAACTACATCAGGCAAGAATGCATCCACAGGTGCCGCTGCCTTGCGCAGACTTGGAGATGCTGCCACTACTGTTCGTTGGCTAGTAGAGAGAAGCAACCACAGGCTCACGTCCAGAGTCCTGACACCCCTCCTGGCTCATCTCTTACAGATGATGGTTTTACATGGACAGCTGTACGCTCCGCTCGCTCTTAACTACCTCAAGACCATCAAGATACTTCTCGGCTGGACGCCACACATGGACCACATCAGCGCGGCCAATTGGATCAACATAGCTGAATTGGCTTTCAACATTATTTTAGACGATCCGATAAAGAGAAAGTTCGACGACGTTACTGGAGAGAGTAATGATGAGAGTATGCAGACCGACCTTTCCGCCATGTACCAAGATGACTCGGACGAGGGTGATGATCACCGGCCGTCTACATCAACACAAAAGCGCAAGCGCAAGGCGAGGGGACACAGTTCCACGCCTACCCCCAGTGCTATACATCCTACAAGGCTGTTGAAGTCCTCTACACACCAGTCGGTCTCCTTGGAGCAGGTCGAATGCGCTTCCCTACTTGCCCTTCTGTTCCGCTCCCCTACAGCTCCCTTCCTCTCGGAGGATATGCCAAAACTATCGTCTGCTATCCTGGCCCGCATGACACGATTCTTAGAACGCTACCCCGGTGACGCGTCCCTTCACCACGACTACCTTCTTGCCCTGCAGCCAGTGTTATCTCATCTTTGCCTGAATCGGACAAAAGACGTTAAAGCTTTCGCTCATTCAACATGGAATCAACTGGTCGGACTGTGGGGTACCAAGAACAAACGTATGAAGGAAAGTCTGGTTGGTATTTTGAGAACGTTATTCCCGTTCTTAACAGCTACACATGACGACCTTCCTAAGTACGCTTGGGCTGATGGAGTGTACAAACTTTGGATCCTCCTAAGCGGTGAGGCTGAGAGTCGATGGGGTCTTGATAGTCTCTCTCTTGACTCTTTGAGGCTCGAGGTACTCCCCTCCAACACCGAGAACTACGGACGTGGGGTGTTTGTCGCTCACACATTCAGGGCCGGATGGCATTTTGATCCTTCTCAAGCCCTTGCGTGGGCTCTAATGGAGCTACAAGCTGACTGTGCGGAGAAGGTGAGTCGTCATCCATTAATTGACCTTATGCAACTGACCGCTATAATACAGCTCTTCGATCACTCCGAGTGGAAGCATGCTGATACTTCAGACGGTGAAGGAATCCTAGGAAAGCGTGTCAAGCGTGAAAACCCTATAGTATCCCTTCTTCATTTCATACAGTCGACAACCGCGTCCGGCGTTCGGACGTATCATCTCCAAGTTCTCCTATTTTTCATTGATCGGCACTGGTCGTGCCTGCACAAGCATAATAAACTCCAAGAGGATGTAATGAACACTCTGCTGCGATTTGTCTCCGTTGATGATCCCATCATCCAATCCTGGACTTTCCTATGCTTCGCCGCAATTGCACAGTCAGATGGCCTTCTGAGTTCACGTGCAATCCATTTACCATCAGTTGCCCTACGGACCGCATTTGTCGTCCGTGACTCCGCCGTCTGGGATCCTGTGTGGACTCATGCCATGCGCAGAGCCAACGTACCTGTGGTTTGCAGGGCAGCATGTCATACCGCATACACACTTATCCTCCACTCCAAGCTCCTATTAACATCTCAGCGAGTTCTGATCGAAATCGAGACCTTAGCGAAGGATCTGGATCTGCAGGGCCCTGCATTTCCATATGATTCCGTGTGTATGTTCCTGGCGCAATGTTTACATGTCGCAAGCCAAGATGTGAGGCTGTACAGGATGCAGTTGGAGGAGAAGGTTCTTAGCTGGCTTCTTGATAATTGGAGAATTGGTGCTGGACAGGCGGTGAAGGACACTAGTGGGAAATCCCGGATGTCACTTCACACTATCGGTGACATTCTTGGGTTGCTAGAGAGTATATGTGGAACGCCGAAGCGAAGCAATCTTCTTTGCCGCATGTTACTTCCCGATTGTGCGATTGTGGAATTCATGGAGGAAGAGCGGAAGACTAAGGTCATCCGCGATTTCCTGCTTGATGCTCAACTTCCTTCCTTCTGCAAGGATACTGTATCTGCAGGCTGCGATGAACTCACATACAACTCTGTTCATGGCGAGTTGACTATTGACTCTGAGCTCGTTCAACCTCGAGGGCGCGAGCGTCGAGTGACTTCGTCTCTGCTCAAAGCGATGGAATCTCTCACTGTCGAGTGGGACACGTTCAAGGAAACCAATGCCCACCCCACTGCCGAAAAGCTCCGTCAATCACTCGATGCCGTTGTGACCGCCTTTGCGTTCGAGACCCTGCTAGTATGGAATGGAATGCGGTGTAATCGACGCGTTCTGCAGTCCGGCGGTCGAGTAATATCACTTCTTACACCATTCCTAACAGATGCACGCTGGACAGCAGATGAACGCGTGCTGATATTACACGCCCTGGAGCCTCTGGTGATGAATGGGGAGGAACGTAGTACGAATGAGGAGTGGGAAGCTATGCTTGGCCCGGATCTTGGCTCTGGCATTAGATCGCATACTCTTAAGGGACTGAAACGGAATCTTTCTGAGAGACATCACTCTCACATTGTTCGACGACTATTTCAGCGTGTCTTTTGGGCAAATGCAGACGTGAGTTCCAGTTGCGCCACATACCAGTGTTCAATATATTGACAAATCTTCAGATTCAAGATGCATTCTCCACGGTTTCTGAAGCCCTTCGGGAATCTCTTCTAATTTTGACAGGCCAACTTCGTCAAGGAGCGCAAGATGTTCATACTCTAGATGCGGACGGATTTGGCGATATCATGACAACTCACACAGGACTACCAACACAAGAGGATCCTGCTCATGGTGACATCACCACCGCGAACCAGTACCTTGCCAACTTTTGTATCACATTCCTCGCGACGACTCCTGTCCTTCGATCTTCGTCTGCGGAAGTTTTGCGCGACAGAGAGTTGGCAAAGCTCATACTCCATTGTCCCGCAGAAATGCTACTTTTAATAGGCAATGCGGTCCTAGGATCAGTTCGACGGCGGATTTGGAGTCTTGATATCGATGTCCTCAACGCGCTCCTTGACAAACTCGAAGAACTCCTTGGCTCGCACACTCATGGTCACAATGTTGACCTGCAGCTTATGGCTGTTGATGTACTAGACTCTACTTCGCATTTTTGGCTTCAGAAGTCAAACGCGGACAGTGATGTCGTAGATCATATCCGCGAGTTATGCGGCTGGCTCAGTCATAACATGATAAAGAGGCAATTTTCTTCGTGGAAAATGCGCGACTTTGTTTCCCAATTTTTCGCTAGGTACATTGCCCAAGATCCTTCCGAGTCCTTTTGGCCAACAGTATGCCAAAAGAAACCCGTAGAGCGACCCTCTGCCATTATTCCAATGCTGAACATGGATGAGGATATCCGTGTACGCTTCCGGGCTGCAGTCGTAAACGCTCGTCTCTTCACCCTGGTTCGTTTTGCTGGTCAGAACTCCCTTGATATGTACAACACCATTAAAGAGGGGTTGACAAAAGATCTCTCGAAGTGAGTCCTGATTCGTTTCCTCGTTTAACCGCTAACAATTAGGACACAGTTACGAGAAAATGCTCACTCGTACTTTGTGCCTCGGCAATATCATGGTCGTGAGTTCCGCTGTGAGGCGTGGACCCTACTGGCACTTGATCGAAGCGGCCTTTCATAGCTCACATTACGCCAAGCACATCCAAGCGACTCTGACTAGTGTTTCTGAGAGACTTGGACTCCCTAAATTGTCAGACCTTTTCGAAGCATACGCTTCACAGATTGCATACTCTATTCGACAGGCATTTCAGGATGTGTGTGGTCTCCCTCCCGAGCTCCTTGGCTACCGGGATCGAAAGGAATGCGCAGAAGCAACTTTCCGTCTTTTCACGCCGACCAACGTCATGGCAGGCGGCGGGAATTCAGAAGCGGTGGAACACGGCCGCCGACTATTCCTTGCTCACTGCGCCGCAGTTCAAAAGACCGCTGCTGATGGCTTGCAGGAGTGCTTGGGTGATCTCATCGGATTCCAACTTGTGTTTTGGTTGGATGGTGGGCAAGTTGATTGTAACACGCCGCCAGAGCAGTTGAAAAAGATGTTGAAAAACAAGGGCGTCGACCTTCGCCAAGAGCAGGGTTTCAACGACAGTGTAGAGCAAAATGCGGCGAGCATTGCAGCGGCAGTAATTCGGTCCCTAGGTGACCAGGACTTTTCTGCCGACGGCCCGATCATGCAAGCAATCAAGGCGCATGATTCGAGCCACTCTGCTCAGATTTTCAAGGCTCTGTCGAAGTACCGTACTTTGGATGACTTCAACCTTCACAGCCCAAATCTTCCTGCGTTTGGCTCGTCCACTGTCCTACGAGCTCTCAATTGGTGTATTTCTCTCGCAGTTCGCGATCACGTCAAAGCCATATCTTATCATGTCCTCCACCAGCTTTTCTCCGAAGTCCAAAGATCACCATTAGTCAATGAGCAGATCCGCCTGCTGAATGGCATTTCTCTTCTAGTAGCGGTCCGCCATGAGGACTTCCAAGAACCCACATTACTCCACACTCTGATTCATGAAGCAACCTCTCTTCTCGCTCAGGTGGACCTCGTACAGGCGGCTCGCTCTTTCCTCGAATGGGGCTTTACCATGTATCTTTTGACGTCCCAAGTGGATCCAAGGTTTCCTGACGTGCTCATTCGGGTGTGCGCTCAGGCTCATGATTATTCACTGGTCGCCGATGACGTCCAAATCGCGAACATAGGCAAGGGCCTGTTACATTGGATCGACAGGCAAGCTCTCGAACTTTGCCGAAGTTCCAAAATCAGGTCGCAGGTCATGAACGCCCTGTCGGCTTGGCCACATCAGCCCTCATCTGAGCTGTTGTCAGTTTATGAGGATATCACTGCAGATGGACTTTCGATGATTTTGAGCGACTTTCGCATTGCGTCCAACAAGTTTCGCCTTGTCAGGCGGCTCCGAGACCTCGCAGAGCTGCGCGTCTATGATCGAGCGCAGTTTGCCAAGACAGATTTCTGGCGTCTTAAAGATTTCATTCCTACCAGAGACCAGCTCCAACCTGACGATGTGGATGCATTCGCTTCCTTATTGATTGCAAACAATGGGGACATCTATAGCTTCGGGAGTGAACAGCCCTTTCTGCAGACGTTACGGGGACGACATCGGCGCAGTGCAAAAAAGTCGCAGATGGAATCTTCGCCTCAGCGAGTAATTATTCAAACGCTGCTCGCTATGGTGGACGGAAACTCACCACAAGAAGTCAGTCTCGCTTACTCCACCCTTCGATCCGTTGTGTCAACTTCGTCATCGGACACCCTCCTCCTCCAATCTTGGCCTGTCGAGTCGAGGACTGCTTTGGAATATCTCCAACAATATCCGATCAAAGCAAGGTCTTGGCATGTCCGCGGCATTGACGAACTGGAGGCGACGGTCAATTGTCATTTGGAATCTGAATTCCAGAAATGGATCAGCGAGCTGGCCATCTTGCTGAGCGACGTGCTTAGCGCTGTGGACCCATTTTACGCACAATTCTCGACTTTTTTGGAGCGCGATGTTTCTTTTGCCGATGAAATGCTTCCCGTGTTAGTCCACACTTTGTTGCAGAACGAACTTGAGCAACCAAAATCAACGGGCGCGCCCTTGAAATCTCGTTTATCAGAATATTTCAGCGCCATGCTTATGTTGGAGAATGTCCATTTGTCCTGCTTAAGGTCAATTGTCGGCGTCGTGCTTCATCTTCGCAACTTTTGCCCGAAAGGCTCCACTGATTCTCTGGCTCACGACAAATGGCTTGATATCGATTACATGCTCCTCGCAAGAAGTGCAGTGACGTGTGGCGCATATACGACTGCTCTTCTATTCCTCGAGCTCGCGGCGGAGTACCAGTCCTTAGACATGGACAATACAGCAGGCACAGAACATCTCCTTTTCGAAATTTACAGCCACATCGACGAGCCCGATGGATTTTATGGGATCAAGACCGCTGATCTACGGCATTTCCTCATTAAACGGTTTCATCATGAGAAGCAATGGGAGAAAGCATTTCGATTTCACGGTGCTGCCCTTGAGGCTGGAAGTCCTGAGGCAATCGACACGGATGGTCTGCTCAGTTCTTTCCATGCCTTCGGCTTCGACCGTCTTGCTATTGGCACTTTTCAGACGTCCCAGATTGGCCTTGACACGAGGAGTTCCTCGTCCGCCATGTGCTTTCAGCTGGGTTGGCGTACTGAAACGTGGGACTTACCTGACAATACAGGGGATAGTTCCGGGGCCACGCTTTATCAGGCGCTGCGAGCAGTGTATAGGGAACGGGACCCGCGGACAATCGATGCCATTGTTCGCAGCTCGCTTGACGATGAAATGACCCGCCTGCGGCAGCTTGGTACTGAGAACATCTCAGGTATCCGCGAGGTTGCTCGTAACATAATGTGTCTTGGTCAGATTACTCAATGGAGGAGTCATTCTATGCAGCAGCAACCTGCAAGCAAGTCAGAAGATATCCGCAATCTGCCCAAACTCGATGAAATTAATCCCGACTTTGAGTGAGTTTTTGACAATGATTGTGATCTAATTTGCGTTGATCTTTTTCGTGTGCAACAGGTTTACCGATTTGGAACAGATTCTGGCAACGAGGATCTCATTGGTACGGTCGGTTAGGCAGAAAGAGGAACGAAAGCAAATCGGCAGTCTCGCTACACCGTTTGTCCGTGGGATTCTAGACATCGAGAAGCGATGCCTCGTTCGCCTATCCATTGCCGCTCGGAAATCCAATCAATTGCAAGTGGCATTGAACTCTATAGTAAAAGCACAGCGGCTCGAAAAAAATGCCAGCTTCGAAGTTGCTCGTGAATTTGCCAACGTTTTGTGGCTCCAGAAGGAGCAAAAGTTGGCAGTGCAGTACCTCAAGGACTTGGTAGATGGTCAGAACTTGGGTACTGATGGTGCAGTAGAAAAGGCGTTGTCATTTGCTCGGCTTGTGCGCTTCTTTTTTCTGTGATAATACAAGTTATTCATATCTTTGACAGGGAGATTGGATCGCCGAGGCATGCTTAGAAAAACCAACCGACATCAAGCGCAAATTCTTTGATCCTGCCGTCGAGCTCGCCATCGCAGCCGAGAAGCGGACAGATGTTCGCGACCACGCATGTGCCACTGTTTTCCGCAAGTGTGCAATTTTTGCAGACCAACAGTATCATTCGATCCTGAAGTCCCCAGACGCTATGCGCTGGCACATCTATACAGAGCGCAAGAAGCAGGAGGTCAGACAGAGAGAGGGCCAGCTGCAGAAAACTCAACAAGGAACAAATGAGTACCTGGTATTAGTCGAAGAACAGAAGAAGGCGAGAACTGTCCTAGCTGAAGATTTGAAAGCCTATGCATCCCATACGGGGGCACGAGACGCATTCCTTGAGTTGGCTATTGACATGTACTCTCGCTGTCTGGCTTCCTCTGATCGCTTTGATGACGATGGTCCCATCCGCTTCTCATCCCTTTGGTTCGCGAATTTCGACGACCTTGGCATCCAGGACAGGCTCAAAGGCGCTCTCGATCGTGTGCCCTCCCGCAAGTTTGTCTTCCTCTCTCATCAGCTGTCTGCTCGCATGTCCAAATCATCATCAGAGATCCCGAAGAATCAGCAAAATCTTCAAGGACTTGTCTTGCGCATGTGTCAAGAGCATCCTTTTCACAGTCTGTATCAGGTATTCTGCTTACGTCCAGAACAACCCCAAAGTGTGCGAAGGACTTCCTCACGATTTGAGCTCCCATCATCGCAGTCGGATCGCGGTGGAGCTGCGAGCGCCATTTTCGATAGGCTGCTCAGCGATCCCACACAAACAGCGAGGATCCGATCGATCGAGCAGGTCTGTAATGCTTCTCTGGAGTGGGCCAAGTATCCTGTCAAGCATCTTGTGATAAAGAAACCCAATAGCGGTCTACTCATTCCCGATGCCTTGCCCATTCGGAAGCTGCGCGACGTCCAGGTTCCTGTCATCACCTGCCGTACACCCATCGATCCAACCCTCAAATATAACGATTGTATCTGGATCAGTCGCTATCACCCGGAATTCACCATACCCGGGGGTATCAACTACCCGAAAATCAGTATCTGCCTTGGGAGCAATGGAGAGCAATTCAAGCAGCTCGTACGTCATCTTCATAAATTCAGGCGTGTTCTAACATTGGATATCTCTGCAGTTTAAAGGCGAGGGTGACGACGATATGCGGCAGGATGCTGTCATGGAGCAAGTTTTCCATCTGTGTAACATGGTGCTACGCTACGATAAAGAAACTCGGAAACGGAATCTTAACGTCCGCGATTACAAAGTTTTACCTCTTGCCACCCAAGCTGGAGTCATCGAATTCGTAGGCAACACCGTCCCCCTCCAACAATGGCTCCAGGAAGCGCACAACAGGTAATTTACTCCCACTTCCTGTCTATGACGAACTCTAAAAAAACTCGTAGGTACCGTCCTGACGACATAAAACACGGACAGGTCGCTGTAATGTTAAGACAAACGCGTGAGAAATCTGGCGGAAAGACCGAAGCGATGGTCAAAACTTTCCAACAAATATGCCAGCGAACCCAACCGGTAATGAGGCACTACTTCACCGAAAAGCATAAAACCCCCATCACCTGGTTCGCCATGCGTCTCAACTACACTCGCAGCGTCGCTACCACTTCCATCGTGGGGCACATTTTAGGTCTTGGTGACCGCCATGTGCAGAATATATTGATTGATAATGGGTCGGGAGAGGTGGTGCATATTGATCTAGGGATCGCTTTTGATCAGGTACGATTGTATTATGTCTGACAAAGCATCTACTCACTCCCCGCAGGGCAAACTGCTGCGTATCCCAGAAAGAGTTCCATTCCGAATGACGCGGGACATGGTCGATGGTATGGGGAAGTGCGGGACGCAAGGCGTGTTCCAACGCTGCGCAGAAGAAACCCTGCGTGTGTTGCGTGACAGGTCAGACGTCATACTCACAGTTCTTGAGGTGTTCAAACACGACCCGCTTCATTCCTGGTACGTCCGCTCCTCCCTCCCCACATTCAACGTTGACTAACTTCCGCAACAGGACAGCGAGCGAGCTCAAGATTAAAAAAGTGCAAGACAACACAACGGAGCCTACCCGAGTTGCCCGGGATGTATCCCGCTTCGGTGCCATCGCCATAGACCTACAGAGCGGGTCAGCAGACGAAGCTGCTGATCGTGCGCTTGCAGGCGTCGCGCGCAAGCTCGATAAGGCTTTGAGCGTAGAGTACACGGTCAATGAACTCATAGCGGAGGCCACGGACATCGTGAACTTGGCGACTATTTACCAAGGTGAGTTTTGGTTTTGATTTCTGCTTTGGTTGATCGCTGACTGGCTTGGTAGGATGGAGTCCCGAGTATTGAATTTTATAGGCACCTCAAAATAGAATGGTTCTATGGTTACTTATGCTTATATTGCTTTCTCAGACTACAAAGTTTCGAGTATTCAATTCATCAGTCTCACGTGCATCCTGTATTCCTAGTCATTATCATTTTCATTTCTATACATCAATCAATCGTGCATACACGATAGACAAAACGACATGAGATTACATCAATCAAACAACACACGCACAAAAAGGAGGAAAAACTCCAACATGAACGAGCGCAAGACAAGTACAAAAGGTCCAGTCGCCATAGGTGTGGGGTGGGGGTAATCACGGGGGGTAAAAACAAACAAGCAAGGAGGGAGAGAAAGAGAACACAACCAGAGTAACAAGCAAAAAAGATAAAATTCTTCGACGCGTAATTGTAAAGGACGCGCGTATTTTTCGTCTAAAGTATAGATGAATGGGTTGATATCAATTTGATAAAACATGATTTTGCTGTATGATGTTTAGGACCCGAGGTGGGGTGGATGCATGTATTACAAAACTCGGTATACGGAATTGGTATCAGCGAGCGCGTTGCAGTAGGCGGGTAGATGCAAGAGGCAGATGGTTCGGCATGGAGCAACAAGAAGCTTAAAGTTCAGGCGTGGAGCGTGGAATACCGTTATGGAATAGGACAAGAATGGAACAGGAGACGAGCAGATTACTTGTTCTTAGCAATCTCCCGTGCAGCTTTGATAAGTGGTGAAAGTGTGCGAAGCGGTTCGCACTGTTTAAAGAACTGATGCTTCAAGTAAAAAATCATGAGTTCCAATTCAAGTAATTGAAACCGAGGTGACAGACCTGCAACAACTCGCTTGCCGTAGGCCGTTTCTCAGCGTCCACCTCCAACGTCTTTGCAAGATAATCACTAAACACCGACGAGAGCGCCTCGGGGTTCGCAATCGTGGGCGTTCCGTTCGTAGCGATCAAATAAAGCGCTTTGAGAGGGTTTTGGTTGAGATATGGGGGTTCGCCTTCGATCATTTCTATTTAAGTATCTTCAGTAAAGCACGGCACGACACAAAAGAGGAGAACCACAAACCGATGGCCATGATTCCCAAACTCCAGATATCAACCTTGGGCCCGTACTCTTTCCTCGTCACCACCTCCGGAGCCATCCAATAAGGCGTGCCTACCATCGTCGTGCGCTTCGAGCTCGCAGGGTCTGAAATCTGCGCGCAGAACCCAAAGTCCGCTGCGGAGGCACGTCAAAATGACACGACCACATGTAAGAGGATCACTTACTGAGTTTAATATCCCCCCCAAGGCTCAACAATACATTATCACTCTTGATGTCCCTATGAATAACACCATGACGATGGAGGTGCTCCAGCCCCTGGCACGTCTCCCTGCTTACAGCTGCAATCTGGCCCTCTGTCATCAAGTTCGCAGTAACCACATCCGTCAAGCTTCCCCCCTCCATATACTCCATAACGACCCAAAGATCGTTCTTGTGTAAAAACGAGTCGATGTAGTTTACGATATTTGGGTGTCGAGAGGCACGCATGACGAGGATCTCGTTGATGATGAGGTCTTTCTTGGGTTGTTTATCCAGGTCCATTTGCTTGATCGCAACTGATAAATTGGTGCCCACTTGGTATGCTGTGTACACGCCTCCAGAAGCACTGAAAAAGGCTTAGCAGAGAAAGGAAGAAAAAAAACGGCACCACTCACCCTTGTCCGATTTTGACGAGGTTTCGGTATAGCTTCGTCGGATCCGCGTCGGTACATATTTGCTGCAGCCGCTTGATGATATCGTCTTCTTTGTCACCGCCACCCTTCTTCTCCCTGCGACGCGGGGTGGCGATGCCGGTTTGCTTTGCAAGGGTTTGGGGCTGTTGGGGTGGTGGTGCGGGCTTGGGTTGGTCACGATCTCTTTCACGCTCTCTTTCACGGTCACGGTCACGATCCCGATCCCGTTCGCGGTCTCTTTGACCTTTGATGCTGAGATCAGTCTGGCTAGCGCCGATGCTGGGGGATCGGACCCGGGTTGTGTTGGCTCGTCCTAGGTCCTGAGATTTGGATGATTTAGGAGGTGCTCGTTGGGATGTGCTGCGGTCAAGTGCAGCTGCTGGGAGAGGGGGTGCTGCACGAATGGGGGTTGTAGCAGGTGATGGGGCATATGGAATGGATGGAGAAGGAACGGGCTTTTTGGGTGGTTGAGGGGCGTTGCGCTAGGAGACAAGGTTAGATGAGCGGAGATAATAATAAAAAAGGAGGGCGTACTGGGTTAACGAAACCCTCGTTGGTGCTTGTAGATTGCTCTACGCCCACGGCACCCATCTTGTCCCACACGTCGCCTCTTCCTTCTTGATAAAACTTTACGATTTCCATAACTGCTTGGGGGTTCTTTTCTTGTTCGCTCCTGCTGATACCGGATTCTTGAAGTAGCTGCTGCCACTCCTTTGGAAGACCTGTGAACTCCCCAGTGGAAGAGTTGAAACCGACGTGTGTGAGGTGAACAGGATCATAAGGAGTGCTGATTTCTGGACGCTTTGAAGGAGCGAGAAAGTCAAACATGCCGCCTAGCATGCCACCCTTTTTAAGCTTTACGGTAGTGGCGCTACGACTGCGAGTACCAGAATTTGTACTTGAGATTGAGGGTAGATCGGGTAGGATGTCGATTGGCTCTGAAGTGTATGGATTATCTGTGATTGGCACCGATAGGCGACGCGTTGCGATTGGGCTACTGCTTGTAAAGATATCGTTTAGAGTTGCGGTGTTTGCCCTACTTGGACGGGTAGGAGGAGTAGGAGACATTTGTTGTTTTATTGGAGCTGCAGCGAAAGGATCTGGAGCTGAAAGACTGTGTTTCCTTCCTCTTGACTGTGGTTTGTGAAGACTATTCCGTACTTTCGGTGAAGATGGGTCGGCGGGTGTTTTACTACGAGTTGATGGCGGTTGTGGTGCAGAACGAGAAGGAGTTAATGAAGGCAAAGAACTTGAATAAGGATCTTTGTAACTGTAAGTTGCTGCTTGAGCAACGGTGGCAGCAGCCAGAGCTGGGTCCGCTATTAGATCCGAATATTCTTGAACGCTCTCTCTTGAAGGACGATGATATTCTACTGTGATTTTACTTTGGCGGCGTGTTGAAGATGGTGTGTGTCGATGGACACTCATCGCTGCTAGTAACCGTTGCCGCTTTGATGGTTGGCAACCTAGCGAGTGTGAATAATTTCGTCGTCACTGTGAACAATGATCAATACAACCAAAATTTAAATCGCCAATGTCGATCTAGTCGATGTCCTCGAGCAGTTTGTTGGATCTAACAGTCCTTGCTCGATGTAACCAACGCCCTACTCGACTTTTGATGACAAAGCTTTCTCACGAAGCGACACACGTGACATCCCTTTTTTTTTTTTTTTTTTTTTTTTTTTTTTTTATTACATTTGTATACCGCATCATGTACCTAAGACAAATAGCGGTCGCAAGCCCTTGAGCCTACACTAAGGTGAGAAGTAAGGTGAGATATAAGGAGTAGGACTAAAGTCGACCGGGTCAATGTTGAAATAAAAGAGCTTCAGCTGGTTATGTTAAGAGGTATCTCGTTGTAAATGCACAAGAAATAAAGATAGATTAGCCATGGTCTGCAAAACCACCTGGGACATCCTTAGAGAACGCATGGGATTCATTGACGAATTTTGCGAGCGCTTGAAGGCCGGATTTGGTGCCGAGTATGACAGGTATAGAGAGCGTGCGCGAGACAGTGTGCAGGTGATGTCGGTATGCATCATAGATGGGACATTCGGTGAGCACATGGGCGCGTGTTTGCTGGGGGTGACCACATGGGCATGATACAGATTCAGTTGGTACGAAACGTGCATAGTACTCGCCACAAAAGAAGTGTCCGAGGAGAGTTTGGATGATGCGTGAGTGGGTTGCTCGGGTACCATTGTAGGAGCGGTGGAAGGGTGAAAGTTTGGTGGACGGGGGGGTGCTTAAGGCAGTGGCAGCAAGGTTGGTGTGCGAGCGCGAAGCCCATTCAGTGCGCCATGCTTTGAGAGCGCGGGATTTCGCTTTTTCGCGAGCCCATGAAATAGTGGACGCGAAGATGGGATGGTGGTTGACAGCGGCCTTGGCTATACTGTCCGCACGTTCATTACCGAAGATACCTTTGTGACCTGGGATCCAGATGAGTTCAACGTCAAAGGGATTCGAGGTAAGGAGAAGGTTATCAACGTGACGGCGGAATAGGATGGATGCGCCTTGGGCTGGGTGCGCAGTGGTATCTGTGATGGTAGAAATGGCGGCTTGATTGTCCGATAAGAAAATGAGATGTTTGATATGTGGGTTTTGTGCGAGAATGTGGGTCACTGCACCTGCGCTACCTGCGAGCGCAAACATTTCCGCATCATAGATGCCTGCACGCTTGCCTAAGCCCCAGCACCCCTTCCGGATCTCACGACCTTCCAGGTATATGACATATCCTGCACCCGTGCGGCGTCGACCTGAAGCGCGGCGTCGCGAACCATCAGTGAAGATAAGAAGTGTGGCGGGGTTGTGAAGAACGTTGTCGATACGAGTTTTGATGGAGCGGATGTATTCCAGGCGTTCACGTTGTGTCATTTGAGGGTTTGGGATGGTTTTGCGTAGGCGGTCGCCCCAGGGATGATGGCGAGACCATGGGGGCGTGTGGTATGGAAAAAGGCGTTCTGCATTAGGGTTTGTAAGACTAGCAAGATGGTGTATGATAGTAAGCAGTTTAGACTTTGAAGTGATAGCAGCAGGAAGGGGAATCGGGACACTTAATGAGTGTTCTTCCCATTCAGGAGGCGCGCGTGCTAGTACTTGCGAGGAGAATGGTAAGGTTCGAAGACGGATGGCTGCGTTAGTTGAAAGGCGTTGAAGAAGGATATGAATGGGGAGAATGGCACCAATGTGGTGCATGTCCGAAGTAGGAGAGGTGCGAAAAGCGCCAAGAAGCCATCTAAGTCCCTCACTTTGTGCACGTTCCAGTGGTTTAATAAGAGATTTCTGTCTGATACCCGTGAACCAAACTGGGGAAGCAAAAGTGAGTACAGGAAGAACAACTGTTTTAAAGAGGAGTCGAGCGTTGAGGACGCTGAGGCCCCGGATGGAATTGGCAAGAATGCGAAGTCCAGAAATTGTAGAGAGTGCGCGAGTGGCCATAGTCTCTACATGTTTCTTGAAAGAAAGTTTCCGATCAAAGAAAACACCAAGCCAGCGCATAACTGGTGTGGGTCTGATAGTGCGAGCACGTGTGTTTGGCGGGGATATGTTAATAAAGGGGTCTAGAGTTGGGTTGGAGCGGGAACGGGTGAAATGAATGACTTCTGTCTTGTCAGCATCAATGTCCAAGCCTAGCGCATTGAGTTTATAGGTGACTGTGTCGAATGCGCGTGTGAGCTTATCCACGTTGCCTTCAAGCGAGTGAGATACAGCTAGGAGTAGTACATCATCAATATACGCTTTAAGGTCGGCGTTGGAGATGTCAGAGAGGCATGGGAGGATGTTAAAGGTGTAGATGGTGGACAGGACAGGTGATAGTGGGGAGCCTTGAGGGATACCGACGCCCGCAACGGGTATGGGCTGACTAAGATGTTTGCCGATACGCATGATGATTGTCCGTTCGTGAAGAAAGGATCGAAGCCATGAGACCAGTTGAGGGGCAAATCCAAGTAGCTGCAGTGTGTGTATGAGCCGTGCGTGATTTACATGGTTAAAATAGCCTTTGATGTCAATCGTCATTGCAGATGCAACGAGGCCATTCTTCCATGCAGCTTGAATGTCATGTGTTAGGGAGAGGCACACATCAATGACTGACGACTTGTCTCGCCCACCGAATTGATTGGTAAGGACAAGATTGAACTTTCCTATCTCAAAAATTAGTTGTCGCGCTATTACTTTCTCCAGGAGTTTGCTGAGGCATTCTAGGAGCGAGATGGGCCGGTATGATCGTGGGTCAGACATGTCCACTTTGCGTGGCTTTGGAACCACAGAGACGACTGCAGTTTTGAAAGAGCTTGGGTGATGGCCAAGTTCTAAACATGCATTAAAGAGTGATGTGATTTCTGTTGATGAAGTCCCATAGGCCCATTTGATGAGACGCCACGTGATGCCGGATTTTCCAGGAGCTGTTGTGTTTGAGGTTTCATGAAGTGCGTCGAGGATTTCTTCAGAAGTGAGGGAGGAGAATTGCCGAGGGGGTAATGGAGGGGGATCATCAGCAAGTTGGACGGGAATTTGAGGTGCTGCGCTCGGAAAGAAAGATGTAGCAAAAGCATGACTCTGTATTTCAGGGTCAGCAGTGAGTCCATTGGGGGTACAAATAGGGGGGATACGCCGATTTGGTCTACCAGCCGCCCATCGACAGAGTTTCCACACCTCAGGTTGAGGCGTGGCTTTGATTATGTCAGCCGCCCAAGTACGCTTCGCAGAACGGACTGCTGCGCGAAAGTGGGAGCGTGCATGGGCTCGATCAGCTGACGGTGCATGACGGAGATTGTGAAAGGCTTGGTCGCAGTTACTGTTCCACCACTTTGCACGACGTGGAGCCCGGTTAGTGCGACGGGGCATGACTGTTGATGTGGACTTAGAGAGAGCGTCAATTAGGACCTGAGCGCCAAGATCAATGTCTGCTGTTGAGCGGAATTGTGTCGGCATGGGAGAAGAATTGATAATAGCCTTGAATGCGGCACACCACTCTGATTTTTTTGAAGGATCTATGCGTATACCTATATCAGATTCATTGTTAGTATCTGTGAGCTCGCCAGGGGGGTGGATGGTCCAAGTGACACCGTTATGGTCAGAGTCAAAAGACAGCTCTTCTGAGCAATTCCAACTGCGAAAAATATGCTCGTCAGTGGCAGCATAATTGAAAAGCGAGAGATCAATGATTGAATCAGCTTGATTAGTCCGGCCACGCCGTGTGGGAATGGTGCGGGAGTTGGCGACAGCAAATGAATTGCTGACCATCCACTCCACAAACTCAGTGGCAGCTGTTGAGGTTGGGCGTCCAGTATGTTGTTCAAGTGCCCACTCTGAGTGGTGCAGATTAAAATCGCCAGCAATGGCGGTAGGAACGAGCGGGTCAAGATTGGTATTACAAATGCGGTTAACTGAGTCGGCATCGCGGCCAGAACCAGCATTGTACACATTAATTATAACACATGTAAAGCCCCCATATATGATGTTAATAGCAAGTATATCCTTGGTGCCAACAATGTCTGGGCGTGGGCGGGTCTCTAGAGCATGAATGCCCTTGCGAATGAAAGTGACAACACGAGGAGGCCCATCGGTAGTGGGCTCTGGTATAAAAAGCTCCCACGCAGGGTTAGCAACTGTACCTTTAATGTCTTGGCCTTGCGCGTCTGTGGAAGACCGAGCCACTCCAATGCGACCGTACCATGGTTCTTGGAGGAGGAGTACATCGAAGTCGGTAAGGGTGTTGAGGATGGCGTGCATGCGCACATTCGAGCGCGCAACATTCAGCTGGAGGACATTTAGTGGGCGTAACATTATACTTCCATGGATGGGCCTTGGATAGGAGGGGTGGAATCAGTAGCAATGGCCGGGATGTTGAATCTGCGTCGTTCAGGGCAGTCATTTGCATCTGCAAAGTGTGCCCCATTGCAATTGATACAGAGGGCAGGGTGATCACATGTTCTCGAGTCGGGGCGGTTTTCCTTGCGGCATGCAGTGCACTTGGATCGGTGTGCATCCTCTGAGTGATGGTCACCACAAATGCGGCATCTAGCAGGAGAGCGACAGTTAGTAATGAGGTGCCCTAATCGCCAGCAGCGTGTGCATTGGCGTAGGCGAGGTTTCTCTACCCATCGCTTCGCACGAACTGGGGCACCAAACATAAATAGATTGGTCTTTAGTAGTGATTTGAGGTTGGACCCGTCTGGGTCCTCAAAAGCAAAAGAAATGGACGATTTGAAGCCGTCAATGAATTCAGAGGGACGCACCCATCTGGGGTTCTGCGTGATGTTGAGTCTAGATATAGCCGGGTTGCGCAGGAGGGCTTCGCGGAGGGTTTCGCCAGAGTAAACTGGTTCGTCGCGATGTGTGCGTGCAAAGACCCCTGACAGGATGATTTTGGACCACGGGGCGTCGTGAGAGATGGTTTGGTGAGCAGGCAGACCCATGGCCTTGCGAATGGAAGGGAGGTGGTCTTGAATGAGCGAGAGGGTGGTATGGTGGGGGAATGTGAGTATGCAGTTACCCGAGTTATTCCAGTGTGAACCGATGACTTGGAGGCCCTTTGCAGTTGGGATGGAGGCGAGTTCACGATTAATGTTATCAGAGATGATCTTTGGGAGGACTCGATCAGCAGGGAGAGGAGGGGAACCATGGAAACGAACGACAAAGCGAACAGGCTCTGGCGGTCGGGAGGATGCCTGTTTAGATGTGCGGGGGTTCTGGGAGGCTTGCTGAGGGGCCTGAGCAGCAGCAGTAGCGTATGACATGGTCCCTGTAATGGTGGGCGGGGGGGTTTGGGAGGGAGTCTTGGCACTGCGATCGTCCGGGCGTGATGTATTGTTCAGCTTGCTCTCAAGGCGAGAGAGTCGAGAGTGGACTTCAGACTCCATTTTACGTAGCATCTGCAGGATTGTATCAGTGGGAGCTGCTGATGGCGTGTTGGGCGTCTGATGGCGTGATGTATCGGGGGGAGAGGGTGACGTGTCCATGTCGTAGTCTGTCAGGTCTGTGGGTAGATGGAAGCGACGTCGAAAAGCGTCAGCAATGTGGTTCAGGGCACGGGAGTGCTCATCATCATCGCCGAGGTCGAGCAAAAAGATTGGTGCTGAGATGGCCTCAATAAGTTGCTCAGAGAGGGCGACCCAATCAAAGATGCTGAATGCGGTCGCGTCTCGGGACTTCCAATCGTCGATAAGAGAGGAGGCCTGATTGAGGGTTATAGCGGCAGGAGGATGAATGCCCATCTCAATGGGAGAGGGTGTGTCTAGAGAGAAGTCGCCAAGAGCATTCTCCGAGAAAGGAGCAGCAGGCTTGCGCTGGCTCTCACCAGATGAAGACCTGACCCGCTTAAGAGTATGCCCTGGGGGCGAGAAGGAGGTGTGGAGTGAGTTGGGGTTATCCGATGGTGGTGGTTGCATATCAACAAGTGTCGTCGACACGTGACATCCCTTTCGACAGGAGTCTTTGTTCATTCATTACCGCCGGCACTGCCTAAACGGGATAATATGACATCAATTTTTTACTCACACCTTCGTCAACGTGGATCTTTCCCCTGGAATATGACTCTACATTTCCTGCACACGTCGACAGGGGTATTCCAAGACTCTTTCTTCTCATTCCATTATCCGTCTATGACCTGCCATGACTTGCCGCACCACTCACGGAGAGCACGCCTCAAAAACTGACAGCAACCCAGTCCCTCATTTACGGTGCCAAGTCGACTCAGAAATAAATATAAACCAAAACGATGTCGTAGAAGAGACAGGTGAAAGGAAAAAACTTCCAGAGCTGCGTGGACGCCATAGGGGTCGTCCCCCCATATTAAAGAAGAAGAAAAGCTCCTATGACTTGCGGGACATCTTCCAAACTCAAGAGGCGGCTTCTTCATCTGCCTCTTCGTCGCCAGCAACGAGTAACATTTCATCTCCGGACGTCCCGTCACCAGGTGTCAACAAAATCATTTCGCCAGATGAAATCATCTGCCCACCCGCTGAGCAACAGCAGACGACGACCCCATGCAACCGTGAGTCTTCTTCTGATCAAAGCATCACATCACTAATGATGGAAGACGACTCACGACCTCATGACAAAAACGTGCTCGAGGACCGAGCAAAAGATGCATCTACTTAGATGTCGAAACCAAAAACTAAAAACTTTCGTCGGACGCACCACAATCAAAATCCCTCACCAGACACGGATCCAGAATCAGGATTGATAAAATTACAACCAGCGACATCACGTTCATCTTCATGTTTTTATTTTACACATCTTCTTACTTGCATACCTTCCCATGACACAGCTGTAGTCACTATTTCACTGACTCGATTTGGAATTGAACATCATTACTCGTGTTGCACGTTGTGTTATACTCGTGTAAGACGTTCCAGTGCAAAGTTAAAAATTTTACATGCCACGCCAAACAAGGGGGGTTGGCGTGGGATATTTCAGGTCAGCTAGACTTTCAAGTTGTTGGAATAAACACCAACATGTGCACCGAGGGCTGGCCTAGAATAGTTGTTTATCGTAGCGCCGGAACCAAATGAGCTGATGTCAACGTTTATGAACTCGCCGTGTCCCCTCTTCCAACAGAAGAATCTGCTGTCGACTTTACCGTACTGCTGCTACGTGCACTTGGCTATACGAAGAGAAGAAGAGTTCTAAGGACAAGGAAGGTAATCCCTTTCGTCGATCATGCAGAAGATAGGCACGCCAGCATCATCGACGAGAATGGAATCTTGCTCCTTGTAATGCAGCGCCACGTGGACAGTTCGTATGATGTCAAACCACAGCTCATTGCAGAAGCCATCGCTGCTTTCGCTGTGAATAATCAGACTCGCCAACAAACCTTCGAGCTGTTATTCTTTCTTGCTACGAGGCTTTCAAGAAATCGGTGAATTAGAGTGAGAGGTAAGTCTACTTTCCAAAGGACTGATAGATAACTGATTCGAGAATAAGATAGTGAAAAGAGACTAAGCGTACGATGGGATCTACCATTTCTTACGCCTAGTTCTTTTGTGCTTGTGCCCTTACAAACAATCCGTTGACCTCTCCGACATGATCTCCTCCAGCTTGTACCTTCTTAAGGTAGCATGGAATTTGACATACCCATCGAAAAATGCGACATAGGCGCCATATGCTTCAGGATGCGGTCTCAGGAATTCGAGGACATTGTGATATGCTTGCACAGTTTTCTCGATGAGTTCACGGAGAGCGTCCTGTTTGGTGAGAGCACGGGAGGCTGCTATGAGTGACAGGTAGTTTGCAGAGTCGCCTTCGATCTCCTCTTTGTAGTATGACAATATATCGCTGAATCATGGCAGGTTAGAAAGGTTAACAGAAGATCATCAATATACTCACTTTGTGTGATTTATGACTATGGTTAGATCTGGCATACATTGAACGTATTCCCGAAGTGGGAGTGTGGAAGGGAAAATGCAGAAGCCGTACGTATCCGCCAAGCCTGATAACAGCCTAGAATACTCAGGGTATGAAGGAGCCTGAGGCGAGATCTGTTCATTCAAAGGGTTAAAGATCGAAGCTACCGTTATTGGAGAAATATCATACCGGCATATCTTGGGTCTCACTGTCAAGTAAAATGGAAGATATGAAGTTGAGCGAGGACGTGACGATCAAATTTGACACCGGTGCAGAATAATGGCAAGTGACCTCCCGCAGGAGCCCATCAAGCGTAGTCAGAACTGGATGTCCCTGCGGCTGGCAATTCGCAAACCGCTCGTTGAAACGATACATGTGCACTAGATCTTCTGCCCTGAGCATCATGTCGTCGATGCAGGTCGCTACGGTGGTGAAGAGGCAGATCCACATCTTGGTTGCATAGTCTGGGAGGTGGCCGTAAGCGTTGGACATTATGGCTACGCCAACAGGCATGTATGGGAGGATGGCATCCATCGGATAGCCGCGGTTGATGGCTTCCTGACAGCATTCGGAGTACCACGCTTCGTCAAGTGTGATGTTCTTATATTGCAAACCGCAACGCTGATAAAATTCAGCAACGGACTGGCGGATGTTTGCTAGAACCTGTATTCGACATTCAAATCGGGACATGGAAACGTATCAAAATATAAGCACGTACTTTGCGGTCGAAGGTGGATGCAGACAGGCTGTTCATCGTCATTGTGAAAAGTTGCAGAGAGAAAATTAGCTAGAGAATGGCTATAATGAGTTGCATGTAGTACCCTGTACTTATACTCTAAGACCTACGTCGAGTTACCGACGAACAAGAGTCCTCGTCCGCGGGGCCCGGCACGCGAGACTACATAACACAACCGGGGAAATGATCGTTGGAATTATGACCGGAGACTTCACGCCCGATTGCCGACAACTTGAATGTTAACGTTTCGGAGGCCCAAACTTGAATAACCGGTTCAGGTGATGATTAGTAGTCCTTTCGAAGCGGCAACGCTGGCCCGGGGGGCTTGGAACCTAGGCAAGTATATAAATAATTGTTTCAATCTCACTTACAAGAGAGAGCGCAGTCCCAACAAGAATGACAGAAAATCAGATCTACATGATGCCTACCTTTGAAAGGACTGTATTTTTTTTATAAAGTTTGACGACTGAAGGTTATTGCTTACCCCGGATAGCCTGCGTACGTGATACACTAGGCAGCCGGCGCGGAGCGAACCGGTGTGAATCCAAGTGGAAATTGGAAGTCCGAGGCGAAATTGAGGTCAACTTCGCTTCAACGTAGTAGGCAGTCAAACAAGGTTAGCACACATCATCGCAATCTCTCATTCAAGACCTCCGGACGCTACATGAATATTAATAGCATGTATCTAAGTGAAGCTGAAGAGGATGGGCAAATCCATGCACCCAGGGCTCTCGTGAATGAGATTTGTATTGATATATGCTCATCAACTGCTCGTTCGTCAAGCTGACTTCAGCCTACCCCAAACGCCTCACAGGATTACTCATGAGTACTTGAGTCTCCGCTCCGCTCAATCGCCACTTTTATTGAATCAATAAAACTGAACATGCGCACGAGATCCACACTGCCCAAACGTAGAAGAATCGGTCTACCACTTCATCGTAGAATATCCGCACTATCTGAGACACAGCCTCCATTGCGCGAACCCTCATTATACCCCATATCACATGCCTGTGGTGCAGGAAAGTATCCAAACAAGGCAGCGTCAAAGATTTCGATAAGTGAAGAGGACTGATCAGCATATCGTCGAGAATGGGTCGTAGTCCCGAGGGACCTCTGGCATCAAATGTTTACGGCGTGATGTAATGTATAGGCTGGAAGTGGCCTTCGACTTCCTGGACAATGGAGCTCGAAGTTTCAGTTCGTAGGGGACAGGAGGCACTGCAGTTGTCTAGATTGATCACGGCAGGGCACCTGACGTCCGAGACATGTGCATAAGTGTGCGTATGTTGGTGCGGAGGCGGCCTTCAATCACTCGCGTTGTGGGGTTCCAGGTCGTAGGGGACAGTGAAAAGGTCGTACTCTGCATCGATTGATGATGGGCTGTTGGTACGGGGTAGCAGTCAGAGGATGGTCCTAGACCTCCAATAGCACGGTTCATAACCAGGATCAGAGGCTCCAGTTTGGAGATGGAAGATCAGAGTGTGTGCCCCTATACTTTGGGCCAATGCATCTATGGAATAGGCAGGTCGAGGAAAAGGACAGTAAGCCATCCTAGATGCCGTCTTAGTGACTCGAAGCTTGAATGTATGTGGGTCATCGAGAGTTGTCATTTTTCGCAATTGGTATGTCGCGCCCAGGTTCTGGTGCATATTCCTTCCGAGGCAGTAGTTTAAAATCATTATCCTAGAGATTCAAACACCAAGCATGTGGGAATTAAGGTTACGCTGCCTCTTACCTCATGGACAGGATCAATGTCATCACTAAACGACTCACAGTCGTTGATGTCCACAGCATCATCCAAGAAGACGTCAATACTAACCGAGTCATTGTCATGGAGTACAAGAGTGGCGTTTGCAGTAGATGTCCAACGAAGTGAGAGTGGTGCAAGGAATGCAAGTATCAGGATACGTGATTGGGATGGTTTTCCGTTGATTCGATTGAGCACAATAAAGACGGAGTTAGAGGTAACCGCAAACAAGATATTTCAACAGGCTTAGGCGTAGCAGAAGCGTTGTCATGAGGCGTGCAAGCAAAAATTAGCCGAGTGTTAACTCGATTCAACGCGATAGACGGAACCAAGATCGTTACAATTAACATACTTAGGCGTAGTGAAAGCGGTGTTGTGATTAGAAGAGGAAGGATTGCAATCATCCTTGGGAGCGGTGGGCATATAGCGAGGCCAGCAGAAGCCTTCTATACTTTTGAGAGGACCTGAGTGGTATTGTCGACAACAACCCGTTTGAAGCAGGAGACTATAAGGAAGCTAGTGACAGCAACGCGGACAATAATGGTCGTAGAAGAGGTCATGATGATGAAGATCGTGAGGATACGCTGACACACGTAGAAGAGGGTAAACTGCGGGGAGTGAAATATTTGCGGAGCCACGTATTTATATTCAATCGCGTTAGTCACGTGTTCAGAAAGTCAAGCAGCAGGAACACAACTCGCCCAGTGAAACTCCACATGGAGGATTACATTCAGAATTAGAGCAACTACCAAAGAATAAGGCAGGTCTCAAAATCGATACATGTTGATGTTATTCAGTGAATTTGATAGCGTACTTACACCACTCCAAAAACCCCGCACCTTGAACTGTGATTGCGTTCGGCAGGCCGCCAAACCCAGTAATTGTTGACGTACACTGTGTTGGATCCGAACATAGTGGCTCCATGGCTATACCTTATAGACTCTCATGGTCTGATATATATTTTTGCACACGGACCATCTGAATTCCCCGCTGTCAATAAAACGTCCGCCAAATGTTATTACTGACTTTCCCATTTCATTCCAGACTTTCATTTCCAGTATCAAGATGTCTTCTCCACTCTTCCTGGGTTTTGACTTGTCCACTCAGCAGCTAAAGGCAATTGTGATCGCGGAGGACGCTTCCATCGTGCACGAGAGCGCCGTGCATTTCGATCGAGACCTTCCCTCTCATGGCACAACGAATGGCGCGGTCAAAGGCCCAGATGAAGGTGAGGTGACGAGCCCGGTGCTCATGTGGCTCGAAGCCATTGACCTCGTCATGCAGCGCGTTAAGAACGCTGGCGTTGACCTCAGTGCTATCGTTGGTATATCTGGTGCTGGACAAGTACGTGTGAACAGTTTTAATGTGAGGTGAGCCTGATTCATACGTGAATCAAGCAACATGGTTCGGTATACTGGTCTGAGGAGGCCGAGAAAGCTCTTGCTGCAATGGATCCAAAGCGCCCGTTGGCTGACCCTGGTCATCTCGCACCCCATGCATTTGCATTGCCCAATGCACCCATTTGGCAGGACTCTTCGACGACCGAGGACTGCCATAACCTTGAGGCCGCTGTCGGTGGTCCACAAGTGCTCGCAGATCTTACAGGAAGCAGAGCCTATGAACGGTTCACAGGACCCCAAATTGCCCGGGTGCGTAGCGCATACTGTATTACCAGTGTCCAATGATTGAGCACCAATTCTTGCTCTACGAAGATCCGCCGCCTCAAACCCGCTGCCTACCGTGGCTCTGCGCGCATCTCTCTTGTCTCGTCGTTCATCCCTTCACTGTTCCTCGGGCATATCGCCCCGATAGAGATATCTGACGCGAGCGGGATGAACCTGATGAACGTACTCACGTGTAAGTGGGATGATGCACTCCTTGAGGCATGCGGTGGTCCCGAACTACGGGCTAAAATCGGCCCTGAGCCTGTCAGCGGCGGCACCATTCTCGGACGCATCTCCCAGTGGTGGGTTGAGCGTTGGGGATTCGATCCAGGTCTGGTTTTCATTCTTTATTGGTTGGCAATATTTCTCATCTGTAGTATCTGTAGACTGCATAATCGCGCCGTTCACAGGTGATAACTCTGCGACCGTCGTTGCCCTTTCAGCACCAGGTGATGCACTCCTGTCCCTGGGCACGAGCACAACACTTCTGTTAAGCATCCCCCCTGCCGACTTGCCTCCGGCCCGTTTCACTACTTCGCACCTCCTCTCGCACCCTACAACTCTCGATGCGCAGATTGCGATGCTTTGTTACAAGAACGGTGCTCTTGCGCGAGAGCAAATCCGTGACCGCTGTGCTGGCGCAGACTGGGCACGGTACAACGAGCTCGTAGAGCAGTCGCCGCAGGGTAGCTCCGGGTTCATGGGATTCTACTTTCCCCTTCCCGAGATTATTCCTCCAGGGGTTCAGGGCGAATTCATATTCCAGTGCAAAGATAATGAGGAACCACAGCTAGTGCATGGACTGCAGTCAGATGCCTTCCAGCACGCACGCGCGATCCTTGAGAGTCAATTCCTCAGTATCAAATCACGCATTGCTGCCATTCTTCCGGCGCACTCACCGCCACTGCAGCGGCTGATTGTCACTGGTGGCTCATCGGCAAACCAGACGATCCGGCAACTCGCAGCTGACGTGTTTGGGATGCGTGTTTACGTTGCAGAGAGCAAGGAGGCTGCGGGAACGGGAGGCGCAGTGCTCGCGAAGTTTGCGTGGTGGAAGGCGCATGTTGGGGGCACGAGTGGGAGCTTCGAGGAGATGACAATTGAAACGGGTGAGGTGGAGAGGATGAGGCTGGTTGCAACCCCGAAAGGCGAGGTGACCAAATTTTATGATGGCCTTGTGGATAACTATAGGCGGTGCGAGGAGCGGGTGGTGTACCTGTGTGCGCAAGCTTGATGCACTTGAGGTAACTTTTTGTTTCTGAAGCGAACATATTTTCCTATTTGCATCTACACATTATGTACAGACCATAGAGCATACTATTTCTTCACCCTGTTATGTATATAATCCTTATTAGAATGAATGACCGTTCCTTCATCTATAAAGGTCTGGGTAGGGGAAACGATGAGGTTTCTTGTCCAATTGAGATCACCATAATGGGCATCTTCTGAAATTCGAATTCGATTATATGTGGAGACTTTTTCAGTACACCCTCCATCGGGCACCACTACTGGTATGTTCATCAGTCTGTCTTTTAGCTGACTCATTCACTATCCTTACATCGTCAATCAAAGACATTGCGCAGAAGGAACATATACGTAATGTATGACCTGCACGACTCGGAACAGTCACACACTCCCCCTACCAAACGACCAATCATCGAAGCGCAAGCAGGGAGCTCAGAGTCCTTCAAACGCGTGAAGATTGAACAAGAAGAGCCCGAGAAGACATCACATTCAACTGAACATGAAGGTCCTTCCGACACTCCCGCCGCCGATACGAAACGAGGAAAGCGGGATGCAGCAGGTTGGGCGAAGTCTAGGCAGGGAAAGGCCAAAGATACGAAAAACAAGGGGCGTAGACGGGGGACGCGTGATAAGGATAAGGATGGTGAGAAAGAGGGTGAGGAGCAGGGCCCTAGAGCCCCGCGCCTGCCTAAGAAACAAAGCGCGTTGCTTATTGGGTTCTGTGGGACGGGATGCAATGGAATGCAAATGTACGCTGAACTTTGGATTTTCTCTTTCGCCCTTAGTTTCTTGGCGGTCTCTTTTTTTTTTTATCTCCGCCCTACCAGGGAAATATCTTATATTTTTCTCCTGTCCTTCCGCTAACCCTGCATTGCTAAACATCCATATGTAACGAAAACAGACAACCCGATGTGCGGACGATCGAAGGTGTCTTGTTCGATGCACTCGTGCGTGCTGGCGCAGTATCATCGGACAATGCAGACGATCCTGTGAAGGTATGGCACTTGCATGGTGCATGCCATGATGTGTTGCTCAGAAGCTTCATATTTCTAGGTCAATCTTGGGCGCGCGGCTCGCACAGACGCGGGGGTCCACGCAGCTGGAAACCTGGTGTCTATGAAACTGATCACTACGATTCCTGGGGTAGAAGACTGGGTGGCACGTGTAAATGAAGAACTCCCACCAGAGATCCGTGTTTGGGGCTCCGTATGCATTCTCTCTCTTTTCTAAGGCAGGAAATAACTTTGAAGTGGCTCAGGTCCGCGTGCAAAACTCATTCAATGCTCGCATGTGGGTTTCACGGGTGTCATTTCAGTGGATCATCTCACAAGCTCTTTCTCAGGTCTTGCGACAGCCGCAAGTATACCTACTTCTTCCCCTCGTACCTCCTTATACCTCCAAAGCCGGGGTCGGGATTTCAGCGTACATATGAACGACATGCACAGACTATGCAGGGTGTAGTCCCTCTGGATACTTCCGCTCACCCCTTCTGGAGTGCACCTGAGTCTCATTCTTCCTGCTCTATGGATGATCTCGTACGCAAGCGTTTGTGGAGGATAGGTGCAGATCAGGTAGAACTCATCCGTGAAACTGCAAAGAAGTTTGAAGGGACGCACAACTTCCATAACTTTACTGTGGGACGTGAATTCGGAGATCGCAGTAATCAGCGGCATATGTGGAAAATAGAAGTAGGCTGGTGAAATTATGGTTAGTTAACCTCTAATAGCATCTCGACAGATATCTGATCCTGCGGTCTATGGAGACACCGAGTGGATAAGCGTCCTCTTCCATGGGCAGAGCTTTATGTTGCATCAGGTGAGTTGGTTTCTTACTCATGACGTTGCTCTTATTCATTTTATTTAGATCGTAAGGGTTTGTACTTTGTTACAAGTAATACGATGACAAATTGCTCGCAGCGCAAAATGATGTCCGCTCTTATCTTGTCTTGTAGGACAGGTACACCAGGACAAGTCATCGATGAGGTTAGTTTCTGTGTTACCTGATGAGGCCACAAAATAATTCGACCCTTCTCGCAGCTATATGGGCCGCGCATGGTCATGGTCCCAAAGATGCCTGCTCTTGGTCTCCTGCTGGAGTACCCAATATTCGACTCATATAACAAGAAAGTCACTTCGATCAACGAGAAGCTCGAGCCTTCTCATCCAGATTACCGACCTGAAATTAATTTCGAACAACACCGAGAGTCCATTGATGCATTTAAACAAACCTTTATTTATGATAATATGCGGTCCATCGAGGACCGCGACGGGGTGTGGGTACCTCTGACTGTGATCATTGCCACTTAAATTAATGAAGACAAACAGGTTTGATGCGTGGGTGCGCTCAATCGATACGTATGGAGGTGATGATCTGCTGTATTTGAACCCGAAAGGTATCATTCCCGCGGCTGCCGTTATAAAGAAGGGAGATAAGAGAGATAATCCATTCAAGGAGAAGAGAAAATTTGACCTGACGAGTTTCTCTGATAAACAAGGAACCCCGCCCATAGAAGACGACGAGGAGACAGAGAGCAAACTGAACAAATCCCGCCTGGAGGACATGGAAGGCTAACTAGTAGCTGTGTTTCCTATCCTATACTACTTGCAAGGACACCGAGCAAGGGCCTCTACTGTGGAGAATGTTGTGCGAGGTAGCATTGGGGACAGATGTGCCGGACGAAGAGCGATGACGGAATTCGTTACACATATTTCGTATTGTCTGTTGCAACTAGTACTGTTCCCGATTCCACTGTGCGACAACCGTCGACGGTGAATTATAGGATGTACATGCGAGTTGGGTTGGTCGACCTGGTATGTACTTAACCTAAAGGTAGCGGGAATTACAACTATAGTTGAATGGCATCTCGTTCCAAATTTTCATCTCTATGCTTAGTATGCTACTTACCACAAAGAACGAGTTACGAGTCACATCCATAGAAATATCTCACTTCGTACGATGTGGGATATATGTTGTTTCCCTCCAATAATGTGTGCTGACATGTCAAGTAAAAAATATTCTTACTAGCTCTTTGCCCCGTCTGCTCACTTCAATTCACTAGACTAGATGTTTCTAGGAGCAGGGAAAGTTTGTTCACAACTAAGCGCTCAGCAGCAAACTACTCACCTGTCACGCCGTCAACCACACTGCACCAATGTAATTTTGTGAAAGCGGAAACGCGATGATTCATTGTACTTCGAGCACCCACTGGCATACATCAAGTTGTTGACATTGTTCTATACTTGTTGATATTGTTATGAAGCAGGCATTCGCATGATGAAAACGCTGGAGCAGTCGCCTTAGAACTGGTACCTGAATGATGTACAAAGAGCAGTAGTAATATGCTTTACTCAGTGCCCACGATGTGAAACCCACAGATAGAGGCTCGACATGTATGAGCTTTGAGGGTGTCAAAGGGCAAGTCAACGATAACAAGTCAAGAAAGCAGCGGACCAGCGATGATCGTCGAATAGCATGGCAACGACCGATATCATTCAGGACTGGAACTTCCTCATCAACTGTATCTCGTCGAGTAATGCTTGCAATCTATCATCCTCAATCTTTACCAAACTGCACAAGAACGTTCATAATCTTGATACAAATAAATAAAAGAACTCGTGCATTACCTTGGGATGACGCTCTTTGCCTCCTCAGCATCGACGGGACACAAATTGGCGATTTGAGCAGTTTCAAATTGCGTCAATGCAGGTTCGCGTCTGAGGGTTCTAAAGTGAGATCAATTAGGACGAGTAGAGGGTATCGATGATAACTGAAGCTGACTCTCGTACCGCGCTGGCGGAATCGGTGGTGTTGAATTTCGCAAATGTCTTCACGTATTCGAGGGTCTTGTTATAAACACTGACTAGAGGTAAGGGACCGGACTATGAGAAGAACAAGGAGTCATACGCAGTGTCTGGCGCATCCTTGTCCCTATTTTCCAGCAGATACTTGACCTCGGATATCAGTAGGCAACCAGCATTGTTGAACTCTATCAAGTAAGTTGAGAACCAATGTTAAAGCAAACGGAAGAAAGCACACCTGCGCCGAGCTTAAGCGCAGAGGCATCTTCGTCCTCTAGTAGAGGCCTGTGCCGTAGTCGGGTGGTCATGTTCAGCCACTAGGTGTTCAGGGCCTCAGATTGTTTGGCAATGACCTCCGAAAATAATACCCGTAAGTAGGCACAAACAATACTGACGGGCAAAAAGGACTTGTATTATATGTTTACACATTTTGTAATATATCTAGTGAAAACAACCTCCAATTCCCTGTGTGCGAATACATGCAACGATAGCAACGACATGCAGACCTAGCTAGCGCAAAACAATAGACACAACATGGGGCGGCATCACTGACAGCGTATCAGGTTGACTTCGAGCTAAGTAAGAATCGAACTCACCTAAATCCTACGTCGCAAGAGCAACAGGGGAAACTTTCGGCACGTTTGAACTAACATCATTATCTTCCACCGATACCATTGCCATTTTATCAACCAAAATGGCATTGGCAACAGCCTCGCCGCGCAGCTTCTCGATCTTGTCCTTGTCTTGTGAGCCCCCTGGTGGACTACGGCTTTGAGCTCCCCCGGGTTTCCAAACACCCTTTGGATTAAATAACTCTACATTTCCCTTCGGCGGCGGCCTCTCGAATGCCCCGTCCGTGTCCTCGAGTCGGGTATTGCAGGGAGTGCCTGTCACATCAGACTGCGTGTTGGAATGATTGGCGAGTGGATTTCCGTGTGAAGCGTTATTGCCCGGCATGAGAATGGAACGAGTCGATGATAGGTTCGTCCAAACACCTGCAACAGCCGGTATGCGCTTCTCAGGCGTGGGGGACATAGACGACAGGGGAGGGAAATCTGTGGGCTGAAGTGAGACAGATGGATTTTGATGACCGCGTTGGGAATTGTTCCTAGCGGGAGACATGGTTCGGGAATTCATTGAGTGATCGTGATGTCGAGGATGGGTGGCATGGAGTGTAGGTTGGGGTTTCAAGCCGACAGCCCAATCAGGTCTTGCAGGTAAAGGATGTTGAGATGAGGTTGACGTGAATGTCCTTCGTGAAGAGGATGAAGTCGTTGAAGATGACTATGATAGGGGGAGTGAGTTAATAATAGAGTTAAGGGTAGAGCTATGTCAAATGACTCACGGCCGTTGACGATGCTTCATCACCTGCTGATATCCTTCCGCAAGCGCTTGTGTTTGAGTTACCAGAAGGTCTTCTACTAACCGAAGAGCTCAGGCGTGGGCCCACCACCTCGCCACCAGGGCGGCTGCCCACATTGTTTACACCGAAGCCACCCATGCCCACTCCTGGACCATAACTCCAGGCACTACGCGCCGGAGGAGCTCCACGAGGCTTAGGACCCATCGAAGGTGAGTGAGTCAAGTCACCAGGATAAGATCGATTCGAAGGTATGGCGTCATTGCCCCCAGCACTATTCATGTATCCATTGCCCGGATAGTGTCCATGGTTCTGAGCAGTAGGAGGTGAGGCTTGTACGTGTGGAATGTGAGGGGGCTGGGGGAAGTAACCGGGAATAGACATAGGGTATGGTCCATAAGGCGGTACAGGGGGCGTAAAAGTAGAATACTGCGACGCCGATGGCGCGACTGACGGAGTAGAAGGTTGTTGCGTCGTATGTTGTATGGGAGGATGAGGAAGTGGCTGTTGTTGCTGAGCGGGTGACCATGCGTACGGTACGTAAACGCTTGGATGCGCGGCATGTTGTGAAGAGGGATACGCCTCCATTGTCCCATGCGCCGCCGAGTTGTCTGGCACATGCATTGGAGCTTGCGGGTGAGGGTACGGATAAGGGGCATAGTAAGGATAGCCAGGAATATAGTTTGAGGGAGGTGGTGGCTGAGGGTATGCGTACACATAAGGATTGACATAACCAGATTGTACAGGAGGTTGTTGTGCTCCATCGTATGGGGCAGCCGGCGGGGAGGGTTCATACAGAGTAGGGTATTTGAAAGACGACGGTGATGGCGCTCTTGATCCTCGGGAGCTACTTGAACCACTGACGTTAAATACAGGGGCGCTCGATCGCAGGCTTCGCGTAGACCCGTTTGAGCGTTTGCTGTCCTTTTTATCGCGTACGGCAGGTCCAGACCACTCACTCTCCGTAGTAGGGGAGCTGACAGATTCGACATCAATGTCACCGGTACTACTGGTCTCGCCAGCACTCGTTACAGAACCAGAAGTAAGGCTGATTGTCGATGAGCTAGCGCTCAAATCCTTCTCCTTGCATTTCTCTCTCTCCTCGAAATCCATAAAAATGCGTGAACGTGCTTCATTATACGCAGCCTCGCGCTCTGCGATCGTCTTATGCTTCTTGCTACTGCCAGTAGCATTACTTCGACCACCCTGGCTGCCAGATTCGGATGGCTCTACATCGGAAAGCTCAGGATCTTCTCCAGCAATTGAACCAGCCTGTGAGTGCGGTTTTGACCGACCACGGTCAGCAATAGATCGTCGCATGATCTTAATAGTTGGGTGGGTCGAAGGCTGTGCAGGAACGAGGGCCGCTATGCGACGGTTAGGGCTATATTCAACCAGGATGAGTTATGGTACTGTAATGTAGAGATATACGAACATTTTACTATCTGCTGAAAGAAGGACGCTAATCGTCTTCGATACAGGGTCAGTCTCTGGCGACAGTTTATAGTAGGCAGAGCATCTGTGCACCAAAAGGCGTTGATATGATGTAGCAGGCATCAGATCAAGCCGAGGCCTAAAGCTAAGGGCCGTCAGCACATCAAAATTAATTCAACATCGTAAAGAGCCATAGAAACAGCTGCGCCGCATGAGCACACACAGCACTAAGTCGCACATTGCGACGCAACAACACCATGCACGATGAACAGACAAAAAGACGCACCTTCGGTCGTTGATTAAACTCTCCATCTGCTCACCGAGCTTCAGGACGTATATCCTATCTTTACTTTTGAGGGCTTCGATAATTTGAGGATCGACGTCGGCGAGGAGGCTGCTAGCGCCCTCCGACTCTGCAAAAGTGTCAGAATCAGAGCGCGACGGCGACTGGAAATTTGCTGGTTCGGTAAGAGGGGGTGATGTTGAAGTCATGCTTCGTGCGAGAGTCGACTCTAGCTGAGAACCGGAAGATGTGTGGGACAATGAAGGAGATGGTGATGAAGAGCAGGATATATAGAGCGCAGGAGATGCTGAAAAGGAAGGCGTTGATGGCGGCTCTATATCGCAAAGTACAGCAACCAATGCAATTATCATGGTCAGCATTCGAAACACATCTGCAAATTACTTGAAAGGGATCTGGAGGCGACTCACGAAATGACATGGGGACTTTGAACAGTAAATGGTTTGTCGACGTCGTACACTGAAATTAAGGACCTGTCTAAAAAAAAGGTCAGGACAAGAAGATTGGAGGCATCTGGTGGTCTAGGGGAACATAGGTGTTCAGGATGAAAGTCTAACAGGCCCCAAAATCCCAAGCTCAATCCACCTCTTCCCACGACTCTAGGACTCCACAGCATGTTATATGTAAGGCGCTTCCGCATATCGTTTGCCAAAATGCAAATTATATTCTCCATAAGATAACAAAATGTAAATGTACGTATATTTTACTAGACCTTCCATCCTAGTGGGATAAAGTTTCTGAGGGATTGAAAATTTGGTAGATGTTGTAACCAGAGCTGTTGAAACGATTTAAAACCCCGTTGCTTTTAGACAGCAGTACATGCACAACGTTACGTACCAGAATACAAACACACAGCACCCATACCCTGCTAAAGCGAGGGCAGCTTTATTGAGCTTTCTGCTCACGCTGGGATCATCTCGAGAAATCTGAAACGCATGGTCCTTAGCAATGGTTCCGAAAGCATCGGAAGTCAAATTCTCACCTTCCAGAAGAGGAGTCCGGGAAGGATAAACGAAATAGTAGTGGATCCGATGGTGCCAACGAATGAGAGCACTAAATAGGGCCAATTGTTGAGTTATCACGGTCACCTCCTCAGCATCGGCCAAACAACCTACCCATTTGAAGGTTGTCAACGAAGTACGCGATAATGAAACCGACACCGGTAATACCAGCGGTCAGCAGCGTGTGTTTGAAAGGGGACATGTCGGCAACGGCATGATCCTCATCGACAATTTCACCGTCATTATCACTGCTAGAAACCTTGATAGATGCTCCTACTGAAAAAATCTTATCCAAGCAATTTCTGCAAGGTTGTACTTGCAAAGGATACGAGAACGTGATAAGCAGGACGATGGCCAGTTGCCCAATAGCGATGAATATCGATGTTGAGGGATACATGGCGATGATATTAGCGCCGACCTTAATGAATATTGTCAGTATATACATGATACAAAAGCGCAAAGTAATTATTCACATTGGAACCAAAGGTCAAATAGCCAAAGAGTGCGATGACCTCATACACCATGATGGCACTACCAATAGAAGTCCCAATAACGATATTCATGCGCTGCTGTGAGTTTGTCTTCAATTCGTTAAAAACAGGGAACAGCTAGAAGAACTATTCAGTCGATCATCATGGTACAGAGCAAATCCATACATTCTGGGCACATGTGAACGCAAAAACTTGCACAGGGAACGTCGAGATGAAGTTCGGCGTGAAGTGGATGAGATGGATATCGCCAGCTGGAGCTGTACCTTCCAAAGGATTGAAGTAGCATATAATGACGATAGCCAAGAGGTATACTAGGTTGCGTGCACCCAGATTTAATCACCCGTCTCGGTGCATGATATGACAGGTTTGAGCTCACCAACAGAAAATAGGACGATGTAACTTGCGTGTCTAAGGCTGTCCAAATGACGAAAGGAAGCAAGAGGGACGAGAATGACCATAACGATCGTGAGCCAATTCCGACCTGATAAAGCCCACGCAGGCGGATTAGTGTTCGGCGAAGTCAAATCATGGTATAACGATTCCACAACATTGGGAATGAGCGACTTGATAATGATGAGATAGCTGAATGCCATTAGCATCACCAAAATAATAACCTGAGAAACGCTCACCTGATAGATACTCCGAAACACTTGATGGCTATTGCAGCATCAAAGAATATAGCAGCTTGCGGGAATGTAAGCTGTGCAACCGCAAAAAAGGAGCTGCTTCTATGCGGAGTGCGTCTAGCCGATAACGAGAGTATGTACAGACCAAAAGCGCCAGTACAACCAGAGAATATACACGTGAAGATTCCTGGTATGATACCAGAAGACGCCATAGCCTTGTGACGTCAAATGAGCACATGTAAACTCCATACAGGTCTCCAAAACCCTACCAAAGGAAAGGTGAGCATGCCTGCACACAAACCAATCAATTCCAAGAAACTATACATTGAACGAAAATATTCACCGCTGCCCATGATTGTATTTGTGAGGTTGCTCACGGAGCTCAGCATGCTCGCACGACCTTCCCTCTGTCGTACTGAAGGAACGGCATCCCCTGCAAGAAGGGCACTGCTCTCGCTATCACCAACGGTTGCGTCAGCCGCCGTTGTGAACACCGCTCCGTATTTCTGCACCATTTCGTATGAATCTAAGTCTAGGTCTAAGGACTCGGAAGTTGGGCTGGCAGCAGGTGTCGAATATCCGCTGCGAATGGGGTTGGATAACACACGACTGGTCTGCACGGAGCTGAACCAAGCACTGATTAGTGATAGGGAGTGGATAAACCAAGCCAGCGTGTGAGAGAATGATAAACAAAGGAGCTCCACATGAGGCGACCCTCTTCACCCACTTAGCCGACTATCTGCCTTATTTGGTAATACGCCTGATGCAGTTTTACGTGCACAGTCTGTATATTTGATTCTTGTGAGATTCAGAGATTCATAACGAGGTATATTTATGACTACAGAGTCCAGATAAGGGTGAAACCATATCAAAGCTTTGAAAAACAAAGATAACATGATGCAAAACAAAACAAAAGTCATCAATACCGGATACGACTATGACTGCTTCCCAAGCGACCCGTCTGCCGGTCCTTCTGACGTGCCTGCATCCGCTGGTGTCGCAAATTCGTCATAATCTGCTTCCCCGTCGGGGACAACTCAGAGGACGACGCAGGCGAGGGGTTGTCCTGCAAGTACGGTGGACGGAAACCAAAGGGTCGCAGGGGTGTCTTAGGTTGGGGAAGCTGAGATACCATGTCGTTCTCTTTATCGCGTGGAGGCATGTGAGCGGATGAAGAAGCCTCCATTTGAGATTTATCCTTTGCAAGAGATGGCGCGCTTGTGAAAGCATGAAGTGACGAGCCGTTGCGTACAGGGATGGGGGCCTGGCTACCGTCAATAATTTTGGAACGCTGAGATGAGCGCGGACGAGGGGATGCAGGGATGAAAGAGGCTATGTCTCCACTGACGACGGTAGCGAAACCTGGGTATCTAACATCTCCATTTGATTTCTCTCCGAAGGCAGGTCTGGAAAAAGTGCCTTCAGTCTTGACGTCTGATAAAGGTGGCAAATCATCCTGCAGCCACGGGCTGGGATTCGATTTGGATCGCGAGGGTATCTTGGTAGAAGCACGTGGACCGCGAGGACCTGAACTGCTTTGTCCACTGCTACTGCTCCGGCCAGTGTGGTTTACAATGACAGGTTCGGACTCTGAGTGTACAATGTGATGTGGTAACTCCTCGTTTAGAGTTGGTGCAGCTTGCATAGACTGCGAAGAGGGAAATGCGAGCGGTGAAGTAATTTTAGCATGGATGGATTCAGGTAATTGGGCATCGCTGAGGGGGGGTTGAACGTCGCCGGATGCCAGATCCAACATGACGTGTAAGGAGGGAGTGACTTTTCGTGTCGGCAGCCTCGAGGGACGCTCTTCAGAAATCTTTTTCCTGTCAGCGAGAAACCCAAATATCTGCGAGGCACGTTGGTGGGACATTGGATTCCCATAAGGTGAATTGATATGGACGTGGTGCGTGATTTCAGTGGAGGCGCTGAGCTCTACATCAAGAGAGGAGAATGTGGGTTGATTTGGTACAGAGGTGTCGCATTCAGTAGAGAGTGTGATGTTGTGGTCAGCGTGGTTGAAATGGGAAGACATGAAAAGGGGATCGCGAGGTGTTTTAAGTTCAGAAGATACACAAGAATTATCATCTGTTTCGCTGGAAGATCTTCAGAAAGTAACGCAATGAGAAAAACAGACTGCTGCTTACCATAGGACACTCTCAGCCCATTCAATGTCACTGTTGTCACAGAGCTCGGGGCTAGACGGGTTGGCCAATAGCTGTCGAAAGGTTGAGCCAGTGCGACGTCTTCGCAGAGGTCCCTCGCCTCTTGCGACAGGTGGGGTATTAGAGAACACATGAGAGTCTAGGCAGCCATTCTCGTCATAAACATTGAGCAAGCTAGCGACAGATGGATCCTGGCGAAGACGAAGAAGACGGTTCTGATCGCGGGGGGTGATAGGTACGCTTTTAGAGCGGCGGCGTGCAGAGTCGTTTAAATTCCGTTTCGGAGTTGCAAGGCTGTCCATGGGAGGGTATGCATTCGGGAACTCAGTACGGCTGTGGACCGTGCGACCGTGTATAGTTACTGTGTAAGAGTGGCGTTGTGAAACACTGTTGAGAGTCGCTGTAGATGCAGACGGTGCCGGAAGAACATTATTAATGGGATGAGCTAGGGAAAAGATGAGTGTTTGAGAAAGATGTTGATCGCAATTCACTTACGGAGAGGTGGAAGTGACGCATAATTCGAACCTGATTCGACAGGAAAACGCGCTGAAGAGGAGCGCAGAAGTCGGCTCACTGCCGCCTCAGCATCTTCTTCTCCTGTCGACTGCAGGTGCTTGGGTAGGGATTCAAGGTTATGATGCACCGATTCTCGTCTCTTTGACTTCTTGCTCCCAATCGAAAAGAATTTCTTCAAAAATCCCATGTTAGTTATAAGCTTCGTTCGCCGTGTATATTACCCGGTTTATAGACGTGGTTTAAAGAGCGTAAAGATCGTAACGAAGGGAAGGAAAAACAGAAATCGACGATCTGCAATCTCAACTTTAGCCAAATATCTCACAACAACGCACGTCTTTTTCGGCACGTGATATTGATTTTCGACTTCAGTCAGGCTGGCAGGCTTGCTCTAGCTCGCGGTGGAACTGGTAAAGGTGCGCACTCCTATCATAGATTACTAGGTTAGGCAATCCACATCTTGTTTAATGACAACTACCTCTGTCGTGATAAGATACTGCCAGAGTCAATGGAGGCTCCTTATACTTCGTACCAAGTTTTTGAGCAGACACCTTAGACCCATCGAATAGGGAATGGGGCAAGTGGAAGCACTCAGGCGGACCAGTGGTCTATGGAGGAGAGTGAGGATCATAACAAATTCCAGTTTGCAGTACGGGGCTCCTGAACTATGCTTCCGATTGGCTAAACTTTCCATCGAGAACCTAGCCGACAAACTTCACCCTGCAAATCCTCAGAACCACAGTACCATTCATCAATACTACCCCACTTGCTCTCAGAGCTTGTTATTATATGAAGAAGGTACATCCCGACTATCAGCACGGGAGTCAACATCAAGTTTATCCAACCTGAGGAAAAAAAACCGCTTTTCGTTTTATATCCGACAGATTCTTACCGAGTTGATTACGGACAAGACATTAGAAGACTTCATGGAACAAAACAAGTCTTTCAAGGAAGGAGAACACTCCTGCAGCTCTGGAGTCCATTGTGAAGCGCTGCATCTCAGAAATCACTCCCTCAATCCCACATCTCCCCCCTTTCAGCTATTGGGGTCTCGAAGGTATGCTGTTCCACGTTGTTCAAAGTATACAACGAAATGGCCAGATCAGGCGATATAAATTACTTTTCAAAAGGCTAGTAACGGTAAACTATGTTGGCACTGGAGTGCTCACACAATCAGCGTTGACAATGATGCTTCATTAGGTCTGGTTGGGGCTCAGCTGAAGGAGTCGCTGCGCACAAGTGATGATAATAAGTCAAATTGACCAGCGCAGCATGGGACGACGTTCTAACGGGTAGCTATGATTAGATTAATAGGTTTGGAAATGTCGCAACAGCCTCAGTGTTGGACTACAACTAACGTCACTACCTTTAATTTTACATTCTCTCTTTACGATCCTAATAATTATGTTTTGTACTTACCCTTCATGGTTCTACTCAAATGCTGAGTCCCGTGTACGCTCAATTCACTCTTCATGATACTATTATTAGGCGCCCGTTCCGTATCTGGACGCCTTCACGTGATATGAATGTTTGATCGTATACATACATAGTCGGGAACTTCAACGTTGCGCCTTTCTTGTGCGATGCGGACGCCACTATTGGTCGTGGGCAGCACAGTCCGCGACTTTTGTATGCTAGAGCGAAATTTCTTGTCACATATCAAACTCATCCTATTGTTATTGCTCATGTTTGCCTTCGACGTTACTTGAAATCCGTCTCCCTGGACCTTCTGGCACAAGAGAATCTGAGAGCTTGGGGTCTTTCAGTTTACCCCTCGCTATTCTTCAGTTTATCGCTGCCCTGCTTACAATCGCTGCAGCGTTCTGGGAGTATCACACAGGTCTAGATGACCTGATGAAACTGAGAGCCTTCTTTGTTGTACACAAGTAAGTTTGCAGCTCCCCAGACTTTGTCATGCTGATAATAGTCGCTCGCAGAATACACCACATTATTATGGCAGCTGTCACTTTCATTATCGTGACCACCTGTATCATATATGTTGCCAAGAGCAGTTAGCGTTTGCCAGGTGTGGCAACTCTTCTGTGACTGCATCCTCATTTCTCATGCTCCTTTTATCAAGGGGCATTCCTCGTGAGAAGGAACTGAAATTCACGAGAGTATGTGACCCACATCCCCGTGTCATCATTCCCGCGATATCATCCGTCAAAATTCTTCCAGGCCTATCGAAGTAGATAACAATCAAGTGCTGTACAAGAATGGTTTCACTTTGTTTTCTTTGCGTTAGTCGATACACGTCTCAGTAAAAGTTTCGGTGCATTCTGATACCTCTCACGCTCTTGTATATTGTATTTGGTACACCACTTCGAACTTTGATGACGGACTATGTGTGAGACTCTTGCTTTGCTGACCCGAGCGGCTTTCGCCACAAGCGGCAAGCCAGCACAACTCGCTCGATTACGTGATGCTTGTGAAGGTCAGGAGAAATCCACGCCCCATGAAAAGAGCCGCGGGGAAGCATTAAGGTGTCCTTAAATAAAGTGTCCCAGACCTTGCTCTTAACGTTATCAATCACAGTCTCCTCCTTTCCTTCCTTCACCAATGAGAATCAGCAAAAAGATCGAGCAGTCCAGCAAAGAGGGTAAAATATGGTGGTCATTCGAATATTTTCCGCCTCGGACAGCTCAGGTGCGACCCCATCGCAGTCATCAAACGTGCAATTATCTGATATGTGTCCATAGGGTCTGCAAAACTTGCTTGATCGTATCAAGCGTATGACCACATTGGGCCCAGAGTTCATTGACATTACATGGTAAGGGTTTAATTATAAGATGAGAAACCTCTTTACGCCCTGTGAATAGGAACGCTGGCGGTCGGACGTCTGATTTGACTGCACATATGGTGAAGACGTGTCAAAGCTCAGTAGGCATAGAAACATGCATGCATTTGACATGTACGAACATGCCTAAAGAAAAAGTGGACATTGCTCTCCGGGTATGTATTCACGTCCGATTCGCCTGTATGCCACTCTAATATTTATTACAGGAAGCAAAGAAAGCTGGTTGTCGCAATGTCTTGGCCCTTCGTGGTGACCCACCTCAAGGGAAGGATGAGTGGGAGGCAGTTGAGGGTGGTTTCGTGCACGGTATTGACTTGGTCAAGCACATCCACAACGAGTACGGGGACTATTTCGATATCGCAGTCGCTGGATTCCCTCAGTTCCAGCTCCTTCCACCCGCAGAACGCGATCTCGAGATGAAGTATCTTAAGGAGAAAATCGATGCAGGCGTCAACTTCATTTTCACGCAGATGTTCTATGACGTCGATATCTTCATCGACTGGGTGAAGGCAGTTAGAGCAGCTGGAATCACAATTCCAATCGTTCCTGGTATCGCTCCTATTCAAACGTGGAATGGCTTCTTAAAGGCGACATCTCTTGCGAACACGAAGATTCCACAATCTTTCTTGGACGCTCTGGAGCCCTATAAAAATGACGACGAGAAGGTTCGGGAGATTGGAACTAAACTCGTGGCAGAAATGTGCCGGAAGATTTTCGCCGCTGACCTTGATATTCATGGTCTTCACTTTTATACCATGAACTTGGAGAAGGGAACAAAGATGTTGCTGGAGGAGCTGAACCTTATGCCTCGTGTAGAGACTATCAAGCCTTTGCCCTGGAGACAAGTATGTGGAAATCCCTCACCGTTCAATTCCTCATCCTCATGTTGTGTTTCAGTCGCTTACACCAAACCGACGACAAGAAAACATCCGCCCTATCTTCTGGGCTAATCGGACCGAATCATACCTTTCGCGTACTGAAAACTGGGATGAATTTCCAAACGGTCGATTTGGTGACTCGCGGAGTCCTGCATATGGTGAACTCGATGGATACGGTATCTGGCTCAAACAAACGGCGAGTAATATATAACACGAGCCACCAATTCGGTTACTGACTTCTACTACAGAAGGAGGAGGCTCTGAAACTTTGGGGAGAGCCCAAGACATTCTCGGAAGTCGCATCGTTATTCAGCCGATTCTGTTTGGGTGAACTCAAGGCGCTCCCATGGTCAAATCAAGCAGCATCTTCCGAAACTTCCGCCATCGCCTTGCAACTCGCTAAGATGAACGAACTTGGTTTCTTGACAATCAATTCTCAGCCCGCCGTCAATGGTGCAAGGAGCGACGACTCACAGTTTGGTTGGGGTCCAAGTAATGGGTACGTCTACCAGAAGGTAAGCACCGCCCTCGATACGCGAGCTCTCTCTTGACATCTTCCATCTGCCAGGCATATCTAGAGTTCTTTGTTAGCCCTCGACTACTAGAACTCCTGCTTGCCCACATTGAGCGCGATAGCGATATGACCTACTACGTCATCAACAAACAAGGTGACCTAAGGACGAACACCCATTCCGACGGACCAAACGCTGTCACATGGGGAGTTTTCCCCGGCAAGGAGATCGTCCAGCCCACAGTTGTCGAGGCTCTCAGCTTTATGGCGTGGAAGGTGAGTCATGTTTGGCTCGGTACGATCATTCCTAATATTGTCCCACAGGATGAAGCATATGAACTAGGTGTCAAGTGGGCCAACGTTTATGAGGCAGAGACACCATCACGCAAGCTCATGATGGGTATCTTTGAATCATCATACCTCGTCAACGTCGTCCACAACGATTTCAAGGATCCACAAGCCATCTTCGAGCCCTTCTTCAAGGCAGGTGCTGAGTACGCAGCCCAACACACCAACGGCTCTGCTGCTCCCCAGGAAATTCCAAACTAGTCTTGATCTTGGGAACGAGATCTATCTCGCATACCCTCTCACTTTCCGCATTGCGGGTTCAACCCCCGTACGACATGCATATCCAGTACAACTAATATCTGCCACCCAACCACACCACTGCCACTGACAACAAAGTCCTCATCTCATCGCATCAACTGCCTCAGCTTGTATATCAGCCACACTGCATCAACTGCACAATGCATCAACTGCACGCATCCTCTCGATATAGTTTCCACGAGACAAGGGATGTTTATTGTAAAAGCCGTATACGAGCAACTAATAGGATTGTGTACATGATTACCCGTCATCACGTCTTGATAGACGTACACGAGTCATACTTATAAGAGAAAAATACTCATCGCATCAAATGAGATCTGAAAAGAAAAAATCGGTATTGCTTGGAGGAGGTCCTGCCACCAGTCCACTGGGTATATCAACCTTCTCGCCTGATAGATCTGGAAGAAATTATGAATTTCTCTGGTACGAAAGTGGCAATCGACTGACCTAGAAGCTTGATCTTGAGGCCGATCTCTGTCAATGCTTTGATGTAACCTGCTGTTTCCTCGGATGTGACATGACCGCTGTCCCGCCGAAGCATGTTCAACCCATCAGTCCAATCTGCCCACCGGGACTGATCCGACGCGATCTGGTCCGCTAGGGAGCCTTCAGTGGCTGTCAGGAGAGAGAATGATAGGGGCGATGGAGTGAGATTGTTAGGCGGAGGTAGATCGAGGTGATCTCGCAAGATATTTGGTGGAGATGCACATGTGCCTGTAGCGATCTGGGTAATTGCTGCGATCTCAATCCGCTCTGGTAGATCTTCAAGTCCGTTTCGAACGGGGAACTGGACCGCACTGTCCACATAGTGGAGATATTTCAGGCCGTTGTCCTATCGAACCAATGAGCTTACTTTGGGAAGCATGCAATAAATCCATACCAGTCGTATGAATCTCCATTGTCCGTTTGGCCGCCGCGAAAGGCCGTTGGCTGGTGTGGGGATGCCATTGACGAACCATGCCCCTTGAAACAGGCATTGTATTCGTTGTTGACGGACGAATTCAGCGGACTCGCGGGTGATCTTCTCTTTCAAGTTCCTTGATTTCCCAGTATCAGCCAAGAACCCCAAGATTAGATGCCAAAATTCTTACCGCACAGGAACCTTGCTTAGAAGGTCATCTTCTGCTTCAAGCTCTTGCATCTGCCTGTCCCTCACAGCACGATACTCACAATCGAGGAAATCGCGCTCCACCTCGTGCCATGGTTTCGTGTTTTCCCTTTGCAACGCCACTTTGACCCTTGAGGGAATCAGCGGTGAATATCACAAGGATTAAGAGAGATCATGACGTACTGGCTTCGAGCGAGCGCCACAATGCGAGAAAAATCGCCTGCTGCAGAACCACTTTCATTCCACATTCGCAAGAAAAATTGTGTGGCGAGAGCATGGACCCGGTAAAAATTGAGGAAAAAAGGCTGGTATGTCGTTGATGTTGAATCTGATGATGAGTATGTTAGGTGAGTTGCGTACGCCGCGACAGATTACTAACATGCAGGAGCGAAAATCACCCAATGCTCTGCAAGTAGTTCAACAATTTCATTTGAAGCCCTTGCGATGGGGCATCGCCTGTCTACCGGACGGCTCAACTGTTCCAATATAACCTGCCGATGATATTGACGTTGGTATTTATGATGAGGAGTGAGAGTAAAGAAAGCTCACTTTTGAGAACAGATCCGGGTCGTCCGCAACAAAATTACGCTGCGACACGATCGGTTGAGGGACCACACGGCGAAAATGACGATGCTCACCAAACAATCAAGCCCAAGCTCCCCTACTTCTTGAAACTCGTGCACCAGATTCTCACTTGAAAACCCAAGCTTCCGCCACTTCAATACTTCACCATCTTTATCCCGCCCGTCCTGAACCTTGCTACAATTCCATATATATTCAAGAGCAGACTCATGAAGAGGCTCGACTTCGGGCTCGACAAGCGTCGACTTCTTACGGTATGTCACACGCACGATATTGGCCTGGAAGTCAAGAATCGAGGACGTAAGGTCATCTATATTATGTGACGACATGAGTCGCTAAAAACTCCATGAGTGGTCCGTGAAACACCAATTGGATGCCACGTACTATAACGGCTTTCCGAACATTGAGTCGCTCGAGTTCAGAGATAAACTCATCCCACTCAGTATCATTGACGTGCGAAAGTAGGGAATTGATCAGCATCATGCTGCCGGAATATTAGCAACCGCCTTGTCTGAGCTGCCCGCGCGTTGCACATACCTATGTAGAATCATCGCAGTATCTGCGCTTCCAAGTCGATTTACGACAGTTTCCAATGATCCTTTCTCCCTCCGCATCTGCTGGAAAACGATCTGGAAACCGTACCGATATACCGAGCCAGGGGGTGCAACTGGGGGAGCCCTACTCGAACTGGCGATCAGTGGTCCAGGCGCATTCATTGGGTCAGCTTCAACAAGCTTCTTTAAGATAGCGGTAGCAGGGCGGCAAACATTGATGAGAGAATTTGGCGAAGAGAGGATTTGGACGACTTTAAAAATGAAAGTGTTGTCGAGAGTTGACCAGCCGTAGTCCAGGTCCATCAAGTTGTGCATTGCTTCGAGAGCGTACTGAAACAGATCCATTAGAACTTGACCTTACACCTGGTCAAAACGACACGTACTGCAAGTGTGTTTCCGTGCTCGGTGCAAATAACTTGTGCAAGCTCAGAAAGACCCCCATGACTCAAAAATTCCTGAGCAAACTTCTCTTCCTGGGAGAACAGCCATTATCGACAAGAGCACCCACGAATAAATAATACTGACATACCCTAATGAACTTCTTCAATGACCAGAGAGCCATTTTACAGGTTTTCTCATCTCGGACGAGGAGTTTCTGGACGATTTCTGCCGCCTCGATATTAGGGCTATTGACCAACCTGTAGAGCGTTACAAATGCAACATTAGTAATGCGTCTCAATTATACTCCCAGTATTACACACTTGAGGTTTGCTTTGTTCTTAATCTTCTTCCGCAAATTCTCGTTTACGATCAGTTCATCAGTATCTTTATCCCTCAAAGCGAAATTGGAGGAGGGCTCCGTAACCTTGAGATTAACGCAAAGCTGCCTGACTACATCATCGACGGTGAGTGTAGGGTCGATTCGAGTGCGGACAGTCACGCCCTCCCTGGTGGTAACGTTGTTGGTTGGAACAAGTCCTGTTGACTTGGGACGCGTGCTATTCGTTCCAGGCGGTGCGAGAGTTGTGCGAGAGGCGCCAGGCGCTATAGAACCATTGGTAGTCGACATAAAGCGAGGTGAGAGAAAGATGGTTTATCGAGGCAACCTAAGATTTAGGTGATATTCCTGAGGAGATGGAAGGCGGTTATTATAAATGAACATATATTGCAATAAGTTGTGGTCAGGTATGGAATACATCGTCCCCACCACGCGTCATAAGACACGCAGCTCTGACTGACGTGCAAATATTCTCGAATTTCATCGCGCCATCTGTAACAAGAGAGCAATATACTCACAATATATTCTGGCCAAACCCTTGCGCAAGCACTGACAAGACCTGGAAAAAAGGGATATGAGCATGCAAATATGGAAGCAGGACATCGATTATGATAATATCAAAAAATTCAGATCATGTAGTGTATCGTCTGCAAGTGATGAAACTTTCGGCCTGACGTGCAAATAGAAAGATAGAAACCGGCTCATCAGATGGAGCGAATCTGGACGGTTACTCACCGAACTCGAGTGCTCTGAGACTGCAAACCTATTGCGTGAGATGAAGGGGATGAAATAGCGCGATATGCAGTTGAAAATGAATGGACGGTGGTGGGATGAGAGGTGGAAAAGCTTTGTTGACAGCCTGATTGTAACCTGAGACAGATTAGAACGGGCTGGATGATCTGCACTGCAGCACGGTATAAACACGAAACTTGATTAGCACCGCCTAGCTTTCCACAGCAGCAGCAACGTAGACGAAGTTTGTGCACTGCCAGAGCAGAAATCGGTGAAAACAAGCGACATAGACGCGTTTAAGCGCGCAAACGGACTACCGTGAGATCCTACTTCCAATCATCGTGAACATCATTCATAATGACATCGTATCATTTCTTGGACAACTTCGTAGGCACTTGACAACAACTATCGTGATGATAGGAATAATAATGATCTGCGAATGGGTTCTCTGGGAGAACCCATTCAGGACGAAAATCGATCTATCTGATGGAAACGTTACGTTTCTATTGACTGCAAGGTTGACCAAGAGCTGAATAGAAACGAACCAGCCATCAACAAATATGATAATATCCCTCATCCTGCTGGGTGTAACGGACGTTAGGTGAGTACCACAGCTACTAGTCACAGACTCAGAGTCTCGTTGGCTGACCTCATGTGTAGCTGATTTTTGTAATTCACAATTGGTGTATTTACTACTTGCAATTGCAAAGCAACTCATGACGGTGCCCAGTACAAGTCCTAAGTCAGCCTCTCTGAGCGTCACATGCATGCACCGAGCGGCTGACTATTAAACAAACCTGCGCTAACTTCTGAACCATTGCTTTGCCTTTACTTGTTGTTCACCATGCCATCCCATACTCTCCCGAAGTCTTTCGCCATCGAGCGCTCGGATTCTCCAGTATCATCAGATGGGAAAGCATCAATGAAGAAAACTCGACCCACCCTCCAAGACTTGCGAAACACTCTGGCACTGCAGGCAATAGAGAGCAGCCGTTATAGTATCGAACAAGGTGTCCCCTTTGACGCTTTCTCTTTCTGCACCACAGAAAATCCCTCCTCCCCGGAACATCGTGGGCAATACCACGGAAATGGCAAGTATCGACTCAGCCCCACTGCCCTTTCTGTTACTCCGCATACTGCACCCTCGCTCAATATGCTAGAGTACGCACCCATCGATGCGCTTGCTTCAAATCGTGATACGTTCGCTAAAGAAGAAAATATTTTCATCGATAAGCGTGGCTCATCGACGATCGTTTCATGTTCTGATCATGGAAACCCCAATATCGACAACAACAACTCCCCTCTAGGATCCAAACATGCCTTTATCCATCACTATACCAAACCCCTCAATCCGTGGAGCGCTCCGTCGAACCGTCGCGTTGCCGATCAGAAAGGCCTGGTCTTCACCATCCCTCCGTGTTCTCCCACACTCCTGCTCAGCCCACCTATTGCATCAAGCTCTCCGATATCCGACCTTCTTTCCAAGCGTTCTGGTAGGATGTTCAGGCTCGTCCCAACCCAGAATGACCGCCTCGTGCATGCTGTTGCAACCGACCTGACTGATTACCACATCGAGAGCCCGCTGGAAAGTCCTGGCTCGTCCTCCCCGACACATATCGGCTTTCCTCCCGATATGCTTGCACTGCTTCAGGAACTCGATGATCTTGCTAGTTGGGTCCAAGATTTTCCATACCCTGAAGAGATTTCAGGGGCAAATGATATCTTTACCATTGGTTCGACCGTACCTATATCATGTCCGCGTGCGCTCCAACAGCTTGGTAATGACCTAGGTGATCATTTTCTCCAACAACCAGTGTTGACAGACAAAGGTAAGAGGCGGAGGCTGACCGAATCTACGGATGATGTGTCCGAGGTAGATCAATTTGCTTTGTTGGCGTTTTTTCCAGGATTGATCTCCTCGGAAGTCCCAGTCTCCAACTAGTCATTCAACCATTCCACCAGCCAGCACACCTGTCGCACGGAGGCGATCAGTCCGATATATATACGACCTTCGGGTACATATAATCCTTTCATATTATATCATCTTGGCTGACAACTCATGAAGGGTACACCATCATTTCTTGTCGGTAGTTCTACCTCACCAGTCGCATACCCCGCCGAAGGGTACCGGAGTCCCCCTCGCAAAGTCATCACACCTGGTCCATCTCCCGTCACCAGTCTCACTGCAAGCACGCCTGTCATCCGAGCACGCGGTCGCCGCTCCGTACCCAATATATCACCGCCGCCCTTGGCCTCTCCGCCTACTGGCATGACTTCGTTCAAGGCGTTCTTCAAGAGGTCTCGCTCCAATACGATGTCAGCGCCCCGGTCAAACACATGCGGAAGGGAGAAGAAGAAATTTGGGTGGCTGAAGTTATAGCGGGCCATGGTATAGCAGTGCTAGTGGATTTCTTTGAATTTTCTTTGGTTGTCTCTTTTCGCTTGTTCGGTGTGTTGGTGTTCGTTATATTTGTAGTAGTTTTTCGCTTATAATGCCAATTTCAAATTCGCGAACATACCGTACGTATCGTACATGACCATATTTTAGTAGTATTTTAGTGCAAGGTCGACAGCACATTCCTAAACGAAGACTCTTGCAGGACTTTAACAAGTCGACCATGATCACTGTAGACCTGTCAAGTAAACCCTAGGAACCGTATGACTCTGGCACCAGTCAGCCTCTTCGGCCGGAGGGCTAAACGTTGAAGTCAGCCGCGGCCGTTTGCTTCAGATGGGGACCATGGTATTCCTTGTTGTTTGGTGCGTCTGCATTGTTATTTTTCTGCTTTGCTTTTTGGTATCAAATGACTTCTGGGTCGCCCTCACGCATCCCTCGTCCTCCGTGTTGCCCATCTCCCTTGCCGTCCCCGCCGTCGCTCGAGATCGCAACTGTCCTTGCTGAAGCAGGCCCGTTCGACGATCTCAAGTCGCTCGTTCCATCGCTCTCATTCACAGGGAGTTCGACAGATAATGAAAGTGATTTGGAGGGCGTGCCGCCATTCCCAAAGGATCACCAGCCACCTATATTTATCATCCAAGGTCACCGCGCTCAAGTACCATTTGCTGTTCGTCGAGGTGTCATTGCTCTCGGAGACATACATCCAGATGAACATACCGCTCGCATCGTTCTCTCTGCGCCAACAATACCGCGCATGAACTTGGTCATGAAGGAACAGCTCTTCATGAACACTTGGGTTGTGAGTTGAAGATTTTCTACGATTCGCCACTTTAGCTGACGAAAGTGAATGCAGGATAGGCTAACTCCCCAGCGCCCTCCCAGGCACATCCCTTGGACTAGTGATAACTCCGTCCCTAGACATGACTGGATTTCTGAAGGCTCCATCTTTCCGGCTGAAACCATCAAGTCGCAAAATGGGAAGATACGACAAGCACGGATGAATCAACGGATCCAGAATGGGTCTTCCAAAGAAACATTCCCTCATTCTACGCCATGCACCCCAGAAATCCGAAATCACAGGGAGACTGCTGTTATTTCAAAGGAATGTCCTGGTCGTCAAGTCGGGTATAATAAATGGTCCGTTCACATCCCGATGACTGCTATCAAGCAAAATACAGTTTCATCTGGACCAGAACCCATTACACCCATCCGCGGACAAATGGGGACACAGGCACATTCCTCGGCCAGTCCCGTTCTTGCATACTCTGATAAGACAATAAAGCAACTGCCATCAACATGCCGCAAGTCATCTCGCGCGTTGCCACAACTCGGTTCTATTAATTCCCTGGCTATTCGAAGAGGCAAGAAGGTTTCCGGTTTGCAGCTCAAGGAAGTAGACGATTTGGAGTATCCTGATATCCCTACGGCCTTCCGCGGGTCTCCAACTGTCTGGTCTCCGAAATTCGATCCCGTCGTTCCCAGTCCCACTGAAAAACTTTTCACCGATCACAGTAGTATGCTATCAAGCCTCAGATCGCAATATGCCGCACTTACGAGTGGGATCTCCACACCTGTGACGCACGAAAACAAAGAATGTCAAGATGCATTTGTTGACTCAGACACGGACTCTGTATCGTTAATGCCATCATCCTCCCGTGACGACGAGTGGGCCTTTGAGAATGAGCTCGACCTTGATCTTCGAGGCGCCGATGACAATGTGTCTCTTACTCCGACACCTTCATTTGTGCCCAAGATCGTACCAGATAGGCCAAGGAATTCTCTAAACGTCGCTCCAGATCGTTGTTCCGCCCGTATCAGTCTAACTCGTCCTCCCTCACCTCCTTGTCTGCAGTCTGCAGTCCCTGCGGTCAAAGTTTCTCCAGCGCCCCTGACTGGTCCACCATGCATCCCTCTCCCCCCTCCTCCCGTTTTAATTACTCCTTCCACCCCTCCGCGGGTGAGAGGAATTTTAAAGAAGGTCAAGAGCGTTCGCTTCGAGGATGTCAGATGCAGTCAAGATGTGGGCTTACTCGTCATGCCAGTACCAGAGTCAACAGCAGCAAAGCGCCCTTCTCCTCTACGGAATAGCTTCATAAGTCCTATCGATAGCCCCACGTCGGCAGATAAAAAGGAGCCTGTAAATACTGAACCCGTGACAAGTCCTACTGCGCCGCTGCCCAAGGTAGTTCAGAAGCCCGCCATCAAGAAGTCGCACATAATGAAATCAAAACTCGTTCCCAAGGGTACTATACTCAGCTCTCATCGCATGTCTGAGGTGCCCATTCTGAAATTCGTCGACACCAACGTCCGCCAGCAGGTCCCGCCAGTGCCCGAGCCGGCAACCTCTACACCTGGCCGTCATAATCGTGTCGCCAGTGCAGAGAAGGAAAACGGACAAACTACCTACGCTCGTGCTCGTAAGCGATGGTCGACAATGAACGAGAACGATCTCAGGATGGGAGTCGGTGCTGCCCCCAAGAGCCGTCTTACTACGCCTCTGCGGAACATTTTTAAGTTCAAATAAATTACATATTACTGTCGTGATTCTTACGTTTCTTGCTTCCTACATTCATTTTATGCATCCGCACTTTTGTACTTGAACATCAATCCTGTTTTTACTCGCCAAATTCTCTTGCCTCGTCTTAATGTCACGTCAAGTCGCGAGCTTCAAGGCCTGGTGGTCTAGTAGTATGATTCCTTGTTAGGGTTAGCCATGATTCGAGGAGGTCCCGGGTTCAATTCCCGGCCAGGCCCAAAATTTTACCTTTTTGTACACTTTTTTCCCCACGGTGATTCCCATTATTGTGATGTGATATAGTCCATAAAGGCGCCAAACCGGTTCAGCGGTACTTCCTGCTTTACCGTAGTACGCTAGTACTAGTGGGTTAACTTTTTGTTAGGATTTGAAATAATAGCCCCAGCGCAGTGGTCACTGGCGTCAAATTGTTAGATGGTGACCTGATCGAAACTCTGATATCTCATGATCTGCAATCTTCGTATACCCCAGTTCCATTTTTTTGGGATATCAATTAATCAAGGTTTGTGCCAACACACCATACCGGCGCTTCCACGTGCATATTTGCTACTAGTGATGATGCGTGGAGAGTCAATGATAGTATGAAGCAACAGCTATCTTTATCCATCTACAAGACTGTCGCGAAAGGCTGCAAGTTGGTAATGTAAGTACCCCACCTTCCTCCATTCCAGCTGGCGAAATCCTTCCACGCAGCACTATTTTCACCATTGGTGATTTTGATCCAGGTCATCCACCCTCCGAGGATACCATCTGCATACGTGATATTGTCTCCCATCACGAACTTCCCTCCACCATTCTTTGATAGCCAGCCATCTACAGCAACAAGCCCTTCCTTAGTCTTAGCCCAGTCAGCCTCACGCTGGGCACCAGCAGGAGAGAACTCCTCAATCTTCCTTCCATAATTCGCCTCTCTGGTGGCTCTGAAGTACTTCTCACTGGAAGGATTCAGAATGTAACAGCTGATGGCAAGCTGATGAAGGAAAATGCTTCCGAGGCCTCCTATGACACCAGCCTCTAATGCTGCCATTAATGCTTTCGTGCCGGGGGGTAACAAGGTAGTTCCACCTCGGGTAAGTCGCATCAAGGTATTCGGCGATGAGGAAGGAGTCAGCAACGACTTTCCCAGTATTGGGGTCATTAATCATGGGGAGGGTGTATAGTGGGCTGCCATCAGCATTGGTGCTTGTCGGCGGTGCTCCAATTTTCTTGGCAAGGGCTTCAATGTCAGGGTACTCGACCCACTCGGTCTTGTACGCAACACCCTTGATGTTCAAGGCATATCTACGCAAGTGTTAGGTAAGTGACTTGTCTATATCATTGCATACACGGAGCACATACCGGGTCTTCCACGTGTTTGGCGACCACGCCTTCACCGACAGGGTAGAGGGGATGTCGTAGAATATGATCGGAGATGACATATTGATCAAGTGAGTCTGGTTCTGCCATCTGAAGGGTCATTAATACTTGTTCGGGACTCCGCTGCGGGAATGGAAACAACACAATGGTGTACTGTGAGTATATAGACTTCTCACAATATTGGTCACCTCACCACGTTTCTCACTGGCCCCCGAAAGGTGTGATGATGTATGTCAGGCAAGGGAAAGAAATCAACGTCATACCGTCTTGTATGACAGCTTTCTCAAGTCCTAGAGTGTTCATGATGACATCAAAGGTTACAATCAAGAAGCAGAATGAAACGTGACATGATACGGCCGTACGCCCACATCTAAGCATGAGAAGTGGCCCATCGACTCTTATAAACCCTAAGCTTGGTCGTTACTCTCAAAGGCCACGGCCACGCCCGCGACCCAAATGTCCACCTCTGATGGCACCTCTTCCAGCAAACCCGATTCGAAACCCCCTGGCCATTATAGGCGGGCCCCACTGACCTGGTTCCCCAGGATAATCCTGCGGTGACTCCCCCATTTCACGAGACCGAGGAAACCGACCTGGCATGGGAGGGCCTTCGTCTTCGTCGTTATCTTTCTCAACATCTGCCTGTGGCTATTTTAATCCAGAAAGTAATCAGCAATCAGAACTCAGACAGGCAAAATCTCACCTCTAAATCAATGACAAGAGCTCCCATGTGCCACCCAGCAGCTGCTACGGCAAAGCAAAACATCTTATCCCTCTGTGCTTCCCCGTGACCAAAGCTGACCTCCGCGGGCTCGGAGATGCCCGGCGGAGGCGGACCGCCATTGGAGACAGCAGCTCTTTTGCGTGCCTCAGTTCTGTAGCCTCCTGGCTGGCCAGGGAGAAGCACTCCAGGATCACCGAGGCCGAGTGCACCTCGAGAATATTCACCCCACGTCAAAAGTTTCCCGGTGGATGTAAGAGCACCGAAGTGGTAATCTCCAAGAACGACGGAGATAATGTCGTTGTTCTGAAGTGCGGGGAGAATCAAAGGACTTGAATCGGCATGTGTTTCGTGAGAACCCAAGAGAATGACAGAACTGGAACCGGGGGAATAAGCAACAAATGTTTGAAATTGTGCCGAGATCTGGGAGACAGTTCAGCTAAGTAGGAAATTTGAAACTCTGCCGAATTAATTACATGAGATATTCGCAAGCTTTCCGGCGGCTTCAACTGAGAAGAAATATAAGTAGGATGCTGCCGAACCCTGTCGACTTCAGAGAAGTTAGGAAGCTGAAAACGCGTGAGGCAGAGACTGTTCCACGAATAAAATTAACCTACGTATTCCCATCTCTCAGACCGAACAGAGATATCACTTTCAACAGAAATCGAGAGAACATGTCCATGATTAGTCAAACCGATGAGCCGACTCTCCAAAGCTGCGAGCTTGACGAGTTTCATGGGTTCCACTGACCCTCGTAACAGTTCCGGCAGTTGAGGCAGCGGTGGTAACCTTGTGGGTTCTTGGTGAAGCTCCCATATCGAACATGGGATGACGCCATCCTCTGTAGCGTAAGCTTTTAGGTCCGCGGCATCCATAGCCGCACTTTGTGCAGCGATAACATCGTTTAGGGGTGCACTGAACGGCCACCAAACATACACATCACCAGATTTGGTAAGGACTGCTGAGAAGTTCCAACCGGATTCAACCAGTGCAGGAGTAGAATCCAATGAAGTTGCGTCGAACGCCGGCGTGACGAGCCTGAAGGGACGGCCCCAGCTTAAAAAGGTCCAAACATGATGCTGATCGTCCAGCGTAGTAGCATGCAATCGCCCACAACTAACAAATATGAACAAGTATTTACCCGATGCACAAGAACAGTCATACCTAATGCTCCGCGTAGGAGATGGCATGTCAAGCTTCAATGGCGTATGAGCTGGTTTTGCCGGTTCGGAGTACCCATCGTGTTGTAAAGCATACGAGGTGCCATTCAAAGTTCCTTAGTGTGACGTTAGTTTCAAGTTAAAAATATCGCACAATAATCTGTGAACTCACCCCACACGTACACGCTACCAACAGAGTCCAGTGCAAAGAATGCCCTTTTGAAATTCACATGAGCAACCTTGTCATAAAAGACAACGATAGCGTACCATCCAGCAGCTGAAAGACTGACTATACGTGCGCCTGATTTGATCTGCAACTCAACTGGGTATGGAACATCATGCAGAGTTGAGTTTGGTATCTTCCTCAATCCAAGTCTTCCCTTCGAAGTCTCGCTAACGTGAGGGCAATTTGACTAAGCGAAAGAGTGACGGAATCGCGGAAGAACTAGTAGTGCTTACCCCCATACATAAGTCTTCGGATTGCGCAAACCTCTATAAAGACGTTTCCATCCACTGATTCGTGCGGTCCTTTCATCTGTAAAATTGAAATCCTCTTCCAACTTCCTCTTCCAGAATGTCTCATCGTTGCACAATCGCGAAAAGAAGCGATTTGTTTCTCCCAGATGGATGAGATCTGGAATAGCAAGCCAAGGCAATACATTGTCCAAAAGAACTTCAATGGGTAAGTCAGAAAGCATGGTCATCGAGTGAATGGTTGCGGTACAGAATCCCAGCTGCGGGCAAGGTAGAGAGTACGACTGAGGGAGCTGCGGTTAACGTCCCATGATCATGCATATGATGTCACATGTTGCAGTCACTTTCTGGGGGGTTGTTCGGGTATTGTGCCATGGGGGGTTGCCTTAAACCACATTAGGCAATTGATGAAGACTGGTTCCTCAAGTTCGACAGTTGGCAGTTACTGCCTTGAAGTTTTGAAAAGTCTCCGCGTCGAGAGGCAGGCCAACTTACACTAGTGAGTGCATGGGACTGAGATACTTTTCTCTCACCCCAAAATCGATGGCAGTACGTGTCTATTCATACATATGTCCGCTTCTCATCAACAACTCATCCATACATGCCCTCAATTTACTTGAATCCTATACGTAGCAAATACCGGTTGTTAACTTACAAACACCATGGCTCTTATTGGCTCCACCCCACTCCTTCAAGTCTTTGTAGTGGTGAAGGGAGACGCTGGACTCACACATCTTGAAGGCATTCAAGTCAAAGCATCTCTCGCACTCGCAAGTTCGATGTGATTCTTTCTCTAACCTTTTACACTACTGTTAATCCCTGTTTGTAGATTTACAATGCTACTAGTAGGCTATCCAAACAAACTTCACCAATCGTAGTCAGGAACGATCACCAAACGCTATTTTGTATTCTGACCGCACAGGGCATGGTGTGTAACACATTAAACCGAGGATTCCGATGCATGGCATCTATGGCGATCACCGCAGCACATCTGTCGTGACGGCAGACTGTTAAACTGATAGTGGCGTGCTCCCTTTTCTCTCTTTTTTGTAGTTGCGCGGCTAGCAAATCCGCTGCGGCTCCGCACAAGTGACCCAGGAGCTCCGTAATGCCCTGCCCCAGGCTGCTGTTATTTTCACTCGGATCCAAGAAGCTTCTTTGAGCATAACCATGTGAAAGATTTTATATTGGTCGTCCAATATACTACAATATGGTTTTACGGCGCAAAAATTATTTTTATTTTGCTCTGTAAGTCGTTGAATCTGATAACAGTGACATCCTGACACATGTGTAATTAGCATGACGAACGTGTCTTTGTCATTCGCCGACGTACGGTGTGCACTGACAGTAAGTGAACTCAACAGCCCCTGCCGTACGATGCGATCCCATTCACTCACGGTTTGGGCGGACATTCACAAAAATACATCAACTTTAAGGGCTTCTGAGACGCTGAGGTATGTGAAACGCTCATCATGATCATTCTCATTAACTGATAAAGCACAAAAGGAGATAATCAACTTCCCAAAACACGTGACGGCCGCCAACTACAAAGTTACCCCCACCTCAGGGCTTCCATGTACGAGATCTGGAACGTGAAAGGGGGTCGGTTCATAAATCTGATCAAATCTTCTTTTTGTAACGAAAGGTGGCGAAGCTTCTCGAACTCATGACGTTTGCCCATTGATATTTCTTTATCAGTCATTGAGAACAATTGTGAACCGTTATGTACAACTTGTTAATTGAATCAAAACCTCGTGCTAAAGTTTGAATACTTATAAATAACAAACATATCGACTGGTTCAAATACGTTTGCATTACATAGATGAATTGGATATCCCGATACATAATATGATCATGAAATCTGGCGGCGGCCTGTTTAACCAATTAATGCGGTACCCGCAAGTACCCGCGGCACAAATAAAACAAAGTATACGTAAAAACAATAAAATGAAACCGCAGACAATGGACGTGCTTACGTCGTCACAGCGATTACGCAGACCCAAACGGCGTCTCGGTGTTCAAGCAACCGGCAATGCACAATTTATACGGCCGCCATCAAATTCAACATGATGCGCTATCATCGCTCAACTCAACTGAACCATGTGGGTGCATCCCTACACGCAGCTCTGGCCATGCGTATCCATTACAACACCGAGCGCCCTCGAAGGGTTATGACTGCGAAGCCTGTCATATAGCAGAGCTTTATCACCATGACTTCTGTGGTCGAAGGATCGAGTTTCACTTCGTAAGAACTGCCCAACCTCGGGGAATGGTTCTATCACGCAGCATTTTCGTTTAATTATACCAGCTCGAATCGTGTGCAAGGATTGGCCGTGAATTAATAAACCGTGGGCGATATAACGTACTTTCAGCCAGCTTATTCTGAAAGAACAGTTCTGATAATTACCGGAAGGTCCGGTCTTCCTAAGAAAGGATACAGCCATTATGACGAAACGCAAAGATGCATAGACCCCCAAGCCGCATCCCAAAAAAAATGGCTCACCTTGGATTCCGAGGGGGATTTCAATGAAAAGGCCAGACAGGAGATAAAGATATGCATGACGAGGGGGGTATGATCAAAAGGATCAGCCTCGAAGCAAGTGCCTGTCTGTGGAGCGGTAACTTGCGGCCGCGTGAGAAAGTCAAGGTTTCTGGGCGCAAAGTACTGCTGGGCTCAGATTCTGTTGCGTGGCGTAAGTCATCAACCTCATGGTACCATGCACTGCACTCCAATACAAGCGATATTATATCCCATCAAATTTGCATTGCAAGCCCAGCGTGCAAGAAACTCAATCGAATGACATAGATGCATGTGATCGCGATAAATGCGGTTGTTACGTCATATTCTCACGACTTCGGAACTTTCATCATTGTCCAATTAGAATCCTTTGACAAACGTGCCCTCTTGACAGACCACAGATGGTGGCACATTTACATTTCAAACACCAACTTGCAGCTTTTCTGAGGTTCAATTTACATGGGCGGTTCGTTTGCGCAGTCAGGGAGCATAAAGTACCAATCAGAAGGACTTCCCTTACAGGAATAAGTCCGACTTGACTTTAACAATCTACTCCGAGTCATGTACAGAAGTAACTATTACTAGGATACCAAGTATGATCCGTAAAGTACAGCTCCATGATTATTGGGCCAAGGTCTCCTGTAATGTGAGGAGGTAACATGAATGAATAAAATATGAAAGCATAGGAAAATGAGACCAGAAAACTAGTAATTTATGTACTTTGTAAGATAGTAGTCAATAGCATGAAACAATATAACCTCAGGAGGTCATGCTGCGTGGCATGAAAGGCATGAACACCATGGGACTACCGATGGTATCGTGATAAAATCCCAGCGGAGGCAAATCGGAAAGGAATGGGTAATTGGATCGCAAACGCAGCACTACTTGTCATCAAATCAACCACTTCGTCGCTTTTCATCATAGCTCCCATGTCCAGATCCAGGACGGTGGTTTCCATATACACCGTAGCCATAGACATCAAGGTCCGTGGTGGCTCCCGCATGCTCATAACCCGGGAGAGGAGTCAACAACGTGCTGTTGGTCGGAAGGCGAGCCATGGCCGTAGGCATATTTGATGGGTGCGTTGAGACGTACGCAGGGCTACTGGTGCGAGAAGCGGGAGGAAAGAGACCACTAAAACGCTGCTGCCGGCGCTCGTAAACGTCTTGCATGTCCATCTCATGCATCTCCTCCGGAGAGGCGGTTGCAGTGAATCGATCAACATGGGAACTTTGCTGCGGATGCGAGCGAAGTTGGTAGTCCACGTCGGGGTATGAATCTTGCATACCGCGCTGGAGATAAGCATGATGAGCTGACCTCCCCATCACTGCTGATGCAGCAGCACGAGCATCGGCTTCCTCCTTCTTGGACTTTCGCCACTGTTTACGAAGCTCTTAAATTCTGCAAGTGAACAGTCAGCATTGATGTCCTCGGCGGTTAAAAATAATGATGAGAAGTCGACATTGTACATTGCAAGGTACCGAATACACTCCGGCTCAAGTAAAATGCAAGCGTGAAGACTCACCATTTGGACTACGCTTGACGCCATGTTTCTGCATAGTAACGTGGGCATTTAAGTGGTTCAGAGTGCCATATGCCTTTGAGCATGAAGGCCATGAACATTGATAAAGCCTTTCAATCTCGTCGTAGCGCCGTCTTGGACGCTTCTTGACAGCATTTCCAGGTAGGGCAACGAATGAGTATTGTTTACCGTCAGAACTCGAGCCTGAAGCGTCAACGAACCGCCTGGCTCCATTTGACGATGTGGAAGTACCCGTACCGGGCGGTGATGGACCATAGTCTTCGGAGAGATTGCCGTACGGCATACCAGGGAAGCCCATTGTGGGGGAGCCCTCGCCACCCGAAAAATTGGGGTTAAGAGGTGAAATAGGTTCTTCTAAGTCGACACCGTCGTAACAATGTAATGGAACTTGATCTTTGTTGTTCCACGGCGATCCCGAGAGCTGATCTCGCGTAGACCCTGTGCTCAGCGTGCGTTGTAGAGACGAGGCGTAACTCCCATACAATCTGGGCGATGATTGTGACGAGGTGTAGTGGTGATGCAGCTGTTGATATCGCCCGGAGGCTAGATCGGCTGAAGAACTCGTGGAATAACCGCCTATTGCGCTGCCATACATAGCTGGCTCGGACATGCGGCGTTGTTCCAAGAGAGCATGGGCGTATTTATCGGTTCCACGGGAGCCAAGGTTGGACGTAATTGGGTAACGCACCATATCCGGAGTATAGGAAGATGCCGATGTAGGAAAATGATGCTGGTCGTGGGGAGCACTATACGGCTGAGGAAATGAAGTAGTCGGATGATCATCAATGGAAGAAGGCGAACTGGAGACATAGCGAGTACCGTTGACTGACGAAGTACTTTCGTCAGTACGGGTATGAGAGACTAGGGTGTAATTAGATGATGGTGAAGTATTTGGAAGTGATGTATATGGTTGGGGCGTCTGAGAAGATGATGATACGTCATACAAGTTATGAGAACCTGAATGAGACCCTTCATCGAACTGAGTTCGAGGAGCGTATGTGTAGTTTGTTCCCGAAGGTTGGGAAGGATAATCATGATCATCATCGACAGTCATTGGTTGAGGAGGGTCCAAGAGACTGGATAGGTCGTGAAATAAGAAGTGTTGAGAAACGCGAGGACGCGTTTGATTAACTTGCTGAGCAAGAGCAAGAAGAGGTGGTGGTTGAAGGATAAGTGGTGCTTGCATTGGATGCGAACCTGAAGAAGACGGAATCTAGCGGAGGTTTTGTGAACCGACTTAGAAAAAGAAGACGTATTGCGGAATGGACAAGTTGAATGGGATTCGAGGAATAATGACACAACGAGATTTGACCGATTAGGTGGAAGAGTTAATATACGTTACGGGAGGGGAGTAATAAAACATACGTGACAAAGAGCGAGACATGAAATAGGTAAGCTAAGGATGAATCTGCAATCAATTGGAGCACCGGAATGAAATTGAGGGCGTACTATCCACGACGTTTCGTCCCCAAGTGCGTAGAGGGTGCAGTATAGCTGTGAGCTGTGCTCTCGTCTCAACCGATTCGCGCTGATCGTTGTCTTCAATATTATAAACTCAGATCTAAGATATTCCGTGACTTCGCCTTCCAATTTCAAATTCCAATTATTTGGAACTTAATTTCTATAAAAAGTAATTTTACGTGCCAATCGTCAAACTCACTTTTCACCCCGAATAACCCATTTAGAATCTCCCCGAAGGCGTCCCGATTTTACCGCCGCACATGACCAACATCCCTATCGGTCTTCCACTTGAAAACCGTATGCCGCAAAACCCATTCAGCGACTCCAGCGTTCACCACGGAAGTTCTCACATTCTATCAGTACAGTCTTTACCGACTCCCTACCTCTCGTTCAACCTTCAAAATCAATAATAATACCGTTATTTCTGCGCGGTGATGCCATCATTTGATGATAAGGCGGCCCGGTCACACTTTTCAGCCACAAAACGTGCCGTCACAAAATTATCCCCAAAAAATGTCATGACCGCCGTGCTAGTAAGCTAACTCCTCGATGTTTCCTTCACAACTTGCAAGCGACGAAATGAGCGCAGCCACGACATGGGAGCATGTGACAAACAATGCCGCGCATCTCCCGTTGACATTGCAATCTGAATAAGTACCCTCCGGTTGACTCGGTCATCGCTAACCAATGTCGATTAGTATGACAGAGCGCCCCTCGCTTTCATCGCGGCTCGCAACTAAAAAAAATGGCGGTGAGCCTAAACATACTACCAGACTATCGATTGGTGTATTTTGTGCGGACCACACTATGTCACCCTGTTGTGTTGAACAGCCCTCACAGGTACGGTCGACTGGAACTTCAATGAGTCAATAAATCACTAACTTACAGTGACCATGTTGACATGGTGAGTGTATTATTTCGAAATACCATCATGTGTCCATCTATTGTGAAACACTGCTACCGACGGAATAACATTATACTGTCGAAATGATTGGCAGACTTTGACAAGCTCTAAAGTGCTATTTTACTCGGTGATTAGCTATAGATATAGCGATGGTCACGCTAGCCCCTAAGCATGCAAGATAAGCCTTTTGCTATATTTTGTGTATCTGAACTCTTCCTATGTCTAGTCATACTGTACGGTAATAGGGTGGTTTTTGACTACCTCTCCGAGACATTAATTAATTTTTGGTCTCTCAGGACATGTCGTGCACCATTTATGTCCGACAAATCCTGGCCCACCGCGATGGAATTGAACTGATCGGTAACCTCCCGACTCTCTAGGATGTTGATCATATGTCAGATACTTGCATAAGAAAAAGGAAATAATGTCCCGCGCCGCATTTTTATGGTGCCTGGCTGATCTCAACCCTCTTACTACTGGGGACTAAAGTGTGCGACGAGCATTATGATGCAGTACGTTCGGCAATGTATCGGGCGCGTACACATGATATATAATATGTGGCTGTTTCGACGAAGAAAGTTTCTGAGCGTCTCTGCAAGTACCCCATTTGCAACTACACCCCGATCACATCCGGATCAAATTGACACAGCAAGAGCAGCTGAGCCATGTCGTGACATCGCAGATAATCATATGGCGACAAGAGTTGAAGTTTCAAAACCTACCCTGATAGTCATCGGGTAGTTAACTAGCATCCGTGAGGCGCGAGAGTCCCGGACCCAGTGTCTGATTAAGCCCCGAGTCTGTGCAAAGGATATTGTAAGATGCTTAAGGCCGTTAAGAAGGTGATAGACGACTGATAAGCGTATTTGAACGTACCTGAGCACGATATTCGGAACTTCAAGGTGTTCGTGTGCATGAGAGTTTTTGGTCCCATGTGCATACAGTAGATAACGAGGTATTAAGCAATAACCTTATTCCACCAGAGCGTGAGAAATCCTCAAAGGTTTCAACATTTAGTACCAACGGCTCCGTGTCGGGAGAAGCACGACTCAACTTGGTTAATGAATTAATCGGCCGCCTTTGTCGGGTCGGGTCCTACATAAGTGAGTCTCGACCCTGTCAATCCAATACACTGCGTCATGCTCCAGGCAAGACCCAAGAACGTATTAAACGTGCGTACAATGTACATCATAATTCAGAGCCGCATGCACCCTTACATAGTTCAATCGGAACCTTAGTATTCGAACCTACAATTGGCAACAGCGAAAACAGCGGATGGGTCAGCAGAGCCATGGGAGGTATTTTACCGAATTGAACTGTAATGAATCCTCCAATAACGATATATACGTGAAGCCTCCACGTGTGGTAAATTTCTTTGGGGGAGGGATGTCATTTGAGTAGCCGACTAGCAATGATAATGGCGCCACAACGGACGAACCATGCTCGATATGTGAGGTCAGATGATACTACAAGCCGACTTACGAAGAACATAACATTCGAAGTACCCAGCTTCGAATTCTTGATTTCAAGTATAGTCTACTTAGTACTACTAGTGCTCACGTTATTACCTTAAGTGTTACCAAAATTTGTTACAAAATAGTAATATCAAACTACAGCACCTTCCTAATTTGGGTCACTCATCCATCCTAACGTTGTCACTTGGCAGTTAGCTAACGCTTCTTGCATTCGCGCCGCGACGATGAGCGGCACATCTCGACTACCACCAGCAAGGCCGATGACAAGGAGCATCACGGCACTCACCCTCAGGCGCTCCACAAGGCTTAGCGGGGTGCAAGGTAAACTCACAACAAACTCTGATGCCAAGCATAAAACATCCGCTAACTCGTCATTGACGTATTATATTACGACTCGTCATAGTTCACGACCATACGACTGCGCCGCAGCAGCTCACAACACGCAAAACAAACAGACGCGTATCAAAAATAATCAAGAATACAAAACAGTCTCGGCAGTTCAAACACGGAGGAACGCGCTCAGATTGCACTGGAACTCAGAATGCAAGGAAACCTAATTCTATCGGTCGTTCATTATCTCCCGGTCCCCGCAGTGCTTCGGGCGTATCTGATAATGTATCCGCCCGAGAGGCAGAATTAATCCTAAAGGAGAAGGAACTCCGGTTGAAAACTCGAAAACTCGAACAACAGCTTGTAACTGCATCCCACAAGGAGAGAGAAGCTGCCAAGCTGCTCGAAGAATACAAAGAACGGCTGGCGAGAACCACCATAAGGCAGCTTGAAGACTATTTTACGTGCCCATTGTAAGTCCTATCAAAAAAAAAAACTGAAACTTTGTGAGATGAACTTAATTAATTATGTGTTCTTCGGACAGGTGTTTTGAGATCATGTGGGTCATTTATCGGTTCCAAATGGACAATGCTAGATTGATGGTACCATAGGGCGTGTCCATATAGTTTGAACCCACGGCAGTGCGGTCATACCTTCTGCGCCACTTGCATTCTGAAATGGTTCTTTTCCCGATTACATCGTGTGTGTGGCAGCTGGCATGAACCCGTGGACTGTCCCATGTGTAGGAGTGCATTATTTTACACTCCCGATAACGTTCCGCGTCCAGAATCCTCGTTCCCTTTCACACCAAACAGAGCAGCCGATAACGCAATTCGTGGCATGATCAACTCTCTTGCGAATGAGGCTCACTCTGGAAATGACTCTGCATCTAGCTCACTTCCTGACTGGGGAGAAGATGGTCACGCAAAGAAAGAGTGGTGTCGGAAAGAAAGGTATTTTATTCAAGTATTCTAGAATTTTTCTTGAAATAAACCGTCTTGATTAGAGTTGGACGCCATGAGATGACATCTCTAGCTACATCGTGGACAAGCATGCACGGTGACGAATTCGTCACTATCAAAAGCAGACTTGAAGTATGATATTCACGGAAAACGTGTTTGAATCGGTGAGGTTTACTGACCGATGCGGCTTTCCCCCAAGAATGGAGCGAAAGTTTCAAGTACGGAAGGAACGAAGTCATTTGTCACCACTTTTATCAAATCGCACTTATCATAGTTTGATAAATTCACAGATTCACTGAGACATGTACATCACTGTCGATTTTTTTGGTAACTCAATAATTTGGAAATGTACAACTACCGTGGTGTAATTTTCGACCTATCATGGTGACTCGCCTAGCGGCTGCAATCATAATACTACAGATAGAAACAGCGCTCCCTCAACCCGCGCATACCTAGAACATCCTGAACGACAATGTGAGATAAATTCGAGCTGTGGCAAGTTAGCACGTACCCAATCCATAGGCGTTAACCAGATATCAGCGACGGAATCCATTTTGCCAAGAACCGCGGCACCCTTCCAAGCCAGTACACGGGGGTCGACCTCTTTTGGAGGGGGGATGATCTGTACTTTGTCCATGCTGGGGACCAATGGTGTGGCGATTGCCTGCAGCCTATTTCCAGTGGTTCAATATATCTGATGTGTGAATATGTTTCCACGACTTGCCTGCTCTCCAATGCATGAGCCATTCCAGGTATCAAAGCGCTCCCCCCGATGACTAGAACAGCCTGGAGGTGCTTGCGAATTTTATCGTCGCCCCCGGACGCCCGAGCACTATTAAAGATAGCAACATCGAGAGGAAGTTTACTTGCTTCAAAACAAACATCGATACCGAGACCACCGTAATTCGAGGTCACTGGTACGGAAGACTGAGAGGGTTGAGGCTGAGGAGGAACAGGGATAGGAGATGGCTTGACGTCAACCTCTACATCGATTACTTCCATCGGAGTATCAGCAGGAACTCCCTCCGATGCCCCTACAGCGGATTGTGCAAAGGATTCTACAGCCGGAGGTGGTGTTGCATGCGCAGTTGATGGCAGTGATACCTCTTGCTGTTCTTGTTTTCCGCCATTTTCTACAACCGCAGTAGTCTCTGCCTCAGTCTTTGAAATACAACCCTGACAAGACAGCTTTACGTACCGTCCTGCGACTGACTGATGGGAATCGGAGAATGGCGAACATCCGTCGGCACTATAGAAGGCGGTGGAAGTAGATGTTGCGTTGAGATGATCATCGCTTGAGTCTCACGGCATGATGTAAATAAACCTTATCCGTGCTAGATACAAACAAAGAATACGTACGACATGATCCACTGGATGCTCTATGATTTCTTCAGTGACGTCCGGATGGGGTATGGAGCGCAGACCAATGTGCTTCCTGTCGAACTCTATTACACGAGGTTCGAATATGCACTATGTAAGCATCGAAGGCGCCAGCGGCCAGTTAGATTGATGAAAACCTGTTGTCAGCGAAACGCACCATCGGCGCAAGTATGATCTCGTCATATGCCCGTAAGCCATATTTTTCCGTGGGTTTACCAGGCTTGCGCACTACAAAGTCATACAGATTTAGGGCGACATCACCCTACAACACACTAAGCAGTGACAAAGACATGACATGCGAGGACTTACTTCCGCCAGTGTGCACAGCCGTGCTTTCAAATCCTCCATGACAGCCCAGTCGTACCATCGCGCGAGATTGATATCGCGATACGGAAAACTAATTCGTTCCAAAAGGACATACAAGAACTCAGTAATATCATCTCCGCCCATATTGAGTGTGATTCTAACCGATAATCAGCGGCAAGCTCTGCATCATATGTTTACCTTACCTCGAATCAGGGATAATAAGACCTTCATCCACACATGCTATGCTGGAGTTGACAGCGCCAATGTCGACAACACACGCATTACTGATTCCAGCGCCATAGGTTGCCGCCAACGACTCCTACATCATGTCAGAACTCGTCGATGTCAACATACGCGTCACAAACCTGTTGCACACATATTTGCTTGAAGCCTAATGAAACTAAAAGAACGTTGACGAATTCACGAACGTATGCCCGATCATAAAAATCTGGGATAACAAGAACGACAGAATAATCCTAGTGGTACTGATCGATACCAATTATATGAGAAGTGAGGGATGGCGAACCTTATAATCGGGCCGTCTTACGTTCAATTTCTCACTCAGTACAGAGCTGATAATGGTTTCAATGTCATCCAGTATCATTTGGTGTGACGGATAATCCCTGGTGTTGAAGTTCTTTCCATGGATTGGCCACTTCACTGAATAATTCAAGAGTTGAGGATCGGACAGCCGGAGTGCCTAACGCGAAAGATTGAGATAACAACACTTATAATTAAAGTATGATACATACTCGTTCGCCGACTAAAGCTTCTGAATCTTCCTGGGGGTCCTGGATCCAGTCCACAAAGAACGGGTCATTAATTTCGGGGATGATTTCAGGTTTAAATTGCTCATTAAAGGTCGACGCGACCCTTGCAGCGTTGCTTGTGACGCGAAGTTTGTAGAACCTCATCCGTTCGCGAAGAGAAACAATGATTGACCCCATTTTGGCATCAAACTGTATGAGCACATCAGCACACTATGTGACGCGGTGAAGGAAGAAATTCACGTACAGGATCATCTGAGGTGATATCGACCGCATATTCATCTCCATCGGGACCCGCAGACACGGATAGCTGTGGCACTTGCCCCTTTCTTGGACGGGAAATACCCTCAACGTATGTTGGAACTGGTACCGGTGGCTTGTGTTTACGCGCAATAACATTTGGAATGGACACAGGTGAGACATCTGACGCCCTGCCAATTCTTAAAAAACGCGATCCAGGGTGGATAACAATAACGTGTGAGCCACGCCTATTCTGAGCAGCTCAGAATTACCATATGAAAGACCAGTCCAATCATGCAAATTGCCCACCTCTGTTCTGGTGAGGGAGCAGTCTCCTCCGCCATCAATTCTTTCTTTCGTGCTGCATTACGCGACCAAATGGTCTGTGTCTCCGATTTCAAGTAAGAAGTGCCCACATGCTTAGGGTTTGGCCTAACACGATTGTCAACAATCGAAATACAGTCATGGTGTCTACGTACGCCAGGGGCACATGCATGGATGTGTAACGCATACCAGAGTCATCCTTTTTCGCGTTGGGTATTCCCCTTGGCATATGGTGCTGTTTTAATTTTGTGCGGGCGGAAAGTGAGAGAAACAAGGGCAAGTAGTATGGGATAAGTGACGGATAGTCCTCAGGCTTCTGAAGTGATCACGTATGGATCGGCTTCTGCCGGCGGTTGGATGGTGTCAGGTTTCTCGAGGGTCGAGCATTTGGTAATAAAGGGTCAACATGCAGATAACTATTGTATAGGTACAGAAATGTAGAACATGTGGATATCAATATGAGATCGACGAGACAACAGACACTGACTACCAAAATGCACACCTATGAAATACAATTGAGCTCAATCCAGTCAGGACAACAAAGTCATCTTACCATCCAGAAAAGCATTGACAGAGATTCTCAAGTGAGGTGGCTTGCAAGATAAGTTTATCCACTTGAGCAGTGACGGGAAGGACGATGTCAGGGTTGAAGTCACGCCCTGTTGATGGAGAGAAATCATGAGTAACGCAAAGGCGCAAACACAAGGAAAAGGATGAACCTGTGAGCTTGTGCTGGACACGGTTGTAGACAAGTAATGCCCGTTCGTTCCGGACCTCTTGCCTCGCTCCAGGTCCCCCGACTACCTCTGCAAAAGAATTAGTTTCTCCCATCGAGGCGTACGCTAAATGCATACCGTTGAAAATATCGTTTTCATCTGCGCGCAGCTTGCGAGTTGGACCTTGAGGATATCCCGATACTTTGGCAAGTTCAGCAGCACGAGCAGGATCGGTTTCGCCATCTGTTATTCACATGAGCCAGTTGAATAATAATGATGATGATAACGTAGGGCACACCTTCTGGTCGGCGTGAATCGACGTCAGCTTGCATAAGCCGCCAGTTGATCAGGGGATCATAAACAAAGGCTTCCAGGACCGCCATCAAAGACTCCTTATTCGCGCGCAGCACGGACATGGTAATTTCGCAGGTATGCCGGAAACTTCCTTCAATGCCGCTTATCTGAAACGTCAGTGAGCTTAAGAATGTCTACGGTCTGCTACACAAATTACCTCCATAGCATGTGTAAGCATACGAGTAAGTCTGAACGGAATCTTTTCGGGGAACTTCTCACGGTGCATAGCAACTTCAAAGCAGTCACCGAAGTCGATATGAACAACTTTTCCGGTCGTGCGTTCCAGCAAAAGATTAGATGGGTGGCGATCCCCGAGACCCAGAATATGGCCAACCATGCTGTTCACTGCCAGAGAGCGGGTGTAGGTCGCACGGCGCTCAAGCCAGTGTTCTGAATTTGCGCTCTTCAGCCATAGGACGCGATAAAGATCCTGACCGGTAGTATTCTCCAACGCATATTCGAATACCTCAACCTTTTGTAGTAGCGTTAGGTTCTCGTAGTCCGGTGCCATCTGGGATATATCAGCAGATGAGACATGCCCTTCGAGTAGTAATGAATACCTGAAGCATTAGTCGATACTCTATGTTCAAAAGAACTTTGCGAGAGTCTCGATAGTCACGAACAAGGACATGCAAAGTATCGCTGTCCTTTACCCAGCCGATGAGACCAGCGTTGGGTGCCAACGGAATGACAGAGTAACGTTGGATGTGTAAGCGTCGCTTGAAGCTATTGGTGTCAACAGATAGAAGGGTATTGACAAGGCTGAACAACTGCATGACACGCTCGTCTTGACGCAAGTCTTCGTGCCCTGTATATGAAGGAATAAGCGATATTACAGTGCTGGGGTAACCATCCTGTTACCTTTCAGACCATATTGGTAGTCCTGACCATCACTGCCCTTCAGGGATAGTCGCCGTGGCCGCTGCTTGGAAGCTATAACAGTGAGCTTGGTAGCGAATGATGCAATGCGAACAACATCTCGGCCACTCTGATATGTTCCTTAAGTCGGCTAATGAGTACAGCGCAGTACCAAAGTAAAATACAAGGTACATACCGGGCATTGCCAGATCAAGATCGCGGGCTTTTAGCAGTTGCGGTGACACATATTGCAGGTCCAATGTCGTCAATTGAGGTAACTGCTTCTCCACCTTTCTAAAGACCTGAAAAGACACGAAAGATAAGCAAACCGAGGTTATCATCTACTTCCCTGACTTACCCCATAGTAGATGTCCCAAGCCTTGTTCAGCTCGGACATCTCGCCGAATGCGCGGTACCGCCGACAAGCCTCCCGAGCTTCGTGTAAGTCGCGACCAAATGTTTGCGCGAATGATGTCTCCCTAGCTGTTGTTGGCCCCTATCCCGTGATGCCTGAGTAATTTTTCTAATAAACTTCGAGTAAATGCACTTACAGCCTCGAGCATCTCATGGAGGGGCTCCAAAGTCGCAATCATGCCCTCGGGATTCTTATCATTGAAGAAAAGACGAGATGCTTCTTCTAAACCTTCGTGCCACATCTCATGCCAAAGAATTGCAACTCGAATGAGTTCATGACTGACGACAAGCGCCTGTTCCACAATGATAGGGCTGTGTTCTCTCATTCTGTCCATGATGGCCAGGGCTGCATTCTTCCGAGATATACTGGAGGACTTGGAAGCTACAGTCAATGGATATATGAGAGCCTGGGGGTGATGCTTTCCAACTTCGGTAAGAAGATTGTTGATGTTTCGCCGTACATTGGCGCTCGGAGTTTGTATGCGAGCAATGATCTAAGGAGTTCAGTAAGAGACGTGTCAAATGCTGATCTGTACTCACCTGAGGAATGACTTCCAACCATGTGTCAACCTCGACTACGGAGAAGCCACTGGCCATGGCCTGGCTGACATCGTCGTGTGCGCCAAACTTGAACCACAGCGTGAGTAACCTAAGAGTATCCTGTAAAGCATTCTCATTTCGGAGGCCAATCGAGCGAAAGAATCCTATTTCAGAGTGAGTGAAAACCTGAATTTTAGAAAGAACAAGCTGACCTTGAACAGCCTGCACGATATGGGCGGCAAGCCCACTCCCGGGGATGTCGACTGCGGTGCTTTCCTTTTGACTCTCCAGATGGCCAATGACCTCGAAATTAGCTAGTGCCCACGTATGCCAGGCCTTATACCAATTGGGATCATAGTGGGTTGCCAGAAGGTACGAATGGAGTATATCTTTGACATTCCGCTGACCAGCTGGTGAGTAAGAGATGTGACTAGTATCAACCCACGTACAGCGCCCCAATCTTCCTTCAGGTCTACTTGCCATTGCCCTTGTTTGAAGTAACAACGAGCGAGAAGACGTGAGAGTTCGTCCAGCTTAGGTTTACCAACACCGGATCTTTGCGAGTGATCCTTAGATTCCACCTGCAAATCCCTTGCAAGGCTTGCAGAGAATTGCCGCAAGAAGTTGAGACTTTCTTCACGAGCGCCGGTGGACCACATGTATTTGAGTTGTGCATAGACAACGTTTGGAGGAGCTTTCATGTGCTGGTCGTCTCGAAGATGCTGTAGCTGAAAACAAACCAGAAAATGGAATCATTGTAATATATTGACGTTATAATTCACGCACCCTTTCTGGTGAAAGCAGTGAATTGATCGTCTTCTCTGCTAATGCCATGCGGTCTGACTTGCGGCAGAGGTTTGCGAATTTGATCCACATGACAGGATCATCTTCTGGGTTGAGGACAAGGGCCCTGACTTGCAGAATCCGCTGCCAAGTTTCGACATCTGGTTGGCAGCCTTGCAGTCTTGTGAAGAAGGGTGAGCACAAGCATTTGCATAGGTTTCAAATACGCACCTCTTCATCCAAGTTTTTCGCATTGCTGCCTGGCGGTCGGTTTGATCTGCATACTGCTTATATACAATAATTTCCTCCAGCTCCGAGAGCATCTGCGCGCGAACAAGAGTGCTAGACTATATTAGCACATGAAAAACTCAGGGCACAAGGCCTAACTCACTTGTAGGATCGGCCGTATCCTTCTCCAACAAAGGAGGTCAACTCCGGCTCGAGTAGGTCTCTTGCTTTGCCGATTTCCTTGAGAGCCTTTGGGAACTGATTCTGATGTACAGAAAGAATAGCCTTGTAGAACGCTCTATCTGGAGAATCGGCCCTCATGGCAGCGATATAATCATCCATTGAATCCCATTCGCGAAGTGACCATGCCGCTGCAGCAGCCATCGGAGCTATCTCGCGGCGGTCCTCATGATTGGCATTTGACCAGTTCTCATCCACTTGAGCAGCAAGTTGATCCCATTCACCCAGGGCATGCAGACATTTCATGCGTCCGATTTGGACATCGGGTGCGTCTGGATCCTCTTGAGCCTTCTTCTCATACGCGTTAAGTGCCTCTTGCCATCTGCCCAGGCGCTCGTACCATTCCTCATGCTTGCTGACGTCATACTGCTCTCGTGCAATAATGAGAGTGCCCCAAGCGGCGTCGTGTTGTTGTAGCTTGGTGTTGATTCCGATCAACGCTTCGATGATGTTCGGGGAGGTTTCGGTAAAGAATTCGAGCTCCTTGTAGTGAAGAGCTTTCGCGTAGGCATGGAACCTCATGGCATACTCTCCCAGAGTGCGATGTTCGATAGGGAGTGGCTTCTCCTCATGTTCCATGAACTCAGCTAAGCTAAGCAGTCTGTGCACTAGATCAGATGGAGCAGTGGTGGAGGTGATGGCACATTCGATGGATCGCACAAGTCCTTCCTGATTAAACGGTTAGCATGAATTGGTCATGAGTACAAAGTGGATTCACTTGATACTGATCATAGAGTTCTGTCCAACAGGATATGAATGCTGCATTAAACAGTTCTTTCGCCAAAGGAGGGTGAATATCGACAAGACTCATGCAAGCCCGAAGCGCGTGTGACGGAGATTCCTTCATCAACTCCACAGAAAGGCGGTGCATCCACTCTGTCCAGTCCTCCCTTGTGCTCGCGGAGGATACGTCCCATGCTTGCTTCAGATGCTGTTGGTTTACAGTCAATTTAGCCGCTTCTGCGGGTACAGAGATTTCTGCAGCCTTGGATTCACTGAAGGAACATCAGGAACTGATGTTGTGAAGTTGCCAAAAAGAGACGCACAGCAAGTCATGAGTGCCCGGCTCTTGTGGTAGACGTTCCCCATTCAGGAGCTTCGATATCAAATTCTCATATCGGGGATGAGATATACGATTCCGGAGCAGGCACTATCTTGCGGTCAATAATCCAAAAACGAGGAATAGACTCAATACACACCTTGTTGATAGTAGGCACGAAGATAGCAAAGTCAGATCCAAGTTGGACAACTAGTGCACACAGTGTGTCCATCACCGCCTGCCGAAGCTCGTTGTTGTTTCCTTCTAGCACACGTATCAAGGGGTGCACGATGCGAGAAGCATGGTCAGAGAAATTGACGCGGAGGGATAAATGGGCTATAGTCTGTATTGCTTTTTTGCGGAGTAGAGTAGGTAGCATCAGGTCGTTCAGCAGATTTGACAATAACGGGGATGACGAGGTGAAGGTACTCTTCAATATTTGCCCCGAATGTGAGGAAAGAATCAAATATTTTAATTTGAGTAGCCATTTTCTTCTCGAGGTCTCCTTCGAAGACTTTGAGAAGATGAGGCAGGATAGTTGGCAGAAAAGGTTTGAACTCGGCGTCCAAAGCCTTCCCCAGCGCCTCAATCAACGATACTATAGGAAGTTGAAGGGAGGTGTTCTCCCACAGCTCCGTTACGAGGCTAAAAACCTCGGGCATATAATTGCGGATGTGTTGCTTAATGATCCCAACCAGAATAGCCAATTGTTGCAGGTGAAATTCTTGCAAACGGGCTGTGGAGGTGCGAGCCACAGCAGTAAATGCAGGAATAATCTTTCGAGACATTTGGGTCAGTACATCATTCAGTCATGCAGCAATGAGAATCGACACACCTGCGGTAAGAAGGCCACACATTTCAACCCTTGCGTTCTAAAAATGTTCATAATCGCCTCTATGACGGTGTGGTGATGATTGCTAAGTGACTGATCCTTCAAAACAGCCAAAAGAGACGTGATCACAACGGTCTGGTAGTAGTCGTCGCTACCTGTCAATGACCCTGTCTGAGAAATGGCGACAGCATTGACAGCAGGAAGTGGCGTTTCATTCGTGGATTCCTCATCCGGCCTTGTCTAAGGATATGTCAATAGATTGAAACAAAGGGGCACATACCAGACAAACCTTTCGCCTGTATGGATCTAGAGCTCCAAGGATACCGAGAACTTTAACTACTTCTCTTACAACCTCGCGGCGTGCATGCGGAGCGGATTCGCTTCTCAGAATGCGTCCCAAGATCGGAAGCAACTGAGGATAGTCTACCAGGGGTGTTATGACATATCCGGTGCTGGAGCACAACTGGCCAAGAGTGTGGAGAGCAGCGTCACGCTTAACATGAGCCGGGTCGGAGAGCCTGGAGATGATGACCTGCATGAGTTCCGGGATATGAGGAGCCACATCTTCCCCGCCTACAGCTGCCAGTTCCCCGAGACACATGAGAACATTGGCAGCTACAGCCGGGTTGCTATCATTTGCCTTCTGTAGTAGGACGCGGAGCATAGGGAGTGCGTATGGCTTTATGAGACGTTGAGTCGCGCCCACTAGGAGAGTAAGAAGACGGGTGCAGTCTTCGCGATTTCGCCTGGAAAAATATTCAATAATTTGTTCTCGGCCATGGGGATAGATGCACGCACATTACAGTTGAGTATTCTAACTCTGTCAATAGTTGTATCAGTGCCTTGCGCAAGGAGGGCATGACGTAGGCAGGGTTATGCTTGGCAAGACGACCAATTAAAGTGACGGTGGTAACACGGTTCTCGAATACTTCATCATTGAGGGCGATAAAGATTGACCTGACATTCTCTGCTTGCGCCAAGTGCTTATCAAACCTTTCATGAAGAGAGGACAGGACAGTCTGTCGAATGGTAGGATCTTCAAGTAATATTGATTATGTTAGGTGGCCTGTGGGAAAACAAATGAACTTACCTGGGTCTGCGATGCCTACTGTGAGGAGTTTGTCGAGAACGTCACTGATTATTTCAATCGCGTGACTACTCGCTTGGTAGCAAATCGGGTCCTTGACGAACAGCTTGCAACAAGTGAGAGCACCAGCACGTCGAACATCTGCATTGTCGTCTTCCAGATAAGGGAGCGCAGCATTGCGGACAAATTCGTTCAGGATATGACCTGCTCATGTTGAGTACACTATATTGAATAGCAGCAGGTAGCTTACCGCTGAAGTCAAAGGTGCCAAGCGTGGACAACGCAAGTGTGATGAGCTCAGGGCTCTTACTGCTCTTAGTGGTCTTCGCGAGTCATGTTTAGTATGATCGACAGAAGTGTTAGAGAACTCACTTGAGATGAACTCAAGTCTCTCGTAAACGCAGAGACGTCACTCCTGACAAGGGAAGATGGGGCTCCGATGGCTTTATAAGGTTGTCCACATAAAATCATGGAAAGCAGATCCAGTAGACGGTCTGACGATGTGTTTGTTTTAAGATGAATATGATGAGTGATGTCAACTGACGCACCTTGAATAGTCTTTAACAAAGGAGGGATATTACGTGCAATGGCCATCAGCGCCTGTCTCAGAGGCTCACTCAGGCCACATGCAAAGAATAAATCAAGTTGATCGTGAAGAAGCTTTGTGAGGTTTGGACCGACAGCCGAAGCAAGCATTCCAACGCATTGGAAGATAGGTTCTTCAGAAGGAGCATTCTTCTTTCTGTAGACAGAATTCTGATGGCTGCATACAATAGTGTATATGAGACGTACCCCCTGGCTTGTAGACCAAACTTAATTTGAGCCATGATAGAGTCGAGGAAAGGTTTCATATCACTTCCTACAGCAGTAGCAGTGTGACCGATGGCGATGAATGCTAACAAAAATAAATCAATATGTAGTATTTGACTGATAAGGGAATGCGAACCAAAGGACCTCTCGTTTGGCTTTTCTAGCTGTGTTAGTAAATGTCCCATAGATTTGTGCAGGTGATGTTCCGAGAAAACCTGCGTTTCGTAGGCAGCGAGAGTAGGTATTAGGGTGATGACCATCTTGCGAACGAGACCGTCTCGATGTGATTTGAAGCGAAGAATTTGTTCCGCGGTATCCAAAAACGATTCCCTCATAAACTGTAGGCAAATATCATTCAAATGCGGTGACGGTGCTGAAATTACTTGCCATATCACCATGCAACAACAGTTCTCGGTACGTGAGAAGAGACCCATGAATGACCTCAGGTTGTGACATTTTGAGTCCTAGTTGCGCATCCTGAAGAATCTTCGTGAGGTAGGTTGTACGTGTTTGCCGTTCACGTGTCGTAACAATCTCAAGGCATGCGGCAAGAAGCTCTGCAGGCTCCCTCCCTGACAATGTTTCGAGAATCCCGAAGAGGTATGAGTATCTTATCAAATACGAGGCTGATGTGGGAGTGAAAATATATCGCACTGTTGCGTGCGAGCTCCTTCAGGATGAGCACTCCGGCATATCGGGGGGACTCCTGCTTGTCACCCTGTAACAGTTCGACCGCGGCTGGAACTTCTAAATCCATAAAGCGTTCTCCAAAGTCGGCCCCTCCGATTGCAGCAATTTGGCCGAGTGTCTTAGATGCGGCAAGCATGATGTTGACATCGTGATTTGGCAGTAGCTGCTTGACGTAGTTGTAAAACCGGAAGAGGTACTTCTTTGAACCAATAGTGTCCTCTCCTTCACTTTCAAGGAGGTGATCTAAGTGACATAAGCTATATAGCTATGGCACTATGATGTTTGGACGCACCTATGGCCAGAAGTCCGCCTAATCTATCTACATTATTCTGGCTGTGCATTAGGTCGAATAGGCGTTTGTTGATATCATCGTCCCAAAGCTTTGCTACCGCATCAGATGGCATTTCTGCGACAGTCATTGCAACCTGCTAGACCATAAGAGGTGAATTGCACACATGAATGACGAACGCACATAACGACGCAACTCTGTTGCAGCTTGCAATCGAGCCTCGTGAGCAGCGCTCCGTAGGCCTTGAAAGATCTGCCCGAGGTGATCCGTGTGGGCATACTGAGTTATAGACGTCATGCTTATAGTTGCCAGCGTCCTATATATCCCACTGCCGCACCTGCAGTCCGACTACAGACAACACGCTGTGGACACTGGAAGAGCTTGAAGCAGGGAAGACTATTTACGGCAGCTTAGAACCTGATCCGTCCTGTTTACGTCTGTTGAATTCTAAAGATTATCATTCATAGCTCAGCAATTAATGTTGAAAGGTTCATAAACAATCTAATCATCGATAAATCAATGCTGGACGTGTCCTGAATATTGGCCATGGTATATATTGGAAGAATGACTTGTTTCGGTCTGTTGGCGCCTAATTGTTGAAAGGCAAGGAGTACTTAGCAGTTTCAGGTTCTGGGCCTAGAAAAGCAATAGGTGTTAATAGTCTACCAAAACCACCTCCCACCATCACGGCCTGGTGGTCTAGTAGTATGATTCCTTGTTAGGGCGGTAGTCAATATCGAGGAGGTCCCGGGTTCAATTCCCGGCCAGGCCCATTTTTTTTGACTGTAGTCCCCTAACTCAGGCTATCCGGCGAACTCAAGTTCCCGGACTCTACAACTGCCAGGCTTGCTTTTCATGTAGACCCTTAGACTCAGTATATTGTAGTGCAGAGTAGGCCAAGAATGTATTTTTAATTTCTTCCAGTACTAGTATCACACGACATAGTACCTGAACTCGACTGATTGTGTCACAGGCTGGCATGACAATTATAGTCCGCCACTGCACAGCCTAAGAGCGCAGCTCGGCATCATTGTGTGCTCGGGGTTCACCGTGACCCACTTTTGGTAGTGGGCTACTACTAGTATTTCTACCAGTGACTAAATGATACTGCAGAGCAAGGAAGAACCGCAGCTACATACCACTATGCTCATTCAAGATGATAAAGAACTCTCACCATCCCATATTCCAGATTGTGACCCTCCGCCATACAGTCATTTAACGTCAGGTTCTGCTGGAGTGTCGGCTGTCACGACAGACTCGGAGTTCGCTAATGCGCCCACGGTGAAGGACATTCGGCTTGAAAAGCACCATGAGTTGATATCCGGTGAGCCTTATATATTCTATCCCTACGCCTGTCTTAAGTTCGACCCATGTAGGAACGTACATAATTGACCCTGATGAGTCAAGAGACCAGACATCCGCTCTACAAGGCTTTGCAGCCAGGCACGGTGACCTTGTAGGGCTAAGGAAAGCAGCCGACTTCCTCTCTGCTGCGCCGCATGCCGTTTTTCGCAATCGGTTCGGGTCCATTTTTCTGACTCTAGCGACCAAAGGATCTTCAGAACAATGTCATCGGGCAATAATTGACGTTTCGACCCGCCATGGGGATATTGCCGTCAACTTGGTGAGTAAGAACTCTAAACTTCAACTCCACAACGTTGTATCTTATGTTTTGAAAACAGAGTTCTGTACATCCTGGCAAACGTATCACACTGAAAGTCTCTTCCCGAAGAGGTGAGTTCAGGTTGGCGGTACTAGTAGCTTGCGCGCACAGAAGGTCTCATGATCAGAGGGCCGTGTTCTTCGGATTCCACATGAGAAACCATGGAAAATCACGTTTTTACTACGCCTAAATCTGTCTCTTCCATGTCACACATCATAAAGTGACATTGATGCTCAGCTCCTCTTTTGCGTCATACTTACGTGCAATTTGTACTGACACACTTCTGCATCTAATAGGCAAGATGATAGTACTACTTCCTCCGACTTTTTGCGGAGAAGTGCACATGCGCAGTAGCAAATTAGGTGGTTATGACATTCTTCCAGGATTGTCTAGCAGCATCCGCAGCATGAACGGGAAGAGGAGAAAAACGTTGTTACTCATCGGCGACAATACTCCGACGGCTGAAGGGAGTAAATCCACGGATCACTGTCGTCTCTCCTCATGCCACGGAAGGATTATCCTAGGCTTGAGCGGGCAAGACAGCATGCCAATACCACAGCGAGAGGGTAATATTTGGAGAAAAATAGGTTCCTTTTTCCGCGGTGGTGAAAGTACGGGAAGTTCTTTGCAGGATCTCGCACGACTTCATTGACCTCACGACCAGGTTCTTGAGATTGTATAGATACACACGAAGTAGCGCCTGATTCAATCTTCTATCACAGATGAACGTGAGCAATCGTACGCGTAGACTTACCTAACCCCGATGATACCGGAGTATAGATCACACTCTATTCCGCGTTCGATATGCAGGTGTCAAGCGCCGAATTGTTGATAAACTCAGACATGTTACCAGGGACCCCGTTTAGTGATCCCCCACTCTTCGCCACTACTTTATCGCTGTCTCTCTGATGTCTTTAGACGCCTCTGATGCCAATCACCATAGCGGGTGCCTTTCTCTAAGACGCTTGTTCAAGCTGAAACCTCAACGCGTGCCTAAGAGTTTCACAAAACAAGCGAGCTCATCCCATATATGTGATCAGATGCGAAAGGCGTCTGATTCAGAAAGGGACGTTGATGTCGTATGTTATATATTTGTATCATTTTGCGCACAACTTATCTTTTGCCCTCCCATAGACCGATCTGACCTCTCGCGTGTTTTACGATACATGCTGTGACTTTGGAAGCAGCAAATTCAATACTGCAGCATACCAGTGGGAGGCTCCTCCCATTTATTCAGACCTGCCTTCTCCTAATGATTCTATACGTGAAGAAATAAGGCACAAGATCGAAACTATGATCGACACACTCGATTCCTCCCTACGATCGCTCAGTCTCCAGATTCACAGTAAGCTCCTCAGCTCTGGACTCAACTGTATTTCTGACCGTGGGATACACAGGCCACCCAGAATTGATGTTTGAAGAAATGTCTGCAACACGTGTATCCCTCGTGCATCTCATTGATGAAATTTTCATAGATTTGCTCACAAACTCCTATCTGATTACATGGAAAGCCACGGGTTTTCTGTGACGAGGCATTATCTCGGCCTCAAGACTGCTTGGAAGGCTGAATATACTCACGGACAGGGAGGTAGAACCCTTGGCATTAACTCGGAGATGGATGCATTACCTGAGATTGGGCATGCATGTGGCCACAACCTCATTGCAATCAGCGGGGTAGGTGTGGCATTAGCCATAAAATCCGCACTGGAAACCTACAACGTTCCTGGCACTGTCGTTCTTCTAGGAACCCCAGGTAACGAGTTTGAATTCGGCCCGACACGAGGCATTAATCTCTCTTTCAGCTGAAGAAGGTGGTGGCGGAAAGATTATCCTGCTTGAGCGAGGTGCCTACAAAGGAATGGATGCTTGTTTAATGTCCGTGTACCCCGCTGCACGTATTCGGAACATCACTGATATATGTATGGTTAATACAGGTGTCATCCTTCCCCTGGGCCCGAGCTGTTTTCGTTTGTGGTATCTTCGTTGGCGATGCAATCTATAGATGCCGAATTCTTTGGGCAATCGTGGGTCCTGTGGTTCGTATATGGTTTCATGAGTTAATTCGGAACAGCGCTCATGCTGGAGATGCTCCATGGGAAGGTGCCAACGCGCTTGATGCTGCGTTCCTGGCATACTCCAGTGTTTCCGTATTACGACAGCAGATCAAACCTGACCACAGAGTAAACGGCGTCATAAATGGCAGCGAGAGAGCTGCGAATGGTATATTCTAGCAATTTCTATCATCGAAATGTGAATAATCCAGCGAGCCTTTTACAGTGATCCCTGACTACGCCAAAATGAGGTGGTATGTCCGAGCGCCGACACGAGACCAGTTAACGAAGTTGACAGAAAGAGTGTCCGCCTGTTTTGAGTCAGCCTCTATATGACATTTGTAAAGTCGACGGCATCTTACAAGGTCCACAGGGGTGCCGCGTTGGCAACTTCCTGCCGTCTCAAGATCACGAAGCATACGCCCTATTATGATTTACGGCAGAATAGCATCCTTGGTAACTCGTCTTCCCAGATGTTTTGATAAATGAACATAATTAACACTAGTATGTAGCAGATGCCTTCTCTCACGCGATATCTCAAGAATCTGGTAATGTCAGGCAATATCCCTCTGGGGCATCCACAGATTTTGTATGTATGGTTATTAAATCTTCCCTATACATGCACATTGACCAATTATGATCTAGGGTAATGTTTCATACGGCAAGTGCACCCCTCTAAAGTCGCACGGTAAATTTATACTCATTATATTTTAGTCTTGCCCTCGCTACATCCAGCTTTTGGTATGTTGTGCGGCGCGACTATCTCTACACTTAACTAACCGTCCTCGGTGCGTACACTAAATTAGCCATCCCTACGCAGCCCAATGGAGGAAATCATTCGCCAGCATTTGCTGATTCCGCGCGAACCACGGAAGCCCACAAAGCATGTATGATTGCCACCAAGGCTTTGGCGTGTACCTGGTTTCCGTGTGCTGGAAGACAATGTTTTTTTCATGCAGGTGTGTATTGCCTATTGGTTGATTTCAATCGTCGTACCGTCGTGTTCAAATGTTAATATGACAGGTACGAGAGGCCTTCGAGGCCAGCAGGTGATGCAGTCCATAACAAAGAGTTTATAAGTGTGTATGTTTAGCATGAGATTCAGAGATAGGGATAGGTAACTACCTCACCATATGAGTACTTATATGTAGGGCATCAGAAGATCATCGCAGGTCCCATTCGATAGTTGTCTGAAAGCATAGTTATAAAAATCAAAAGCAGTCCTAAGATCCGATAACATATGTAACCATGACGCGGGTGCAAGCCTTTGCTCACTTCATCCCGAACTCCGGCTGTCTCAGCACTACTAGTAAGATGTACGTGTCCTTGAGTCTCCTTCAACCTGTTCTTTTATTGGATGCTCGCTTCCATTCGACGACATCTCAGGCGTTATGTTGCCTTCTCTTCGGGCTTTTCCACGTAGGTGTTGATGCTTTGATTTGCCCTCTGCTGCTTCTGCGACCATTCTAAGATGTAAAATAGAAAGTTGACGTGAGCATCAGTGACCGCGGATCGACCTTAGGAGCCGAACGCACCGCTCAAGTTCGCGTCGAACCTCGTCACTCTCATCGGGAATCGTGTTTTTGAATATATGACCCATAATCATCAATCCCTGACAAGGAAGTCAAGGTAAGATTAACGTCATATCAACGTTGAGATGCTGATTACGATCTCCGAATAGCAACAAAATGACACACCTTCGCGCGGTGGAACAAAACCTGATCGGACTGCCTCCTTATCTTTGAGCACGTTATCCACAACCTGAATAGGAATGGTTCAACTGCTGCATACCCATAACTAATCTTGAGCGCACCTCCCGAAGAACCTGAACAACTTCGAAACGCGTGCCTCGCCAAGACGCTAGCATGATCTAGTGTGTGTCAATTTATCTCGTGAAAGGATTGACTGTGCTTGCGAAGTACACGGACCTTGCCTGTAACATCCTCTTCTAGCGCACGCAGCACGTCCTCGTCGAGTTCCCCCTTCTTCTGTAAGCGGTCCATCTCGGACATGAGAGACTGCACGCTAAATCTGTTTTACATATGTCGTTAACGTGTGAACAGGACAATATAGATAAAAAAAAGACGAACGCGCTGCCGATGACACCCCATGCGTCTTTTGCCACCGAACCCTTCTCCTTCATTCGCGACCAGAAACCTGCACTGCGCCACATAAGCAAGTCGATAAGGGAACTAACAAGAGTGCTACTCACATCCCTAGAAATTTCTTCGACTTCATAAACGAAGTAGCCTTCATCATGTATACTGTCCCAATTGCATGTAGAAGCTGTCAATCACCCATTCAGCTAACTCAAAATACCGATGTACACCAGCTACACGTACCTCAACCCCAAAGCTCTCTAGCTTTAAATCGTCTGCTTCAAGTCTCATTCGTGACTCGAACGCCTTTGTTTCGGGGTCTTCCTTGTCGCCGGGTGCTTTCGCATCCACAAAGGGTCGTAGTCGCTCAATTAGCTTTGCAGTGAGGGTCTTCACTCGTTCATCCATTGAGCGTTTGCGTTCATCATCCAGCTCCTGAAGCTTCTTTTTCTGCTCTGGCGTAAGTTTATTGCGCTTCTTGTCCTTCTCCTTGCCTTCTTTGCCACCATTAGAAGGAGTTGGGGACCCCAAAACTGAATGACGCTTCGAAGCATTATCAGCGGGACCAGGTGTTGATGGTCCATGTGTCGATGGACCAGGGGCGGGAACGTGTGGTTCGTGCGAGACTGCTGCTTGTGGTGGTGGGACGACACCCTCTTTCTCGAGCTCGGCACGTTCCTCGTCGGTCATTACTGTCTGTGCCACGGACGTCATCTCCTTCATTAAAGATATCTCGCCGATCTGTGTGTGCCACCAGAGTTAGTCGATAACGCAGTTAATCGTGACGGATGGTGTCGAGAACTTGAGAATAGGTCCTGAGTGTAGGGCAGGAAGAGACGCACATAATCTCTGAACCGCTCCCCACCAAATACGTTTGCGAAGAAACCCGCTGCGTCGTCTAGTTCTGTACTCTCCTTGTCCACCTAAACCCACGCAAACACAAATTTAAATGCCATCCTTTGTATTTTGAAAGGTTGGCGCACCATAGTCTTCCCATTCTTATCATAGACCGCTCTCAAATTCTAATCGTGTCTCAGTTTGGATTCAAATCATTAGGGTAGAACAGAGAGACGTACGGCATCTGATAGCACCTGATACGCTTTACTATGTCTCATCAGCCAGCCGCTAATCCATAGACAACTAACTGCAGATGTACCTTATATCCTTGAATTTCTCTTCCGCATCCAAAGAAGGATTTTTGTCTGGGTGATACTACAGCAGATGTGTGAACTGAAACGTCTTGCTGAAGTAAGACCAGAGAGGAGCATACGCACTTTCATTGCTTGCTTCCTGTATGCCTTCTTGAGGTCCGTATCGTTAACATCTACAGGAACATCCAACTATGCCACTGCTGGTCAATGCACGCTGAAAGGGATGTGGAGTTGCTGCGCACCAAGTCATAGTACTCTGTTTCGACTGGTGCCATTGATTAGAAGTATCTGTGTGTCTGTCGTCTCTATAGTACTAGTGTAGGATGGTTTGTCTATAATATGGAAGGGAAGGGCAAGAGATGCAGAATAAGAGTCCGAAAAGCAAGGGGAATAAACGTTTAGTCAACAACCTGATGTCACTCGAGATCGGCACAGCCACAAAACCTGTAAACGATGGAAGAAACGGACTTGACCGAAAGATCAATGGTTCTTGGGTAAAATTGCAATCTCGTATTTGCAGACATGATGAATAACGAATAAAGATCCAGTGCTACAATGAGGTGGAATAAAATAGTGAACGATGATATCCCTTGGAATAATGTGGCGCTGGGTAAACAAAGTGCGAGTTAATGATATAAAATAGGTAGCTGGCCAGACTTTCGCGCAGCTAAATAGTAGTGGCCGCTTGTGTCGAAACAAATCTATAATTATGAGTGCTTGGCTCAATTTTCATCGTCCAATGCAAGCACGCTGGTGGAAAATCGGACTGATTTTCTTGGGGTTGTCGGGCGGGTACCCTCACTTCCACTCCCTGATGACGCTATTGATATAACCCGGGGCGGCAAGGACGGAGATCGGTATCCAAGTATCAACTTTGACATACGCTGCTTGATGGACCGCACGGAACGCGAGCCATCAGGTGTTACCGGACCTGCCGAGTTGATCGTAGATGTGGAGGGAGATGGGTGGATTAATGCATTTGAGCTCGGATGGGCACAATTCAAGGTAGTGCTAGTACTTGTTTTCTTGAGGGAAGAGCGGGAGGGGGGTGGAGGAAGGCTGTGTGTGGGACGATGCAATGCGGATGAGTCGCGGGGGTACCGTATGTGGGAGGGTGATGACGGCGCAGAATGCCGATGGTGACACGGATTTCGTAGATGGGGTGTGCAGGACACATGAAGACCCATTGCAATTTGTTCGATGGTAGGACGGGAAGCTGCGGAGTCTCTGTATCTCGCGTGCATTCGTGGATGGACATAAGAGTTTCGTTCTTCTGGCGTAGAATACATGCCAATACCACCGCGCTGCATATTAGAGTAATGAGAATCTGCCGGAGTAAATGAAGATGTCTCAGCTTACTAGGTTGTTCGTATGTCGTTTTCTCGGTGAAGTCAGAAGTGTATGACTGATGGACTTGCGTATTGAGACGAAGAAGCGTGAAGCAGTTCCACCAAGTCCAACTGCAGGACTTTGCTGTCGTGATTGAGGTCTGTCGTTCGTAGACATTTGCACTCGTGAAGAGGATGCTAGGGCGTTCATTGTAGATCGAACCAGTATGAGGTGGGGGTGCTTGAAGATCTATGCGTGGTGACTTGTGTGCGCGGTGCGCAGTATATGATGTAATAAATAACGTGGTATGCGTTATTTTCGCGTAGCAAAGGTCCGACGTCAATGATATGAATGATGCATGCACCGTTCCTTCCAAGCAAGCAGGAACAACAATCGAAGCTTCTCGGTATAAATATTGTTTCCGAGGCGCGCAGGCAATCCTAACGTCACTGAACACGTTTGCACCCGGTCCACTAAATGTTATAAACTTTGAGCTCCGACTTGATAAGGCGCTATAGCCAAGTGGTTACGGCGACAGATTAGAAATCTGTTCCTCTTTGAGGGCGCAGGTTCGAGTCCTGCTGGCGTCGGGGTGTTCTTTTTCTAATCCACGGCAACCTCGCTGTATAGTACACCAGCCACCCCCTGTATGTGCTATGCACCTTGTCACTTTCGAGGATGGTAATACCCCTTTTCTTTAACACTTTTACTGATTCTACTCACGGTCTTTTCTTAAAGTGCAGCCCAGTTTTGACAGTTCTTCCATTTGAAAATTTCAGCGCAGGCCTGGCATCTGTCAAAGACATTTGTGCAAAATGACAATTCTTGTTCACCAGTTATCACACGCCCATCACGCTGTCAAGACATTACCAATACCGAAGTACATACTTGGTCACTGGAAGATTGTCGCTGAGGTGCGGTTCAAAGCACACCAAGAGTTGCAAGTCACAATATTTACTGGCAAGTCGTTCAACAGAACAAGCAAAAAAAAGTGTGTTCTGAGTCCATTTTCAATGATGATCATCGTGTACGAAACTCAGGTCTAAAATCAATATTTAAAAGGCCGTTATGTCGCGCGCCATGCTATCGATTAGTTATAGGCCATCGGGGTGGAGTAGTAGTGCAAGGTTGTCCGATGTCACCAAGAGGGCAAGCTTTGGCTCGAGGGTAAAAGGGGCGATCAGAGAGAGAGAGAGTCTCCATACTTCGGGCCAATGCGTCCATAGGAATAGATTAATTTCAGAAGAAGACGGCAAGCAATAGCAGATGTCGTATCGCGATTGATGGCTAGAACAAGTAATCGAAGCTTGGATGTCATCAAGAATGAGAGCTGTCATTCTTGCAATTGGCATATCGAGCGTAAATTCTAGTGCAGGTTCATTCTGAGGCTGTGGCTCGGAATCATCGTCCTAGGCACTCCAAACATCAGGTAATGTGAAAATTGGGGCTACATTGCTTCTAACCTCGTGGACAGTGTTTTCATCCGAGTCGTCATGAGGTACAAGAGAGTGGTGCTGAAATCGATAGACAGGTGTTTGCAATAAAGGTCCAGCGAAGTGAGAGTGATGGAAGACGAACAAGTATTAGAACACGCGATTGGGGCGGACGTTGTTTCCATCGATTCTATTGAACGCCATGGAAATGAAGTCGGAGATGTGATGACAGTTCGACAGCCTTAGGCGTGGCGGAGGTGGTGTCATCATTAGGCGTGCAAGTATAAACTGGAGCGGATGTTATTTCCGTCTATTCAATTAAACACAATTGAGATGGTTCGACAGATTGAGGCGCAACAGAGGTGGTGGTGCCGTTAGCGAATGGAAGATTAGAGTCAGCTTTGTCGTCCTTCAGACTGGTAGGTATATACTTGGTCTCGTCGCTGAGGATTCTCTGCAGCTTTGTCGGCAGCAAGAACCAGCGTGGCCATCAACAAGTAGACAGTATACAGCGAGGCCAGCGGAAGCTTGCTTTGCTTTGTACTTTGGACAGGACCTGAGTGGTATTGTGACATTGTCGACGACAGCCTGTTTGAAGTAAGGAAGCCAGCGACGGCGATGCGGGCAGTAATTGCTATTTCAGTGATAGAGTGTCATAATAGCAAATGGTGACTGAGAAGGATGCACCAATGAAGATCGTAAGAATGTGCTGGGACCCTTACATAATTAGCAGAGGGTAAGGTGTGGGGAGGGAAATAGTCATGCGCCAAAATCTCTATTAGTAATGACATGTCTTGCACCTGACTTTCAAGCTCTCTCCAGATATACTTGCAGCACAACATCCAGCTGTAGTTCCAGACCCTATGTCCGTCCCTTCAAATGCACCGGAACATTGCCCTGTAAGCCACAACCAAGTTTACTACTTTCTTGACTCGTTACTAATTGCATTGAATGGCAGGGCACAGAATCTGAGTTAGCTGGCAAGGCCGATGCTTGTAATGGATGCGCAAATCAAGAGATATGCGCTTCTAACACACCCAAGGGTCCTGACCCAGCGCTACCCTTCATTCGCGATCGAATGGCCACCGTGAAGCACAAGATCCTCGTTCTATCCGGCAAGGGCGGTGTCGGGAAATCTACCTTCACTGCCCAGCTTGGTTGGGCATTTGCTGCAGATGAACAGCTACAAACTGGTGTTATGGATGTCGATATCTGTGGACCATCTATACCCACTATCTTCGGCGTTGCCTCAGAGCAGGTGCACTCATCTTCATCGGGATGGTCTCCAATTTATGTACAAGATAATCTTGGAATCATGTCTGTCGGCTTCATGCTACCCTCATCGCGAGACGCCGTCATGTGGCGTGGTCCGAAGAAGAATGGGCTCATTGCGCAGTTCCTTAAAGATGTTGACTGGGGTGACCTTGATTACCTCGTCATCGACACACCTCCTGGCACTTCAGATGAGCATCTTAGTGTTGTTCAGTACTTGAAGGAAAGCGGCATCGATGGTGCTGTGCTCGTGACTACGCCGCAGGAAGTTTCCTTACAGGATGTTCGGAGAGAAATAGACTTTTGCCGGAAGGTGGGAATACGAGTGCTGGGCCTTGTGGAGAATATGTCAGGCTTTGTTTGTCCTGGATGCAAGACGGAAAGTCCAATATTTAGGCCAACTACTGGGGGCGCGGAAAGACTGGCGAAAGAAACTGGGATTCAACTGCTGGGCAAGGTCCCACTTGACCCACGAATTGGGAAAAGCGCAGATTATGGTGTTAGTTTTTTGGACGAATACCCCGACAGCCCCGCGTCGGATGCATATCTTGATATCATTGACAGTGAGTGCTGTCCATCCCTTAGGTATTTTACTCATAAATTTTCAGAGATCAAAAAGATATTGGGAGGCGAACTGGTGCCCTAGTAACTACTTATTCCACTTATAGAGGATTCACCTCGAAGTATTAACTCTCCACGCTATTGATTTGGATAAGAGAATTCTGCAACGACGAATGATAAACGAAAGCAGACGCCGTTGTCCTGTAGAGCTCCGCACGCAGCACACAGAAATTTTTACAGCATGGACTTTGGTTGACCAGCGTGCAAATCGTACAAATCAAGTGCGGCCCTCGCAATTTCAGTCCATGAACTCCTGGTTTGGCATCTCCTTTCGTGAAGTGACGGTATATTGCAGACGGTCTGTGTGTATGTGTGAAGTTTGGCAAACAAACTTAAATATTCAGCTTGAACGTACCGTCGTATCCAGTCATATATGCCACCCCAAAGCCTTCCGGTACAACTTCACCCCATCCATACACAGGAAAATGGTCCGAGAAAATTGCACTCGTGCTCAGAACCCAGTTTCCAGAGCGTTTGTACAAAGGGTCGTTGTACAGCTCTGGAACTGGCTCGCCTTCTTTCAGGCAAAGTTTCAATCCTCGTTTACTCGTTAGCATGCAAGACACTCTCCAAGAAGACAAGGGTGGCTCACCCAGCATGTGCCGATCCACTCCTTCTCCGGTCCCTGCTGCCTTCGCCAGTGCAATGTGCCCTTTGGCAGCCGCATCAAAAAGCTGTTTCCGGTCCTCACAGCTGACATGAGGGTCATCCATCGCCTGAAACAAAAGCATCCGATTGCGAAGTGACAACCCTGATCGTCTCCGTCCGGCCTTTCCAGTATCTGCGTGTAGTCGCTGCCTCGTAGGTCCCTCCTTCCCTCTTCAGCCCGCGTGCACGGAGCAAGCGGGCATACGCCAGTTGGATGATCATCTGGGCCCAAGAATCAGGGGAGACACGAAACTCCTTGATGGCGGCCTTGCCGTAGGATGTGAGGTGGTATGACATTGACTGTGAATCAGCAAGCTCGTATGCAGCTTTCGACGCCTTGTCGATTGCGGTACGCGTCGTGTCGTCTATCACAAAATCTAATGGTTCGGGTTCCGGTAGTGGACTAGCAGAGGGCGTCCCGAGGTCAAAGGTAGGATCAGCGAGCCAGTCGAGTACCTCATCGCACATACGGGCAGTAGGCGTGCCGTCCATAACGGAATGCTCGCCCAGGAGACCGGCACGTGCGTTATCAAAAACGATAAACTCGACAGGTTTGTCGACCCAGCGATTCTTCAGACCAGGTGCATCTGATGTAGAGGGTGAGAGCGAACCGTGCCAGAGAGAATGGCTGTGATCAATAGGAGAGGAGGGCGTGTCGGTGTCAAGGGAGACAAGAAAGGCAGAGGAGTGTATTGTATCCAAGATATGTGCGTTGTGTGGGTTCGCGGCTAGGTGTGCGTGGTCCTAACATTTTTCAGGTGGTGTCGCGAATAATGTGCATTGATAGATGTACCTTTGCCCATACGTCACGATTTGATGCAGTCAAAACGCCAACTCCTGGGTATTCTTCGGTGGTAGAGTCGTAAATGTGTTGTATCTGTCTGTAGCGAATGTTAGTTTTGGGCACATGTAACAGAGCGTGAGGAACACACTTCTCCAGCTCAGTCATGCTGAGTATTCGTCCATTTACGACACCCTTGAGCTTCCAGAACCTGTTCCTCCTAACAATAATGATATGGCCTAAATCATCTACCTTGGAACCCGCATGAGATACACTCCAGTCAAGACCCTGGAGGCCGGGTATACGGCAGCAATCAAACATCCATCTTCATAAGGGGTTGAAGGATGATAACAACTTCGATATTCTGTCACGTACCGATACGTGTCCATACAGAACTGACCCTCCTTTGTTTTGTCAGGGCCCACCTGACCACTCAGCAGCTTCTGCCGAAATACGAGGGCTCCACGTGCAAGACCAGCAGCACGAGCAGCAGGGCTTTGCGGAAGGTGGGCAGGTTGCCCATCAAAGCCATCTGTGTATGAACTGTCAGGGTCGAAGACATGAGGAACTGTTGTAAAGCTCACAGTAATATGAAACATTCACCACCACCTGTGCACGTGTTAATATAATGTCATGCGTAATGGAGCTGGACATGCCGAATCTCGATAGCCCAAGTAGCCGAGATTATCCCACCACTCCTCCAGCCAATGTTCACGTTCACTTGCACGCTGCAGGAGACGAGACTGCAATAGGTTCCCTGATCCAGTGTGTGATCCGAACGCATCGATCTTCTTAGCAGCATCAGTGAATTCAGCTTCAGAGTGTGCCAAAGGTAACAATGACGTCTTCAGTCGGTCGAGGGTAGCAGTGAGATTTGGAACTGGCAAACGAGGAAGAGAGTCATGTTGGGGTGCGAAGTTAGGTATTGGAGGGGCAGCTGCTTTCCAGTCAACTGGACGTGGCCCAGTGAGAGATGGCATATAGATCTTTCTGAGTAATAACGGTCTCCGACGAACTATGAAGGGAGGGAGCCTGGCAAGCATTAGGCTGGAATGAGCACTGCAGTACAATGCAACTTATTTGAATCTGTCTGAATCACTCTATGTATCTGAGTCCGATGTTCAACGAGTGCACGTGTTTGTCGAAAGTTAATAGCCGGAGTCTTATCATTATGTAATACTGACCGACTCCAGTACTAGTGCCGAACTTCCTCAATGATCTCTCTTGGATTTTTCTGGTTGAAGTCGGTTATCAAGAAGCACGCCTTACTTGCGAGAGCCTCTGAATTTCAGCCTGGACAGGAAGAACGACCGCCACCTTCCTTCTGTCGAGCTGCATACGGGAGACTAACTTGCGGCCCTTCCGATGCCTTGCTGTATATTATTCCAGAGGGTCCACGCGAGTCGATGATAGCATGTAGAGTGAGTTGACGGGTTTTCCCGAGCTCTGGGAAATTCTTGCTTCAAGCAGCGATGTCCGCAAACTTAACGCCGAGCTTAAGTAAACCTTAACTTATGCTTGCTTGGATCAAATTGTAGACCAAGTTGCCCTTGAACTTTGCAAGCTACCTTCTCTAACTTGAAGTTATTCTCGCATACCTCACTATTCTTGCTCTTTTCCCCCCGTATTCGAGGCAAGTGCTCGTTATGATTTGAAGTTCTCGCGCAGAGGCTTGTCTTCCCTGACCCTGAATATCAACGGGATTCGGCTGTCCAGGGAGAAACTCTGAGAAAGTCTTTACACAAAGGATAGCCAGCACAAGCTCAACTCTTTGGCCCCGAGAGAACATGCCATACTCACTCAGGGCCTTTTGAACTCCTGCGGCTTCAACTGTCGAACTTTGAGAGTTCTCATTCAGAACGTAAGTGGAAAACGACGAAATCATTTCTGCTCGGCCCCGGTTGACATCATGATTCATGATGGAGCAGAGAAGTCTTCTCCCTACAACTAGTCTGAGATCTCCCTCGCTAGTCTGAAGTCTGCTTACGGAAGACAGCCATTCCTTCTTTACAACTAGCCAGTTATGGGATTCCGGCGGGACTCATGTGAAGCAATCAAGTCTCAGGTTGGCCTGGATCGCCAAGCCTGCAGCACTCTCCAGTTTGGTAGCTTGTGGTAAGTTCCTTGAAGTTGAATATCATATAGCGTTTCAAATTTACGCAGGGCTTGTTTTCTTCCATTACTATTTATAAGTTATACATAACACAGGCAGAGCAGCATTAATAGGAAGTCCAAACTTACAACATCCGGACCGGCAGGCGAACCTGAGCGAATAAAAGACTTTCCGCTTATCCTTGGGCCGTAGTATAAGTAGGCCTTGTGTGTAAAAGTGAAACTTTTACAGGTGCGTCTATTCCAGGAATTATTCTTTTTCAGACTCGCCAATTACCAACAAGAACCCATTGACCTGCTGATTGTTACGACACGGTCCGAGGAATGTCTGCAAAGACCGAGCCTTGCCGCGATTTATGTAGAATCAGTCAAGCGCTCGCGCTGCAAGATGAGACTATGGTTCTAATCGCCCTTCGGTCCCTAGTGATCTTGGCCTCGAAGCAAGTAGCTTCCTAAATTCCCTTGTGGAGCAAGTTCCGAGCAGCGCTGCTTTTAAGGCGGGGCCGAATCCAACTGGATGAAAATGAAGGCCACAAACGTGATCAATCGTTGCGGCGGTACGATGAACACAGAGCATAATGAGCATGTTAAGAGGCTATGTTCGACAGGTAACCGCATCTTTTTTTTTCATACTCAGGTACGTCCATGTGTTCTGCGTGTTTCGTGGAGTTCGTGTGCTTCGTGGTGTCGGGAAGACTGATCCGTGTTGGCCAATGCGAGTGGGAAATCATGTGGAGAATTTGCTAATGACGTTTTCGATACCCTCTACGTAACACAAACTGTATCTTGACCGTATCTTGTATTTCTACATTCAGTCCATCGAAGTTGTTGCTGCGGTGTCCTCGCCATCATCGATCACTACATTGTCTTCGCCGTCGTTAACGCTGAGGAAGAACGTGTGAGCGAATCAGCAGGCGATAACCAAACTTGGTGCAACTCAAGGCCGGAAACTGAATACTCTACCACGCAGCCAACGCTAGCACCAGTGACCCGTACGTGACACTAACTCTCTTGTTTACCAATTATCCACAATTGCACTAGAAACACTAATAGTCAGATACGGGCGCCATGGACAGGCCAGCTGGGCCACGCCAGCCAGACAAGCGAAATGAAGCATACGAGTCCATCTTCGGTCGGCCATCCGCTTCTCACCATCAGGCAGGACAATATCCTGGCCAACCTGTTGCGCAACAGCTGCAATATGCACAGTCAGTACACAGCATGCCTGTGCATGGTGCTCAATACCACAACCATCCATACCCCGCGCACTACCAGCATAACAGGAGGCCATCACACTCCCAACCTCAAAATTACTATCCAAATCACTTACCGCAACACCCTCAACAACACCTGCAGTCGCCATACAGGCAGTCATATCCACATACAGCTGCATCCCAACAACAACTATCTGCACACCACCATGCACAATACACCCGTCCACACACTCTGGCGCCTCCCATAATCCATGGTCGGGCTAGATCTGTGGTCAGTTCACCTCATACTGCTGGTATAATCTCACCGCTACCAGACGATCCGCCTGATGAGTCCCTCGAGGTTCTTACCAGAGCAGGCCTCACCCCTGCACAGGCTTATCAGGCTCAAGTTTACCGTAATAGGCCTACCAATCAACTGCAGCCCAACGAGCAGGCCGATTCCACAAGGGAACCCTTTTTGAACGGCAACCATCATCGTGCCTCTAATGATGTGCCCCGTCTGGGCGTCAATCTTAACCTTGAGGATACTCGCTTCAGTATCGATTTTGGTACTGATGATCAACAAGGCCCAGAAGAGTCCACAAGCGAATTGCCATGGGCCATTCCGAACACAGGTGCAGATGCAAGAGAACATACACGTGGGTTCCATTATCCCATATCTGGTCCCATTGCACAATGAGCTCATAATGTCCCCCTTCCAAAGCCACGGCTCCCTTCCCAAGGGTACAGCAATATCGACAAGCAAGCCCTCTTTCCATCGCATCTGATCAGAGCAATTCATCTGCCAGTTCACGACCACAACCCCTTCAGCTCGACACCACCCTCATGTCCACTCGTAATTCTCTCATCAGTACTTCCCCTGCTTCATCCTCCCGTCTCGACCATGCTGCCGCTTCCAAGAGTCGTAGATCATCGGACTCTGTCCGTACGATGCCTGGTACTGCCTTTCGTCGCGACCGCAATCAACAAGACCGATCTATGTCCATGTCGGCTGCTTCGGGCAGTGTCCGCACTATGATCGATCGCGGCTCTCGTGCCCCGAACCCATTTATGGCTGAGGGTCGCAACAGCCCCACCACCTCCGCACGACCACCTCGCCGAGCACCCATCGTATACCCTGCACTCCTCTCTCGCGTCGCGGAGGCTTTCCGTGAACGCATCAACCTCCAGGATCGTCTCAAGGATGGTCTTACATACAAGGATGCCTTCGATGGTCGTGAGGCGGTCGACAAGATCTCATATATAATCAAGACTACCGACCGCAATCTCGCACTACTTCTTGGTCGTGCCCTCGACGCACAAAAGTTCTTCCATGATGTCACCTATGACCATCGGCTCAGGGATAGTGCTGCAGAGCTGTACCAGTTCCGCACGACTTTGAGCCCATTCGTAAGCGGTGAGCTGCCGACAAACTTCGGGGACAGGGATGATGATGGTGATTTGAAACTGGAGCGGCCATCGCCTCGCCCTCAAGATTGTGGATCAGGGCCTTCTGGACAGGGATCCAACGACTCGCATGCTGACACACAGGAGAAGGACGCTTCACCTATTGTTGAGATTCCTGACCTGCATGGGCCTCAGGGATCAGAGAGTACCGATGAGATGCCCCTTCCTTCGGGCGTTTTCACGCTTCTTACGGACTGTTACTCGCCGACGTGTACGCGAGATCAGCTGTGCTATAGTATTGCGTGCCCTAGGAGGCTTGAGCAGCAGTCACGGCTGAACATGAAGCCACAGCCTGGGCTCAAGAAGCAGATATCGAGGGAGAGCTTGGGTGACTTTGTGGTGCGTGTGATATAGTCATCCTCTCCTCAGCGCTGATTACATTCCATCTGTGCAGGAACCTGGTACGCTATGGATACACTCCGTCCCACAAGAGGTCGTCAACAGTGTCTCCGACGCCGAGAAAAGGCGCCAGGAAGCTATCAACGAGGTCATATATACGGAACGTGACTTTGTCCGCGACATGGAATACCTTCGAGATGTGCGTCTTCGTACATTATATCATGCCTCGTGGATTAATCTTTTGCACAGGTCTGGATAAATGGGCTGAAAGATAGTGACATTATCCCTGCTGAACGTCGTGCGGACTTCATCACACAGGTCTTCTGGAATATCCACGAAATTATCGCAGTAAATACCCGCCTTCGAGACGCGCTCAACAAGCGACAAAAGTCATACGCTGTCGTGGAGCGCATTGGGGACATCCTCCTTGATTCTGTACCGCATTTTGCGCCCTTCGTAAGCTATGGTGCTCACCAACTGTATGGCAAATATGAGTTCGAAAAGGAGAAGAGCTCCAATCCGGTATTCGCACAGTTTGTGGAAGTGAGTCGACTTTTCCATCATGGTTCTTCTCAGTTGTTGATTTGGTTCTTTTAGACTACGGAAAGATTACCAGAATCGCGCAAGCTTGAGCTCAATGGTTACTTGACGAAGCCGACCACGCGATTAGCTCGTTATCCGCTGCTTCTGGAGGCGGTACTGAAGCACACGCCTGACGACAACCCAGATAAACAAACGCTAGCGCAGGTAGTCATCATGGTCCGCGAGTTCCTAGGGAAGGTGAACGTAGAGACCGGCAAGACAGAGAACCGTTTCAACCTCGTACAGCTAGACCAGCAGCTCGTGTACAGGCCGGGGGAGCACGTGGTATGTGTCCACTTCATCATCGTGATACCTCGACTGACGATGTTCAATAGGACCTCAAGTTGCAGGACCCTAGTCGTGAACTCGTGTACAAGGGTGCTCTGAATAAGAGAGGTGGTGGGCAAGGGGACAGTGGGGACCTGCTTGTGTACCTCTTTGACCACGCTCTATTGATGGTGAAGCAGAAGAGCAAACACGAGCAATTTAAGGTCTATCGACGAGTAGGTGCCTGAATCCCGTCGTGAATGCCTGCTTCTCACCATTATCCGCATCGCAGCCGATACCCCTCGAGCTCCTCTTCGTGCACGTCACAGATGAATCCAATAACTCCCATCGTCCTGCTAACGCTCGCCAAGGGCATAAAACGCTCACGAAGAAAAGCAGTTTCAACCGTGGTTCACCGTACGCACCTGCCATTCCAATTAAGGTCGATAGCAAAAGCGGATTCGCTATTACATTCATACATTTGGGGCGCAAGTACTACCAGATGACGCTTTGGGCGAGCACATTTGTAAGCCATCGCAAGTGGGTCGAGACTATCACGAAGCAACAGGAGTCTCTCCGTGAGCGGAGCGCGGTGTTTGAGACGATCACTTTGTGCGAGGGCTTCTTCCTCGGGCAAAATAGGGTGAATTGCGCTGCGCCGTTTGGTAAGTGATTCTGGTGCATACTCCGTGGAGAAGAATTCTAATGAGATTAGTAGCGTACGGAAGGAGAATCGCCTATGGAACGGATGACGGAATCTATCTGTCGGATTTGAATCATCCAAACAGAGACCCGGTCAAAGTGCTGGCCCTGTTGGATGTTTCCCAAGTCGATGTCCTGGAAGAATTTCAATTGCTCATAGTACTTTCCGGTCAGTCTTCATCATTTCCGAGTGGTATTTTATTTACAGGTTTTACTCTAGAACGACAAGTTATTACCTTCCCGCTAGACGCTCTCGACCCTATGGATCCGATGTCTGGCTTGAAGCGGGCGAAGAAGATATCGTCACACACGACGTTCTTCAAGGCTGGCATTTGCCTAGGAAAAGTCCTCGTTTGTATTGTCAAGTCAAGTCCGCTGTCTAGTACGATCAAGACTTTGGAGCCGATTGACCAGAACATCCGCGGAAGGAGTAAACCGACGTTCCGTAAGATTTTGCAAGGTGGGAATGATACGCTGAAGGCATTCCGAGTAAGTTTCCTCATGTATATGGTGTTCAAGCGGCTCATTTCGCTGTAGGAATTTTACATTCCCGTGGAGTCAAGTTCAATCCACTTCTTGAAAACGAAGCTCTGCGTAGGGTGCACGAAAGGGTTCGAGATTGTCGACCTTGAGAGTCTTGATACACAGGGACTTCTCGATCCAGCTGACGCCTCCCTTGACTTTGTACGGAAAAGAGAAAATCTTCGGCCGATGGCTATCTATAGGGTAGACAATGAGTTTCTCCTTTGTTATGACGGTGAGTGGCCGGAACATCTTTCTTCCAGTGAATGACTCATCCGTTTTTAGAATTTGCGTTCTATGTGAACAAAAACGGCTGGCGGTCCCGACAAGATTTCATGGTGCACTGGGAGGGGTCGCCTACTGGCTTTGGTACGTTCAAGGCCCCAGGTACGTTGGGCCAGCGCTGATGTAGTTGATCAGCCCTTCGTTTTCCGTATGTTTTAGCGTTCGAACCCACGTTCGTGGAAATACGACACGTCGAAACAGGTCTCATGTCACAAGTTATTCAGGGGAACAACCTCCGTCTTTTATTCGCTGACATGCCACCGTCGGCAACGCATTTAGGCAATGCACAGCAAAACCAATACTATGGGCAGCAAGGATATAGTCCATATCAGCACCCGAATCCGTCACTCTATGGGCAATCGTCAGTATATGGACAAGGATATGGTTCGCCTGGCCATTCTCCTCAGTCTCTGCATGCACGGTACATACCATCAGGGCGTGATGAGATCTTGATGGTCTCTGATGACCGTGTGTTAACATTGCGAATGACTGTGGGACCACATATTACTTGTGATACCTTATCGTTGGCGTCATCGCGATGACTGTAGGTATTTTTGTTTTGCGCACATTATGATATTCAATGTGTTATATGAGTATCATCTGCTGTGATTTTGTCTGTTAATAGTACCCTCATCATAGCATATATTTCTATTGTAGTTCGAGCATTGATCTTCGGGAATCTGATATACAGCATCCCACCGTTTCCATGAACGTCATTACCATTTTTAGATGTCGTGTGACTGAGATGGCAGATGTAGTATTTAGTTTTGTTGATGTTTTTTTTTTCTATTTCTCCACCAATCTCAATCTAAGACTATTCCTTGTTCCCGTCACTCTTTTGAATTGTCTTGGCTAGGCCCATTTCGTCATGCAGCTGCAAGCCTTCGTCGCTCTTTTATCCCTTCTCTGTGCCGCTAATGCCACTTCCGAACATCACGTCCGTCTTGGAAAGAGACAGAATGCTGGCGTTGTCGTTGCTTCGAGCTCCTCATCATCTGGTGCCCCAACAACGAGCATCACTTTAGCGGCTGCATCGACCTCGAATTCACCCGTTCCAACCACACCCGTTGGTACCACTATTCCTCCACTGGCTAATATCACTTCGGGCATGGCGACCCCTTCGACCGTGCCCATTTCTGCTACATATTCCGCAGGCGCTACACCTTTAATTTCCGGTGCTCCAGTTTTGCCTACCCCATGTAAGTTCTCTTACCGACGCATGTTTTTTGGTGCTGACAATACATTATAAATAGTCGTATTCCAAGCTGCAAGCTGGCCTGCTCAGGACCAGATTGCACCTGCTAGTGCGTGTTGTAAAAAATTCCGATGTGTTATGAAGCATAATATCATTAGATTCGTCGGAGGTCTCTGAATGGATGCAAGAACTTGATGGTTTCGATATCCCCGACCTTACTCCAACTGTAGATGGTACTTGCGTCAACGACCCGGCCGCCGCTGCGCAAGCTGCTAGTCGTGGTTGGTGGACTTGCGGTGGATATACCCGTGTTACTGATATCACCGCTTGTCCGAACAAGTTGACATGGGGTGTCAGCTTTGACGATGGTCCAGGTTTCTACAGTATGTATATTTCTCTAGCATTGTACGTTAATTAAGGCTCATGATTTTGCACAGCTCAGTATGTTATTTTTGACGTTCTTGACTGTAAATTTCTTATCGGTTGACAGGGAGCTTCTTGACTACTTGGCTTCCAAGAATCTGACCTCGACGTTCTTTGTTATTGGTTCTCGTATCGTCGAGCGTCCTCAGGTTCTTGTGGAGGAGTATATGGCTGGGCACGAAATCGCTGTCCACACTTGGTCGCATCGCGTACGTGTGATATAATCAATCTTGCGTCTGTGGTTAATTGTGCAATAGCCTCTTACCATGCTTACTACCGAACAAGTTGTAGCTGAGCTTGGTTGGGCACGTAAGGCTATCAAGGATGTCATAGGTGTCACTCCTACATTGATGCGTCCCCCTTATGGCGACATTGACGATCGCGTTCGTGCCATTTCCCTGGCAATGGGTATGGTCCCCGTTATCTGGACTAGCACTGGTAATGGCGCAACGTTTGATACCAACGGTCAGCTGTCCTAATTTTATGCTTGGGTTTGGAATTTAAATTTATTTTAAAATAAACAGACTGGAAGGTTCCTGGTGGTGTGGTCACAGGTTCTCAGTCCTTCGCTACTTTTGAGTCTATTCTAACCAACGCAACTATGCTGAACACTGGGTGGGTGCAGTTCGGATTGTCCTCGTTTGACTTTACTCATTTTTCTTTCTTAGATTTGTCGTTCTTGAGCATGACTTATACGCACAAACCGTTGATCTTGCTATTGGCTACACGCTGCCTGCTGCCATGAACTTTACCCCCGCACTTACTGTTCGTAATTTCCCTGATGTACCGACAATTATCTAATTATCAATTGTGTAGCTCGACTCGATTGGTCGTTGCAACGGCATCCCAAGCACGAACCTGTATCGCGAGAGCAATACGAACACGAGCTTTCCCTACCAGAACAGCACTAGTGGTGACTCGTCCGTCCCTAGCGGCTCAGGCGGGGATAGCTCCTCCAAAACTTCTGGTGCTCTATCGAATGCCATAATGCCTATATCTATAGTTGTCACTTCATTATTGGCTGCTGGCGGCTCCCTTCTAATGTGACCTGACGGATATACCACTTACGCAAGCTTGATATTAATTTAGACGATGATGGACATACAGCAGCTGTATATATATTTCGCCCTTTGCGGACAAGTATGTTTCTGTGGATGCTGCTCTATCTACTCCGATTTAAATATCCCATTTTCTCTGTTCAATACGTTGTAATTGTGTGAGGTTTGGGTTTGGATTTGGGACAGGGGCTTTGCAGAGAGCAATAAACTGCTTCAAGTTCGGCGTACGTCCGGGTATACTCTGACATAAACTGCAAAGGATTATACGGGTCCAGTGCTGGCAGATAAACATGTCACTTGCGGTAATAGCCGACAACAAGGCCTAGAGACAGTTGTGAATATTATTGATTACTACCAGCCATATCAATCCATGGCCTCACTCATCACCGCTGTTCGCTCAAGTATGCGCGCTGCTTTCTTATAGGCCAACGAGCGCTAATATACATATCACAATTGCAGAATTGCTTCAGGCCATTAGATCCGTGAATCCCCCTGGACGATGGAAGATCCTTGTGGTGGACGAACACTCACAGAAGCTGCTAGGCTCAGTTCTCAAGCAATTCGATATCCTTGAGGAGAATGTTACTTGTGAGCCCTTGTCAGTCAGATAGCCCAAATAGCACTGACAGCTATATGGGTCAGTGATTGAGTCAATATCCAGCCACAGGGAACCCCAGCAGTTTGAGGCGGTGTATCTACTCATGCCGACTACGCAGAATGTCAATCGCATCATCAAAGACTTTAGTGACGGCCGCCAGCAATATCTTGGAGCTCATCTATTCTTTGTCGATGGTACGCTTTCTCATCTGACTTCCGCGTCAGCTGCATCGGCTGAGGACGGGCGTGTGCTTTAGGGTTGTCGGAAGCCTTATTTGAGCAATTGACGACGTCCCCTGCTGAACCGCACCTGAAAGCACTGCAGGATCTGTTTGTCAACTTCTGGGGTGAGTTTCGCGCGGAGGCCACTCACGACGAAGCTTGATATTGATTAGGATGCCTCCATATGCAGCGAACGAGGCACAAACTTTCTCTCTTCAGTCACCAGGGCTGTTCTTTAATATTTATAGCCCACCGCGAAATGAGGCTGCATTCAAGTCAGCGCGATCGAAGCTTGAAGAGGAGCTGCGGTTTGTTAGCAAGACTGTACGCATTCAAATACAGGTGTTTGGATTCGGTTTCGTAACCTTAATTATATGCAGATAGCGAATGTCTGCATCACCCTTAACGAGTTCCCGTATGTTCGGTACTACATGCCCACTCACCACACTCCCCTTGGTCCCCTCAAACCCAGCGACCAAACGCGCGCCCCTCCGCCTCCTGAAGGCAGTGGTCGATGGCGAACCAATCTAGCTCGTGGAGACGCTGCACGCGCGTACGAGGTTGCTGACACGGACTTCGTTACAAAGTTGCTTGCGTTTATGATCCAGCAGAACCTGGACGAGTACAAGCGGATTAATCCGGAGTTCCCTGTAAGTGCTCAGGTGACCTGTCGGCTTCGAATGACTTAATTGATTGATGTCACTAGAAAGCTTCTGATCCTCCCCGACCCCGCGGTACGCTCATAATCACCGACCGATCAATGGATACTGTCGCACCTTTCATTCACGAGTTCACATATCAGGCTATGTGCAATGATCTGCTGCAGATAGACGACGGCACAAAATACATGTCTGTCTGCTTGCGCTAGCGCGAAAGTTCACTGACAGTTTTACCCGTAGGTACAAGTTCCAGTCATCAGTTGGATCTTACGAGGACAAGACCGCTACTCTTTCCGACGCTGACTCAGTATGGACCACTGTCCGCCACATGCACATGCGTGAAGCGATCGACAAACTCATGGCAGATTTTAACAAGTTTATGGAAGAGAATGCAGGGTTTAAGGGGGAGGGTGCTGCCAGTCTTAATGACATGAAGGATATGCTTGCAAATCTGCCTCAGTATCAAGAGCAGAGGGAAAAAGTGAGTGTATGCGTATGCCTGCCGTACCGATGATACTAATCTTGTAATGACATTCAAGTTCTCATTGCATCTAAACATGGCGCAGGACTGTATGAACCTGTTTGAGAAGCACAAATTACCGCTGGTGGCCAACGTTGAGCAGGTAGCTGTGATGCATCCTTTCGATGGACAAAGTTAATGCATATTCAGTGTTGCGCTACTGGACTCACAGCAGAGGGGAAGACACCGAAGACTCTTGTTGAGGAAATGGTGCCCTTGTTGGATAGCCAGGAGGTTATGTTAGCATTCACATAACCCTTCTGGGTAGTTGACCTAATAGTCTTGCATAGAAATGCCAACAAAGTGCGGATGGTCGCGCTTTACATCCAACACCGCGATGGTGTTCCAGACGAGGATCGCCGACGATTGTATCAACATGCACGGCTGAGCATGGCTGATCAGGACGCCGTCAATTCATTGGTTCATCTCGGTGTTCGCATAAGCAGAGTACGCGCGTGGCGGGTGTAACCCATTATCTCACTCATGGTTGCACCTAGGGACCTTCAGACAAGGATACCAAGAAGAAGCTCAAGCAAAAGATATGCAGTGAGGACGAGTACGAGCTCTCACGGTACCGACCTCTACTTCGGACAGTGATAGAAGTACGGGTACTCTCACATCTCATTGCTCTGTGTTGAATACTATCCCCTAGGAACACTCCGCCAACAAACTAGACCCCACGCTCTTCCCTTACGTGAAAGATTCCCCAATAGTTCTGTCGCCAGCTGCAAGCCTTAAGCAGACGACACCCCAAACCACGTCCCTACGCAGTGCGAAGCCTAGCTGGCACAAGGCCGTTCGGCCGAATGTTCTTGCAGAGAACAAGCAGCGTGTTATCGTATTTGTGGTCGGTGGGATGACATACTCAGAGATTCGAGAAGCATACTCGTTGTCGACTTCGCTAAACAAGGATATCTACATAGGTATATCATTCGCCTCATCAGGAGCACTCGAGGTTGCTGAAAGCTTGTCATCTGTAGGCTCTACGCACGCTATTACGCCCCGTAACTTCATCGATGATCTGAAAGTTGTTGAAATCGCGGGGGTCGGCTCGCGTGCTGTGCCAAACGGTGTCTCATTGGCAGGAGCACATCACTCATACCAAGACTTTTATGATGAGAAATACTTCACACCAGACCCTCCTACACCTCAACGCCCCACACTCCCTGTACCAAAGGATTCGAAACACTTCGCCGGTAAACTTGTGAAGACACCGTCATCACACTCTGCATCATCGGCGTCGCTGATCGGCTCGGGCACGGTAGAAAAGGAAGAGAAGAAGAAAAAGAAGGGGCTTTTCCGTTTCTGACCCCCATCATAATACTTCTTCTGCTTGGCCAATTCTCCTCTCGAACCACCCATGGACGATATTCAACGGCGCGGAAGTTTGTAGACTATAATAGGCTGACGTTAATGAACCTTCTGGATTATTCTGTTTCTTAGTTGTGATGGCCCTCGAATGCGAGATAAGAATGAGATACAATGCAGGCGGTATATTACATGCGGATCTATGCAGAATACTCCAACTTGGCTGTAAATTGCTTGAGGAAAAATGTGACGAATTGCAAAGAGCTTGGACTCACTCTCATGCTTTTTAGCATCGCTGACCTTTCGTGCAGCTTTAGTGAGATCTTCTTGAACGATATATTCTCTTCGCGGGAATGAGCAAAACAAGTGTTCGTTATGACAAACCAGAACTCACCGGTCGTCCCTGATGGCGAACATGCCTGCTTCTGTCACTACATTCCGCAGGTCAGCACCATTGAACGCATCCGTGAGCTACAAGCTGGTGAGACGAATACAAGATGACATCAATAGAACCAACCTTCACGATTGCTTCATAATCAATGTATCCACTCTTGTTCACGGGTTGTGCGTGGATCTTCAAAATCTCTAGTCGTGCCTGTTCGTTCGGTAAAGGGATTTCAATCTTCCGGTCTAGTCGACCAGGACGGAGGAGAGCAGGGTCAAGAGTGTCTGGCCGATTTGTTGCCATGATGAGCTTTGTCCGCCCTAGGGAGTCGAAACCATCCATTTGGTTCAATAGCTTTGAAAGAGTAAGCTTGATCCCACAAAGAGAGTGGGGAACAAGGGCCAACCTCCATCAATGTTCTTTGAATCTCACGATCTGCACTGGTACCCTCTGAAAACCTCCTTCCACCGATGGCATCGATTTCGTCCATGAATATGACGCAGGGCTCGTGGTCCCTTGCATACCCAAACATCTCACGCACAACTCGTGCGCTCTCACCAATATACTTGTCGACGATAGCAGAGGATACAACTTTGAGGAAATTAGTTTGGAGAGTGGCTGCAACAGCACGGGCGAGGAGGGTTTTGCCCGTCCCTGGGGGACCGTATAATAGGACACCCTTGGGAGGCTTGATACCGACACGGAGGAAAAGTTCCGGGCTGAGCAGCGGTAGCTCGATCACCTAGAAGATAGTAAGTATAAAGTAGCAGGAAGGGATTATAACAGACGTACCTCACGCAGCTCTCGTACCTGCTCACCCAAGCCACCAATACCCGCAAACGATGCACCTCCAGGATCTTCCAAGCTCATCTTGTAAACCATAGGATCTACTTCTCTTGGCAGGATGCGCATGATTGTGAGGGTGGTCATGTCAAGAGAAACTCGTGTGCCTGTCTTGAGTTTCTCTGCTGGTAGGGCAGGGCGGTAAGAGACAACATATCGAGGCCCGGACGATGCCTTTACAATGACTATGTAGTGATTAAGCGCACTGATAGACAAATAAACTTAATGGGACTGACATCGTTCGTCATCTAGTTGTTTCATAACCTCCCCGATGATCTGCCCCACGGACTGCACGGCCTTGATGTCATCCTCGGTCTTCGCGTAGTCAGCCTCGAGATCTTTCAACGAGAACCGCACTATATAGTAGCAATGTTAGAACGCTTCAAATGCGCTGATTCGACAAACACTAACAGTTCTTGAGACTCTGGCTCGAGTTCTCGTGACTCTGCATTTTCTATAGCAGAGCTGAAATTAGCAGAAGTATAAGGCGGGCAGCTCTCTTACATCCCGGTAGCTCTTAAGAGCATCCTTTCTTCGTTGGTCCATTGTGCTAGATGATGTCGGGTGATGATGTCGGTCCTTAAGATGAACGCGAAGGGACGCGTCAGTAAAGACCAATTTGGAACTTGCACAATGATACCGGTTTAGTAATTCAAAGATTTCGTCGGCCTGGTGGTCTAGTAGTATGATTCCTTGTTAGGGTTCACCCAAATTCGAGGAGGTCCCGGGTTCAATTCCCGGCCAGGCCCTTTGTTTTTAATTTCAATACTTTTGTAACGGCCATAAACACTTGGTCTGCCAATACAGTTTAACTGAAACCTTAACATCATCATGCCACGCCGCAAACATCAATTCCTCGAAGATGATGATTCCGACTCTTCACAAGGCTCAGAAGCTGACATTAATCTAGACGACAATGATCCCCTCTTTGAAAATTCGCACAAACGACGTCGGAAGAATGGTAAAGAAGACGCAATCTACGGTGTATTTGGTAGCGACAGTGAGGACGAAGGCCACGGCGGCCTAGGCTCGAAACACAAGAGAAGCGACTGGACGAAGGCTCCCGCGTTTGTCGCAAAAGGAAAAGTAGATTTAGAGAAGGATATGGAGGCGCAGGAGGGTGAGGCAGGGGAAGGGGAAGAAGAAGTGGCTGATGAAGCGGACGGGGTCAATAGTTCCGATGATGACATCGAACAGGCTGAATATGCCGAAGATGATGAAGATGAGGATAGACTTTCAGCGCCTCCTTCGCCCCGGATACGAGATCAAGAGGAGGACGAACCACCAGAGCGGTTAGCGTTTGCCGGCCTTGGCTCAACCAGAGCTGAGCCAGAACCTCCAATACAGAACTTTACGAGAGGCGGTATAGGATCTTCGAAAGGTGGAATAGGTTCTGCCAAGGGTGGTTTTGGTAATTCTACAAGACTTGGATCTGCGACTGTAGGTAGGGGGTTTACGAAAGGTGGTATCGGCTCTACATCTAGTGTCCCATCTGAGCCTGCTATCGCTTCCCCCGCTCCTACCAAACTAGCGTCTACATCCGAGTTGCCAACCGCCTTTGGTGGTAACAGTGTCCCTCGTGCCCAACGCTCTTTCCTCAGCAGCGGGACTTCCTCTACAAGTAAACCATCCACTCCGTTACCTGCACACGAGCAAGCACATTTCAACAAGATTGGAAGTACAATTGGTGCTCAAATGCTTGCAAAGATGGGATGGCAGACTGGTACAGGTCTCGGCGCGACCGGGGAGGGTATCGTCATCCCAATCGAGAGCAAATCGCGCCCGAGGAAAATGGGTATCGCGTTCAAGGGGTTCAAGGAGAAAACAGAGCAAAGCAAGCTTGAGGCTAAAAGGAGGGGGGAAGCAGTCAGCGATGATGAGGAAGAAGTGCGACCGGGACAGAAGAAGGGCGATGCCAAAGAGAGGAGGAGCGACGCTTGGAAGAAGCCAAAGAAGGTGAAGACGAAGGTGGAGCACAAGACATATGAACAAATCGTCGCAGAGGCCGGTCAAGAGCCCGCCGCATCCGGTATTGGTCAAATCATTGATGCGACTGGCAGAACGGTGAATACTGCGCATAACTTATTGTCTCACCTGACTCACGCATCTTTCAGCCTCGTGAAGTTGCATCACTTGCTGATATATCTTTGTCATCGTGGACGCCATCAACCGATCCTACTCGCATACCGGAGGTACGGCATAACCTGCGACTTATTGTAGATGCATGCAAGAATGATCTTGACGGGCTTGCCCGTGAAGCCAAGGCTCTTGAGGAACGCAAAAGATTCATTGCTCAAGAAAACATTCGGCTGCAAAAGAAAGTTACTGATGAGGCTGAACGTATGTCTGCTCCCTCTTTTCAATTCCATCATCACTCACGCGCATTGCCTGTAGTCATTGCACGACTACAGCAGGTAAAACTTGTCGTTGACGATATTGGCGCAAAGGCGAAGGAGCTAGCTTCTGTTTATGAGGCGTCCTTGGATGATTTTTCGCCTTTGTTTTCCACACTGCTGGTACAGTACCCTACAGAGTTCGACAGATATCGGTTAGACGAGATTGTTGTCGCAGCAATCACGCCGATGGTCAAACGCATCGTTACGCAATGGAATCCACTCCGGGATCCTCCGGGCTTGATCACAACCTTCCGCACATGGAAGCAAGCGCTGAAAGTCAACTCTGTTGACAAACCACCAAATTCCCAGATTGACATCTATGGTGCTCGCACTGTGGCAACTCCTCCTGCTATTGAAAAGCCCATGACTCCCTTTGAGTCCCTTCTATGGAATGTATGGCTGCCCAAAGTCCGTGCCTGTCTTAACAACGAATGGTCACCTGAGGATCCTACACCAGCTGTGAAGTTGTATGAAGCATGGTCGACATTCCTCCCGCCATTTATACGCGACAACATACTTGACCAACTCATACTCCCCAAAGTGAGCAAAGCCGTTGCAGACTGGAGCCCAAAGCGTAGTACGGTGTCCTTACATGCGCTTGTATTCCCTTGGCTCCCATACCTCGGTTTGCGTATTGACGGTGTTCTGGGTGATGCGCAAAGGAAGGTCAAGAGTCTTCTCAGGAATTGGCTACCAGCAGACGGTGCATTGAAGGACCTCGGTGGATGGAGGGAGGTTTTCGACAAAGGCGAGTGGGACGCGATGCTCCTCAAGTATGTCGTACCAAAATTGGGCTCATTGTTGCGTGACGAGTTCCGTGTCAACCCTCGCAACCAAGACATGGAACCTTTGAAGCATGTTCTCGCGTGGTCGACACTTCTCCGCGGAAATGTATTTATTCAGCTGCTAGAAACCGAGTTCTTCCCGAAGTGGCTGGATGTATTGCATATTTGGCTCATACAGCCAAAGGTCAGTTTTGAGGAAGTTGCACAGTGGTATTCCTTTTGGAAGAGCAGTTTCCCGGATAGTGTGCAGTCTATGCCCGGTGTTGCACGTGGATTCACTCGCGGGTTGCAACTTATGAACACAGCTATCGAGCTCGGTCCTGATGCGCCCACGATGCTGAAACGCCCAGATTTACGTGCAGAACAGGCGATTGCAAATGCGTCTGTGAAGAAGCCAACTGCAACAAAAGTCGCTCCTGCGCGGGTTCAAGAAATCACCTTCCGCTCCATTGTGGAGGAGTTTGCAGCATCGCATAATCTCTTGTTTATTCCTATAGGGCGGGTGCACGAGAAGTCGAGGATGCCGTTGTTCCGCGTCTCATCTAGCATTGGAGGGAAAGGAGGCTTGCTTGTTTATGTGCAAGACGATGCTGTGTGGGCGCCTGATGGAGATGAGTATGGGGCAATTACCTTGGAGGATATGGTTCTTAGGGCCAACAAGTAGGGGCATTCAGTAGTAGTACATGTTCTACGCGTACATAGGCAATGACTTGGATCTGATGGCGGCGTGCGCATTGTCCTGTCAAGCCTGGGACGCGACGCGACGGTCAGGTGATCAATAACCGCCACAGTGCCGTGATTGTCAAACTCAGTTAAACTGAACAACGTAAAACTTCAAAGGGGTGACAGGAGTAGCATTGCACTTAAGCTGGTCACTGCCATCACACGCAAATTCTTCCTAGGACCTGCAAGACATCGAGACTTTCCCGGGAACCTGCGCATTATCACATCGGGCACTCACTGCTCGGTCAGACCGCTCAGAGACGCTCTTCTTTGCTAAAGTCTTTGTGTTTCTCAGTTCACTATCATGTCTCTCAAAGTACCAGCTGAAATAATCGATGTCGACGCTCTCCTGTCGGATGAAGACGAAAAGGCTGACGCGATTCAGTTCGTAGGGTACGGCCCGGGGAAGAACTCACAATACACGAACGCCACTGGCGCGGGTCGAATGATGACTGTCAAGAATGAACCAATCGCTTCCTCGTCCCGCTTGCCTCCGTCCCCAGGACCCAATTTGCAATTCAAAGAGTAAGTTTGCATCATGATTCCAAGTGAGACATCGGCGTTAATTAGGCATTCACTGATTATCTCTCCCGTGTGTAGTAGTCATACATTATTCACTTACGCGCGTCCAGGGCTCTTTGAAGTTGTTGAAGAAGTGGGGTTTTACTTTCAAGTGTTCAGACGGTAAAGGACTCATGCATGACCACCTTAATCTTCAGGAAAAGAGGAAAAGAATCGCGATGGAACGCGTTGGAGAACCACCTTTGAAGAAACGTGCAACAAGTTCCACTATCGCAATTGCAAACGCGCCCAGCCGACAAAAGGAAAAACGCAAGCAGATTTCTGGGTGGAGGGAGTCGGAAATCATAGATTTGTCGATTTGTAGCAGCGACGATGACATCTTTGCAAAGGTAAGATTTTATTCGATATCGGTCCTGTACTTGCCTCATGCACTTGTCGACTTAGAAACCTAGACTTGGATCTGAGGAAAATTGTTTGTTTGCCAATTGCACGACTGATATCTCCGCGAATGATGAGAGCAACCAAATGGATTGTAGTAACGATATACATGACCCGAACGATCTCCTCCCTCATACAAGGGCACTGCCGTCCCTGTCCCAACCACTATCATCCGAAGACCCTGGATATGACTCCGAAGGGGAGTATGCGAATCATATGGCTTCCCTCGACATTTCGGATGAATCCAAAGTGAGTGTCTCTTCGATCGATACTCATATGTCCAAACTTCGTTTCCAGTGGAATCCAGTACCTTTAAGAAACAAGGCCGAAGACCTTTCGCCCAATGTAGAGCTCGAAGTCGAGCCGGCACGTCTACGACCTGGAGAACTGCGGCCGTTGCGCCCGAAGTACTTCGCTGTACACTATCCAGTCACACCCTTAGATCCGATTTACAAGGAGCAATTCTTTTGGGGAAAAGTGTGTCGTTGTTTATCTTCATGTGGGCGAGTAACGAAATTTTGTTCAGCTAAATTCAGTGCCAGGTTTCCGACCGCGCGCACTCCAACCACCTCCCCGACTTCGCTTCGCTAGGCACTTGCCGGGACGCACGCGTCCTCTCAAACTCTTCCAAGATCTTGCTTACGATAAGTTAGGTGCTGTGCAGTCGCATCGTCAGGCAGCATCGGGGTGTCAGTAATATCCTCTAGCCAATATTTTGGCATCGTTCCTGACGAGTTTCTCAGCTATAAATAAGATTGTTCAAGTCCCAGGAGCCATCGTAGCGTGTGCGGCAGCGTCAGGTGGGCATCCTGACTATTCGGATGAAGACCGAGAAGGTGCACGTGTCGCATTTTCTTCTTATTTGGAGACGCTTAATTCCCGCAGCGCCACTCCCATCAGACAATAATGCCGGGACAATGGTAGTACTCCATCAGGGTCGGTGTAAGTCTGTCACCAAGTGGCAGAGTGCACTGTTTTAATCACGATTGCAGGCCACGTTGTCGATGCTCACTGCATCGACCATGGAGGTAATTATCTCCTTCAAGGGTTATACTTGTGACTGAAACGTATTGCAGCTTCTGCAAAGAAATACTACACGGTGAACGATGTCTTATTCAATCCATTGAAGTATGGTTAGGCCCTGTATTTATTTGTGTTTGATGAGTTAATGGCCACTGCAGCCCAGAGCAATTTCTATCGACTGGGAATGATTGTCAGGTGCAGCTTTGGCAGTTGCCTAAGGTTGATGAAATGGAAATGAGTGAATCCATCACCAGCGCCCCCTGGATGATGAATTCCAGTGAGTGAATCACTGCCACCCTTGTACACACTGATGTCCTGTTCCATAGTGACGCTCGGAGATGTCACCCAGGACTTGGTGCACTCATCTGACGGTGCAAATATTGCCGTGTCTTGTCGAGATGGGTTTGTATCTCATCCGGATTATCAATTTGGTTGGAGTTGAATCAGTCACTCAGCACTGTCTCTATCTTCAAGACGATAAATTTATTCACTCCGTCGGCATGGTCCAGAACTACACCCCCGCCTGATCCAGGGACAAAACTTTACGTTGCTCCTCCTGACACCAACCACGCCGCGGGTACTGTACTTTGGGGCCGTGGTCCGACAGAACGCTTCATGTACACATCCTCAGAAGCTCACGATTCTGATGGAGAGGGCAAGGACGAAGGTTTTCACCGTGCACATGATATATCACGAGGTCGAGTGCTATTTCCTTTCAGTGCCGATGAGTCAGGTGATGCAGGAGCAATCAGTCCAGATGGTGAGCGTGTGTGTTTTCCCGTCACTCGACTGGTGTAATTCTGTGCAGGGAGCACTTATGTCTTGATCACATGTGGTGAGAATAATCGGCATCCTATAAGGTTGTACGATGTTGCCCGCAAGTCGGGGTATGCTGTCGCCGAAACAGCGCTCGAGCCATCGGCCTCGCAGGTCGCTACATTCGAAGCCACAACAGCCACTTTCTCTTCCGAAGGTCGTCTCCTTGCTGTGGCACGCTCAGATAATGCCGTACACATGTACGACATTCGCGCGCTAACCAAAGGTCCCTTCGCCACGTTCAAACACGAGGAGTTGGATGCGGTAGGTTCAGCCGGGTATGGTGCTGTTCATGCACGCTGGGTCGAGGGGCGGGATCGGCGGCGAGTTGGCATTGTTAGTGGGGGCAACGATGGGTGCGTGCGAGTATGGGATCCATCAATTGCCTCTTCGGACAAGTCCCAAGGTAAAGTGCTGGCTCGCACGGAGTTTGATGTCGCATACTTTGCCATGGGTGATATATGGACGGGAGAGAAACCACTCATTCTGTGAGTATCATCATGCTACTCTGCTTTTTGTATAAGCACTAATCGAATCAAAGTGGCCATTGTGGTGGAGGCCTTTATGTTTATGAGCACTTGGATGGTGACGGCCTACCGATATGTTGAGCCATTGATATTCAGTAGCAAAGTACCCTGGTCTGCCGCATTTCACAACGGACGTGTATACTTACATCATTGAATGGGGAAACTGTTTGACTTTTCTACGGTACTACTGGTTGATTAGATATGCGCAAGTTCGACCGAGGCCATACTATTTATCCCACCACATTTATTACTCGGTCTGAAGTTTATGCATTCATGCATTGAGTTCGCCCATCGAAACTCCTGTATAATCATAGTCCTAGACAGACCATAGGCGAATAAAGATTCTACATCAGTAATTATTGTCTATATATATTATCATTTCCATCAACCCCTGATATCTTTGATCATGTTCAGCCGTTAATACCCGAGTGACGAATTTTCATCAAAAAATTAGCACTGGTGGTCACAATGTTTCACTTCTTGATTCACACATCGCTGTAGGCCTGTAGCTCGTACTTTCCACTGTCAAAGGACGTAGGAGGTTTGATATAAACATGAGGTACCCAGAGTTGGTGATCAGGTACTGTACCTCGAATTGAATATTGAACGCTGAAAAGTCTTCTGATGTCGCCAAAACCCGACCGACGACTCCGTCCTGCAGGCCATGAGCTGCATAGCCATCATCGGTGGCAAACAGCATTGGTCGATATTGTTCAAGTCGTCTGATATATAATTGACCTCATCTTGCCGTTATTGCCGAGCCGCTAGCCTCATCAGTATCCGAAACACCGCTGTGTTTGTTTCATACCTTCCTCTCGTGTCGCTGCCTGATTTTACTTTGGATCCCTTGTGCATGCAGTGAGTCTATCCTTGGCATATTCAAATTGTTGTGTTTCAAATAGTACAACATCCATATCATCTTCATTCAGAATCTATACATAATATATCCAGGCTGTCATCTGGACGAGCACACCATCATACTGTATCTATGAGAGGTCCGCAGTCACTGGTCACGAACTCACGATCACATCAGTTCCAGTCAGAGTCCGTCTGTGCTTCGAGTCGTTGCATGCGCGGCCGCGGCTCATCTTGTATTTGTACGTTAACGTTGCTTCTGAACAACTGACGCCCAATTTCAAATTCAAAATAGCCCAAAGGTCCCTTGCTTTGAACTGGGCTTCCCTGGGCTGAGCTTCCCTGAGTGCTGTTCCCAAGAAATGTGCTTGGTCTGTCAATGGAAAAGGAATCCGTCAGCCCCGTCATCAATGTCATGAGTCGGACGTATTCTACACGCCAATCCGTGACGTTACCTGTGTATGCCTAGTGTGCATAGCACCCGATCGCATGATCGCGAGAACTAACGTCAACACAGGGTGGATATATAACAGTGTCAGATACCCTCTCGTCAATAACCTTCCCTGTTGTGCTCTGTCTCATCGTAGTGCGTAACTGATCACTAGTGAAGTGCAGCAGATGTGAGTAATGCACGTATTTGTTGTATCCTGATGGCGATTGAACTTGAGCATTCCCAGGTCGATCAACTTCAAATTATACGCCGTTCTCGTGGCAGACAGTACTATGACTTTTTATCTCGGCCTCAGGACGATAACAAAGCATTCTAGGTGTCCTGATATACGACCATATGGCAACCATCACAGATGAAATCACTTTCATCTGGTGTCGTCCGAAAGCACTATCTGCAATATTATTTCTCGTCAATCGCTATGTCGCTCTGCTCGGCAATGTCTATATGTTATCTGTGTATCTTCTGCCCATTTCAGATGAGGTTCTATGCTTTTGTTATGCGCGTACCCAGCTGGCAGGCTCATATCTTATTTTCTCAGAGGTTTCAACTCTGGTTCTCCAATACGTGCTGTTTTGCTCAACAAAATCCTAGCTGTCAGAGACAATTAATATTCAGAGACCTACTCTTTTTTTTCCAACAGATCCTCGTTTGCCGTGAGTATAATTTTATGCGAGAATTATATACATGTACTAACATTTCCAGTTATATTGACTATTCGCACCTATGCTCTCTACTGCCGTAGCAAACGCCTTCTTACTTGGATGATAATCACCGTTTTTGCTCTTGGGGGAGTGACCGTACGTCTTTGCATAAGCCTTTCCACTCTGGGAGTCTACTTATGGTTTATAGGGGGGAACGTCTAAACTAAGTTCGAGCATTTTCGTGCCAGGATTTGATTGTTTCGAGTCATACTTAGAAGAGATGTGCGCCATCTTCCTCGTTGTTCTGCCTGCTTGCTCAAAATATGTTGTAGAGACGTCAGTCAGTGAATTCTGAGTGGATTTTGCGTGGAACATAATGTTATGACTTGATTAAATTGCAGGTCCTGGGTTGGGATGGGTGACATTACTTGTCTACGAGTTACTCATCTTTGTCCTCACAGTTTGCAGGATATGCAAAACCAGAGGAGTGTCTCTGGCAATATCGAGGAGAAATTTATTTGATATCATGCTTCAAGATGGTAAGTTTCGCTGCATCGGTATTGTAAACATTGATCCAAGCAAACGCAGGCGCAATGTATTTCGCGTGAGCTTGTTAGGGAAATGGTGATTCGAATAAATCTGATCTGCATGCCTTTAGGGTGATGACATTGATTAATCTACCTAATATTCTGATGTACTACGTGAGTCTACTAACGAAATGATTGTCTAGTCGCACGCTCACTCTTTGGTTCAGTGCGGTTCAGTGAGCACACATCCGCTTCTTATGATTAGACTGACTAACTATTGCCGGTGGCTGACAAGAATACCACCAGAGGCAGCCTAGCTACATTTACTAGCTGGTAAGTATCCAGTGGTGAACACAGATTGATTCTGACTATGCACTCTAGCATATCCGTGACCCTCATCTCTCGGCTGATGCTTAACCTGCATAAAGCTGTCCACGCCGGCATCTTGACCACTCCCGTCCGAGACGATGACTACAACTCCGCTGTCCTTACCACCAGAGTCACCGTACAGTCCGCACTTTCCTCTCGCGATTGCTATTAGGGTTAATATTAGTTTATGTTTCTGGATGCGAATATTCTTATCGGAAGTAGAGAGTGCCCAGTTCTGTACAATGAATATGCACCACGTAGCTGAAGAACTTCTTCTCAGCGATCCTGAACCCTATGTGTAACCATTGCATCTTTGAGATCATAAACCTGGGCGAGTGCTAGACCAGCCGTGGCCCTGTGAATCAATTGTCACCCACGTGTCAAAGATAAATTATAAGAAACTTGCACGATAATCTTCAGCTTGTCCAAAGTTCGTTCCTTGGTATCCAGAAGGAATCATATGGTCAGATTGATTAAGATGATTCCGTGACCATCGCCAGCTAGGTGGCACCATTCTACCATCGGGGTAGAAATTTGAGAGACGAAAACCAGCAGTGACTTATAGCTAGTGTTCTTATATATATTGACGACATTTTATGCGCTAATTTTTGTTCTTATTGTCGATTGCTGTATCTTTATGGGTCTCCCCTGGGCAGCCCTAGTATATCCCGTGATGATTATCTTGTCCAACTAGTTGGCGATAATTAAGTTAAGTACCCCTTGGCTTCAGCGCCAGCTTCAGTGCGGGTTGTTCCGGCTGGCTGATGTCAATATCGTAATTTAAAGTCGCTTCCTGTTCTATGCACCAAACAAATTGTGTCTTGGATTTCAACGCACGACGACATTCGAAATAGTCCAATTGCTTCTATTATCATGGGACAATCAATCTCCTCGCCGCCTCCCGCAACTGTAACTCGCACTTCTCCACCATCATCGTGCCCAATGCATGATATGCCCAGTACTGGCTGTCCAATCCAGCACAACAACCCACCTGTTACAAAATCCTCGGGTGGATGTCCCATCGATCATTCTTCACTTAATACGTTGAATCCTAAAAACCAGATGCCCGATCTCCCTCAGACTCCCATATTCCCGCAATCCGTAGCACTACCGACTGAGCGCACCATGTCATCCATACCGCGTGTGGTGGACGGTGAAACGAAAACTGACACGCGCCAAACGTGGGAGTACCCATCTCCTCAGCAGTTTTACAATGCACTGGTAAGAAAAGGTTTAGATACGCCGGCGGAGCATGTTGAGACGGTAGTGGAAATACACAATTTCTTGAATGAAAGAGCTTGGGGAGAAGTGTTGAGGTGGGAGAGGAGGGTTGCACAGTGCGTTGTATTCTTGCTATGCTAACTATGATCATTGATTGCTTTTTACCTCTCAGGGAGGGTGACGAAGAGCCGCATCTTGCTCGCTTTAAAGGACGTCCTGGCGAAATGTCGCCAAAGGCAAGGTTCTGGATGCTGGCTGGCTGGTTACTTCCTTCTAGATTCAAGTAAGCTTGTCCCTGCTATGTGTTTACTGAATGTTGACACCAATATCACAGCACTGAGCCTCCATTCGATCGTCATGATTGGATAGTACGTCGTCCGCGCGATGGAACAGAGGTTCGCTATGTGATCGACTATTACTCTGCACCGTCTACTCCTAACGGGGACCCCGGTTTTGCATTGGATGTCCGGCCTGCTCTCGACTCATTTGAAAGCGTCCAACAGCGTGTGGCAGTGGGTATGGACAACGTATGGGAAGAGCTTCGCGAGAAAGGGTGGGGAAAGAGTGAACGTGGAGGTACGCAACAGGCGGGGTCGTAGGAGGTCATGGGGCATGCGCGCTCTGCTTCCCAATACTGGATCAGTCGTCCGACTGTCAATATTTATATTGCTTTGAGTAAGCTTATGAACACCTCTCGTATTATACACTAATATGATAGACTCGCTGTCGGAAAGTTATGTTATTGCGGACACAATTATTTCCAGCTCCTTGATGTTGGTCGAAGTAACAGAAGATGTATATGCCATCGCTCATGAGCTGGTGGCTATCTGATATGTTGATGTCTCCTCTTTTATCTCACAGACTTCGGGTTAAAACTCAAGTTAAGACGCACCTGCATCCAGTGGTGGGCGCCTGAGTGGTAACTTGTTTTTCTGATGAAACAGTTGAACGCTGGAAGCATTCGATCATCGGGCGGTTCCTCCTCTTAAAGGTTTCACACGATTCATATATGTTGCTTGACCATTGGGTATGCCAGAAGGTATTTCTCAACTGACGTCACGCATAGGCCATAAATATTAATATTAATATTGATGCTTAAATCCGAAGGAATGTGTTTGCAATCTCCATTGGGCTCGATCAAAACATATGCAAACCAAAATGCCTGTGAGGGCTTGTCTTGCTGTTTCGTTGAAGCCTGAGGTGACGTCTGTTAGCTACTTTGTCCATCGGAGCTGACGGACTTGGATCAGCATTGATATCGTGCACTGAACGAATTTCTCGCCAAAGTCAATGATTGTTCCGAGGAGTTGTTTACTCTGTGATGTCATGTGGAAGTAATTCCATTAGAATTGTGACCACAGGTGAGACATCCACAAGTGAGACATCCGCTGACTCCGAAAATAAATGGAACATCTTAGAGTTCCGCTCAACGGCCCATTATATTCAAATCCACCTTCTCATCCTATTCAATCCACTACCCGCCAGGTCCAACTTACGTTTATGTCCACATCATGTTTCGCCATAAAAGCTCGACTCATGCCAGGCCCAAATTTCTCTCCCATCAAAAGCATCTCTATTATCTACCACCTTGAGGTTACAATTGTTCTCTACCATGTTTTCAAAGAGGAAACCGTCCAGCGCAGAGAAAATTCGCCATCGCGTCCCAACCCCACACACCTCCCACATCTCCAAATCTACTGCTCAGATAACTGGACTCAATGTTTCAGACCTTTCAACCAACCCTACCGATGATCTATCTCATGCTTCTGCTATCTCTTTGGCAACTCAGCGCTCTTCTCGATCCAAACGCTCTTTAATCATGCGTAAGAAAAACACAAAGCGATGTTCTCAGAAGCCTCTTGCAAACCTCGATAGTTCGAATCTAAAAGAACCGTGGCTCGACCTTTCCTTCTTGAACCGTCAGTGTACGCAGGAAGACTATTTCTGCAATTACTGGCGCTACACGGTAGCTGACGAGCAAAGCATGCGCCTCGCTCACTTCTTGAATGTGGTCGATGCACACGAGTGCGAACTATGGCAAGGCTTTTCCGATGACTATGTGCCTTCCTGGGCGAGATTCCTGGAAGTTCGTCAGGGCTGGGAAGGCAACGACGAACGAAAGTGGCAGTCGGGCGGCTGGATTCGCGGGAAGAATGGAATAGAATGGCGCCCAGGTCATGTTATGTTGAGGGTACCTAACAACGACTGGATAGGCGGCAGTCACGAAGACCCAGACGATTACTCCAATGCGAGCTCGAGGAAGTGGATGGATGATGAAGTTTTCGTTCCTAACGAGGACCATGAAGATTACGGAGTCAGTGGCGAATTATCCCCGGAGCGGGGAAGGCAGCTATATCTTGAGCAAAATCTCAAGTCACTTCAGGAAGTCGAGAAGATCGTCGAGCCGAGCCTCATCATTCCCCATGTCACTTCGGCGAGCTTCATTTTGGATATACCGCCAGCTCACACCATCACCCCAAATGACGCCCATACTATCCCACCCGCTCCCTCTTCCCTCACTCCACCAAATCGCCCAGTAAGTAGCGTTGCCGATACCAGTTTTCCCGTGTCTCATCATCTTCCACAGCCACCTCTCTCGAAATATGACTCGCATACCTCGAAGGTATCCAGAGTATCATATGCTCCTCTAGTAACACCAGACCGCACTCGCCAATTCTCTCATCGCCCTCGGCGTGTCTTCACCCCTGCCCCTACCCCAGTTCCTAGCGAGCATGCTGACGATGAAGTCACTCAGAATCACGGAGAAATTGAAAAACTGTTCACATTTCTCAAGGTGAGGAACATTGCTATCCCGTTTTAGAATACTGAACATTATTAACACAACCTCGCTATCTAGATGAATGCAGATCAAAAGGTAGCCGAGATTCATAGGTTGGTCAGATCTATGAGGCGAGGAACGCAGTCGTAGCTGGACTCGACTGTCATTATCAACTCTTCTATTTGCTTACTTTGTATTAATCGTTGCCGAACCACTAACAATGTAACAACATCCTGGTTTATTATTTGCAGCTCGAAGTCAACGACACCGTTATGAGTAATGCTTGTGGTTAACTGATGGAGTAAGAGTCTAGGATCCGGGGTCCAGAAAACACCAAGATATTTAGATGTAGTATGGTCATAGTGACTCGTATTTAATGTAAGTGTTATGAGCCCTTCGGATGAACCAGTAAGGAGCAGGAGATCCTGGCGCCGCTCACCGTTACTGTTCGTGCAACCATGCGGCGTGCGCAAAGTTGCAAACCACACGTCGGCTCATCTGGTGGTCACGTGATTAGCTTCTATTTCATTTCTAAGTTTTTGAATCTGTCCTGCAATGTGCACAATTATTTCCCTCCCCACACCTTACCCTCTGCTAATTAAGGGTCCCAGCACATTCTTATGATCTTCATTGATGGATCCTTCTCAGTCACCATTTGCCATTATGTCATTCTATCACTGAAATAGCAATTACTGCTTGCATCAAGAGGTGAGTAAAACCTTAATTCCCAACATGGGGCTCGTCATTATATAATCTATAAAACCTTAATATACAGCCACTCAAAGTTTCGAGAGCAGTGTTTTAAGTTACTCAACAGTGGTATAGGATCTTAATAAATTCTTTAACTGAACACCAGAAGGCCCCTGTTTTTGCTACTTAAGAATATGTCTAGATAGTTGGATTGATGAGATAAGAGCGTGCAGTAACACTACTAGCCAAATCAATGTGTCTGGTTGTAAAAATTGAGAACATGTGACCAATATAACACAAGATGCATCATGACGTGCCTCATACATGTATTGATGTGTCTCATCTCTCTCTTGCCTCACACCATCATCACAACTCATTCATTTTTGTATACTATTGTTCATTATGTATTCTACATTGCATGCACATACTCAGTCCACTGGCAATTTCCTAGCAAGTTACTCAAACTCAGCTCCCATCAGAAATGAGGCACATATAGCCACATCACATCAGATAATGGACTTTGTCAGATCAGATCCCAATATGGATTCATCAGCATCTGGGCATTCTAATAGCCCAGACATAGACTTCAATGTACAATTAGCAGAAGATACCACAGCATACTCACAAGATTTCCCTAACTTATCACCTCCTTCTCAAGGTCCCAGCTCATACTGGGCAGATTCAGACATGCAGGGCTCATCTTCTCTCTCAGTCCCTGATTCCGAGATTAATATTGAGGAACAACTATGTATCAATAAACATGCCAGACTCACTCTACAACGTGTACATGGCTAAGGTACTACTGGTAACCATTGGTTTCCAACAATAATAGAGGATGCTATGCCCTGACTGCAAAGAATGGGTCCAAATGAGTGTATCATCACAACTTCCTCTCTGGTATCCTGGGCAGTTCAGCTTGTTGAGCAGCCATTGAGGCAGCCACAAGTGCATCAAGGCATCAACCAACAAAAACAAACCTGTGCTTGATTGGACCATGTCTGATGCACCTTTGTCTCATTCCCTGAGTATTACATCTGATCACAGGTATGTTTCATTCTGGCTTTAATATATATTTACATCATATGCCTGCAGACCTCTCTCACCTGCACCTGCTCTTAATAGCATCTGCACTAGAGTTCCTGTTGTCTGGCCAGAGGACCATTATGCTTTTTCCTTGGGAGTGCTGTCACAATGGCCCAGATGCCCTACCCTTCTTCATAGACACTTGAAATCCCAGTGCTCTTCACCTCCAGTCCAAGCGCTGCTTGTCATATGGTACTCCCTGTGATGAATGCACTGAGATCCCTCTTCATGTCAAATATCTGGCAGATATTGTGTGCACTCCAAAAGTGCACACTAACTACAAGTTTTTAGGTCTTGCACATGTGCAGGACATTGCAAGGACCTATGCAGAACAAATCAAGCAGTTGAAGCTGCAGGTATGTCCACTTTATGGTTTTTTGTGTACATACTAACTCTGATTAGCAATTGAATGATTCACACAAGTATATGAGTGTGCTCATGCAGCTCGACAACTACAATCATCTCCTCATGGCTGTATCCAAACGAGACATTCCTCACCTTCAACAGATCATCAACATTGCTTTATGCAATGGTGCCAGCATCCATCAGATAGTAAATAAACTAGAAGATGCCCTTGGGGGTGCTTACTATCCTTGGGGATATGATGCAACTGACCTGGATATTGCCACCCTTATCTATAGGCTTGGTGGTCGTCAACTTCTCTTTGCGCTAAACCAGAAAATTGCTATCCCTTCCCTTCACACACTCCACACTCAAGCTGTCTTCACCATCATCACTCCCACAATTGGGACCATTTGTAACAAGCATTTCGACAACAAAGACTGGTTGGTTAAATAACTACAAACGTGTGAGATGCTGGTCTCAATATATGTACACAATGACCAAAGCTGGTTGGCCAATTATCTCTGGAGAATCCTGCACAGTACTTCAAAGGGACTAACTTTGCAAGCAGCTATCTGTACAGTGAGAAACTTCAGGGGTTATATTCACTTTCTGAGAAAATATGTGCTTCTGAGAGATACTAAGTTTCTTCTTTTTGGGGGAGAATGGGCTCTCCTTATATACATTTTGTGTGGGAATATTATGTAAGTAAAAAGATGGAGCTATGACATCAGAATGTGGAGCAGAATATTCCAGATTATTCCATGGGTAGAGTAATGACATCATTTATGACATCACTGTGCAGCAGAATATTCCAGATTATTCCATGGGTGGAGTAATGACATCATTTATGACATCAGTGTGGAGCAGAACTTTCCAGAACTTTCCCTGGAACATTCTAGAACTGATGACTTCATCATGATATCATTTCTACCAACAAATACCTGCAGGAGTATCTGCGGAGTCTTATGACATCATTATGACATCATACCCTGTAGGTACAATTCTGTGAAGTATCTGGTGGGTCAAAGCATCCTAATAGAAAAAGAAATAAAGGAAACACTAGAGAAAACAACACAGAACTAATAATACAATGAGAATAAAAGAAACCAAGACTTTTTGGATAGGTTTTTGTAAGGCTTTGAACTTTTCTCTATGGTTTTCTCTAGCCAAAGTGAATAAGCCAAAGGCAAGGCAATACCTTAACCTTCTTTTTAATCCTACTATCAACCAGGTCATTATGTGATTCCCATCTCACAAATGACATTTCTTCAAGACAGTACAGAAATATAAATAAATATGGGGAAACTGGAATTGATTGACCAAGGCTTGAAGCCAAGGCATGGGTTGACTAGCCTGAAGGCTAAGCTATCAGACTTTGTCTTTTAGGGGGATACCTAGTAGTTATGTCCATGTATGATTCCTAAATCATGCAGGACAGCGGTGTTAGTCTTATGATTGATGAGATTGCACTTGAGGAGATGGCCATTCATTTCAGCAAGTACAACAAGGTCTGCAGTCTATGTTGGAAGCACTCACACCTCATTGATCCAGTTCTTTGGATGTATGAATCTGCTGTGAACATTGCACAGAAGATTCATGACAGTCATGTCCATCTGGGCAAGGAACCAACTGTTATGGGGGCCTCGTGCTTTGGCCGAGATAAAATATTCCCCATCTTAGCTGCTCCCACTTGCAAGAGCAAGAATGCCACTGACATGGAGCAGATCCTCACTAAGGCCACTGATCAATGGAATGCCACTGGGGCAGTGGCACAGATTGGACCAGTCTGGTCAGTTGCCACTGATGGCGATGCTACTCACCGTGCTGCTGGCCATAGGCTGTTTGTCAAGAGTCTGCTCTTTGAGAGCTTGGATTTGTATGATGCACTCATCAACATGCCAGGATTGAATCTGTTCACAGGTGATAATGAGGTGACACTTGATTTCAACTTCAAACACATATTCAAGTGTAAGTCACTTCTTGTTCTTATATTGAATGCTTAATAATCAGCTTGAACCCAGACATATGCACTCTCCTTTGATCTCCTACAGGTGTCATACTCAATAACAGCTGAATCATCAACTCTATGATGCTCACATGGTATCTTGTGTGGCTACCTGCCTTTGACAAAGCAGCTGTCACCAAGCTTCTCTACCCAGATGATCCTCAAGATGTTCCACATGCGGTCGAGCTCTTGCTTGCCATTATTGAGTTCTCCAAATCTCAGCATGCCATTGTCAATGACTCGTTTTCAGCTGATATTGACACTTGCTGTTAAGGTCGTGCTCAAGGGTAACAGATCCAAAGGGCTTCGGCCTCAGCTCGTACGCTGTGCCCCTTTCCCGAGTATAGCCCCGTATTTCAGAGTGCTATAAGTATCGTACACGAAGATCCGGATGGCTATTGTAGCGTATCCGAAGGTCCGGACGACTATCGTATGGTATCCGGGTGTAGAGGAGAGTAATGTATTCTTATCCGAAGACAAGGAATAGTATCGTAGGATATCCGAAGGTAAGGATTGGTATCGTATTCCTATCCGAAGATAAGGAATAGTAACGTATACAGATCCGGATGGCGTCCGGATATCGGACGAGAGTATAAAGACTAGTCTAGACAAGTCTAGGACTAGAAACTTAACAGAGTGTAGACTATCCATAGATAGAGGCGGATGCGTATAGACTATCGGATACAATCCTTAAGTCTCGGAGGATGACAAGAGTTATTAAGACTCGAGTCCGGATAACGGAATGAGAACAATCTAAGATGATATTCGAACTGAGGTGCTAAGAACATATACAAGAGTTTATATACGATAGAACTACGCGAGAGGCTATGCACAAAGTATCGCAAAGTATAAGCAACGCTTATTAGAAGTCAATCATAGGCCGGAAGGTAATCACAAGTGAAGCGGATCAGTAAACATAACCGGGAATTAATCACAAGTGAAACGGATCAGTAGAACATAGCCGGAAGAAAGCATAACCGATAAACCGGAAAGGAGGATATACTAAATGGAGGAAATAAGCAGTGTTTAACGTTATATGAACAAGATATGAATGAAGAAGCTTATCGTAACGGATCCGGTACGGATCTGTGGATCGGATCTGATCGGATCTGTGGATCGGATCTGATCGGATCTGACATCCGGAACTTCGGATGAGAAGCGCGAATGTATGGGATATGACACTTGCACAGATCTCCAATCAATTGCTCTTCTTAGTGCCCATCTAGAGTCCATCCTCCTGTCTTTTACTGATCTTTCTCTCTCCCTATCTGAACAATTCATGCTGCTCAGTCAGTACTCTCATCTTGCATTTGCCTTCTTCCATGCGCTGTCCTACTACTTAAGGGTCTTACGAACAACGCACGTATAATGACAACACAATTATACGGGATAAGACTTCTTGCCAGTCCTTAAGTACACGGTCTACGACTTTTCTACTTCGTGGTAGATAACGTGTGAGTTCTTGGGAGGGTTTATTTAAAAATGTCCTCTTCTTGTTCCTTGGTTAGATTATCCCTACTTGGTTTCTGGAGTTCTTCTGTACTGAGTGTACCTGGCTGAGTGCTGCTGGATCGTGTCTCCCTTCCTGAAAAAGAGAGGTAGTGTTGACTGAGTGTTTCTGGATCGTGTCTCCCTTCCTGAAAAAGAGAGAGGTAGTGCTGAACGTGAATTTGTGTCTCCCTTCCTGAAAAAGAGAGAGGCTGGTAGTGTATAAACTTTAGCTAGAAAGCTGTACTGTGTTATATAGTCAACCCCTGTAAGGTAGTATATAACCTGAGACTGTATGTCTTAATCTTACTTCAAGGCTCCTGATTGGCCTGCACTTAAATCTTACTTTATCTCACACTATTTGAGAGAAGATTGAAAGTGGGAAGCTTTTATTCAAGGGTGTAAATGGGCTCCTTTTATACCTTTTGGGAGGCCATATTACTAAGCATGATCCATCACAGGGATTGGTAAGAATGTGCTTACAAACCAAACCTTAAGATGTGTTGAGTCAGCTTAATTACAAAGTAGATACTAAATAAGTGTAATTTTACAAAGCATGAATAAAAGATGGAATGAGTCATCACATGGATTGGTAAGATTGTGCTTACAAACCAGGTCCATAGGTGTGTTGAGTCATCCTTGTTAGTAAGTGGATTATAAATACAACTGTAAGTCTTACAAAGCATGACCAATCATGACAAAACATGATGAGTCAAGTTGAATTCTTACAAACCAAGGTATTTCTCAGTCACATGACAGGCTTACAAATATTCCTGGTGGCTTCTGAGAAAATAAGATGGCCAAATAAAACAAACATAAACATAAAGAAACAGAATCTTATAGAAGAAAATAAGATATAGGGAAAATAGGGGTCAGGAATGAAGAAAAAGAAACTAGCTAGAAAATAAAGGAAAAAGGGTAGAGTAACTTGGTGATAGGAAACAGTATGGTGCCTAAGACCTTCCTTATCACTCCTTATCACTCCTTATCTGTATATCTGTCATGGTATGGATCATATACCATGCATGACAGCGCATCAATGGTCATTCATGTCCTATCAATTATATTATGACCTACAGACAATGGTAAAAAATTCTGCATTCTGCCTTGCTAAGCAGCAAGCACTGGACCCACATGCTCCTTTTTTCCTTGGGGATGTTGGGGATGTTGGGGATGATCCCCTCAAGATTCTTTTCGGGTATACACACATGATTGGGAGCCATAACTCTGCATCTTCATATGCTCAGGCTCTCAGTTGTTTAGGAGCTGTGAAGGATATTGACACTGTCTTCAGGCATCACCCAGAACTTGATCCAGGCCACCAGTGCCTCAAACTAACACATCAGGAAGGCATTAATCATATTAATCACGAGGTCTGGAAGGGCAATATTATCTCTGGTCAGTGTGATCTGCCATTGGCATGGTGCAATGGTCATGATGCAGCCCTTTCTATCATCACCACATCCCAGCTCCAGCCAACTCATTATTCATTCAGGGAGCTTTTCAATGTACCTGGCGTCGATATGCTTCATCCATTTGGACAGAATAGGTACCTTGGAATAACCATAGATGATGACCTTGAGGATATCAGTGAAGTTCCTAATATTCCTCCTCCCATTGCAATCACCCCTCCCTCTCAGTATCTAGAGACAGTCTTGGTAGAGGAGGATCACGACCACGCTGACCATGCAGTTGCTGATCTTGGGGTCTTGGCAGGAGGCGATGACAATGAAGAAATGATACTCACTTTCCAAGAATCATTGATTGATGAATCCTTTACTGATGTCCCTGCTCCCTCCTCATCTTCTCAGCACATCTCTTACAACCCTTTGACCCCTGCTTTGCCCCAGGGGCCTGGAATATGCCCTGGAGATTATCTCCTATACAAAGGACGGTGGATCCACAAGCAGATGATATGTCGTCTCATGATCAACAAGGATTTTATTTCTAAGTCCCTTAATCAACTTGAGTGTGTCCATGGAGGTTATACTAAAGTTAACAAATGTGTTGACATATCTGCAGGCTGTATCACTGATCACAATCTCTTTCTGATCAGGGACATTTTTCTTACCATCCTTCATTCTGGTCACACTCTTTCAATTGGCATGCTTTGTTCTACCACTGCCAGCCTCAACAATATCTCCTGTGCATCAATCAATGTGACAATGATGAAGGTATTGCAGACTGCAGCTAAGATAACTGGTCAACTACTTAGTCTTGTGGCAACTGATCCTTCTCCTGATGGCTCTCAGTCATTTTTATGGGATGGTGGTGTCCTGCATGATGTAGGAATCATACATGGACATAACTACTAGGTATCCCCCTAAAAGACAAAGTCTGATAGCTTAGCCTTCAGGCTAGTCAACCCATGCCTTGGCTTCAAGCCTTGGTCAAACAATTCCAGTTTCCCCATATTTATTTATACCTTTGTACTGTCTTAAAGAAATGTCATTTGTGAGATGGGAATCACATAATGACCTAGTTGATAATAGGATTAAAAGAAGGTTAAGGTATTGCCTTGCCCTTGGCTTATTCACTTTGGCTAGAGAAAACCATAGAGAAAAGTTCAAAGCCTTACAAAAACCCATCCAAAAGACTCGGTTTCTGCTATTCTCATTGTATTATTAGTGCTGTGTTGTTTTCTCTAGTTTTTCCTTTATTTCTTTTTCTATTAGGATGCTTTGACCCACCAGATACTTCACAGAATTGTACCTACAGGGTATGATGTCATAATGATGTCATAGGACTCCACTGTCATATCCCATACATTCACGCTTCTCATCTGAAGTTCTGGATACCAGATCCAATCCAGATCAGTTACAATAAGCTTCTTCATTCATATCCTGTTCATATAACGTTAAACACTGCTTATTTCCTCCATTCAGTATATCTTCCTTTCCGGTATATCAATTATGCTTACTTCTGGCTATGTTTACTGATCCGTTAACCTGTGATTAACTTCCAGCCTATGTTTACTGATCTGTTAACCTGTGATTAACTTCCGGCCTATGTTTGACTTGTAATAAGCGTTGCTTATACATTGCAATACTTTGTGCATAGCCTTTCACTTAGTTCTATTGTATATAAACTCTTGTATATGTCCTGTAGCACCCCAGTTCGAATATCATCTTAGATTGTCCTCATTCTGCTATCTAGACTCGAGTCTTATCAACTCTTGTCACCCTCCGAGACTTAAGGATTGTATCTGATAGTCTAACACATCCACCTCTATCTTCGGATAGTCTACACTCTGCTAGTTTCTAGTCTTAGACTTGTCTAGACTAGCCTTTATACTTCCATCCAATATCTGGATGCACCTTCGGATAAGTATACAATACTAATCCTTATCTTTGGATAGGAATATGATACTTATCCTTACCTTCAGATAGGTAAATATTACTTATCCCTACATCCAGATATCATACAATAGTCGTCTGGACCTTCAGATACGCTACAGCAGCCATCTGGATCTTCAGATACAATATATATAGTACTCTGAAATACTGGGCTATACTCAGGAAATGGGCACAGCATACAAGCTGAGACCAAAGCCCTTCGGATCTGAACCTATTTGAGTATGACCTTAACATCCACAGATACTCCTGCAAGTATTTGTTGAGAGAAATGATATCATAATGATGTCATCAGTTCTAGAATGTTCCAGGGAAAGTTTTGGAAAGTTCTGCTCCAAACTGATGTCATAAATGATGTCATTACTCTACCCATGGAATAATCTGGAATATTCTGCTCCACATTCTGATGTCATAGCTCCATCTTTTTACTTACATAATATTCCCACACAAAATGTATATAAGGAGAGCCCATTCTCCCCTAAAAATAAGAAACTTAGTATCTCTCAGAAGCACCATATTTTCTCAGGAAGTGAAAATAACCCCTGAAGTTTCTCACTGTACAGATAGCTGCTTGCAAAGTTAGTCCCTTTGAAGTACTGTGCAGGATTCTCCAGAGATAATTGGCCAACCAGCTTTGGTCATTGTGTATGTATATTGAGACCAGCATCTCACATGTTTGTAGTTATTTGACCAACCAGTCTTTGGTCCATGTATATTGTCTAGACGGTTTTCCTAGACAAAGTTGCATCAGTTATTTGACTAACCAGTCTTTGGTCCACGTATATTGCCTAGATGGTTTATCCTAGGTAAAGTTTCACCAGTCATTTGACCAACCAGTCTTTGGTCCACATATTTGTATATTGAGACCCGCTTCTCACACATTTGTATTTATTTGACCAACCAGTCTTTTGGTCCATGTTTTCTGTCTAGTCAGATTATCCTAGACAAAGTTTATAGGTTTTATTAAAACACACAAAAGCTCTGGCTAAGTTAATCATTTGATTGGTTTAGTGAGCCTCCCAAGAACTCACACATTATCTACCACAAAAACTAGAAAAGTCATAGACCATGTTAATCAAGGACTAGCAAGAAGTCTTATTCAAGTGTAATTGTGGTGTCATTACATTTTTATACACTTTTATTTAAGACCCTTAATTATTAAGACAGCAGATACATCAAAGCACATTCCATCATTCAAGGAACATTGGAGTATACAGAACATGTTATTATGGTCACTGTTCCTGGTTCCCTTGTTGAACCAGTCAACCCTGAGGCTACTTTCATTTGCTTGAGGGACAATGTCAATACTGACAAGTTCACTCAAGTGAATGGTGGCCAAAGTACCTGGAAGATCTCTTGGGATGCAATGCAAGCAGCTTGTGAACTCCTCTGGGCCAAAGCCAATGAATTGAAGGTAAACCTAAAGTCTATTGCAGCCGTCGCATCATCAGATCCAAATATGTTCCCTTACCAACTAGCAGATGGTATTTTTTGTGTTTGTGGTTTGCACTTTGTTTTCTAATCATGATTTTATATTGTCAGGCACTCCAGCAGTAATTTCTGTTGAGGCCAGCAGCCAACTCACAGCATCCAAAGGGGAATGCATCACAATGTGTCCACTGTGTGATGCCAAGACCCTTGACATGTGGGATCACATAGGTCACCATATACTATGTGTGATGACCAACACTTCTGAGGAGCTGCCTTTGAAGCAAGAGGTGAGTTTTTTTCTATATCTATTATCTTACTTTGCTAACTGGCTCTATCTAGGTCGGTCTTATGAATCCATGTGATTTCTGTGGTCATGCTGGTGTGCCCGAGTGTGCTATGATGATAATGGTACCAAGCAGTAGGGTGCCTACCTGGGAAACAAAGTGCATGTACAAGCACTCATTCAGGTATGGGTCCGTCGATTCGGGATCAAAGAACAAGCCCTGTTGCAACCTACCCCTCAAATGTGAACTTTGTCACCCTGTACTACCTCCCCAGCCCAGAAAGAGCACCCAAAAAGTTCCTGTCCTCCCTGTTGAAGCTGTATGGCACTGTCTTGTTACTTGAGGATCTTATAGGTTGCTCAGAATACAATGACTATCACAATTGTACTCGATAAGACTACAGGTGCCAGCTGCCTCAAGTTCACGGTCAATGGATTTTCTACTTCTCGGTTGATAACGTGCTGTTTGTGGGTGGTCAAAGAGTGATGAATCACCTTCTTTGTTGGTCTCTTCTGATAGTGAGGAAGTATATATATTTTGTCAGGTTACTCTGAACCTAGTAGGTAATATTAGACCTCTGCTAATACTGGCTAGATAATACAAGTCTCTCTTCCTGTAAAAGAGAGAAAGCTGAACTAAAACAAATAGACAAATATGATAGACTGTTATATAGGCAATCCCTGTAAGATAGTATACAACTAATCTGACTAGATTATACCACAGTTTTCTAAGGCAACACTAGGCCTTCACTTTCTTCTGGATCTCACACTAGGAGACAGAAAGGGGAAACACCTGTTCAAATTCTTACTAACTCTCACACGGTTTGAGAGAAGAATGGAAAAGGAAAAACTTATTTATTGTGTGAGAATGGAGTCCTTATATCCATTTTGGAAACCATCCTTACTAAGCAATGAGTCATCACTGGATTGGTAAGAATGTGCTTACAAACCAAGCCGTTTGGTGTACTGAATCAGCTGCTTACTAAAGTACATGAGTAAAATCTTACAAAGCATGATGAATCATGACCAAACATGATGAGTCATGGAAAAATCCTTACAAATCAGATTATTACCAGTCACATGACATGCTTACAAACATATCTGAGTGGCTCTCTGATGTAATCAAGTGGCTGAAAAATAGAAAGAGACTGGAAACTGATAGAAAACTACAAATACAAGTAAACAAATGAATCAGAATAGGAAACTAAGCTTATGATAGTGAGAAATATACTTCCCTAATCATCTCCTTCTATATTCCTTATCGTATATGTTATGGTATGGAGTTCATACCATGCATGACAGTGCTACAACATGATGGCGCATATTCTGGGCCAGCATGAGGAATTTATTGTACTTGGACATAGAGAGGTGGGGATCCCATTACCAGTAAGCATTTGAAGGGTGATGAAACTTACAGATCTTGAGCAGGGTGCTTCACACATCCCAAAGGATTGCTGACAGCCCTCGTATGGCAATTCATCTGAGCAGGACAAGGAGAACATACCTGTAGCATCAGGATCTCATCCTAAACATCCTGCCCTTGAGTCCACTGGGTCTTTCCCTTCCAAACAAGTGTGTACATTCCTCCAGCTTAGATCATCGATTGTTTAGTCATTTTTCTGCATTGTAGTTATCATTGTGTGCTTGTGTATCACTTGCTTTCAATTGATGTTGTTGCCCCCAGACCTCTCATTTGTGATTGAGATAGTTACTATATATGGCTAAATTACAGTGACTGTAACACTGTCACGGTGGGGGGGGGACTCATCCAAAGTTACATCAGGTATATGTCATAAACTCTTATTTTACCCACCTCTTGGCCTGCATCACCACTGCTGGTTTCCTTATGGTCTCTTGCTTCAAACAGGCTGTCGTTGACAATGTCACAATACCACTCAGGTTCTGTCCAAAGCAAAGAAAGCTTCTACTGGCCTTGCTGTATGCTGTTTACTTGTTGATGGTCATGCTGGTTCTTGCTGCCATCAAAGCTGCAGAGGATCCTCAGTAACAAGACCAAGTATATACTTACCAGTCTGAAGGATGATAAAGCTGACTCTAATCTTCCATTTACTAATGACTACCACCTCTGATATTTAGACAAGCTGTCCACCAATCATTTGCACAATGGCTTCTGCTTCAGTTATGCAACACTTTCCTGCATAATGTGCCAAAGGCACAGCACTTTCCTGTGCATTATCACCTATCATCCAGGAAGGCCAATCTATGTTTGAATACCTTATTGGTACATCATATTCCATGTTTCATGATTGTAACAAGAATTGTAGCATTATTATATATTGTTACATACTATTGTGCATGTTCTCCCTATCCCTTTTGCATCTGATGAGATTTTGCTTAGTATGAAGCCTTATGGTAGCACTACTACTACCCATTACTCCCCTCTACTGTACTTCCCTCATGTTTGGGTTTTACTTTAGACTAGTAGTCACCATTAGGGTGCATTTAGTGTTATCTGTGGTTATTATATTTTGGTTTAGATTAGATCACCTAATCAAACCTTGCTTCTTGCTCACTCTGCTCTTGCCCTCACTTTACATTATGCTTGCTTTTGCTCACACTGCTTCACACTCGCTTTATGAATCCATCAGTCCACTCACTTTCCATTGAAGGGTGAGGCTCGACTACAGAGATAAAAAGAGGGAACTGAGTAAGAAGGAGAACTCTGCAGTAAGAGCCAGGCACAAGGTATATATTTGACTCATAGGACAGCTACTGAGAGGGAGAACCTCAGAATTTGAACAAAGGACTCTTTTGCAATGAGGGAGGGTGCTCTGAGGGTGCACATATTAATAGCATGGGGAATATGAAAGGTGTGGTGCATGATAAGACTTGCACATGTGGATGGTTGTGAGTGCAAATGTGCAATAAAATGAGTGATCTATTCAATACTCTCAAAATCAAACTAATGCTAAGAGGTGGAGTGTGTGTGAAGCATGTGAACTAAAGTCCTGTAAGGTCTATATATACTGTATTCATAAGTGCAAAAGTGTGCAGTACTGAGCTGAGTAGCATGCGCTCCCAAATACTAACAATTTGTACATACATAATTATATATGTAGGAAAGTGTGCAGGCAGGTCCAAAGTAAGCACTTCCATAACCAATGAAGTGACTCACCAGCAAATCAGCAAGGACAAATGGACAGACGAATGTGCAAAGATAAGGGCAAGGTGCAAAAGGTGTGATGCATGCAGATGTGCCATAGTGCACATTCTGAATGCAGTGATACAAGCATTGAAGTTCAGGCCTGTCAGACCTCAAAATCAATGGCTAGTCATGATGTTTCTTACATCTCCTGGGGACTTGAATTCTGAGTGTCCTCACTTAGTCCCTATAGCACAAGAATCTGGACATAGTGAATATGGTGATAGAGGGGCAGTCAGGTGACTGTGTGAGTGGAAGTGTTTCTGTGATCATGAAAGTAGAGGTGTCCTGATGATTGTGAGTATTGCTGATCTAAGCAAGAATTCTTATTGATAAAAGGTAGGCACATTCTCATAACCTCTTATCTTCTTATCCTATCATTCACCATGGCCCCCTTTAATATATCCCAGCTTGAGTCTACCCCTACCTCTGAACTTGAGGCTCAGGTGCCAGCTCATGCCAAAGGTGCATCTACCATGGAAGCCCCAGCTGAGACCACTGCTACTCACTTACTCAAGGCATAGGCTGACACCTTGCAAGTGCTTGAGGGGTGTGTGATGGTGGTGCCTGATCACAAGCTGAGCTGTTGGAAGATCAAGAGATGTGGATGCACAAGTGGAACTCCATTAAGGTGAATGCTCTTAGTCCTATTGGCACATGTATGCACAATCACACACCTTTGTACTTATGCAACATTTTTTCAGATGAATTTAGAGGTGTGCACAGCATGTGCTCCTGAGGTGAGGGTTGAGTCCTTGGGGATGAGTAATGAGTGGGTGGAGCTCCTAAAGAGAGGACACAAAGAGTACAAGGTGCTGGAGGCAATTGTAAAGGGATGGAAGATGAAGGTGATTGAGACCATTTCAGAGGTGCCACCTAAGTGTGCAACGTATGCTTCTGAGGCACATACTACTGACATGCACACTACAGACATGTCTGGAACAGATGCTAGCTTAAAGGTATGCTTCGGTTGATTTCCCTTTGGCACTCTTACTGACTAGATGGTGTGCATTTAGCATGCCATTGGGCACATGTCTGTTTCCAAGCCTCTGCACTGTGGTGCCTGTGTCTCTAGAGAACTTCCTTGTAGGGGTGCGCCTGGTAAGTAGTGTCCCTCTTATGGTGTGTCAAAGTGCACCTGCTTTTTTTGTAAGTGAATTGCTACTTTTTGCACTGTGGTACATACTTTAACATGGGTATACCTAGGTGCAAGAACTTTGACATGCCAAAACTACACCCAAGCAAGCCTTTGCCCAAGCATCATGCTGGTGGGGCATTTGTCAAGGAAACCATGTCCTCTGTAGCAGTCAATGAAGATGGCACTTCTGAGGGCTCTGACATGGATGTGGAGGTCATTGGCAATCATGTGCTTGGAGATAGCACTCTAAGCACTAAGGGTAGCATGCCTCAGCATGCCCTTAGTCCAATTGTGTCTGTGTTTGTGCCTAAGGGCAAGGGTAAGGTCAAGGGTGCCCAGGAAGAGTTGGAGGACACACAGAGGCTGAAAATGCATGCTTGAAGGAGGAGAATGTGTGTATCTGTCTTAGGTATGCACCAATATGTGCATTCTCAGCAGGCTGATATGTTGGCCTTGTCTAACAAACTCTTTATCATGTCCCAGGAGTGGGTTGACTTTGAGCAATGCACCAATGCTGCCCTCAACTAGTTTTCCTTTGTTGTCCTGTTGTCTGCTCTGAGCGCTTGATATAACATTACTTTCTTGGTAGTGTACTCAATGTATAACCTTGTCCATGTCCTTTGCTGATTCACTGGCTGCAAATTATGATAATAATATATGAGTAAGGTAAGGCGCAAATGAAATTAATAAGGCATGTGTAACTATATAATGATAATATGAGGGCACATGCCTGTCATGTCTTCTTGATGGCGCTTGTTGTGGGAGCACATGTATGATAATGTTCCATGTGTACAATGAGTGAGCTTATGCTAGTATTCCTAGTTATTGAGACATATTTGAGGATGGGCTGCACATTTGTAAATGCAATTGTTGTGCACCTTCTTAGGCATATATATTCAAGGATGAGGGAAATACCATGGTGCAGCATGGCATGCATGTTGGATTAGGATATTTGATAACATATATATATATAGCATCTCATTAGGTGTATGCAGTGGAATGGCATATGATAGGGACTATTATAGATATTGCATGGATGTGCATATCTGAGACATATTTGTGATGGAGTTGGGAATGTGGGGGTGTGTGAAAGACCATGCACACAGGTGCATACAATCTCTCAGAGGGTGAGAATGACTGACTCAGAAGGGCTTTGGCCTCAGCTCGTATGCTGTGCCTCTCACCTGAGTATGGCGCCTTTAATTTTGGATCAAGTCCAACAAGGTCCAAATGAAGTCCAGAGGACTTTGGAGGCAGACAACTCTGGTGGAGCATCTGAAGGACTAGACATAGGCTGTGTTAATGTTATATGGACAGGTAAGGAACCAGAAAGCTTATCATATTGGATAGAATCAGATGAGTGGAAGTTGGACAAGTGTGATAGTGGATGAGACTGGAAATGGTTATGGATGAAGTCTAGGAATCTAATCTAAGGATTAGTCCATAAATTCAACTATAGGATAGGTCTGAAATCCAGGATATGACAGGGGGGAGAAATGTATTATGCATGTTATTTATAGGGCATGCTGTCATGTATGGTATGCAACTCATACCATGACAGATACTTAAGAGAAGTGATAAGGAGTGATAAGGAAAGCTCTCAGGCACTATACACTTTCCTATTACCAAGTTACTCTACCATTTTTCTTATATTTTCTAGCTAGTTTCTTTTTCTTCATTCATCACCCCTATTTTCTCCTGTATCTTATTTTCTTTCCTAAGATTCTATTTCTTTATATTTATTTGTATTTTATTTGGTCACCAGATTTTCTCAGAAGCCACCAGGATTATTTGTAAGCCTGTCATGTGACTAGTAAATACCTTGGTTTGTGAGGAATTTAAGTTGGCTCATCATGATTTGATCATGATTCATCATGCTTTGTAAGACTACACTTTATTTAGTATCTATGTAGTAATTAGGCTGACTCAACACATCTAAGAGCCTGATTTGTAAGCACATTCTTACAAATCCATGTGATGGATCATGCTTAGTAATATGGCCTCCAAAAAGGTATAAAAGGAGCCCATTTTTCACACATGAATAATAACTTCCCACTTTACAACCATCACCTCTTGAAATGAGTGAGAGTATCTAACAGGTAATGGGTAAACAGGTATATTGGCAGGGTAACTCTAGAGACAGGTATGGGTGACCAAGTATTGGGGATTTCTCCCTCCTACTAAGTGGTGATTGTAATCTTAGTTGCCCAAACCTATATAACTAGCTACATGAAAATCCAGAGTAGATAGGCAAAAGTAGGTATCAAAACTTCGGGTCCGATAGTATGTAACAAGCCATGAGGTACTGTGGCCTGTGAGAATACATGTAATAGCGCTGCCAACTGAATCAGTAACATGTAACAACTAGATACATACCAGTGGGGTTAAGTGGGACTGGACTGAACATAGGTAGGACAAGTGTGATGATCTCCAAATGGGTCTGAAGTGTTGGAGATGCGGAGATGGTAGGATGGCATTGGAGATGGATAGGGATTGACATACATTGCAAATTAAGGTGTTTGCAGGTCAGCCTAAAAGATATCGCCACAGCAGACATAAGCAATGAAAGTAAGGTAAGAAGGCTAAGTAAAAACTGTCAATACCAGCCTAGTGTCATATCCCATACATTTACGCTTCTCATCCGAAGTTCTGGATACCAGATCCAATCCACAGATCTGTTCCAGATCAGTTATGATAAGCTTCTTCATTCATATCCTGTTCATATAACATTAAACACTACTTATTTCCTCCATTCAGTATATCTTTCCTTCCAGTATATTGGTTATGCTTACTTCTGGCTATGTTTACTCATCCATTAACCTGTGATTAACTTCCGGCCTATGTTTGACTTGTAATAAGTGTTGCTTATACATTGTGATACTTTGTGCATAGCCTTTCACTTAGTTCTATTGTATATAAACTCTTGTATATGTCCTGTAGTACCCCAGTTCAAATATCATCTTAGATTGTCCTCATTCTGCTATCTGGACTTGAGTCTTATCAACTCTTGTCACCCTCCGAGACTTAAGGATTGTATCTGATAGTCTAACACATCTGCCTCTATCTTCGGATAGTCTATACTCCATTAGTTTCTAGTTTTAGACTAGCTTTTATACTTTTATCTGATATCCAGATGTACCTTCAGATAAGTATATGATACTAAATCCTTACCTTTGGATAGAATACGATACTAATCTTTACTTCCGGATAGGAAATGATACTTATCCTTACCTTTGGATATCATACGATAGTTGTCTGGACCTTCATCCAGATCTTTGGATATGATATGTATAGTTTTCTGAAATACTGGGCTATACTTGGGAAAGGGGCACAGCATATGAGCTGAGGCCAAAGCCCTTCAGATCCAATATCTTTTGAGTACAACCTTAACACTTAGAGGGGAACTAATCCTTACACTGGGCTGACTAGAGATGAAAAAGGTGAATGGGAGATGGTGAAGAAAGTAGATTCCAGAGACATTGTGAAAGGCAGGTGGCTGTCAGCCAAGGCATTGGTCATTGACAAACATATGTTGCCCTTTCATTTAATTCTAGTGCTAAAGCTTCAATGATCACTGCCCAGTATATAGACTGCTTGGATAGAGCCATGTGTTGTCTTAGAGGGGTTGACAAAAATTTTGAAGGTATACAGGTGAGTGCCATTTGCACCAAACCCAGATCACACTTACATCCTACCCAGGTTGTTGGTGTAGGAGATTTCTTGCAGCTTCCCCCTGTCCTGTATCTAAAAGAGAGCCTTGTATTTCAAGCAAGATGTTGGAAAGACTTGTTTTCTATAGTCATCTGCCTTTCTACTGTTCACCGCCAAGTAGATCAAGGTAGCCTACACTATCTGCTCTCAACAAGTGCAGGACAGGGGGCTTGGACTATTCCACTATAGTCTTTTCAAATCCATTGAGTGCCCCATCAACCCTCACTTTCTTTCCTATATTGACTTCATACATTTCTTCCCTACCCACAAGGAAGTTATAAAAATGAACCAGTAGCATCCGCAGCAGCTTGGCAATATTAATTATTATTTTGAGTCTCTTAACAAACTTTGTGGAAGCAAGGACAAGAGAATTTTCAAGGAGTTCCTGGTTAAAGTAAGATTAATCTCAAGATTGGAGTGTAAGTTATGCTCCTTCAAAACTTTAATGACAGCCTAACCAATGGCTCCATGGGCTGTGTAGTTGGCTTCTTCAAACCAGGCCAAGTGCATCACCATCATACTGGCCACAAAGCTGGCCTCCTTCATCATATCAGTGTTGAAGCCAATGATTATCCTACAGACTGTTACATCAAGTCATGAGCAGAGCTTAGAGATATCAAAGATCTGTTCCCCCTGGTTATATTTACCACTGCTGATGGCTCTGAATGGGTCTTGGTCATACCTAATGAGTTTATGCTCCAGATTGAAGGCAAGATGATCACATAGCAACTACAAGTACATTGGCTTACTCTGACTACAGCCATCTCTCACAAACTGTCTAGCTACCATTATCCCTTGCATAGGCCATGACAATCCACAAAAGTCAGAGCCTCACACTAGAAAAGGCTGTAGTTGACCTCCAAAAGCTTTTGCTAATGGTAAGCCCACTGTTAATGTAATGTTGATTTCCAACTTTAACTGCTTGACAAGGTTAAGTCTATGTGGCGCTTTCTCAAGCAAGGACCTGTGACGGCCTAGAAATACAACATTTCAAGAAAAGTAAAGTAAGTTTGATATCTTGTGGCCCCACTCTCCATTCATCATCTCTAGATGCATTCAACAGAGCTCTTTGCCCCTCAACCTAAACTCTCATGTCAATTGAGGGCATGCATGACCTTTGTGCTGTAGCTGCCAACTTTCTTTGCCCCCTCCACAAGACTATGCTCAATGGTACACTGTCTTGTTTGCTCAACAATCAAGTTGTCATTGAATTCATCAACAACCCACTCACTGTCCCAAGATCCCTACAATCTATGGGAGACTTCAATGAGTGTAAGTACACTTGAGAACCTAATCACATAATAGTCAGTAGTCAGTGGCATGCATACATCCTGGTGTATGACTCCTGCCCACCCAAAGATATCAAAGCATGAGTGTTCCAAGATACAATCCTGTCTCTGCAGATATTTGCATCTATCTATGGATGTAGCAGTTGAGTGACTTCTGGCATTCTGAACAAAATCCAGGTTGTTGTAGATGATATATGGAGCTGGCTTATAACAGTATACAACATGTATGGACCTCCTGAGGCCCTGCTTTCCCTCAAACTTCAATCCCTCAGGAACTTTCATAGTTTATATGAAGAGCTATGTGCTGAGGTCTGGAGAATTCACAGATCAATCTTGACAGTATTTGGGTACATTATTTATTCCCTGCTCATAGACATGGATGGTTGAAAGGATAACAACAGTATCTCTGTAGAATTCATTGATGCAATTGAATCATCAGAACTCTTAAATTCACCTCACTGTGGTTGTATAATTGATACTCACAACCAATCATCTTTCCAAGACATCCTCTCTTACCTCCGGCATAGTGTCCCTATTCATTACTATTGGAAAGAAAACTGTACACTGACTGGATCCAGCAGCTATGCAGTCTGTTGACTTGCAACAACATACATGACTCTCACATAAGTACACTGAATGACCTATTTTTTTAGCTCACCTTGTTGTAGGCATTAGAGCACCTCCTGCTCTTGACAGCTTTTAGAGATTGGGAGATTTTCCTCCCTGCCATGAAGAACAGCATAAAGGTCACATTTTTGTCACACAAAATAGCAACCTTACCCACAAGGAGATCAACAACTCACCAGCCTTAATCCATGAACTCCAGCAATGTTGCACCTCAAAGTTAGTTCTTGAGCCCACAGGAAATATTCTTTTATTATATGATAGCCCAGATGATGGAATAAAGGTAGTAGAGCATAAAGTTCAAGGGTTGGGTGTCATTTACCCACCTGAATCTGACACTCCATCTATGAATTGTAAGTCTACACATTGCATTTCACACTCTTCACCTTCTTATTTTAACATATAGCTCTGCAATCTATGTTCCTGCCCATAATGCCCTCTAATGTCATAGAGCAGCCCATGCAGTTCAAAACCACTCCAAGCTTGGATGCAATTGCTGCCTTAAGCAGTACACTCCCTATTGAAAATGACAAGACCCATTGAATATTCCAACAATTCAATAGGCCATATGTGTCCTTGGATGTCTCTGTCTAAGTTCCTGGGCTTCCCCTCCTTGATGGCCTACAATTTATTATTCATGGGTATCTGAAAGTTTCTAAACTGACACAGGTTAGGCTCTCTTTATGTTATCACTGCCTATCTATGGGGATGTATTGGAGGGTATTTACCTTGAAGCTTGCTCCACCTGCCTTTCAATTTCCAGCTTCTTGTCCTCTTATAGCATCTCTACTCTCACACCACACACCTCTCCCCTCCTCAAATATGCTCATATCATTCAGACTCTCCTTGAATACCCCCACTCCTGCCATTTCCTCATGATGGGAGGCATCACCTGGTGCATTGCATTGCACTACAGACCCTCCAGTCTTTCTGCATCTACAATTGCTGGCCTGTCAGCAGATTCCCACTTCCAATCTCATCACAGCGTTGATCAAGTTATGGTAGACAACTGCATTACAGATACAGAAATTTCACTTTTACTTGGTGTATCTGCATGTGGCAGTATTTGGCCCACACTTAATATCTGAGAGAAAGTGAGCACTGGACTGGGGAGTAGACTGCAAAGGCAGAGAGGTGGTTTCAGTCTTACATTTAGGAGATTTCTGAGGGATCTTTTACCTCTATTCTCATGTGACAGCAATGGAAAGCTAAAATGCATCAGCACACCACTGCCTTGTTGAATAACCCCAATAGATTAGGTACCAAGCTTCATGCTGCTGTGGTTTGTCTTATATTGGGGGACCTTTTCCCTCCTGTTATATCCATTGTATTAGATCCTGAAATTTAGACAAGTGATTCCCTTTGCCAGAATCCATGATGTCTTTGTAGTTACCTGTCTGTATATTTGAATTTGTTAATACCTTTTAAGGTGCATTTGCCTTGGTATACTGATTGCTCATATGGCTTAAGTACTTCTTTGATTCATGTGTAGACACTGTATGGTGAGATCAGGGGCATATGGATCCTCAGCAGCAGACTTCTGCATCTCATCCTTCCCATGCCATTCCCTGAGCAAAAGTTATGCAGAAGGTCTCGATGGTCTCTGAGAATGTTCATTATTCCTGAACTTTTGTATGAAATCTTCCTGTATATCTTTCAACAGGCATTGCATGCCAAAAATTCACTGGCTTTATCAACCTAACCATGGCAAACAATTCTTTCTTTGCATTGGCTATCTTATGAAAGGAGCTGCTATCAGCGCAGCCCCTCCTCCATCTCCTCCCTTTAAATATTGTTGTTAGATATATTGACCAGGATTTCTCCAATGAGTCAAAATACCACTATGTATGTCAATTATTCAAATTGAACATGCATAATATTAAACTTGCCTTTATAAACTGCAATATATCTCTATAGTGTCAGACTTCAATCATCTACTGACATATGCCCCTCACATCCAGGCCATTTGCGCATGTAGTAGGCCATCTCTCAATTTCAGTGCCTGCCACACATTTCACAAGCTCTAAGACCATTTTTCAATCCCCACCCTTCCATGTTTACAACACCTACAACTCATAAATTCATCTGATTCCCTTGTCACATATATCCTATTCTTTTTCCACAAGAATATCCAAGTCCTGGAGCTCCTCTATTACACTGTACACCTGCAGTCAGCCTTTGGAGATTGTTGGTGGGCACTCCCCCACCACTTCACACCCTAGTCTATGTTAATGGCTCTGTCTGCATGCAGCACTTTGCAAATTCCATTCACTTTTTCCATTACTTCAGAATCTCACTGTGTCACTCCTGGAGCCAGTGGCACTTGGCAATACAAGCCATCGTGTCGCTCACCTCCCTCAACACCTTAAAGATCATCGTCAATGTAATGTTAGACACTACCAGAATGCACCTACATGCTATCCATTCCCATCATCAGATTTCCTTGCTGATGTTTGCCATGATGGACTCCCCTTTCACCTGCCATCAACCTGACATTGATGATGATTCCCTTTTCCTAAAGGCCCTATTACTTGCTTTTCTTCTCCTGTGCCATCAACTCACCATCATCTTACCTCATCAGTTCCAAAGTTGATTGGAAGGACCCAAGATCAAATACATTGGGCAATATGTCTACCTCTCCACTGCCTCATTATTTGTCAAGATTTTTAACTAACTATCCACAATCCTCCATCAACTAATATTATTATTGAGTTTGCTTCCAATCAAAACAGCTTTCCTACCCTTTGAATCCCTAAATATCTTGATCACTAAATACTAACAGAATTCTAGATAGCTAACCATAACAGGGTATATTATAGTATATTTGTATCAAGCTTAATAGTTCCTCCCACTGTAGAAACAACAATACAGTGAGGTGCTGTGGATAACACAACACTGTGAGTGAGATAAGAAAATAATAAGTCAATACTCAATCAGAGTAAAACCTAATAAATCCTATCCTACTCTAATGTGTGGTCAAGTTGCCTTGTGATAGGTTCAACCCAGAGGAAGCAGATGGCAGCAGAGAAATGATCCTGAACACTAATAGCCTTTAGAGTGGCTGCTTTAGGCATAAGAAAGCATGCATGCGAGAGCACTGAGTGCAGGAAAGTGCAGCCTACTTGTTAAATGAAGTGAGATATGAACTGTAGCTCTCAAGTGCAATTCTATCTGAGGTAATAGGTGGTAGATAGAATGTAAGTAATGCCTCCTCAGCTCAACACAAGGTAAACTATAGTGAGGTAAGCACTACATAAGCACTTTGTAAGTGCAGCTTGGCTGAGGTAATGCCATACAGGTATGTAATAATAAAAAGGCACATGAAATAACTATAATGAAAGCCTAATGCTTACCTGTGGGCTGGTTGGACATGGATGGTGGGTGACCTAGAGTGTTTCAATGCAGCTGCACATGCACAGGAATGCAGCATTTAGTGTGAGAGAGTGTGCATGCACTGCGCTTAATGTGGGAAAGTGAGCGCTTAGATAGTAGCTGACTAGAGATAGACTAGGACTAACTTTGTGAATGATAGTGCAAGGGCCTAATTGTTGTGAGTGGTAATGTAGGCCATATGAGCCTACAGAGACATGAGTCTCTACAGTGTGAACAAGGCTCCTGACTGTATCTAGAATCATTATAAGGTTGTGTATTGCCTAGTCTGCTATACTTAAGACGACAAATGCATTTGACCCTAAGGGGAAGCAAGTGCAGCAAGGATCTAGTGGTATGTGCTGAAGGCGCTACTGGTCAGCTAATGCAAAGCATAAGAAAGTGCAGGTGTATGCAAAGCATAAAGGCATGGGAATGTGTGCACATGCTGTGTGAAGCATGAGAAAGTGTGTATGTGTATTTGGAAATGAGAGAGTGTAAGAGTGAGTTTACTTAGGTAATGATTAGGTGTAAAATAAGAAATGAGAGTGCAAGGTGTAGATAAATGAATTTCTACTATGTTCTGCTAGGTAAATAGTGGGTGCAAAGTTAAGTCTACCAAAAGTTCCTAATAGTATGTACTGCTGGCACTTATATATGGCATCTAAGTGCTGTCATGTGGAGCCAAAGTGCTATGAGTAAGGTATGTAAAGGTATATATAAGTAAGGATCCATGATAAAAAGAAAGGTGAAACAATAAGGGAAATGGAAATGTATGCACTAGAAAGCTTGGTGGACAGTAGACGGATGCTTTTGAATGGCTGGCACTATAGGGCACTCAAGTGTAGGAAAGTGCATGCATATACATCATGAAGAGCGGGAAGCGCGCACACATGGTGCGTGATGCACAGGAAAGCTGCACCTCATATAGAAATAGCTGCAGATAGCACCCAGAGTGGTGCTGCAAGTTTATGCCATGTTGTTAAAGACCGTGGCACACCGGTGCATACAATCTCTCGAAGGGGTGAGTATGACTGACTCAGAAGGGCTTTGGCCTCAGCTCATACGCTGTGCCCCTCACCTGAGTACGATGCCCTTAATTTCGGATAAAGTCCAATAGGGTCCTAACAAAGTCCAGAGGACTCCGGAGGCAGACAACTCTGGTGGAGTGTCCGAAGGACTTCCGGATGAGCGCGGGAACCATCCGGATGAGTGCGGGAAACTTCCGGACGAGTATCGGAAACTCGGATGGAGTTCCATCTACTTGATAGGAAGTAGAATAAGTGCGCGTATCAATCCTTGGTGAAGGCATAGGGTGGATATACTGCAACGGACACAGTCCGAGGCAGGAATAGTGGTCCAGAGTTCCGGATAGGGGTTCCGGAGCGGACGCGGATGGATATAGACTACCCTTAGGTAGAGACGGAGTTGGATAAGGATCGGAAGGAGTGTAAGTATCGGAAAGACAAGACTTTAACCTAAGGATACAATCCTTTAGGCTTAAGATAGAATCCGGAAATGGATGAAGTCTGGAAACACGGAAGAGCGGAGCTCTGGCCTAGGGAATCAATCCCTAGGCCCAAAGGACAGAGAAGGGGTCCTTACAACACTAATGTGTGAGGACAAGAATGCTGCAAGACTGTAATATTCGAACTGAGGATCTATCAAGATGTACAAGAGTTTATATACTGTAGGTAGCTAACAGAATAATCAGAGGCAGTGTCCGAGGCTATGTACATTAGCGCAGTCAAGGATAACGGATCAGTAAGCATAACGGATAAGTAAACAACCGAGTACCGGTCATAGACAAATAGTGAAGATATTGGGTAAGTATAGAACCGGTTATCCGAAAGGTAGAGAATACCAAATAAAGGAGTAGGCTGTGTTAACGTTATATGGACAGGTAATGAATAGAAAGCTTATCGTATCAGATCCGGAGCGGATAGGCATATTGGATAAAGGAATAAGCTGTGTTAATCTTATATGGACAGGTAATGGATAAGAAAGCTTATCGTATCGGATCCGGAGCGGATAGGCATATCGGATCGGATCCATATATCGGATCGGATCCATATATCGGATCGGATCCATATATTGGATCGGACGGATGAGCGGTAGTTGGACAAGCACGATAGTGGATGAGACTGGATATGGTTATGAATGAAGTCTAGAGGTCTAATCTAAGGATTAGTCCATATATCCAACTATAGGATAGGTCTGGAATCCGGGATATGACACATGTACTTCCTAATGAAAAGTGCCATATCATATAATGAGAGGCATAAGTCTCTACACCGCCCTTTCAATAAACCAGTTTGGTGGTTTATCCTTCAAGAGTTCATATAAGAGTGTGGAAAGAACCAAATTTTACCTACCTGCCCTGGCATGACTCCATCCTCTGAAATTCTAGGCTGAGGACTTCACTCTCCTATACCATGGTACAGAGCACCAGCCATTAAGATAATGACTTCTCCTGGCCAGTACCTTGACAGCAATGAGTCTATTATCAATTACTGCAGGAAGTGGCACTCATGAAAGCTTGAGTTTGAGATCTGGCAGGTAACATTCTCCTCCCTCATAATGTTCCATTAAAAATATCATGGCAGGGCCTGTATCCAAGCCATCCTGATGTGGGAGTACCAATAATTTCCAGACTATCACTCTGCCCAGGAAGGGACTAGGATCAACAACTGCCTACTTGCCTGCCTTGAATGCCTTCTAGTATTTTCATAAAATTCTGGGAAGGGCTTGTGAAACATTGCTCCCAAGCACAAGGCTAAGATCTCAGTGGCCTGAAAGTAGGCCTGAACATGAGGTGCCCCATGATGTCCTGATGTCATATCTTTTGAAGGATTAATCCCATGCTAATGGAATAAATATCATTAAGATACATCATTGCAGAATAGAACAATTTATCTTTTTAGTATTATAATCTTGGTCTGGCCAGCCATGGACTAAGTGTAACACATCTGTAGCTTCTAACACAAACTGCTTGTCTTCAAAAATATACTCTACATCCTCTCACAGAAAAATTCATCAATTGGTGGGGCCAGCAACACTTTCGCTGGAAAGAATGCTGGCTTTGGTGTACCTCATCAGGAAGTCCTCCTGGTCATGGTGGTAATTGCTAACAGTGTGTTGCACCCCAATGTGATGGACAAGAAGCTGTGTAGCTACCAGTACTTTATCAAGCATATCTGGCTATATCTGTAGTCAGATTGTTTTTAGCTACAGCAATTTTAAAAAGTTTTACCTTAATGCTATCTGAAAAGACCCTTCAGCCTTCCCTCTGTGCCCTGTTTAAGCATGCTGGTGATCATTCCATCACTGAGGGTGTCTTAGGTTCAGGAATATAGTGTACATATTCCTTCAACAAACTGCAGGACTAACAATTTGTCAGTTCATTCTGGATACAATCACAAATAACTGATTACCTTGGCATTGGTCTCCACTTGTCTTTCAAAGTATGCAACTAGCATCCTACCTTTCTCATCTTGGAAAACTCCTAATGCTCCATTTCTTTTCCATGTCCTCATCTGTTCCATCACCTCCTGTGCTTGTGCTTTATCCTTTGGTGCATTTTTAGAACAAACTCAAAGTTTGTCAAGGTTCATGCTTGCAATTCTGTATACCAGTGCCTGTTTGACCCAATACTCTAGGTCATGATTGAAATTGGCCATTAGGCATTTATGCAGCTTGCTTACACTGATCTTGAGTTTCAGAATGCTATGTCCTAGAAGCCTTATCTTGGGGTGTAGGGTCTTAGTTGACTTATGAAGGGCTTGCTTAGGTGTGTTTTGGACCACTGCCACCACTTGTGAAACAAGCCCTGCATCACTCACAACCTGTGGCAACTCACAATCAGAGGAATCTTTGGATAGGTTGGATAGGCTGCTGAGGGATGATTGATTGCCATCATCCATGTCTTCGAACATGGCATATAGGCAGTTCAGTGATGATTTGGTGTATGAATATTTATGGAACTAGGGTATTGCAATGTTAGTAATACTATCAAAGTAGGACATACTTACTGTGTAATCACCACAACAGGTGAGATGCTTAATGGGCCTGTTGTGAGAAATTTTAGTACTTGACCAACACTCCATGTAACTGTTAAGGTTGTGCTCAAAGGATATCAGATCCAAAGAGCTTCAGCCTCAGCTTATATGCTGTGCCCCTTTCCCAAGTATTGCCCAATATTTCAGAAAGGTATATGTATTGCATCTGTTAAAGACCGTGGCACGCCAGGTGCATACAATCTCTCGGAGGGGTGCATATGACTGACTCAGAAGGGCTTTGGCCTCAGCTCGTACGCTGTGCCCCTCACCTGAGTCCGGTGCCCTTAATTTCGGATAAAGTCCAATGAGGTCCTAACGAAGTCCAGAGGACTCCGGAGGCAGACAACTCTGGTGGAGCGTCCGAAGGACTTCCGGATGAGCGCGGGAACCGTCCGGATGAGTGCGGGAAACTTCCGGACGAGTATCGGAAACTCAGATGGAGTTCCATCTACTTGATAGGAAGTAGGATAAGTGCGCGTATCAATCCTTGGTGAAGGCATAGGGTGGATATACTGCAACGGACACAGTCCGAGGCAGGAAGAGTGGTCCGGAGTTCTGGATAGGGGTTCCGGAGCGGACGCGGACGGATATAGACTACCCTTAGGTAGAGACGGAGTTGAATAAGGATCGGAAGGAGTGCAAGTATTCGGAAAGATAAGATTTTAACCTAAGGATGCAATCCTTTAGGCTTGAGGTAGGATCCGGAAATGGATAATGTCCAGAAACGCGGAAGAGCGGAGCTCTGGCCTAGGGAATCAATCCCTAGGCCCAAAGGATAGAGAAGGGGTCCTTACAACACTAATGTGCGAGGACAAGAATGCTGCAAGACAATGTAATATTCGAACTGAGGATCTATCGAGAAGTACAAGAGTTTATATACTGTAGGTAGCTAACAGAATAATCAGAGGCAGTGTCCGAGGCTATGTACACTAGCGCAGTCAAAGGATAACGGATCAGTAAGCATAACGGATAAGTAACAACCGAGTACCGGTAATGGACAAGTAGCGAAGATATCGGGTAAGTATAGAACCGGTTATCCGAAAGGTAGAGAATACCGAATAACGGAATAAGGCTGTGTCAATGCTATATGGACAGGTAATGAATAAGGAAGCTTATCGTATCGGATCTGGAGCGGATAAACATATCGGATAAAGGAATAGGCTATGTTAATCTTATATGGACAGGTAATGGATAGGAAAGCTTATCGTATCGGATCCGGAGCGGATAGGCATATCGGATTGGATCCATATATCGGATCGGACGGATGAGCGGTAGTTGGTAGTTGGACAACTGCGATAGTGGATGAGACTGGAACTGGTTATGGATGAAGTCTAGGATCCTAATCTAAGGATTAGTCCATAATCCGACTATACGATAGGTCCAGAATCTGGGATATGACAGCATCCAAAGATCCTGTTAAGGTCGTGCTCAAAGGTATAACGGATCCAAAGGGCTTCGGCCTCAGCTCATACGCTGTGCCCCTTTCCCGAGTATAGCCCCATATTTCAGAATGCTATGAGTGTCGTATCCGAAGATCCGGATGGCTAATGTAGCGTATCCGAAGGTCCGGACGACTATCGTATGATATCCAGGTGTAGAGGAGAGTAACATATTCCTATCCAAAGACAAGGAATAGTATCGTAGGATATCCGAAGGTAAGGATTGGTATCGTATTCCTATCCGAAGATAAGGAATGGTAACGTATACGGATCCGGATGGCGTCCGGATATTGGACGAGAGTATAAGGACTAGTCTAGACAAGTCTAGGACTAGAAACTAGCAGAGTATAGACTATCCGTAGATAGAGGCGGATGCGTATATAGACTTTCGGATACAATCCTTAAGTCTCGGAGGGTGACAAGAGTTGTTAAGACTCGAGTCCGGATAACGGAATGAGGACAATCTAAGATGATATTCGAACTGAGGTGCTAAGGACATATACAAGAGTTTATATACGATAGACTACGCGAGAGGCTATGCACAAAGTATCGCAAAGTATAAGCAACGCTTATTAGAAGTCAATCATAAGCCGGAAGGTAATCACAAGTGAAGCGGATCAGTAAACACAACCGGGAATTAATCACAAGTGAAACGGATCAGTAGAACATAGCCGGAAGAGGGATAACCGATAAACCGGAAAAGAGGATATACTAAATGGAGGAAATAAGCAGTGTTTAACGTTATATGAACAGGATATGAATGAAGAAGCTTATCGTAACGGATCCGGTACGGATCTGTGGATCGGATCTGATCGGATCTGACATCCGGAACTTCGGATGAGAAGCGCGAATGTATGGGATATGACAGATCCAGATGGCTAAAGTAGCATATCCAAAGGTCTGGATGACTATTATATGATACCCAAAGGTAAGGATAAGTATTGTAGTACTATCCAAAACACATCTGGATATCAGATGGAAGTATATAGGCTAGTCTAGACAAGTCTAAGACTATAAACAACAGAGTATAGACTATCTGAAGATAGAGGCAAATGTGTTAGACTTAATCAGATACACTCCTTAAGTCTTAGAGGGTGACAAGAGTTTATTAGACTTGAGTCCAGATAACAGAATGAGGACAATCTAAGATGATATTTGAACTGAGGTACTACAGGACATATACAAGAGTTTATATATGAGAGAACTGTCATATCCCATACATTCGCGCTTCTCATCCGAAGTTCCAGATGTCAGATCTGATCTGATCCGATCCACAGATCCATACCGAATCCATCACGATAAGCTTCTTCATTCATATCCTGTGCATATAACGTTAAACACTGCTTATTTCCTCCATTTAGTATATCCTCCTTTCCGGTGTATCAGTTATGCTTTCTTCCGGCTATGTTTTACTGATCCGTTTCACTTGTGATTATCTTCCGGCTTATGATTGACTTCTAATAAGCGTTGCTTATACATTGTGATACTTTGTGCATAGCCTCTCGCGTAGTTCTATCGTATATAAACTCTTGTATATGTCTTATAGCACCCCAGTTCGAATATCATCTTAGATTGTCCTCATTCCGTTATCCAGACTCAAGTCTTAACAACTCTTGTCACCCTCCAAGACTTAAGGATTGTATCTGATAGTCTATACGCATCTGCCTCTATCTACGGATAGTCCATACTTTGCTAGTTTCTAGTCCTAGACTTGTCTAGACTAGTCCTTATACTTCCATCCGATATCCGGATGCCATCCGGATAAGTATACATTACTATTCCTTATCTTCGGATAGGAATACGATACTAATCCTTACCTTCGGATATCATACGATACTATTCCTTGTCTTCGGATAGGAATACATTACTTTCCTCTATACCCAGATACCATACGATAGTCGTCCGGACCTTTGGATACGCTGCAACAGCCATCTGGATCTTCAGATACGATATGTATAGCATTCTGAAATATGGGGCTATACTCGGGAAAGGGGCACAGCGTATGAGCTGAGGCCGAAGCCCTTCGGATCCATTACCCTTGAGTACGACCTTAACAGTATATTCGAACTCACACCTTTCCGAGTATACTTACAATATTCTCCATGGCACCCACTAGAACTATACAGAACTCCCTCCGTAACGCTGGACTTGTGTCCACGCGACGAGACCCTACACCTATAGTCAATACCTTCACCAGTTTCTCTCAACATTGCGCTAGCATATCCGGACCAGCTCAGAGTATATCCAAGTTGATGAACCGTAGGCACCCAGAGACCCCTACGCATACTCCATCCGGATTAGCCCCGGACGATGAAGATCCTGATGATGAAGATGATAATACTCCAGGCGGAAATCCACCCGATGATGAAGGTGGAGATCCAGATGATGAACCTGACCACGATGAAGATGATGGCCTTAACGCTCAGGACTGTGTTTTCATGCGGCTATCCAAAGCCATCAATAACCTTGCACGTAATAACCGACACACTTCCTTTTTGGACGACTCAAAAGTCAAAGTTCGCGAGCCGGATACCTTTGACGGATCCGAGCCTAGGAAGTTGCGCGCGTTCTTTGTTCAATGCGAGCTTAATTTCCAGAGCAAACCCAAGACCTTCTGCTCGGACTGGGCCAAAGTTAACTTCACCCAGTCCTATCTTAAGGGCATGGCCCTCAAATGGTTTGAACCTGACCTCCTTTCGGGCAGGCTAAGTTCTCGTCCGGATTGGATGGACGACTACTCTGAGTTCATGTTAGAACTTCAAACTAATTTCGGACCCCATGACCCATCCGGAGATGCTGAGATGCAACTTGAGCAACTCAATATGCACGAAGGACAACGTATTAATAAGTACATTGTAGAATTTCAAAGGCTTGCTTCGCAGGTCCGCGGATGGGGTGACAGAGCCTTACGTCGCCAATTCTATAACGGACTTCCAGCTCGTATTAAGGATGAAATCAGTCGCATGGGTAAACCCGCTACCCTCTCCGAGTTCAAAACCCTTGCCCAGACTATCGATGCACGTTACTGGGAACATAAGGGTGAAATCTCTAGAGAAACCAAGTCCTCATCCTCCAACCCTCCGAAACCGTCCACATCCAATCGCACTAGTTCCCATCTGTCCGGATCTGGAAATCACAGATCTGGACAGAGCAAATCCGCTAAACCCGCGTCCACATCTACCTCGTCCGCTCTGAAAGCTCCGGATTTTAATACCAAGCTGGGTAAGGACGGAAAGCTTATGGCCAAGGAACGTCAAAGACGTTTAGATAAGAAACTCTGCCTATTCTGTGGCGGACCTGGGCACACTGCTCGGGACTGCACTAAGTCGACCTCTTGTGCTGCTAAGGGACGTGCAGCCAAGGTCACTCCTGAAACTAAACAGGAGGCTTCATCCAAAGCAAAAAAATAGTCCGCAACCCTCCTGACTTTGCACGGGATGAGGGTCGCGTTGACTCGACCCGTGCTAAGGAGTTAAGACTCAACGCTGTTGCGCTTTCAAATCCAACTTCACTTTGTCCATACATTTCACTTCCGGACTATCCTAGTATTTCTGAATTTCCAGCTCTTGTAGATTGTGGTTCCTCTCATTGTTTTATAGAAACTAGTCTCGTCCAAAAACAAAAACTCCGTACATATTCGATTCCTCCCATTCCGCTCCGCTTGTTTGACGGTACTTGTAATACTACCATTTCCGAAGCTATAGATCTCTCCATTCATTTCTCTTCCAGCAAAGTTACCTCCGAAACATTTTACATTACTCCTTTGGATTCATCTTGTCTTATCGTTCTTGGATATAGCTGGCTTTCCCTACACAATCCGTTGATTGATTGGGTTACAGGCAGCATCGACTTCTGGACGACATCTCATGGAATGCCATCGACCCCTCCGACGTCACCTCCACTTCTGGATCCCATTCCTACAGTGGAACCTCACCCTCCGACTTTGCCAGAACCATCCGCTGATAATCCGGTTCCTAATATATCGCTAATCAATGCAGTAGCCTTTTGCAGGGCCTGCAAATTAGAAGGATCCACCCAGTTCAGCATTTACCTTTGTCCATCCGGAGTAGATCTCCACTCCGCTAAGCTCTCGTCTGAAGGTCCGGACCTATCCGGAGTACCTTCGGATTATCACGAGTTTGCGGATGTCTTTGATAAGGGAAAGGCTAGTCAACTTCCTCCTCATCGTCCATACGATCTCAAGATCGATTTGGAGGAAGGATCCGCCCCACCCCTTGGAACTATTTATCCGTTATCCCCGGTAGAGCTTGAAGCTCTTAGAAAGTTTCTTGATGAAAATATCACTACCGGACTCCTCCGCTCCTCTTCCTTGCCTCATGGAGCACCCGTTCTCTTTGTCAAGAAAAAGGATGGTTCCTTACGCCTTTGCGTAGACTTCCGTGGCCTCAACCAGATAACCAAGAAAGACCGATATCTGTTACCCCTCATATCCGACCTATTAGAATCCCCTAGCCGCACCAAAATCTATACGAAGATCGACCTCCATTCCACTTATCATCTCGTCTGGATCGTGTCCAGAGATGAATGGAAGACTGCCTTCCGAACACGCTATGGTTCCTATGAATGGTTGGTTATGCCTGAAGGTCTTACCAATGCACTGGCCACGTTCCAGCATTTTGTCAATAGCGTCTTTGCCGATATGCTAGATGTATGCGTTATCGTCTATCTGGATGACATCCTTATATATTCCCAAGACCTCGCATCCCATAAGAATCATGTCCGAGAAGTACTTTGACACCTCCGCAAGCATTGGCTCTATGCCAAACCTGAAAAATGCGAATTTCACTCCATGTCCATGGAGTACCTTGGTTATCTCTTATCTCTGGACAGCCTTACTATGTCTAACGAGAAAGTACAAGCTATCATAGACTGGCCAGAACCTCGGAAGGTTAAGGATATTCAATCCTTCCTCGGATTCACAAATTTCTATCGTTGATTCATCTATAACTACTCGGATATCGTAGTTCCGCTTACACGGCTTACCCGCAAGGATGCACCTTGGAATTTTTTGGATGAGTGCCGGAAATCCTTTGAAACGCTCAAGAAAGCTTTCACTACGGCTCCAATACTAACGCATTGGATGCTGAACGTTCCTTTGATTGTGGAAACGGACGCTTCGGACTACGCTATCACTGGCATACTGTCCATAGTATGTCCGGATTCTGAAATCCGTCCAGTAGCATTCTATTCCAGAACCCTTACCCCTCTGGAACTCAATTACGATACCCATGATAAGGAACTCTTAGCTATTCACGAAGCTTTTCAGACCTGGCGACACTATCTAGAAGGCTTGTCCGAGCCTGTTGATGTTGTCACAGACCATAAGAACCTTGAGTATTTTGCAACTACCAAACTCCTCTCTTGCCGTCAGGCTCGTTGGTCGGAATTCCTCCACCAATTCAATATGATCATCCATTTCCGTCCCGGAAAACTTGGAGCTAAACCGGATTCCCTTACTAGACGCTGGGACGTCTATCCCAAAGAGGGGGATAAGGACTACGCTCAAGTTAACCCTCATAATTTCTGTCCCATATTCACATCCGAACAGTTAGCTTCGTCCCTACGAGCATCAACCTTAGCTTTTCCAGTGCTCCGCGCAGCTGTGCTTATGGACGTTGAACAGCTTCATAAGGATATCCTATCCGCACTTCCTAATGACCCTATCGGATCCACACGCATATCCGATCCTCCGGATGATAGATGGACCATGGACGATAGTGGTTTCCTCCATTGTGATAATCACATATACGTTCCAGAATCCAATGACCTTAGGCTTCGCATCCTTTGGAATACCCATGACCATCCGTTATCAGGACACTTCGGTCAGAACCGTACCCTAGAGCTTATCCAACACGAATATACCTGGCCAGGTATACGCACCTATGTTAAGGACTACGTCAAATCCTGTACTACCTGCGCCCGAGCCAAGGTTCCGAGACATAAGCCATTCGGATTACTGAAACAACTCCCCATACCGGAAAGACCTTGGAATTCCATATCCATGGATCTCATTGAACAACTACCACACTCATCCGGCTATACAGCCATCCTCGTTATCATTGATCATTTATCCAAGCAAGCTATATTCGTCCCAACCCATGATACCATTACCTCTCCAGATCTCGCTAGACTATTCCTGCTTCATGTATTCTCTAAGCACGGAATCCCTTCTCATGTTACTTTGGACTGAGGTACAGAATTCGTATCCCATTTCTTCCATTCTCTAGGAAAGGCACTCGATATGGTCCTCCACTTCACATCCAGATATCATCCGGAAGGAGATGGACAAACAGAACGAGCCAACCAAACCCTAGAGCAATACCTCCACATCTACTGCAATTATCAGCAGGATAACTGGTCGGAACTCCTTCCATTGGCAGAATTCACATATAACAATACTCCGAGTGCTACCACTGGAGTTTCACCATTCTTCCCCAATAAGGGTTACCATCCGAACATATCCATCCATCCAGAACACGACCTCTCATCCGCCCTTGCCCGTGACTATGCTATAGACCTTAACGAACTACACCTATTCCTCCGAGAAGAAATGTCTCTTGCACAGAAAAGATATCAAGGACCTGCGGACGCGCATCGGATACCCGCTCCGGACTTCAAAGTTGGAGAACAGGTATTCGTGAAAGCTAAATACTTCCATTCCACTCGTCCATCCAAGAAACTATCGGAAAAGAACTTAGGTCCATTTGAGATTATAGCTTGTCCGGGGTCACATTCCATTACCATCCAACTTCCGGATTCTATGTGTTCCGTCCATCCTGTTTTCCATGTGTCCCAATTAGAACCTGCAACACCAAACACCATTCCTAATCATATCCAACCCCCTCCGCCTCCAGTAGAAGTTGACGGAGAACCAGAGTATGAGATATCCGAAATCCTAGACTCTAAGCTAGACCATCAAAGAAGACAATGTCAACTCTTATACCTCGTCCGATGGTCCGGATATGAAGGAACGGACAAAGAAACTTCATGGTTACTAGCTACAGAACTCGGAAACACGTCCGAACTAGTATCGGATTATCACTGAGCATATCCGGACAAGCCTGGTCCTATTCAAAACTGAAGTATACAAATTGTACATAACGGAAACTACAAGTACAAGTAGTGGAAGTTAAGAAAACGGATCCGAAAATATCTACATTTCCATAGACTCCTCATCCGCTCCGGATCCGCTCTCCTCACTTCTGGATGCCTTTTCCATCTCCTCATCACTTCCCTCCTCCTCATCCGGACCCATCCGAGCCTTATCTGAAGCGATCTGGGGGTCAAGCCTAAGCTCCTTGAACAAGAGGGCTTGGAATTCCCTCTGTTGCTGGAGGAACAACTCCAATCTGGAGCACATCCGCTCCGTGGCAGCCCTACTTCCTTCAGCTGCTTCTATACTCTTCTCCAGGAGCGCGTTGGTCCTAGTCAACTCAGCCACTATATTGTTAGCAGCAGCAACCCAAGCCTGGTCATCATACTCCATATAATCCGGAGCTTCCAGAGTGGGACTCTGCTGACACTTTTTACCCTTGCCCCTGGGAGAAGGGGATCCGGCAGCGCACTGTCTCTTCTTGCCCTTGGAGGCCTTGACAGTTCCAGGCTGTCCGGGACAAGTGGCCTTATCCTTCCAGCAAGTGTCACAAGACTTGATCTATCTGAACATCAAAAACGCGGATCCGAAGCTATCCGGACGACTTACCAAAGGATTAGCTGCTGCATCCGTCCATTGACAGATCCACGCCCTTCCAGAGCAGCGTGTGCAGGATCCGTCCTCCTTGGAAGACATCTTCTGAGTCTATCCAAAACGTTAGTGAAAAGACTAGCAAACGGATCCGAAACACACCATTTCCTTAACAATTTCCTGACGCCTTCTCTCTTCCGCTTGCTGGATCCGAAGCTCCGCTTGCCTCACTTTCTCCAGATCCGCTAAGCACTTCCACTCTGCTTCCTGAGCCTTCAAAGCCTCTTCCTCCATCCGGGCCGCTTCTTCCGCGTCCAAGATCTGTTGCCTAAGCTCTTCCAACCTAGCCTTAGCAGATTGTTGAGCTCCAGAGTTGTTGCCAGACATTTCTCAAGTTAAGCTAGTGTGTGTTAATAAGTGGGGGGTAGGAATCATCTGCGATGCTTTGACACTGGTATATCTGTGGAAATCCAAACTCAGCACTACTACCATCATTCTTCTCCATTGATTGTCGTGGACCGGATCTACGATTCTTAGCCTTCTAGGGATCGGCCCTAAAGGGGGGATACTGTCATATCCCATACATTCGCGCTTCTCATCCAAAGTTCCAGATGTCAGATCTGATCAGATCCGATCCACAGATCCATACCGAATCCATCACGATAAGCTTCTTCATTCATATCCTGTGCATATAACGTTAAACACTGCTTATTTCCTCCATTTAGTATATCCTCCTTTCCGGTGTATCAGTTATGCTTTCTTCCGGCTATGTTTTACTGATCCGTTTCACTTGTGATTATCTTCCGGCTTATGATTGATTTCTAATAAGCGTTGCTTATACATTGCGATACTTTGTGCATAGCCTCTCGCGTAGTTCTATCGTATATAAACTCTTGTATATGTCTTATAGCACCCCAGTTCGAATATCATCTTAGATTTTCCTCATTCCGTTATCCAGACTCAAGTCTTAACAACTCTTGTCACCCTCCAAGACTTAAGGATTGTATCTGATAGTCTATACGCATCTGCCTCTATCTACGGATAGTCCATACTCTGCTAGTTTCTAGTCCTAGACTTGTCTAGACTAGTCCTTATACTTCCATCCGATATCCAGATGCCATCCGGATAAGTATACGTTACTATTCCTTATCTTCGGATAGGAATACGATACTAATCCTTACCTTCGGATATCATACGATACTATTCCTTGTCTTCGGATAGGAATACATTACTTTCCTCTATACCCAGATACCATACGATAGTCATCCGGACCTTTGGATACGCTGCAACAGCCATCTGGATCTTCAGATACGATATGTATAGCATTCTGAAATATGGGGCTATACTCGGGAAAGGGGCACAGCGTACGAGCTGAGGCCGAAGCCCTTCGGATCCATTACCCTTGAGTACGACCTTAACAAGAACTAACTGAAGGCTATCCAAAGTTGAGTAGCATTATGTGCTGGGTGATGTACAATGCACAAAATTAAAGCATGCACTGTCCATAATGCATCATGTCAACCACCTATTGACATTTGTAATGTCAATTTGTTGTGGCCACTGACTTAATGCACAACAATTTTTGGTTAGTGTCCTAATTGCTCAACCCTATATATGGACTGACTTTTGCCTTTGCAGATTTTCTTTTCTCTCCCACACACTTTATCACACTACTGATTAGCATTATACCAGTAAGTGTTCCAATTGTTTATTCCACATTGCTGTTGCTGATGTGAGTGCATTACTACAGGTTGTCTGACTCCACTTGCTTCTATGTGATGGTATGGCATGCCTTTTTATTGCTTATGCCCTTGATCATACTAAACTCCATCAATCAGTAACTGTACCCCAAGATATGAGCGAGGCAACTGTAAAACAATAATGATTATAGTTAGTTAGTTATTCCTAACCCTAATCCCTATAAAACAGGCATCTAACTGCTATGAACACTTTTTCTTCTTAACACTCAAGACCAGGTTACTCACAAGATAAACTAAGACCAAGATTTAAAGTATGTCCCTATAAAATAAGTTACAGACCACTTCTAACACTTCTTATCAACTACCAACTAGTCATCTGTACAAATAAACCAATGCTAAAACTACATTCAGTGGATAATGTAAGTAATAATAGTGAGTCCAACTGACTAAACTAATGCTACTTAGGTCCAAGCAGCCATGAATGGCATAGAGCAAAACCCAGCTGGACAAGCTAATCAGGTATGTTGCAAGGCTGCATAGAGCCAAGGGCTCATGCACTTTCACAGGGCCAGGGTTAGGAGCAGGGGCAGGACTGACTACAGCTAAGTTTTATATTGAGCTAAGAGCTCAAGGTTAGTACATACCATTCATTTGACACAAAGCTGATAAGACTCTAGGAGTTATGGAACTGGGCAATCAATATAATCCCAGACAATATTGTGAGAGCACATCAGGGCAATCCACTATTTTGTCACCCTCCCATTTCGTATGTGGAGAGAGCAATATTGTTGGTACTTGCAGAAAACAGGTGGAAGAAACTTCAGCAGCAATAGGAAGAGCTCAATGAGGTTGAGCATATCCTGGGATTGGAGGGTATGTAGGAAGGAGGTGTGTCATTAGAAAGAAATATGAGGACATATATCAAACCCCACTCACATAATATTTAGATCTTGCAATATTTTGGTCAGTGGAGAATCAGGGAGAGGATACCTTAGGAAAGAAGCAGATCAGGAGAAAATATACAAGGATATATATAAAAATATGGAATCTCCACTCAAATGTATCACTATTAGTTTTTTATTCAAGAGGTTCTGCATCATAAGCACACATCAGAGGGTGTTCTACAGACAGCACTTTGTTACCTGGAAGCTATATACACCAAGGTGATGGTGCCAGTTTTACATACCAATGGGTGATTTATCTGGACTGGGTAAATCATTTATGTGACTATCAACTTGTATATATATTCTAATGTTCAATGCATATCTAGTAGTACAATGCATCGGGGAACACAGAATGTGAAAAAATTAAACTCTGCACTGGCCACATTGCATTGCATCACCTGCCCATTGACATGGTCATTTGACACATCCACTATGCCACAGTGGGCATAACACCATGACCACACTTAGTATGTGTTCTAATCAGTTATCCCTATATAAGGCTGATGTTGGAGTTTGCAGGTTTTCTTTCTCCTCCATCACATACTTTATGATAGCATTAGGATAGTTTTAATCTTGACATACAGTAGTTGAATGCATCATACTATACAGAACAATAAACTGTTCCACAGACCACAACTCTGGGTAAGCATTACAATTGGTCATCTATATATAAGGCTGACATTGGCATTTGCAAGTTTTCTTTCTCCTCCATCACATACCTTACAATACCATAAGAATACGCATCATACAATACTCTAACACAAATACAATAACCTTAACTTTGTGTGGTCCACAAATACATTAACCACAATTCTTGGTAAGCTTTCAAATCAGTTGTCCCTATATAAGTCTAACCTTTTCATTCACAGATTTCCTTTCCCTTCACCATATAGCCTACCATAGTATTACTAGTAACGTAGCAAGTAAGACTTAATTTGTGCAAGTCCAAATCAAACAATTAATTGCCTGTTGTAGATCATGCCCAAATGTACTGCACCTAATGAAGATGAGTGGAACACTAAACATGTTAGATTAGAAGGTAGGTAACAGTAAAATATCTTAATATTCTCACTCATACTTTGGTGTTCCAGCGCCATTGCCTTTGAATGATCCTGCTGCTTGGGATATTCTGGAGTGGTATCTCATGACAGATCAAACATATGGTCAAATAGAAGATGACTTCCACATGTACCTCAGTAATCATCATTGCCTTGCTGACTGGAATGACCTGAGGTTAGTGTTGTTTTCAGGTGATGGTGATGATCAATTGTCATTGTCAAACCTGCTTGCTCTCAAGCATAAGCACATCTTAGAGCAGCAAAGTCCAGATGTCAGATCACCCACTTGTCAGCAATCTTGCACAGTCAGTAACCAATCATATTTGGGTCATGATTGATGCTACCCAATTCTAGGTTAAGAATCTATTTATTAATCTTGAAGCTCAACAAGATGAGGATAAAGAGGATGAGAATGATGAGGATATTGAGGTTGTTGATGGCCAGCCAAAACCACCCAAGCTGACTGTTTTGCCAGCATGCAAGCATAACTTAACCTATGCTATTGAGAGGATCAAAGAGAATATACACAGCAGCAGCAGCAACTTAGGTGGTAGAACCTCTCCAGTCACAATTCATGATACCCCTGTATCATTCTTACAAGGATGCATGTGTGCACTATGAATGGTAAGTCTAAGTATGGTGTATGTGTCTTGAAAGCTCAATACACTGCAGTACCTGTGAGGCAATTTCTCACCAAACACTTCAAGAAGCAGGGATTCCTGGTTGTAATCTCACTGTGGATTCCTAACCACCTCTATATTACATCTGATAGTCCTTAGACTATCCTAGCAGCCCTACCCCAGGCATATGTACTGTCCTTCAAGGAATAGGACTATATAAGTGAGGAGGAAGAGATTGCAGTCAATGCACTGTATCTCAAATTCTCTTATCCTGCCTGGCTTCAAATGAAGTGGGGCAAGTACAAAGATGCCATCACTTAAGTTTTTTATACCAAGCAGGCCAATAATTTTGTAACCATGCTCATCCCACCCAGAGAGTTTTCCTACAACATAGAGAAGGGATTGGTCACTCTATTTAACTCTGCCCACCTATCCACTGGGATCTCAATGTCTGACATCATTTGCAATGGAAAGACCATTGAGTCAAAGTACAAGGGCAAAGAATATTACAGCAGCCTCCTTAAGAAAAAATTCAATTGTTTCTGCACTGAGTTGGTGGTGGTACCTCATCCTGATGACCTCCAACTTCACCTCCAATCTGGATGGGACACAAATTTCATCGAAAAAACCAAGATAGCCTTCTCCAAATAATTGTTATATTCAGGAGACTCTGTTTACCTTACTACACCAGATCTAGCTGGTCAGATCTGCATGATACTCATGACAGATTACGCCTTTGGTGATTCTGTAAAGTTAGAGTTTGAATTAGATAGCCAGCACAAGGAAATTGAGGCCAGACTTGAAGATGTAGAGCACATGTTCCACATTGGTGATGAAATTTGCATTATAGCTGGAGTATACTCAGGATTGGAAGGATACGTCATACAAAGGAATAACAATGTCTTTACCATCTGTTAGTGTGGAACTCAGCAAAAGGTATGTCATCAACACACTTCATACAACATTCATCTCACAATTTACTAGGTCAAAATCTCCAAGTATTAATTGGATTGTTACTCTGTGGATCGTGTTCAGCAAGGCTTTGCATCAGCTCAACAATACCTTGGCCCTCCTGAGGAACCAAAGTCCATTGAAATTGGTGACTATGTTCAAGCTACTGTCAGAGATTTGTTAGGGAAATGTGACATGAATCTATGGACTATAGGAAACTTTGTTTTGTTCCAGGACAATGATGACCTGTTGAAAAGTGATGACAACAGTGAGTAACCATTGCCTTTCATCTGAGTTCAAGCAACAATGGTCAAGTGTATGCACCTTCCTACAATGATCAAATTCACAAAAGAGTGTGGCTGCAATGTAAGACCTGGAGATCATGTCAGCATCGCTCATGGGCCTGAATTTGGTACAAAGGGGGTTGTGTCTAGTGTAGACTTCCCTAATGGTCAGTTGACATTAGAGACTAAAATGCAATATTTTGTAAGTATAGGCCTATGCAGCTAGAATGACCCTAACTATTTCTTTACAGGTCAAAGTTCTCATAAGATTTATTATGAAGACATCAAATATCGATCTCAATGCTTTCAACCACTTCATTAAGAAAGAAGTCTTCGTCATTGGAGGTGAGAAAAAGGGTTTCCAGGCAACCCTGTATGGCCTCTTCACTAATGACTGTATCATCATTGTACATGATTAATTTCATATGACCATTAAGCACTCTGACATTGCTACCATGTAAGAGCCCATCCAGTAAGCAGTATTTGGCCAAGTAAAATAATATTCAACAACTTTTGTGATTTTGGCATAAGCAGCCGCAGGCAGACTTTGAAAGTGATAATGTGGGGTGAGTCCTATGATAAGGGAGATCAACTAGCTCATACTTACTGAGCATCATGATGGATCCTGGTGGGCAAATGCTTCTCAACACACCACTCTTTACTGCACCCCTACTCTCCCAGGGTTGGATCAGTGAGCTTGATTGCCAACCTAATCAACATCAGCTGGCACAAGCTCAAGTCCAGCAGCACACCTTTCGCTATATCACACTCCTCATCAATATTCTTCTAGTTGCTGTGACTCACATACTTATATCAATCCATACCCCCGATGACCTGGAACCCTATCACACATCTGCACTTACTGGTCAAGAATGAGTGATTGAACTCATTGTTGGCAACCCTGAATGAATTTGTTGTGAGCTTGGTGTCCATGTGCATGTATTTGAGGGTCTAGTCAATGAGCTTTGTGCACTTGGTCTCATGGTGAAGGGTCAACAATTCTGCTAGGATGCAGAACAATGTTGGGTGAATGCTGCTTAGCTGCTATTCAACCCAAGGGCTTCTGGACTAGACTCAGGGCTTAAGAGAGAGAGAGAGTGTGTGTGTGTGTGTGTGTGTGAAATAATATGAAAGTATCACTCCAGACAATGAAGACAAGACTGTATATTAGGAGCTGTATAGTGAGCTATTGAACTACTACTAAAACTAATAAACTACAAGTCTGGGGAAGCTACTGAATCCTAGAAGGAAAGCTACTAGAACTACAACTGAAATTCTAGCTAATGGGTGGAGGTATAGGGCGAAGATTTGGTGATTATGTAAGCAGTCAAAATGCGGACATAAGCAATAAAAGTAAGGAAAGAGAAGCTAAGTAAAAACTGTCAATACAAGCCTAGAGGGAAACTAACCTCTATAATGGACTCATGTCACATCTTCCTAGAGGAACAAGTTGCTATCTTTCTCAATTAATGTGTTACAGGGCTTACTGTAAGACATGTTGGGGAGTGCTTCTAGTGTTTGAATGAAACTATATCTCAGTGAGTTCAATCTATTTATTTGATATTGGCACCTAATTATCACTTATTTGTAGCTACTTCCACAAGATTCTCAACATCTTATCCTCCCCCCTCTTTTACACAACAAATCTTCACCTTCCCACAGACAATGTACTAATTTCCCCTCATATCCATGACAACCCCAAGAGCTGGCTATATTTCAAGGATGCTGTTGGCACCATTGATGGCAGCCACATCTATGCATTCCCCCCCTTGTCTGAACGCTACCTCTATCAGAACCACAAAGGTTTTGTGTCACAAAACTGCCTTTTCAGCTGCAATTTTGACCTCACATTCACCTTTGCGCTTACCAGCTAGGAAGGATCAGTGACTGATGTGCATCTCTGGGATGAGGCTCTTGAGAGGGGCTTAAAGCTCGCATCTGGCAAGTATTTTCTTGCTGATGCTGGATTTCCCTTGTGCCCTGACCTCCTAGTTGTTGTCAACAACAACCCATCACATCAGGGACAGCCTGATAAAGCTACTTCCAATGATATGGATGTGGTGTCCTGCATGATTTAGGAATCATGCATGGACATGACTACTAGGTATCCCCCTAAAAGACAAAGTCTGATAGCTCAGCCTTCAGGCTAGTCAACCCATGCCTTGGCTTCAAGCCTTGGTCAAACAATTCCAGTTTCCCCATATTTATTTATATTTCTGTACTGTCTTGAAGAAATGTCATTTGTGAGATGGGAATCACATAATGACCTAGTTGATAGTAGGATTTAAAAGAAGGTTAAGGTATTGCCTTGCCTTTGGCTTATTCACTTTGGCTAGAGAAAACCATAGAGAAAAGTTCAAAGCCTTACAAAAACCTATACAAAAGTTCTTGGTTTCTTTTATTCTCATTGTATTATTAGTTCTGTGTTGTTTTCTCTAGTGTTTCCTTTATTTCTTTTTCTATTAGGATGCTTTGACCCACCAGATACTTCACAAAATTGTACCTACAGGGTATGATGTCATAATGATGTCATAAGACTCCACAGATATTCCTGCAGGTATTTGTTGGTAGAAATGATATCATGATGAAGTCATGATGATGTCATCAGTTCTAGAATGTTCCAGGGAAAGTTCTGGAAAGTTCTGCTCCACACTGATGTCATAAATGATATTATTACTCCACCCATGGAATAATCTGGAATATTCTGCTGCACAGTGATGTCATAAATGATGTCATTACTCCACCCATGGAATAATCTGGAATATTCTGCTCCACATTCTGATGTCATAGCTCCATCTTTTTACTTACATAATATTCCCACACAAAATGTATATAAGGAGAGCCCATTCTCCCCCAAAAAGAAGAAACTTAGTATCTCTCAGAAGCACATATTTTCTCAGAAAGTGAATATAGCCCCTGAAGTTTCTCACTGTACAGATAGCTGCTTGCAAAGTTAGTCCCTTTGAAGTACTGTGCAGGATTCTCCAGAGATAATTGGCCAACCAGCTTTGGTCATTGTGTATGTATATTGAGACCAGCATCTCACATGTTTGTAGTTATTTGGCCAACCAGTCTTTGGTCCACATATATTGCCTAGATGGTTTATCCTAGGCAAAGTTTCACTAGTTATTTGACCAACCAGTCTTTGGTCCACGTATTCACATATTGAGACCTGCTTCTCACACAATCATATTTATTTGACCAACCAGTCTTTTGGTCCACATATTCTGTCTAGTCAGATTATTCTAGACAAAGTTTATAGGTTTTATTAAAACACACAAAAGCTCTGGCTAAGTTAATCAATTGATTGGTTTAGCGAGCCTCCCAAGAACTCACACGTTATCTACCATGAAAACTAGAAAAGTCATAGACCGTGTTAATCGAGGACTGGCAAGAAGTCTTATTCAAGTGTAATTGTGGTGTCATTACATTTTTACATGCTTTAATTTAAGACCCTCGATTATTAAGACAGCGGATGCAAATTTGAGTGTAAATTCAAATGCACTACATGATGATATAGCAATGCAGATGTGGAATGACTACCAGATTTACATGCAGGAATGAGATGAGGTACTAGTAGACAACAACAATGAGAATGCATTAGATTTGGATGAGATTGACTCAGTTGCCAGTGAGGAATCAGACTTCAAGCAGGATGTAGACTTAACCGGATAAGAACTTGTCATTTATGTACTACATACAAGAACTATTGCAAACTACAGCTGATTTGAATGATGGTGCTATTGAGTATGATTAACAAAAACAGTGAAATAATATGTGGTAGAGTTACATCAAATGAATGCAGTATGGCTATAAGGGAATGACCCACGCTGCCTCCACAATGACTGAATGTAAAAATGCTTGGCACAGCTTGGGAATGGTGATGTCCAAGTATGTACCACACACCACTGGACTCCTCATGAATGCATGTGTGAGAGCAAGCCTATCATCTGCTGAAAAACCCTCCTCCTGTTGCATGTGGTGCATAGCGCGTTTCCTTTCATCAGAGATGTGACTCTCATCAGTGATGGTGAATGATGTTGTGATGACATCAGATAGGTGGTTGACTGTGCCTTGCAGGTTCATCAATGCTGCAGTGTTGGTGGTGTCCTTGATGGTTTTGTTAGATGCTGAGGCCCATGTTTTGGTAGTGGCAGCAACACCACCACTAAGACTTCTACCCTTTGCTGAAGCTTCACCTTCTTCGAGTCTGATGGTGCCTGTGGCACATCTAAAGATGCTTGTAGCATCCCTGACATAGCTGTTTCTGACATTGGCATGTAAGAGGTAGTGACAGAGGAGGGCGCAGTATCAAAGACCATGTCATAATGGGAGTGCTTTCCAGAGTTTTCAGAGCTGGATGTAGGGGGAGCACCCATCATGGAGGTTGAGGCTACAGGGGCAGGCCTAGGAAGGGGCAGGATCTCCCATGAGAAATTGTCAGCAGTATCTATGCCATCAGCCATGCCCATGCTAACATCCCCGAGGTCGGTGCTGGTAGATGCACCCACTCCACTGGTAGATGAACCTGGCACTGGCTCATTCTCTGTGGTAGGGCCAGCCAGTGCAGCCAGATTGTAGGCTGCGAGCCCATGCACAGCACTGATGTGCATCAGAATTTGCCACATCTTTGTGTGATACTTCCATCTATGTTTGAAGAGCTTCATACCAGTGTTGGACTGTTGATAAATCAGTAGGTGTCTGGAAATTGGATATGATCACATAGCTAATGTAGTCTGACCATACCTCTTCGGCAGCAGTCCCCTGAATATTGGCCCCAAGCATTGGATCCCAATGAACACCAGATTTCTGGAGGTATTTGTTGATTTGGTTGTATGTATCCTTCAACTGATTAAGATTAGTATGATAGTATGGTGGCTGAGTGGTATAAGAGGCAATTATCACATTCTATTTGGTCTTGAAGTGCGCCCCTGTCTTTGTGGGGCCTTGAGTTCTCAAGTTCTTGGTACTAATATTGGTAGCAGCTTCATTGAAAGTTGACATCTTGAATGTTGTGCCTGCTAGCTTAGATCTGTGCAGGATCAGATAGTCAAGCATGGCTTCAATCTCTGCATCATTCCAGTCAGCCTTCTCAGTCCTAGGTTCTCCTTGTGTCATCTGTATGATCTGGAATTGGATGCAGAGAATGATGACTATAGCAGCAGCAAAGATCTGCTTTCAATACTCAAAATCAATAGGACTGGTATGAGCGTGTGTGGTCATGGTCAGAAAGAGAGAAAATTCAAACTCTGCCTGCAGCTGCTCATGCCAAAATTGCAAAAGTAAAAGTTGTTGAACATTATTTTACTTGGCCAAGTACTGCTTACTAAATGGGCTCTAAGTGTTCCCCTTGTATTTTCTGTCTCGCAAATTTGAGATATATCTATAGCTATGGTTGCTGATTAAATGGTGCAATGTTGGAATGGAATAAGTTCACCTCATTCTGTGAAATGCACAGAAAATCATACCTAGCACTGCTACCTTGAAGTGTTACCCCTCCCCCAACAAAATCAGCACTCCTGCTTCAGAACCTGGACCTTCCTTAATATGGGCTGATTGGTCCCTGGAGATTCTGGCCATGTATTCCTTATAACCTGATGGTCCTAGTTCCTCAATGGAGGACCCTTGGGCTGTTGATGCTAGTGACATCTAGCAGACTGTTGACATTCAACCAAAACCACATGGTGAGTTATCAACCACATTGCAAGAATGAAATGTTTACTTTTATCCCAGACCCAATCTGCTGGCTCAAGGACCATGAGTCCCAGTTTCGTGGGTACCACACCCTATTCAACATCTCAGAAAGCTTCCAGGGTGGCAGGTTGCTGAAGCACCTAGTGTACAGTGACTGCCCAGACTAACCCTGCAGCCCCAATGGTATTGCTCCCGCAGGTCACATCAGTGCCTGGTGTACTGCCAAGACCACAGGAGGCCCTGTGGTAAATTATCACATACCTAGTGACTGCCTCACCCCAGCCCAGCCTTACAAAAAACATTAAGAATGCTTCATAATGGATGGACAGTATTGACGCAGAATCCAAACTATTGCCAAGTGCAACACGAAAAACTGTACCATGGAGTTGAAACTCCTCCCCACTTCACAGATCACTATTACTGTAGGTTTTAATAATGTGTGCCTTGTGGAGCCCTCAAAGAACAAATATATTATATATTTCACTCTAAGGACTATAGGGATAGGATACGCAATTGGATGAATTATATCTGTACAACACATTTACACTATTACTATATTTTATGGTCACAAGTATATCTAATTTGAAAGTCAAGTCATTCCTTATGGCCTTCATTGCACCAGCAAGTCTCCCCATTTCATTTCACACTAATCTACTCAACTTATAATATGTATAAACATACTTAGCAATATCAATACCCTCTTTTGAATTTTCTGAATGACATCTAAGCTGTGTTACAGTACGCTTAGTTCCTATTCATTTTTTCTTATCTTCTACCATTGTATTACATCACGACTGCTTGTTGCCGCCGTCGCTAGATGACTGATGTTTCCCTTCTTGGATTGCTTACTGTTTCTTGCGCATACATACTTAATTAGGCGGCTGTCTTTTGTCTTCATACCTGCCCTAAATCTCTCCTAGGATTCCTTATAAATATGCACCTTTGTACTGTGTCGTTCTTTACTTTAATCTTACTGGGTTTTACCTGATATCTGATTTCCTTCGTCTAAGCTCTCCAAGCTTAGTTGTCTGAACCAATCTCTGACTTAGAGCACTCCTCTTCGTCAGTCTGAACCCTTGAACCTAACTTCAAGGATCAACCTTGTTGTTAGCTATTGACTTCACAAGTAGACTTCATTGTCATTGCGTTGTAGGGACTCATATTTCTATGGGCGCATAATGGGCATATTCACACAAGCAGTCCGTTTATCATTCGCATAATGACTTGCACTTCCATTGGTATATCATGCAACACATTCCTGTATAATGCGCCATAGACACGACGCTTTCCCGCGCTCGTGCGATGTATTCCCATGCTCACGCTTAGCACGCGTTCTTGCGCATTTTCACATTTCATCGCACTTTTTCGCGTTTCATCACACACTTTTGCGTTTCATCGCGCACTTTCGCATTTCATCGCATTTCATCACCTATTATCTGGGAACGCCTATCCATGTCTGACCACCTCATTGGTACATCATATTCCTTACCTCATGGTTGTAACAAGCATTGCAGCATTATTACATGTTATTACATACTATCAGCGCATTTTCTTCCTATCCCTTCCGCGTCCAACGTGATTTTGTCTAGTATATAGTTTGATGATCACACTACTACTCCTCCACTATTACTCCCCTTTACTGTACTTCCCTCACTATCGGGTTTTACTCTGAAGTAGTAGTCACCATTAGGGCGCACTTTGTGTTACCTATGGTTATTGTTATTGGACTAGACTAGATTAATCAGACCTTGCTTTTCACTCGCTTTGCATTGCACTCACTTTGCATATCCATCAATCCATTATCTATCTGCCCCTCTATATCACTCCTTATTCTCCGCATTCCATCTTCACTTTCCCATGACAACGCGCACTATAAGCATGTGCCTTCCCACGCTTTGCTTACCTTAGTGCAACTTTCCCACACTTCGTGTTTCATCGCGTTCATCGTGTTTCATTGCATTCATTGTGTTTCATTGCATTCATTGTGTTTCATCACATTCATCACATTTCTTCGCGTTTCTTCACATTCCTTTGCGTTTGTCTCGCATTTCTTCTCGCACCTTTGCGCATCCTTCAGACTACAAGGGTCTCTCATATATCTGGTTCTGTGTGCAGTAGCAGTCCCCTTCAGGGTCGAACACGTCTGTCTCAGGCATAGCAGCCTAGGTGCAGCAAGATCCAACATTCTGCCTCACCAGCAGCATTGTTGATCTCACATCAAGAGAGTGATTGCGCAAGCAGCAGTCACTTAGTGCCTTCAGCGTCGTCAGACCAGACTCAACCCTGAAGGCTCTCTTTTGAGTCTTGGTTGTTAGAACCCATCCCAGTTTGTAACAAGCTGCATATTAAACTTTCTGATTGATAGTTGTATTAACCTGTTGCACAATGCAGATGTTAAAAATTCTATGTTCATATTGGGTCAGAAAATGGCAAACTTCTTTATTTTCTGGTAATGAGATACAGTATTGATACACTTTTTCTACATGTATGCCTTCACAAGCACTTTGTATGTCAATCAAAGCATTTTAATTGATCACAGAAGAAGTACACCATAGCAACCAGCTTTATTATTAATATGTAGCATGTCAGATTGTCAACGAGTTGAGTTTCATTACCTTCCATGGTATTATCAACATAGCCCCTCATTTGCAGAATAGTTTCACCAGCCTCTCTTAGAGATACCAGTTGGGATAAGTAGTGCTCCTTAATGCCTGTCTTGCAAAAAAAGACAACAACCATGCCTTTTTCATATGAACTCATGCTCAAAATATGCAAGTTCATCTGTATTGGCCATAATGATTGACACCATTTACTTCCTCTTTTACAAATGAATAGTGTAGTTTTGATGTCACATTGACAGTTCTGTGGAATGAGCTGCCTTCTGCAAAACCTTTACTTCATTTGATACCAGGGCATGTCATAGAGAGGTGCCTAGATGCAGATGGAATGCGGTTCTATGTGAGTTGATTCCTCATTCTTGATGCACAATCCTCACACTGCCTAAGGCCTACCTTGATGCTCCTTCACTACTAGAACTGGAGCATTCCAATAAATATGCTCATCATATTTGAGCAATCATCTCACACAAGCACAGTCTATGGTATGATGCTGTTGATGGTTTCAAAGCTATCCTTGAATGTCATGCCACTAGATCCAATGCCTCCTTCCTCCCACATCTAACCCACCTAGAACTCCACATCAGCAACAATCCCCTACTGGAATTCATATCATATCTAATCCACATGGGTTTGGAAATGCTGCCTCAAGGACATGCTAGTACTTCATTATAGTATGGTGTCAGGGCTTCTATTTGAGCCCTACACTGTGGGAATTGGTGGAGATATGGTGGAGATATAAGGCTTACAAAATGATGACTCATGTGGACAGTTTTTTGAGTGTATATTAAAACTATATAAATCATTATTTATAACACTACAAAAATTGTGCCACTATTAAATAAATTATGAAGTGATGTCATTATATTATTTTAACTATATCTAAATATATAAACCAAAATATCTCATGTATCATAGTTATAATAACCATAAAAGCCATCTCCTCTGCTCAAAGAGATAATATCCTCTCTCTGGCTTATGCTGGCCTCTCTGCTCACCAAATTTCCTCTAGAACTGGAGTATGCAAGTCCACTGTGACCAAGGTCATCAAAGAAAGCCATCCAGACAAGGAAAACACTTGTGGAGGATGTCTATCTATTACCTCTACTGATAAAAGGGCTATTATCCAGCATATCACTATAGGAAAGGCTGATAATGCTATACAAGCCATTTATTATATTAATTCCACCATCACTACTCCTGTCTCTTCACAAACTGTGAGGAATGTTCTCAAGGCAGTAACAAAGAAGAAAAGGCCTCTTCTCTTCATTAAACATAGGCAGAGAAGACTAGCCTTTGCCTTAGCTCATCAACACTGGACTGTAGAGGACTGAAAGCATATTATATGGTCAGATGAGACCAAAATCAATAGGATTGGGTCAGATGGGAAGGTATATATATGGAAAAGAAGGGAGATGGCCTAACAGATAGAGAAGTTAGTGGGACTGTCAAGTTTGGAGGAGGTTCTCTAATGGTATGGGGCTGTATGGGATGAAATGGTGTAGGAATGCTCACTGAGGTTGAGGGAAAGATAAATACTGAGCAGTATGTGGACATTTTAAATGACCACTTGCTGCCTAGCATAGCAGAATCAGGGATTGATGAAGAAGATATCATTTTCCAACAGGATAATGATCCTAAGCACATATCCAGAAGAGCTAGGGAATGGTTTGAAGAACATAATATCATTGTTCTTGACTGGCCAGCACAGTCTCCTGATGAGCTAAAATGAATAGAAGGATATATATGTACCAGTGAATAATCAATGGACATGGACAGAGTACAGTGTGAGCATAGCAACAGATCTTGGAAGTGGAGTGCCTGCACACACACATGGGTGTGTTCTGTGTGGAGCTGATACACTGTATAGCACACACAGCCAATGCACAACAAGCTATGATAATCAAGGAAAGTGAGCCACCTATAGGCTCAGAGAGGTGCTAGGCTTTACATCACATTCAAAGTCCCTTGTCAGCAGTTACACATCACCCTACCTTTCCACTTTGGCAATGACAAATTAGCTGAATTCATTCAATCTCTGGCCACCCAGGCTACTTCCTCTGTTGAGTTGGAGCTTTTATTATTTAGGCTTATACATTTTATAGTGGATACAGACAGTTGGACTCCATACAATAGCACCCTACTAGTCACTAATTTTCTGCAGCCGCTTTATTCAGTTCCACTCGTGCATGTCAACCTTGGCTGCTTTAATATGTGTAGCCTTGATAATGATGTGCTGCATGCACTTGCTTATGCCATGCTGCAAATAGAGATCCTCATCATTAGCATGTTGCACTATTGGCCAACTCCTCCTAGGATATTCTTAGTTGGCCTCACAACTCTTTCACTTAATTATTTCATTTTGAAATGTCTGGGACTCATATTCAACTGCAGCATAGGCACATTGGATTTAAATCTTCTCCCAGTCAACAGGTTAATTGATATGTTGATCATTGGTATTTCTGCACCCTATAACAATGTTGCAGTTGTGATGTTCTTTTCTTTAACCTTGCCTAATCTCTCACCAGGATATCCATAGAGCCTTACAATTCCATGCTCATACACAATTACATCAGCTATGACCATCAGATATGAGATGGCATTGGCAGTACATTCTAAGTAGCAGATCTGCACTAGCACAATACTTCCAATCTACTTATATTGATGTGCAGCATACTTAGACTTTAGCTTAATGATTGTCCAACTTATGTCAGCAGAATCATTAATCCCTACAAATTAAGAAACTTCCCTAGCTTACATAATACTTACCTCTTCTTCCTAACCATTCCCAAGTGTAAACTCAATCATGTCATTGAGAAATGCAAAGATTCTCTACCAGTGTATTTTGACACTAGAATATCCCTTGTCACCAGCCACATATGTTCCACTATATAACAATCCATTCACCCTGCTCTATATCTCAGCACAGTCCAGTCTATTCTTGCATTGGCATACCTTCAAGAGGATTTGTTTCATCAGTGGTCATTACTACCCACTGTATTATATTTGAATGTATGCAACTCTGAAATATGACATTATCATCACTCATACTTTAGTTTGAATCTGTGGTCTTCATAAGGTGGTGGAGCATCACATCTCATGCCAACTATGGTAGAAGCACTCCCTGCCAAACAAGTTTGTTTTCAAGAGTCATCACATGACGTAATCAATACTTCAGCATATAAGTTGTCACATTCACACTGGAGGTTAATTTATACAGAAAATTTATCAGCTTCACCCAACCTACCCAACTGGAAGTCATCTCCCTCTGAAGAGGACATATATAAGTGGACTAATATGGTCAAAACAGAAATAGGTTTCAAACTTGGAAAAAAATATCTTCTTCTGGGCTGGTACATATCATAGAGGGTACCTTTAGGAATGATTGAAGTACCAGCCAACACCATCATCACCAAGAAGATCATCAAATGCCACAGAGTTGCAATTCTCTTGATACCACCAATCTGTGACTGTATGCTTGCAGTTAAAATAAAACACATCAACAGATAGACCAATGTTTTTGAAGTATGGATTGTCCTTCACCATCTTAGAGAGGGTGCAATTATTATCATAGAAGATATGCTGGGGCTTGATGTCATCAGTATGGAATATGCACTTGATCATTTCCTGCAGAATGTAGTTAACAGATTATCAGCACAGATACTTGGCCATGAACAATAATACTGCTGACACCCTCCATGCCATAGAAAGTTTCCCTTGCCAAGATTATCCCACATGGAGCAACTACAAGTTGCTTATTGTGAATATGTTGGCATCTGAATTGTGCATGAAGTTTTCTGCCCTTGGGAGAGGATAAGTTGTGTGGGGTGGCCAGTGCCTTAGTAGCTTGTATATGTCCATCAGTGTCAATATTCATCACATAGTCCTCCTCAAGAGAAGCATCATCAACAAGGTCATCCAATGGGACATCTTGCACAATAGAGTTAGTGGGATGTGCAAGCTGAGAGTGTTGGAGATGTTCCTGCAGCTGGAAATGACTTTGTCCATGCAGTCAATATGTGCACTCTACAGCTTTATGTTTATCCAAATGACACACTTTGCTCTTAACAAGGGTGTTATTGGAACAAGCAATGATTACGCATTTATATCTGTGCATAGCAGTATGAGCTGGGCAAAAATGATTACCATTATTATTGAAGGGTGCATGGCAGTTGTGGGTGGTACATCATGGGTGTCCAACAGTAACACCATTGGTAACAACAACTGAATATTTTGAGGTGAGTGTATCTGAGTCATCCCTATGAAAGCGAGTACATAATAGTGGTGAAGTTCTTCTTGACTATAGGTTTGGATGTGGTTGTTGCGCTCGATGATGGTATCCATAAAATGTTCTTTCTGGTCTCCATCTTGAGGAACAGATAATATAGTGTGATGCTCAATACAGTCTTCCATGAGAGCAAGCTGCACAAAACCATGCCAAACATGATCTCCTGTAAGTTTAAAGTTCCATAGAAATGTTGGGATAAGGTTTGACATCCTGCTTCAGTGCTACATTGTATAGTCATGTGCAGTTAGACATTAATGTCCTGTGATGCATTAAAAGGCTTCCCATCAGAGAAAATAGTCAGCCAAATGTCAAGTACTCACTATGAGAAAAGCATCAGTGTGTGCCACATCTGCACAACCCTAGTCTCCACAAACTGATGCCCACCAACCTGCATGACATCAGAAATGTCAGGGTCAAACACTGTCTTCTAGGACATAGCAGCTAGGCAGAGTATTGACTCATATATTGGTTAGGGAGTGTTCCTACTACCTAGCTAAGTTTGTGCATCACAGTGACTTGCATGATATGCAAATGTTATTTAGCATCCAATCAACAAGTCATCAGTAATATATCCATCCATCAGGATCCTGATATTGGGACTGCAGATGATGATATGGGGGGTGTGAGTGCTCGTCATGATGAAGACTCTTACCTTGGTACAATGCTCCCTGAGGACAGGAGGACAAGGCTTTCTCAGTTATTGAAAGTCACCAAGGAGATATCAATAGCATGTGATCACAATAGCATAGTTCCACATGTATTGATGATCTATATTCTAGTAGAGTTAGTGCAGTCCACTGAAGACTATAAACAAGATGATTCTCAGTGGTCATCTGCTGCCAAAGCATCTCAAAAACATGCCTCAAACTGGAGTCTTGGTAGTATCAAGCAATTCCCTTGTCCTACTGCACTGTCAGCCATGGCTGCATACACAGACAGGCAATGGCTTCCAGATAACAGAAATTTTGATGATTATGAAGGTGGTCCAACAATAGAGATGATGTAACCCCTGATTGATATTCATCCTACTATGATATATCATTTATCCTACATGGAACTATCTGTAGCTTGGGTGACCTGGGTTAACTATGGGTATAGGATCAAACCAAGCACATTTCATATGTTCTACCAGTACCAGCCTATCACCACAATGAAACATATAATGCCTATTGAAACATTAGATTCACATGACACATCTATTCAGGTCCCTGACAGGGTGACAGGTGCATATACACTTGACAGGACAGGGGCTTGCCAGAGTCATATTAGGATCAATGATGTTGTCATATTTTCTGCTTCAGAAATGATCAAATCAACAGAGTAGTATGACCCACTACTGCATGAAGAATGCAGATATGGACATGATTTATTTGTGCATGAGTGTACAAGTGGATTGGATAGTGATGAGCAGCTGATATACGTGGATCTTGAGCTAGATGCCATCAAATTTGACACTGAAGATATATTAATCTCAATGGATATTGACAGCATTATCTGGATGACCAAGATGTTAAGACTGCATGGAACTATTGAAATATATATGACACCTCCATGTCATTCCAAGCCAGTGTCATATCCCATACATTCATGCTTCTCATCCGAAGTTCTGGATACCAGATCTGATCCATAGATCCATACCGGATCCTTTACGATAAGCTTCTTCATTCATATCCTGTTCATATAACATTAAACACTGCTTATTTCCTCCATTTAGTATATCTTCCCTTCCGGTATATTGGTTATGCTTACTTCCAGCTGTTATGAACTGGGATGGGTTCTAACAACCAAGACTCAGAAGAGAGCCTTCGGGGTTGAGTCTGTTCTAGCAATGCAACGACAATGAAGTCTACTTGCAAAGCTAATAGCTAATGACTAGGTTGGACCTAGAAGTTAGGTTCAAAGGTTCAGACTAACAACAAGTTAGAGTATCGGTTCAGACGGCTAAGCTTGGAGGGCTTAGACGAGAGAAGTCAAGTATCCAGTAAAACCCAGTAAGATTAAAGTAAAGAACTACATAGTACAAATGCACATATTTATAAGGAATTCTAGGAGGGATGTAGGGCAAGTATGTAAATAAAAGATAACCGCCGAATTAAGCAAGTACGTGTGAAGGAAAGTAATCGACCTAAGAAAGGAAAAGGTAGACGTAAGTCAAGTCATCTAGTGACGGCGATAAATAGTGATTGTGATGTAATACAATGAATACAAGAAAATGAAATAACTGGCAACCATAACCATATTGTAACACCGGCTATGTTTACTGATCTGTTCACCTGTGATTAACTTTCAGCCTATGTTTGACTTCTAATAAGCATTGCTTATACATTGTGATACTTTGTGCATAGCCTTTTGCTTAGTTCTATCATATATAAACTCTTGTATATGTCATATAGCACCCCAGTTCAAATATCATCTTAGATTGTCCTCATTTCATTATCCGGTGTGACAATCTAGTTTTCTTTGGGCTGATATTAGCTATACTTACTTACCTTTACATTCATTACTTTGTGGCTTATATAAGCATGTTTCCCTTTCACCAGTATCAGTCTGAAGTTTGATGATATTTCACTACCTCTGAGCTTGAGCCTAGATCAGAAACCCTTTAGGGTCAAACACTGTCTTCTAGGACATAGCAGCTAGGCAGGGTATTGGCCACATATTGGTTAGGGAGTGATCCTACTACCTAGCCAAGTTTGTGCATCACACCGGACTTGAGTCTTATCAACTCTTGTCACCCTCCGAGACTTAAGGATTGTATTCAATAGTCTAACACATCCGCCTCTATCTTTGGATAGTCTATACTCTGTTAGTTTCTAGTCTTAGACTTGTCTAGACTAGCCTTTATACTTCTGTCCAATATCTGAACACCCTCTGGATAAGTATACAATACTATTCCTTATCTTCGGATAGGAATACAATACTTGTCTCTACATCCAGATATCATACAATAGTTGTCCAGACCTTCAAATACGCTACAATAGCCATCCAGATCTTTGGATACGATAAGTATAGTATTCTGAAATACAGGGCTATACTTGGGAAAGGGGCACAGTGTATGATGTGACAAACACATTAGCGCTGGGCGGATATTGAATAAATTCCCATAACTGGCCTCGCTTGTCGTGCACCTACGTAGAATCCGGTCCGATGTCGGTATTGCGCTCCCCCATGTCCTGTCTATGCCCACTTACCTCCACTGGTGCGTCAATTCCCATTGATTATCATCGCTAAAACTACTGGCGCAGGCCTTATTACATGTATCCCCGTGTCGCGCAACGCCAATCCTCCGTTTTACCTACAGATACGACGCGCCGCGCTTACATTGCTACAGGTTTTGCCTATGCCTTCCGTATATTCACACACTACGATATAAGGACCAGCAGTAGATAGTTCTTACTTACTTCCCCTTCCCGCGAGCAACTGTCGTATAGCGGAGTCACCTAGTAGTTTTCATAGCTTGCGCAATCTTCAAAAATCTATTGTTCTTCTGTGTCCGTGCGCGCTATTAAGTTCCTGCAGTTGCGCACTACTACTCAGGCCCTCACTCTCGCAAGGCCGCACTTATAACCCAATAAATGCCAGCGCATTGCTTGCCAATACCCGCTCCTCCCTGAAGTTGCATCTAGCGCCAGCTCATTGCTTGCCAATACCCGCTCCTTCCTGAAGTTGCGTCCAGCGCCAGCTCATTGCTTGCCAATACCCACTCCTCCCTGTAGTTGCATCTAGCACCAGCTCATTGCTTGCCAATATCCGCTCCTCCCTGTAGTTGCGTTTAGTGCCAGCTCATTGCTTGCCAATACCTGCTCCGCCCTATAAGCGGTATCTCGCGCCAACACATTGCCTGCCAATACTCACTCCACTCATATCGCCGTGCCTTGTACCAGCGGGTTATCTAACATATCCTTGCCCACCGCAGTTCTCAAAATCACCCGCCAACGCGCTACTTAATTACAGGCTTACTCAGTGCGCTATCGCTGTCGGGTTGCCATAAGGTTGCTATAGGTCACTAAGTCCTTAAGTTTCAGCTTCCCTTGCATTTAAGGATAGGTGGAACTAGTCTATTCAGTCTAGCTAAATTTATTCTTTCACAAACTGGAGCCCACCACGAGGGGATTAATTGAAGCTGGAAGGCAGATCGCATAGGCCAAATTCTTCCTGCATGAGTCACACGGCCGACATATCTGGAGAAGATTTTTTCTACCAGGTATTAGAGGATATCGAAGAAGAAGTAGAAGCCGGGCCATCCCATACCTGACAACTATCTCCCGACACCCCCAAGTATACCTTCGAGGAGGAAGACAAAGACCCGACACCCAGCCACCACCCGCTCTCTCAAATCCCATTCGTTTCAATAGACACCCCATCTACCATATCACCCCTCACTTCTGAAAACCCGACCCGCGAACCCTCACCAGAAAGACGTAGTGCCCCAATACCAACTCTCCCAGTTCCGACACCCCTCGTACCAACAACAGCCCCATCCCCGCGCAAGCGACTTATCACCCTTCCGTTAACCCTACCGAATCTTACGATACACACACCCTCCATTCCCGCTACCATGACCACTCCCATATTCAGAATGCCCCTCAGGGGTACTGACGCAGCACCAAAATTTGATGGAACGCCAGCATGCCTTATACCGTTTTTCGAAGACGTAGAACAGCTAGCGGATTATGCCACTCTTGATCACAAACAGCGCATCAAATGCGCCATCCAATATGCACCTATTGATGAAGCAGAAGTTTGGGCGCTCGAACCAGAGGCGAAAGGAAAGGATTGGGATAAGTTTATCGCAGTCATCAAAGCAATGTACCCTGGATGTGAAGGTGACCATCGCTATACCTGCACTGACTTGGAGAACCTCTGCGCGGAGCAAGCGCGCATCCCAGTGCGCTCTAAGGAAGAGCTTGGACAGTACTACCACAAGTTCAACAAGATATCCAAGCACCTCATCAATACGAAGAAGTTAGCAGACCTCGAGCAAGGGCGCTTCTTCTTTGAAGGTATCCACTCCGCAACTAGCGCCTCCATCAAGCGACCTCTGGAAATCAAGCTCGCTGATCATCACCCCGACGACCCATACTCTATGTCAGAAGTATACAACGCCGCCGTATTTCTCTTGCCAAGCATAGCGACTACGGTGGTACCAACCCAACCCACCAGCGCCGTTGCGGTAAAAACCCAGCAACCCGCCACACAGCAACCCGGTGTGGAGACAGTTGTCAAAACAGAGTATAGTCAGATGCGATTCAGTGGATGCTACTTCTGCGGAGGAAACCACATCACAAGGAACTGTGTGATGCACGACGAATACGCAAGAAATGGGAAAATCATGATCACTGACACCAACAAGATCTCTATGCCTGACGGTAGAGGGATTCCTGGGAGACAAGAGGAAGGCAATTTCAAGCAGCGCATAGACAACTTTTTGTGCAACGGACCCGCTATGATCCTTGGTAATATGTACTGTCGCACTGAACCTACCACCCAAGTAGCGCTAGATATTGAACCATGCGCATTCATGCACACATGCACTGACATGCTAGAAGACGACTCCAGCGATGAAGAATTGACGTGATTGGAGATGGAAGCAAATCGAGCACGGGAAGCATTTGCAGTGGTAAAGGCGGGGCGCGCCAACCGCAAGGATAAGGGAAAGAACGTGCGATTCAAAGGAGTTAGCATACCTGCACGTACAAAACCTGGACCAACATCAAGAGTTGCAGAAGCAGTAGAAGAAGTCACCTCCCCGCAGGTTAAAGCGGCGGGATCGAAACCCAACAACGCGCCCAACAAAGGGACGGTAGTAATAATGCCTGTGGGACCTTCATCCGCGCAAGATACTACCTCTTCTTCCCCCTCTTCGCGAAGCGCGATTACCCCCGACGACCCTCCCGCCAATCAATCGTCCATGCAATACAGATACGCTTTCCCGCTCGAAGACAAAGACGCGGATAAATGCATAGTTGACCGCATGTTGGATTCCACTATCAGCATGCCAATGCGCGAGCTAATCGCGGTATCAACTGACGTACGCAAAGTATTCAAGGATCTAACAACCACCAAGCGCGTCACTGTCGGGACAATTTCCGTCAATGAACTTTCTAGTGCGCCAGAGACACAAGAATTCTTGAAGAAGTATGATGGGTGTCTGCAAAGGAGCAATGATGGTCGCATTGTCGCAGAACACTTCACGTCGCTAAGGTGTATCAGAGCGGTAATGCACCACGGACGAATTCTCTCCTGCATCCTAGACCAAGGTGCTGAGTGCATCGTGATGCCGCGCTCAGTTTGGCACACATTGGGCGGTATTCCGCTGAGGTCCGACCATAAACTAACCATGGAATCCGTTAATACCTCGACCGACAAAATGCTGGGAGTCATTGAGAACCTGCCATTGGACTTCGGAGCGGGAGAAATGTTATTCCAAATCCAAGTAGTCCCAACCGCCAACTTCGACGTGCTGCTAGGGCGGCCGTTTTTCACGCTCACTAGTTGTCGCACGGAGGACCTGCCCAACGGTGAACAGGACGTGATGCTGACCGACCCAAACACAGGGAAGGTAATCTGCATCCCAACCAACCGATGGGCAAAGAAATGTGCAGGATGCGAAGCAGGCGTGCACCCCCCAGACACGCGCAAGAAGGGTTTTTAATTATCAATGATCCGCTTAAACTGCAAGGAGACAATCTAATACATACAAATCCGCCTCTCTCTCTTATTTCCCGTCGCACTACATTACTACCTGGTTCCAACTATTGCCTCGCGCCATCCGCGCACCACTCGCTCTCAAGGAGCAATCTCTATTCATTTTTCCACCCCGCAGTGCAATTCTCCCTGCGCTATACCCACCTTGTTTCTACCCGCTCAATAATTGATCGCGCTTCTGTCAAAGCGTTTAACAGCATTTACTCCTATGACCCAATCCGACGTGCGCTAGTCTATAAGCTGGTCGCAAAGAAAGTTTGCACTGTCCAAACCGCTATGCCCCCAGAATTCAGAATAATGCGACAATTACCCGACGACCCCTTGGCCGGCATGCCTACACTGCCAACCCACCCACCTGACTTTGTTCCAGGTGTCTGCTTTACTCAAGAAAGAGCAGACAATGTAGACTTAGACCCCGCCAACTGGTTATGGCCCGACGAACTTAAGCTTATCCGCTGGCTCATTCGGGTTCATGAAAAGGCATTCACATGGGACGCGTCCGAGCACGGCCGTCTCAATGAAACATTCTTTCCGCCCTACAAAATCCCTACCGTCCCCCACACTCCCTGGTCTCAACACAACATCCCAATCCCGTCTTCAACCTTAGGAGAAGTTATCTGCATCATCAAAGAAAAGATCCAATCCGGCATATATGAACCGTCTACCACAGCATACCGATCGCGCTGGTTTTGCGTAGTTAAGAAAGACGGAAAGTTGCTACGCTTAGTGCACGATCTGCAACCTTTGAATGCAGTAACTATCCAAGATTCTTCCCTCCCCCCCTTCGTCGAACAATTAGCAGAATCCTTTGTGGGATATGCGGTATATGGCATGATGGACTTATACTCAGGTTATGATCAGTGCGTTGAAGGGTGAGGCTCGACTACAAGAATGAAAAGGCGGTGGTCGATAGTGGGGAAACTCTGCAGTAAGACCCGGGCGCGAGGATATATACTCGACCCGTAGGACAGCTACTGAGAGGGAGAACCTCGGAATATGGGCAAGGGACTCTCTTGCAACGAGGGAGGGTGCTCTAAGGTGCGGGGAACATGAAAGGCGCGGTGCGCGTTATGGTCTATATGCGCGAGTCGTCGTGAGCGCAGATACGCGATAATCCAATCGTATATTGGGTACTTTTAGAATCTAACTATGGCTAAGGAGTGGGGAGTGCGCGAAGTGCCTCAACTAAAAGTCCAGTAAGGTCTCTATATACTGTATCTATAAGCGCGAAGGCGCGCGGGTACCGAGCCGAATAGCGCGCGGTCCCGAGTAATTAGTATGTATGTAACTATATGTAAGGTGCGCGCTCGGGTCCGAAGTGGACGCTTTTGTAGCAATTGAGATAACTTACCAGTAAATCAGCAAGGACAAGGGGCGGACGGGTGTGTGGAGGTAGGCGTGAGGCGCGCGCGCGCGCTGGACATGGTGATTTGAGCCTGTAGGACCTCAATATCAATAGGTAAACGCGATGTTCCTTACAGCGTGCTACACGAGGAATTGCACGACCTCACCACGTTCGGAACACCCTTGGGCCCGCATCGGTTAACTACGCTACCGCAAGGACACGCTAACGCGGTACAGGTATACCAAGGCGATACCGCTTGCATTCTTCAAGATGAGATCCCAGACTATACATCGCCATTCATCGACGATGTCCCTGTCAAATTGGTTAAAACATGGTATCAAAGAACCGACAGGTCATACGAAATCATAGCGCAGAACTCAGGCATCCACCGCTTCATTTGGGAACATTGCATAGTCATCAATCACATACTCCAGTGACTTGAGAATGTCGGTGTAACGGTATCAGCAACCAAATTCGTCCTAGCCACACCAACCGCTATCATCGTCGGACACAAATGCACCTTCGAAGGGCGCATACCTGAAGATTCCAAAGTCCAAAAGATACGCGACTGGCCAGAATGTCGCACAGTCACGCAAGTGCGCGGTTTTCTAGGGACATGCGGTGTTTTGCGCATCTTCATCCGCAACTTCTCAAAGATCGCACGCCCGCTGATCAATCTCACACGTGGGAATGTAGCCTTTGAATGGGGCGAGGAACAACAGGTCGCAATGCAGACCCTGAAGGATGTGATATTAGAGTCCCCCGCACTGTGTGCAATAGACTACGAATGCGGACGCGAAGTAATCCTAGCGGTCGATACCTCTAACATCGCTGTAGGTTACATCCTCCTTCAAGTCAGGAAAGATGGCAAGTGATATCCTAGCCGCTTTGGATCCATTTCCCTGACTGAAGTTGAAAGTCGCTATTCCCAAGCCAAGCTAGAACTCTATGGCTTATTTCACGTGCTCCGCGCAGTATGCATGCATATATTCGGCATCACCAACCTAATGGTTGAAGTCAATGCTAAATATATCAAAGGAATGATCAATAACCCAGACCTCCAACCAAACGCGACTATCAACTGATGGATCGTGGGGATATTATTATTCTCTTTCACGCTAGTTCACGTACCCGCCACCACACATACCGGTGCCGATGGCCTTTCGAGAAGACAACTCACCAAAGGAGATATTGCTGAGGAGGACGACCACGAGGACTGGCTTGACCGCTCATACTCGTTTAGTATCGAAATCCTTAATGATAGAAGTTGCGCTATCGCTGGCGCAGGATTTGATATAACCCACTACCCGTACACCCTACCCATACCCGACCCCTTAACCCGTCCACCCGCATTTGTTGCATTCTTAGATACCCGAGAACCCGAACCCGATAACCCGACCATACCCTGTTCTGACGAGGCGCAAGCTAAGGACGCAAGAATCATCCAAATCCACCACTTTCTAGAAAATCGCAAAAAAAACCCATAGATCTAACAGACGAAGAATATGAGTCAGTAGTCGCATCATCAACACGCTACTTCATCCTAGATCAACAGTTATGGCGACGCAACTCGCAAGGAAAGCACCAACTGGTAGTCCCTGAATCGCGTCGCTACCGCATTCTGAAAGAAGCGCACGACGACCTTGGTCACAAGGGAGTATATTCGATCCGCGCTAGACTACTCTTGCGTTTCTGGTGGCCTATGATTATCGAAGACATCAAGTGGTACAATAAGACATGTCACGAATGCCAGATCCGACAGTCGCGCAAATTGCACGTCCCGCCAACCGTCCCCATTCCAGGCGGTATTTTTAGGAGAGCGCACATAGACAGTATGATGATGCCCAAAGCGGGTGGCTTCGACCGCTTAGTTCATGTGCGATGCGCACTAACGGGATACCCAGAATGGCGGATGTTACGCAAAGAAAACACCAAGTCCCTCGGCACGTTCATATTTGAAGATCTCCTTTGCAGATGGGGTCCAATCACCGAAATCGTTACCGACAACGGACCCACCTTTCGAGCGGCAGTGGACGATTTAGCGGAGCGCTATGGTATTCATCCAATCCGAATCTCACCCTACAACTCCCAAGCTAATGGTATTGTTGAACGGCATCACTATGATGTCCGGGAGGCCATCATTAAAAGTTGTGATGGGGACGAGTCGCGGTGGTACAAAGTTGCGCATGCAGTATTATGGGCAGAACACGTCACCGTTCACCAAGCAACAGGATTCATGCCTTATTTCATGGTTCACGGAGTTGAGCCAATCTTCCCATTTGACCTTGCAGAAGGAACATTTTTAGTAGCGCTACCTGACCAAGACACCCTTTCAACTACGGATCTAGTTGCATGGCGAGCACGCCAGCTCCAGAAGCGCCAACAGGACCTTAACGACATCAAAGAAAAAGTCCTGAAAGCGCGCTACCAGTCCATCCGCAATTTCGAGCAGCGCTACCGCCGCTCGATCGTTGATTACGACTTCAAACCTGGCACATACGTATTGGTACGCAACTCCAAAGTTGAGTATGAGCTAAGTCGCAAGACAAAGCCGCGCTACCTAGGGCCTATGATTGTTGTCCGTCGCACTAAGGGCGGTGCATATATATTGGCAGAATTAGATGGTGCGGTATCCAAACTGTGCTATGCGGCATTCCGCCTACTCCCATATCTCCCATGCAACGAAGCCAAGATCTCAGTTACCAGTATCACGGGTCTAGACGAAGAAGCGCTCAATTCCCTAGCTAGCGAAAACATAGAAGAGCCCGACGACGAAGCGCTCGATTTCGACTTGATTGTATAACCCATCCGCCAATCCGCAATACCGCAACTATACCCATTCATAGTATGATAGTACCAGTTTTATCCCGGTTTTCATCCGGTGTTCAGTTCCGCCCTCTCATTATGTTACGCGCTAATCGCGCACAGACTTTATACCACAACAACAAAGACTAGATTATACCGTGCACGATTATTACTATACCCCTTTATTCGAACGCATAGGCAGCGCACCATGCACCTTGATTATAGTGACCCAGCACACCATAGCGACAAGAGGCGCGACGGCAGCCGCGCGGGCTTGGACAACTAGGAAAGCATTAGCAATGGTTATACTAAGAGAAGGGAAACTTACCTCCGTGTCTGTGAGTTGCATACTTGCAACCCTTGCGGCGGTCCCAGCAAGGCGAACACGCAACGCCCTCCTTCCCAGTACAGACGGTGCCTCATTTAGCACAATGTGCGCACTTGACTGCGTGAATCCTTTCTACAGGGACCTTTCTAGCCACACTCATGCGACCAGTCTTCTGCAAATAAGGGAATTAGTAACGATAAAAGAGAGAAAACCGGAAACTTACTAGCTTGCGGCCCCTGGCTACAGTGCGCTTTCCCTTAGTGCGCTGGACAGATTCCTCCTCTACTTCTCCATCGGCGTCTTCGTCATCTTCACGTGCACTCACTTGAGCATCAGCCTCCACGGATCTTGAAACTTCTAGCGCTTCGGTCTTGGCGCGCTCATCAGCCTGACGCTGGGCCTCCAATTTGAAGGCGCGGATTTGCGTGGCAAAGCGCTCATATGCGCTTTCGGCCTTATGCCCAAGCTTGTTCTCCTCTGATGAAAGAGAAAGCGTCAGATTGTAGGTGTTACAATCTGCCGCGTTTTGAGTCAAATCCTGCTAGTAGGGAGTCAGCAAGAAAGATCTAGAGAAGTCAAAAAAAGATGCGACTTATGACGATTTTGACCCAGTCACGCGACCATGCCTCCTTCTGCGGTATTAAGTCGGGGCAGTCCTCAGGGATAGTGTTTGCGAGGGCCGCCAGATGAGCTCGCAGAGTTTTGAAAGCGCATTGAAGGCGCACGATGTTGGGGTTAATGCCAGTAGTGAAACTGAAGGTAGACATGGTGAAAGGATGATAGTTGGAGGAAAAGGATAGTGAGGGACCTGATAGGGTTTTTATAAGGAAGCGCAATCCCGTCCACAACGTGGCCACTCTTCCATTGTCCCGCACCACGTCTAATTCCCCCGCACTTCCACACTTCCATCTATTGTCCTAATTGCGACCACCGCAGTGCTTCCACAATTCTCACCCTCGACCCAGCGCTTCTCTGATTCCTTGTGTCCACAACCTTATCGCTATCCACAATCCAACCATCACTTCCATATCGGGTAGCAATCAGTCATGTGTCCCCTGGACAAAAAATTCTGCTAAGTCCATTCTCAACGATGGGACCGACTGGGGACAGTCGGTATTCAAGTCTCCTGCAGATGTGACAAACACATTAGCGCTGGGCGGATATTGAATAAATTCCCATAACTGGCCTCACTTGTCGCGCACCTACATAGAATCTGGTCCGATGTCGGTATCGCGCTCCCCCATGTCCTGTCTATGCCCACTTACCTCCACTGGTGTGTCAATTCCCATTGATTATCATCGCTAAAACTACTGGCGCAGGCCTTATTACATGTATCCCCGTGTCGCGCAACGCCAATCCTCCGTTTTACCTACAGATACAACACGCTGCGCTTACATCACTACAGGTTTCGCCTATGCCTTCCATATATTCACGCACTACGATATAAGGACCAGCAGTAGATAGTTCTTACTTACTTCCCCTTCCCGCAAGCAACTGTCATATAGCGGAGTCACCTAGTAGTTTTCATAGCTTGCGCAATCTTCAAAAATCTATTGTTCTTCTGTGTCCGCACGCGCTATTAAGTTCCCGCAGTCGCGCACTACTACTCAGGCCCTCAATCTCGCAAGGCCGCACTTATAACCCAATAAATGCCAGCGCATTGCTTGCCAATACCCGCTCCGCCCTATAAGCGGTATCTCGCGCCAACACATTGCCTGCCAATACTCACTCCACTCATATCGCCGCGCCTTGTACCAGCGGGTTATCTAACATATCCTTGCCCACCGCAGTTCTCAAAATCACCCGCCAACGCGCTACTTAATTACAGGCTTACTCAGTGCGCTATCGCTGTCGGGTTGCCATAAGGTCGCTATAGGTCACTAAGTCCTTAAGTTTCAGCTTCCCTTGCATTTAAGGATAGGTGGAACTAGTCTATTCAGTCTAGCTAAATTTATTCTTTCACAACGAGCTGAGGCTAAAGCCCTTTGGATCCAAACCCATTTGAGTATGACCTTAACAGCCAGGAATATTGAAGCACAATCATACATATCTCAACTTTCTCATTCCACAGTCAGAAAAAGATGTATATAAATCAGGAGGCAGAACTAAATGGCTGTCTCTATAAGTTAAAATGGATTCAATCCCACATCTATACATTAGGTACATCTCATCTGCAGCTTCTACCCTCAATGTGTATATGTTCTTCTCCCATCTCGAACATGATGATCCAATCAGTGGCAAACAAGTGACCATAATACCCAATGACATCAATGACACCTTCTGGGACAGAGTATTGCTGCCATATATCAGTGACTGTGCTGACATCAGCTGGCAGGCATATATGAAACAATTGCTCCACAAAGCAAGATACAAGAATAAAGGTGGACCAGAAGCAACTAGTGAAAGGCAGACATCAAAGATAATTCTATTATCAAATGATGATTTCATGGATGTTCAAGCATGTATGTATGAGAATATCAAGAATAGACAGATGGAGCTAAGCATGTTTGGGTCATGCTTCTTTGTACTGGAGGGAAAGGGAATTAAGCTCATTACCAAGGATGGCCAAAGGAGATGATTTTTAGGACCTGAAAAAGCACTGCTTTGCAATCTACCTGACCTGAAATGACATCACATGATGGACAGGAGGCATGGAGAATTACTGGTGGATGTTGGGATCTCATTTACATCACATTCAGCAGATGTTCCTGTGGTAGGGCTTTGGAGACTGGATGCATTGGAGGCCTTTTTTGGAGCAGGAGGTTATAATCAAGGACAGCTCCATCATCATAATACCCTGTCACGATATGGTGCACTCCAGGCTGAGATGCAAAGGGAAAGATCTCAACAGACCCATATGGCATTCTGGAATGCATACAACCTGTACTATGAGGCAGTCAGGACCACTAACAACAAAGTTAGCTTCACAACAGACAGTGATACCTACAAGACATCATTGAATTATATGATGGAATGCTTCAATCTCAAGCAGGTGTTGACAGGATCAAAAAATAAAATATATGATGTCCAGGATGAATACAGGACAAGTGGAAAGGCTGCAAGACTCATCCTTGACAGTGTAATATCTTGTGTAAGTGTTCCACAAAGAGTTATAGTGCAATATTAACAACTATGATTCATGCAGAAGAGTATCTGAGATAGTAGTGGTCTTAGACTGACTCATCTTATTGAATTTGATGCAGCATTGTAATAAGAAAGTTCAGCAATTTTACTGTAAAATCTGAACCATTAGTGACTCAGATATTGGGTGAATCAATCAACAATTACATATGTAAAGATTACAAAGTCAAACTAGAATGTATTGAAAAGAATCAATCATAGGAATAGTGTGAGCTTACAAGAGATGACAACCAAATAATAAAGCAATATGCAATTATAATTGAAATACCACCAGAGTAATATTTAACTAACATTTGGCCAAAACAATCGCTCTGGAGGTATTTGAACAGAATGTTGTTATCTGCTCTCTATGGAGGATGTCATGAGTGGTTGATATCTTCATCTTCACTTCACCCTTATTAGTATTTGAATGGAATTTCAGTTTCTTCCCTTCATGGGGGCTACATCATTGATGATGGTGGCCAAACATGTTACTTATGGGGGTATATAAGGCAAATGTTGGAAAAATACCAACAGCCTGCTCAGATACTCCCAGAAGCAAAGATCTTGGGCATTATTTTTGACAGTATAGCACCCATCAAAGGAAGAGACTAAGAACCCACTTTATGACACACATAAAAAGAAGAAATGATAGCTCAAGGACCTGAAAGTGAAAGTGAAAGTGAGGACATCTCAATCCCAGAATATCTGGCCCATCCAACCCATCCAACCCACTTACTCTTATGGTCATGACATACCACATGTCCCACATGTATAAATAGTCATGCATGTCGGCTGATACTATGACCATGGCTGCTACCCAGCCAGCACTTGCAGTGCTGCAGACACTGCAGGATGAACTCTCCTTTGGTTCATTATTGACATTCAGTAGCATATTCAGGTTCATAGCCTTGGCATCAGCACTTAGGAATAACATTCTACTCACCCAAACTGTGTCACACCCTTCTGATATTGCTCCTGACTTTATCTCTCCTGTCATTAATCTGTTCTTGGCAGCCTGCTGTAATCTTTGTAAGAGTGATGTAAGTATATACTGGAAAACTCTCAAAGATATTGTGTGGCACAGTAATAGAGACATTTTTGGTATCAAGGACATGTCCCCCTTGTTTGCAAATCATGGGCGACAATATGGAATCACTGCATATTATGATTTTGTACAGTGACAACTACTAAGAGCATCAATAGTGCTGCAAGCACTTTATCCTCCTCACCAAACATGCCTGACTGAAGGTTGTCCTATTTATGCAAAGGATACTGTCCTCAAGAAGGCTAAGCAATGATACATCATTCTCTATATACTGGACCATGGCCCAATTGCTACATATTCTATCCACCTTTACTGCACAGGTACGTCTTACTATTCTAGTATGTGATCATTACATGCATATTGAGGCACTTGTGATAGGGTGCAATACCAATTACCACCATGGGTATAGTATCAAAGACAAGACTCATACATTCTACCCTAAAGGGTTTCTGATCTAGGCTCAAGCTCAGAGGTAATGAAATATCATCAAACTTCAGACCTGTACTGGTGAAAGGGAAATATGCTTATATAAGCCACAAAAGTAATGAATGTAAAGGTAAGTAAGTATAGCTAATATCAGCCCAAAGACAACTTAATTGTTACATTACACTGATAACAGTAAGTGTTTGGAGCATCAAATTACATTTGGCATGATACTTCCCAGTGCAGACTTTATCCAAGTCCTCCTCTTCTGGTGGTAGGTCATCTTTCTAAGATGATGGGGGACTCTCCCAGAGTATCATGTAGTCATTGTAGCTGGTCTTGACCTATCCTGCAACTATGTGTAAGATTTTGATCCACAATATGTGGCTACATAGAACTTGTGATACTTCTACTGGTAGTGCTCTATCTTTCCTGAGTCTGTGGATGATAGTCTGCTCCATGATTGAGTATGCAGTTGCAGTGCAGTTGATTCCATGTTGTCTCCACTTATATGATACCACTGAAATATCATCCAGATCTCCAGAATCCCACTCATATAGTGTTGCAGTCCTATCCTAGTACTCTGGCCTATTCTATGTTTGCCAGTGTAGGGATTAGTTTCCCTCTGGGCTTGTATTGACAGTTTTTACTTAGCTTCTCTTACCTTACTTTTCCTTGCTTATGTTCGCATTTTTACTGCTTACATAATCACCAAATCTTCGCCCTATACTTCCACTCATTAGCTAGACTTTCAGTTATAGTTCTGGTAGCTCTCCTTCTAGGATTTAGTAGCTTCCCCAGACTTGCAGCTTATTAGTTTTAGTAGTAGCTCAATAGCTCACTATAGCTCCTGATACACAGTCTTATCCTCATTGTCTGGAGTGATACCTTCTTATTCTCCCTCTCTCTCTCTCTCACACACACACACACACACACTCTCTCTCTCTCTCTTGAGCCCTGAGCTTAGTCCAGAAACCCTTGGGTTGAATAGCAGCTAGGCAGCATTCACCCAACATAGTTCTGCTAGCCAGCAGAATTGTTGACCCTTCACCAGTCATGTGGATCTTCCCCATCCACATTCATATTATCATTACATATATCACAGCCAAGTACATATGCCTTGTACCTTGGAAAGTCAAATACTATGGCCAGGAAGTGGATGTCATCATCTACTATGAATCCAACAGGAACCACAGGACATTCATTCTTAACAGAGATATAATGGTCAGTCCTGACTGTCTCCATGTTAGCCCTTAGGCTGATCTATTGGTACAGCTGCCAACATGTCCATAAATCGCATCTTGGTGTGGTTCAATACTGAATACCACACTCCTAATAGATAGAAGTTGGCTATAGTGCAATCAATATATTCTAAGATTGAAGCAATTGTCAATGATCCATCCATCCCTGTTGTCTAATGAGATGGTCATGTCATAGTACATACTGTAATGAGACACCCATAATTTAGATATCATACAACAAATCAATAGAGAGATCAACTCACATCCAATCTCCTCTGCAGTATACTGGATCTCTTGTGTTTGTATACTGTCTGACAACATTGACCTTTGCTCTCCCCCACATGGAGGTGGACTTGGGTGGTACTCTTTGTTATGATATCTCCTGTCTGATGGAGCTGTATCACAAGTACTCAACATCTTATATTGGTGAAGCATTTATCTTTCTTACCCACCATTATATTCTTCAGAGTTCTGTCATTGTTCTTTATCATCAGAGTGGTAATTATTGTGATATGTCATAGACTTGAATTCATCTTCATCTTGCTGTTCCAAATTATTCTTATGCTGCAAGAACTTTTTTGGTCCTATAAGTAAGAGGTGAGCTGGATTGTATAGAGTCTGTCACAAATGATGCACTTAACCCATGGGAATGTCTAGATCTCTGTGTATAACAGCCTTTCTGAATTCTTATACTTCCATGTGCAGATACTTCTGGTACCTTTGCATGTCTAACAGCTCTTGAACTTGTACATTCTAGTATAGGACTAATGGTGATATATATCACAGAATGTCTTCCAGTCTTTTGCCCAGAGTGGGCTGTCTTCTTGGAATGTTGCATGATGACTCTATGAATGAATTTTAAAAGTATGATCTTGTTGGAATATATACCATTGACTTACCATCTGATATATTCTGTTGCGCCCAATCCTGCTTATTTTCAAATGTATTCATATTGACATATGAGATTTCATGGTGATTTTTAAAGGTTTGAAGGCCATCACTGGACACTTGCATCACTGTGAGGTCACTGCATGCTCTGCAAATTTCACTTGAAGCAGATAATGTCTCCAATAGGCCTTCACATGTTATAGGATGCTGTCCTTACTGTATAGTAGAAATAACATCCTCATGTGGCATGTCATGGAATATAAGATGTGGTGCAGGACTGTTGAGGAGCATCATGTAGTCCCTGCACCTGATTTGAATCTGTGCCAATATAACACAGAACATTTTCATCCATAGCATGTGCTCACATTGGATGTGTATTAGTGGTACATTTCAATTTATGTCCAGGCCAGCTATCAAGACTTGCTCCAGCATAGTGCATGCTATAGGGCCACAGTCAACTCCATTTTGCTCCCAATTTTGAGTTTTGATGTAAACATTATTGGGATCTCCAGCATTCCAACCATGAGTTGCTGTAATTCTTGTCCAATAGTCAGGTCCTCTCCATGCCTTCCATTTGTCTTGGTCAGTCCCATTCACATGCATAACATCATCTGAAATGTGTTGGCCAAGGACATATGCTACATGGTGTTCAAAGTTAAATATCACAATAAAGAAATGGGCTGAATGATGCACAACAAATCCAACAGGAAGCATAGGAGATGCACTATGTACAGGAATGAAGTAATATTTTCTAATGTCATTCAGTTCCATGTTGGATAGATTTATGGCCATAGTTGCATACATGTCCAGATATCTGAGCCTGGATTTGGCCAGCCCATCATACCAGATATATAAGAGATAAAAGTTAGCCATGGATTCATCAAGCCATGTACCCAATTGAAATGTTTCCAAATTGTGCCATGCAGCTGTCCACAGAATTGGTTGTAACATTGCACATGCTATATTGATTCTTAATTCACTGGTATTCCTAGTAATCAACCACTTATAAGCAATATTGACAACATATGGTGTCCCTGTGGCATCTGAGGCAGACTTGATGATCAGAGATTCTGGTGACTTCAATCACTGTTTCTCATCATCCACTCATTCTTTGGCAAATTTATATTCCCTGAGTGAATTCAATGTTATTAAATATATGATGATATAAACCATAACCAAGAAAACACCAGCCCTCACCAATTTTATCATGATCTGTGTGACTATCACTGGTAAATCTGACAACTTTTATTCTAGGTCACCCTGTTAATTGTCAATTTTTAATTTTGCAATCAGATGTATTGTCTTCATATTTTACATGATGACTGACCTATTGAGTGGCCACCTACTACATGCTTTCTTAGCTGTCCCCAACCTTTTTCTTGATTTGAAGTTTGATGGATTCATTCACATGCATGGTTTCACTTTCCTCATTTTGTCTGAAGACAGGCAAGACTACATATATGCTATGAGCCTTTATATTACTGAGCTTTATATTGAAAATACTTCTTCCTGTGGGCCGATCTTCAGGAATTGAACTTATTGTAGCACATATCAGAGGCCTCTGGGAATTTTGTGTGTTGTTGAAGGCAGATGCTTGTTTTTTCACTCTTCTTGCACCTGGTTGTGATCTAAATAGATATTGGAAAATCTGGTTGACTCATGAGTGATTGCACCTTTCATAGCTGTCTTTTTTGGCCTTCTTTGACAACATTTCTTTTCAGTCACAGGGACCTCTTCAGTGTCCAATATTCCATAATTCTCTATGGCAGCCAGAAGTCCAGCAATATCTGTGTCTAAATTCCAGTCATCATCCCCTGCATCAGATGCTGTAGCTTAAAACAGACATTCTTTAGCCTGAATCTTGTTACTAGAACCAAGGATGCCACATGAAATAATCTTTTTTAAAATTTCTGATCCATTTCTCTTCATCTATTGCACTATATAGACTAAGATAAGGGCAAAGGGAAGACTGAGTCACAGACCAAGACTATAGTAAGGGTAACAGGGGACTGAGTCACCAACTGAGGGTGCGGTAAAGGTATAGGGTGACAATGTCATAGACTGATAGTAAGGTATGAGGCTTAGGATATAATAGGATGGATGCTGGTGAAGTGGAAAGGGCGTAGGGGAGTGAGCCAAGGATCTGGTGAGTGGATATAGTACAAGTGGGCAAAAGGATGATCAAAAGAAGTATAGCTAGAAAAGGTAAGGGGAAAGTATGACCAGCCAGAAGAGATAGTGCATGTATATGCATGTGTAGTCCTCAGGGTAGAGGTATAGAGCAAGGATGAGAAGAAAAATGAATAGGGGCCATGCCAGAAATAAATATTCTTATAACAACACCCTCCCAAGATTGTATCATACTCAGGGAAGGAGAAAAGTAAGATGTGAATATATATGTATACATTAATGTGCTAACTCTAATGACTTCAGTATTGCTATTTTCCCTGATGATCCAAGGTCAATATCTGATAGTGATGGCAGCCCACCCATGATGTCATACTGGTATGGAAAGGTTACAATTTTTTTTGAAACTGTAGGGACAATCCCATGTGAGTATATTAATGTGTTGGACAACATGAATATGCTTATTAGAAATAATAAAGGACATCTGGCTAGAGATTCAGTGGTTTTACAGAAAGGTAAACCTGGAAGATCTTGGAGTAGAGTGTGATTCTTCATTATGTTCATCATTAGCAATGCTCTGATCCACTTGGTGCAGTCTTGCTCAATAAATGGGTAACCATAAGCTAGTACTCAGTGACCACAAATCATTTATGGATATGATAAGCATGAAAGGTTGGTGTCTTCTAACAAATTGTGCACACTGACCTTCACACACTGACAAACATTTAATATCTTGTCAGATCATACCATGATTTATAGTTATAATGAGGGTGACCTCTCACAATGTCAGATTCTGTCAAATACTCTCTACCATCAATGGAATGTCAATATCACATTTCAGAAAAGCAGAAAACAATAACCTGGGTGCATTTTTTTTTGTGGTGTCTACCTCAATGTAAGGCTATATCATATTTTATTGTCTATGATTAAATTGAATTGAATTTGTTGTGCTCTCAAAACAGAATCCAAAGATTGCAATGCAGTGTCACTGCAACCATTGTGATCTTGCATTATACTCTCCTAGCATCTCTCAGAGATACTGCAGAAAGTGCAAAAGATGATTTAATGCTGAGTGCCTGGATGCTCTTAAATGTTGTATTGACCAATGTTCCATGCCAAAGTTGCCTGAGATATTTGATGATATTGATGTTCATGATGAATTTCTCATGATATTAATCATGCCAATTTATAGAGGTGGTCCACATGGGGTGGTTGGTAATGGATCTGTCTACTTGCAGGTGAAGTCAATGTTGTGTGAGATGAGGCTTAGTGGTAAACTCTCAGATGATTGGAAGGACATTATAATCACTACTGATTTCTTGCAGACCAAGGATCTGGGATATTATAAATGTCCACAATGTGTAGATGCCTCTTGCTAGAGATTTTTTCTATTGGTACATTGGTCAACATATTCAATATATGTCCTAATGTCATTTGCACCTATGATGTGTTCCTTGACTAAACACATTTTTTCAAGTTCATGCTCACATGCTTCAATTGATCCTGGAATCATTCCATAATTGTTACATAAATAACATAATGCAGGAATTGAGTAGTTCATATGAATATGATCCAAATTTCATGTTAAAAATGCAGAATTCTAATAAGACCATTTGTCTTCTCACAACAGGTCCCACTTATTTATTTATTCAATAATACATGAGGCTGTTTGTTTTCACCTTGACATTCACCCTAAGGCTCATACACATGGATTCCTCTTTTCAATTCTGTCACTGGAGCACCAAAGATATTGGTGTTCTGATAAAATCAAAGGGAACAATCAAAGACATCCATGGAGACTATGCATTTATGATTTCAGGAAAATGTCACTAAACTGCCAAATTGCTGCATACTGTAGGTTTCCCCTTCAAGCACTCAATAAATGATTTGGATTATACAGAAAGATTGTAAATCACTTGATCAAATCATTGCATCCACTGGCTACACAACTTTGAGGTACATATCTATCAATCATGGATTATATTCATAATGTGTGCATTGCATTCTGTAGAGATGCACAAGCATCTTCAAATGCACTCAATTCTAAGTTCAGTTCTCCTGCGCTTGAATATTTTCTATGGTTAGACCACCATGGTGGTGTATTTCACAATGGATGTCATATGAATCTTAAGAAATATCATGATATCACCATGATGTCAGTTAAAAATCAAGAGGGTAAGGATATTATATCTTTCCATCAGTGTTCTTCCAAATATTTTATTTATTTGATGCTGATTCCTAGAAAATAGTCAATTGAAGTGCCTATCATGCAAAAAACTGTTATGAATATGATCTATGTGGTGCATTTCAAGGCTATGTACATGAGGAGAACATCCAGCATCTACTTAATGCAGTAGATGCCTCTATGGATACAGGAAGTAATGTTCAGATACCATTGAGCCCAACCATCAGTCATATAATGAACACAGATGGATGGTCAATGTTAGATTTAGATGTTGTAGTATGAACCACCTCCTTACTCTTTGCCCATTTACTAATGCTGACTATGATGGTGTAGGACAGTAATTTCCAGGTCTCATTGTAGACTGCTGTTGAAGAATTACCTGCAGTGATGGGTGATGTGGAATCTGCCACTTTGGACATCTCACAATACAACAGATTGTGACAATACCAATACTGAATCCATTGACGATTACAGAGCTTCGGTATGTCTGAATTAGTTATTGCACATACTATGCAATTGGGAGATTGGTATTGATTGCCCATTAGAAAGTAGGCCATCAAATGGATATGATTCACTCTGCAATGTTAATGACAGAAACCAATGATCAAGATAGTCTGGTCAAACAGCCAGAACCTGCTGCTTCTGTTGAGTCAGGTTTGAGACCAGTAAGTACATTTGATATTCCATATTCCATTGACCATATCTCATGTATATTGCTAAGTTCCTACATCAATTTGACTGGTCCTACTGCAAGCAGTGCCTATTAGGACTATGGGTATACAAAACCTCTGCATTGATCTTTCCTGATGGCTTGTTGCATATATAGTCGTCCAGATGCAAGAGCTATATGGACTCAATGAAGACACTCCACTTGATGATGCTTTACATTATGGATCAGTACAGTGAAGTGACCTATGGAGAATACTGCAAGTTGCATGAAATTTTAAGATACCTTAGCACAGTACAGATGATTGCTGTTGAGTGGGACAGTATGTCACATTTCTTTCAATATGCTGCTCATGGCCTCAACCTGGCTTGCATGTGTGTTGAATATGCTGTCCAATGTGATTCTGATTTGTCAAACAATCCTGTGATGCAGTTGATGTATATTCTGATGAACATAATACTGGGTATTTTTCATCTCAATATGAAGCTCCAAAGATAGAATGTGATGTAAGATGATTTTTCTCAAGATAGTTATGTTAAATATATATGCTGATGTGATGTATACAGAATGATGCTAAAAATCAGTCAGTATCAGAGGAATTGCATATCTTACCAGGGTACATGGAGCACTTGGTTACTTTGGATATCAAACAGCCTTGTATCTCTTCTGCTGATTGGAATATAGCAGGGGTAGATTCTGAAGGATCTCAGTTGCATTGTTCAACTACAGTTGGCTCCAAATAGACAGTCCCCCTCAGCAATACCAGTTATATTGTTGACTTAGTCCCTCATAGTTGACTTAGACCTCACAAACCAAAGGAAGCAAAACCACATATAACAATCATACAGCCTTGACGTCATCAGACCTTGCCCTCAGAGAATTCTTAAGATGTGAACAAATGTGCTTCTCAATGGCCAATTATATTTGCTGTGTCACAGCAACAATCTAGGCCAAAGAAGGCCAAGACAAGATCAATCATAAATTATACCTTAGATGACCTGGTTGAGGCATCATGCATGGATGATAAACATCTTCCAGAATTGGTAAGACTACCACATATGCATCTTCATTCTGAATCATTTGTGTCATATAGATTCACATATTTCTTCTTGATCTGAATTGAGTTTCTTTCATTAAGAGCAACTTGGTCCCTCATTCCTGCTGCACTGTCACTTATGAAAATTGAATATTAGATTCCAGACATTGCCCAAGAATGCAAGAAGGCATTGCAGGATAATAATAATTTATTATCACCCTTGGTATGTGATAATGATATGGATTGAATCATAAGGCTGATGCTTCCACATTCCTCAGGCTCATCATGCTTTAATTGAACTTTCACAATGTGCTTCAATTGATGCAACATGTCTCAATGAAGAATTAGAGGTCTTTATATTAGTAGATACCTCTGGCAAACAATGATTTGTCACATTGAGCTTACACAATCCTGTCATCAAACAAACCAATAATTCACTGAAAGCTTTCTCTAGCATTATTTGATATCTGTGCAAACTATGAGCATCACATCCAGGCACAGATATTGACTATGAACCTGGATTCAAAGTGTTAGCAACCATCATTACTGCACATCAATTGAACAAAGAAATCTGATATTCAAATCTGTTGGCCATTAAGTATGGTATGGTGATCAACATGTGCTGGATAGAGTATTCTACAATATGTTTTCAATAACTGTCATGTTCAATAATTCATGTGCTTCAACTACTGGAATGCTCAGCATGATATGTAACCTCTCAAATTTCTTCTGGAGTGATAAAAGAGCCCATGTGTGTTTGTTAACATGCAGTACAAGTGGAATCACACTGAAATGTGTAATCTCAGTAAATATATCATGTTAGTGTAGATATTCAAGACTTGGTTTTTGAAGGTAGGTACATTGTCAAGTGGAAAGCATTGCAATTGATTTATTGGATCCACCATACAAATAATATGAAGACATCATATACCAAAAGTGTAAATAACATGGATCGACAATGATATATATGAGAGGTCATGCTAAATGTCCTCCCAGTGATGTGATTAAAACATTATCCCAATCTCCATCTGCTGTGGCATAGTCAGAGGCCATTGATACTAGACAAGTGCAAGGTTTTCCTATTGCATTAATGCATCCAAGGGTGCATGGATGCCCTTCTGCACATAACTGCATGGCAAGCATCTGGTTTTCATCAGTGTTTGTATCCACTTCCTCCCATAGTGTTGATTTCTATTAGCATGGATGTGGTCATCTCTGGAAGAATATTTGAATGAATGTTAGTGGCAGTATCAGCCTTTAATATCTTTGAAGCTTTGGATAAGATTCTGCAGATGATGTTCTGATATTCTGGAGTGTCATTGGTGCATGAGGATCTGGGAGAGCTGATGGGGCAGTAATCAATGGTGAATTTGTTTGTAAGGGGGTCAGTGGGATAGTGTGGGCTAATGTTGGTAGATGTGCCTGCAACACTGATGGTAAAACAGTGCAAACAAAGGATGGCTTGGCTGATTGCAAGGAATCTGATGTAGCATTCTGCAGTGGATCTGATATTGATGGCATTATGTATTCTGCAAAGTGTCCTGGATCTAATGCATGTGTTTGTTAGTTCCATTTCAGGTCCATACAATTGACATATTATATAATTTGTGGGTATGAATGGTAAACCTTGATGTTAATATAGCTTAATAATATTATTAGTGCATGTATATAGCAAAGGTAAAGTTCAATCTCATATGAATACAGCAGTTAAGTGTGACAGTAGAAATAAAAACACATCAACTCTACTCAATACCAGTTTATTTCTTTAGTGTATTTTTTAGGCATGCATAATTACATAAAAAACATCATTAAATTTTTCTTTAGACATGTTCAACACCTGCAAAGGGAACCATGAAGCAAGTGTCTCCCAGTCAATATCCCAGGGAAGAATTTCAGATGATCTGTGACACCTCTTTTACCCTGTTATACCATATGTCAAATTACATTGATACAAATGATTGAATTAGTACTTACTTCATCATCATCCCAGACAGGCCATGCCTCAGTGTCTACACCCAATGGTGATTGGCAGGGAGACCCAGGATTAGATTCAGGTGTTTCTGACACAGAGGACAACTGTGTGGTATTAGACGTTTCAGATGTGTTCATTGAAGTAAGGAAGTAAGTAGAAGGTGAGAAACCAGCACATATTTATCAACACAACAAGAACTCTGCTACAATTGCACACATACTCTGATTGACTACTTGTTCATGCAGAAAATGCTCAATTACTATGACTGGTTGATACTTTAGATTTTGCCATTATGAGTTTGTTTAGATATATTAAGCAAGCTTAGCAGTGAGGTATCTACAGACAATGGTTAGTTGTTCCCCACTGGCCATCATACACTACTAATGGTATATTGCTAGATGCCTACCCTCTACAATCACTATAATTGCAGGCCAAGCTACTGGAACTCAGCCTGTCTATATTCCTCTCTTGCATGATGATTATTGTTAGCAGTGATCTTTGCACACTTGCTTCCTCTTACCCCTCCTAATGTGTACATTTTCTGGGCCTCAAAAGTATGCCACCAGCTCCTATATACAAGTTTACACCTTCATCAAGTACCCTAGACTGAGCGATCAGTAATATTTGCTATCTATATGAGTTATTAGCTTTGTCTCCTATAAATTCATTGTAGGAGATTATAGCTAACCACTCAGATAGATAGGCTGACCCTAGGAGTGCTGAAAAAACCCCATAGCATCATAAAACAACTAACACTATTCTGTTTACAGAGTGCTCCTCAAAAAGGGATTGAAATTGCACAGGCAGCTAGAACCTTACTTGCTGGCTCATCCTAGGTCTTTATTGATTGGCAACAGCTGCTGATGCTTATGGAACTCTTTTTTGTAGGGTATCAGGCTGGAAGAAGAAGTCAATAAGTACTAATCTGACTTGCAAGGAGAAGTCCATCCTGTGATACACCTGACAGGGACATGCAGTCTGCTTAAACTTCAAATGATGTCTTTCAATGTTTCCACTTCATGATCCTTGCTATCATTGCCCCACTATGAGCATAACATATTTAAGAATACAGAGCTTATATCTGTAAGATACAAAAATGTCTAGCACTTTAGAGAAGAGCCTAAAGATTGAAACCTGTGTTTATATGTTTCTCCCAGCCATTTCTGCTATTCACCCAAGAATCTGTATGTGCATCAGAATGTAAGACAAGTGACCCTCTGAAGCCAGAAAAATGAAAATTAAAGTGTGTGATTTTTGAAGAGGGGAAAGCAAAAATATCACCAGCAAAAATATCCAAGACCAGCCAGTCTCATACTGGACAAATTGTTCATTCTGGAATTGACCAAATGATAGAACAATGCAGAGTGGAACATCTTCACCATCCTGGTGACCAATAGTGGTGCACTGGATGTTAAGCACCAGGCTGGTTAAAGGTGCTGTAATGAGATTCTCACCCATTGAAAGTAGGGAACAGACCAGATTGAGCTGGGAATACTGATCAGGGAGGTATTTTTCAATAGCCTGTGCAACAAGGTTGCACATCCTGGATAATTTCTGTCAAAATAAAATATTGCTCCTTATTTGATTGTATAGTGCTGGATGTGTAGGGAATTCTCTGTGAGAAATTGACATAGGATTTACTGGTTTTGTGAAGCAGGTCTGGATGTATATCAGCTGTAGCTCTATCAACCTAGAACAGACTTAAGCTAATTGTTAAAGACCATCGCATGCTGGTGCATACAATCTCTTGGGGGGGTGAGAATGACTAACTCAGAAGGGCTTTGGCCTCAGCTCGTACACTGTGCCCCTCACCTGAGTACGGTGCCCTTAATTTCAGATAAAGTCCAACAAGGTCCTAATGAAGTCTGCAGGACTTTGGAGGCAGACAACTCTGGTGGAGCATCTGAAGGACTTCCGGATGAGCACAGGAACTGTCTGGATGAGTGTGGGAAAATTCCGGACAAGTATCGGAAACTCAGATGAAGTTCTGTCCACTTGATAGGAAGTGGGATAAATGTGCATATCAATCCTTAGTGAAGACATAGAGTGGAGATACTGCAATGGACACAGTCTGAGGCAGGAATAGTGGTCTGGAGTTCCAGATAGGGGTTCCGGAGCAGATGTGGATGGATATAGACTACCCTTAGGTAGAGATGGAGTTGGATAAGGATCAGAAGGAGTGTAAGTATTGGAAAGACAAGACTTCAACCTAAGGATGCAATACTTTAGGCTTGAGGTAGGATCTGGAAATGTACAATGTCCAGAAACATGGAAGAGCGGAGCTCTGGCCTAGGGAATCAATCCCTAGGCCTGAAGGATAGAGAAGGGGTCCTTATAACACTAAGGTGCAAGGACAATAATGCTGCAAGACAATAATATTCAAACTGAGGATCTATCAAAATTTACATGAGTTTATATACTGTAGGTAGCTAACAGAATAATCAGAGGCAGTGTCTGAGGCTATGTACTTTAGTGCAGTCAAAGGATAATGCTTCAGTAAGCATAACGGATAGGTAAACAACTGAGTACCAGTAATAGACAAGTAGTGAAGATATTGAGTAAGTATAGAACTGGTTATCCGAAAGGTAGAGAATACCAAATAAAGGAATAGGCTATGTTAACGTTATATGAACAGGTAATGAATAAGAAAGCTTATCGTATCGGATCCAGAGCGGATAGGCATATCAGATTGGACCAGATGGACAAGTGGTAGTTGGACAATTGCAATAGTGGATGAGACTGAAACTGGTTATGGATGAAGTCTAGGATTCTAATCTAAGGATTAGTCCATATATCCAACTATAGGATAGGTCTGGAATCCGGGATATGACACTAATAGCAGACAGGAGATGAGAGACGATGCATACCTGTTCAGCAAACCTGGTAAAATAATCAAAATGCATAGTCAGGAAGGATCCATTTGAGTCAAGGGAAGAGTCCATAGGAGTCATGTGGCTAGGCATTTCCACATGAAGATAATCATACAGATGTTAAAGATGCTCATTGATGATAGGAGAGGTCTGTGAGATCAGAAGGCCTAAGAACCTCCTATCCCTGTCTAAAAACTGAAAAACTGTTAGTGATTGTAACTTATGTCATTGGAAGCTACCTATGCAGTGATAGATATGTCTGACAACAGCACTTCAGTATGTTAGTAGCCTACAATGTAGTATCATATGCCTGTCATGGAAGATCCTACCTACATAGTCTACCTATCTATTCTGTTGGCATATGATCTGCAATTGTGATAGATATTATTGATCTTATTCATTAGATAAAGCTAGCCGAACCTTTGTCATACTCTGGTCAAATGCCTGATGAGTGGCAAGTATTTTCCAAAGTTTATTGCCAAAGACTACTCCTCTGTCTATTTCTCAATGGTTGCTGAACTCAAGAATATCATGAAGCATGAGTATCACAGCCCTAAGTTGACACAACAGCTTCGTGAATGGGCTGCAGAAGGATGGTAAGGAATTTTTTTCAAAATAAGTCTTCACTAATTAAATCCATGCAGGGCACAGTCCTGCAAACTCAACAGCAAGGACACATTAAAGCATTGTCATTTGTGGGTCCTGCTTGATTAGATTTGGACCGCTATTTCGCAACTATCTCTCTCTCACATTCATACATCCATCATTAGTAGTGCTAGTGTATCCACATTCATGTTTCCATGTTACTACTATCATCTGTGATCTAATACATTTTTTTGATTGTGTATATCTTTTGCATGTGTGGACAGAATGGTACAGCTTAGTGTGTTACTGGACAGTAGCACATGATTTTTTGTTGTCACACTTTTGAAATATTGTACATCACACATTCTCAGTGGGTCTGTGGTGGTCTGTACAGGAACCTACAGAATGAAGTGTTATTGTAGTGAAGTGTACAGAAGGGACTAAGCTGTGTATCCATCACATTGTACAGCTCTGTACATTTCTATATAAACAAAGTAGTTTGCTGAGGAAGTCTATGTCTTCCATGTGGAATTTCTCTAGGATCTGAAGAAGAATGCACCACAGAAATTCCACAAACTCATGGCGGACTATTTTGCTGCAATAGAGTATGTCTGATGTAAGGAACATCACATCTACCCATCGATTTTGAGGTCCTACAGGCTTGAACTCCAATGCTTGTATCACCACACTCAGAGTGCATGCTTTAGCACACTTGCATGCCTCGCACCTATCTCCATGAACCTGTCTGTCCTTTGTCCTTGCTGATTTACTGGTGAGTCATCTCAATTGCTATGGAAGCATTTACTTTGGATCTGAGCATGCACCTTACATATAGTTACATACATACTAATTGCTAAGAGTCTGTTTGGACATCAAATTTTGCTGAATTTCAACTTCAAATTTCAGACTCACTTTGCACTTTGTCATCGTTGGACAAATGGAGATTGAACATTGATGTCACACTGATTATCTATTGATATACCATATGTACCAATACCACCATGCGTCGCAACACCATCAATCCTGAGATCGATCCATTAGACCCACTAGATGAAGATGATGACACTGTTAATGAAAACGATATAGACGATGTGACAAACACATTAGCGCTGGGCGGATATTGAATAAATTCCCATGACTGGCCTCGCTTGTCGCGCACCTACATAGAATCCAGTCCGATGTCAGTATTGCACTCCCCCATGTCCTGTCTATGCCCGCTTACCTCCACTGGTGCGTCAATTCCCATTGATTATCATTGCTAAAGCTACTGGCGCAGGCCTTATTACATGTATCCCTGTGTCACGCAACGCCAATCCTCTGTTTTACCTACAGATATGACGCGCCGCGCTTACATCACTACAAGTTTCACCTACACCTTCCGTATATTCACGCACTACAATATAAGGACCAGCAGTAGATAGTTCTTACTCACTTCCCCTTCCCACGGGCAACTGTCTTATAGTGGAATCACCTAGTAGTTTTCATAGCTTGCGCAATCTTCAAAATCTATTGTTCTTCTGTGTCCGCGTGCGCTATTAAGTTCCTGCAGTCGCACACTACTACTCAGGCCCTCACTCTCGCAAGGTCGCGCTTATAACCCGATAAGTTGCATCTAGCGCCAGCACATTGCTTGCCAATACCCGCTTCTCCCTGTAGTTGTGTCCAGCACCAGCACATTGCTTGCCAATACCCGCTCCTCCCTCTAGCTGTGTCCAGTGCCAGCACATTGCTTGCTAATACTCACTCCACTCATATCGCCGCACCTTGTACCAGCAGGTTGTCTACCATATCCTTGCCCACCGCAGTTCTCAAATCACCTGCCAACACGCTACTTAATTACAGACTTACTCAGTGCACTATCGCTGTCGGGTTGCCATAAGGTCGCTATAGGTCACTAAGTCCTTAAGTTTCAGCTTCCCTTGCATATAAGGATAAGTGGAACTAGTCTATTCAGTCTAGCTAAATTTATTCTTTCACAACGGTACTACTGCAGTCAACAATAGCAAGCTGGATGCACTTTACCTGGAACAGATATGCAAGCTGTTTGTTGGGGCTGCTCATACAGCCAAGAGTGTTATCAATGCTACCTCTGACACACACCAACAGTACTCACGAGCTCACTATGAGAAACAACCTTATCACACTTCTATCCTATCAGGAATAGGATGGGTCAAGGAACTCCTCACAGGACATCCAGACTGCATACAATGTGAACTTGGAGTACGACGCCATGTATTCTATGTACTTCTGAATTTGCTGCGTCAATCGGGGTGCAACAATTCAAGATATATCACACTTGAAGAACAACTTGCCATTTTTCTGTATGCATCCATTACAGGCCTGTCTGTTTGCCATGTTGGTGAGCACTTTCAGCATTCGAATGACACCATCACAAAGTATGTTATTTATGTTATTGTAGACATGCTTTCTAATTTTGTTGCAGGTATTTCAAACGCATTCTCAACGCATTTGCCTCCCCCCCCATTTATTCAATGTATGTCCATCTGCCTGATGCAGACAGTCCCACACCACTTGAAGTCTGGCAGAACCCAAAATTCTATCCCTACTTTGTTGACGCCATTGGTGCCATTGACAGCACCCATTTTGCATGCCACCCAAATTGTGCAGATCGTGATGCCACTCACAATCGCAAGGGGGGCTTAACTCAAAACTGCCTCACAGCCTGCTCTTTCAATATGACATTTATTTATATCCTCAGTGGCTGGGAGGGGTCAGTAGCCAATGCATGCGTCTATTATAGTGCTCGCATAACAGATTTTCATATCCCCCCTGGCAAGTACTATCTTGCCAATGCTGGATTTGCGGCATGTGATGAGCTACTCATACCATATCATGGAGTGCAGTACCATCTGGCCGAGTGGGACTGTGGCCATCTTGTGTAAGTAGCCCTTTCTGTGCTCCTAACTCCTGCTTACATTTTTTTAGCCCTCATAATCACCAAGAACTGTTCAATCTTTGCCATGCTATGCTTCAAAATGTCATCAAACGCATCTTCAGCATTCTCAAAAATTGCTTTCGGATTCTACTTCTCCCACCTCATTATACCATGGATATACAAGCTCACATCCCCCCGGCATTGTGCCTTGTGCACAACATCATCCGTGTTCATGATCCAAATGATATGTTAGACTATCATGAGGTCAATCTCAACATCCATCAACCTATGTATGATGCCGGCATGCTTGCTGAAGGTCCTCCCTCTAATGAGGCACGGAACCATGCACATGAATGTCGTGATGAGATTGCTCGTCAAATGTGGGAGGATTTCAATAATGTGAGAGCGCATAGAGGGCTGGAGGTTATGGAGAACAATCTTATGTAGTAATTGCTATCCCACTTAGGTTTCATTTGTACCTCAATGTTTGGCATTATCATGAATAAAATGTATAGGTTGCGCACAATATATTTGAGCCAAGGCGATACAAAGTATGAAAAAAAACTATGTAAAGTAATTTGCCAGGAAAAGCCTGTGGATACTGTCTTTCTCAATGGCAAGGTATGAATCAGTGATTGCAACGTCACTCTGGAAATGTTTGATCACTGCCACCACTTGGTGATCCTCCAGACCCTCCTCCTTCTGCAGCTGAATGATTGCCTCCTTCTTGCGCAGTGGAATGGGATCAACAGTGTGGGATGCTGGCTCTTGGATGACATCTGATGCATGGTCAAAGGAGGTACTATGTTCCCAAATATCCGAGCCTATCTGCTGGAATGCTTGAGGCAGGTTAGAACATGCAGACTTGTCCGACCTTCCTGTTGCTGATTCAGCGCCCTTTGACTTTGAAGAGCTGGAAGGGCGTACAAGAGTCCTCATGCTATCGTCACCATCAGCTTTTTGTTTACTGGCAGCTGAAGATGTACCTGGTGTAGATAGAATGAAAGGGGGTTGTAGTGCTGCATCAAAGGGGGAGGGTGGTGGCAGCATGAGGACATCCACCACATCTGAGTTATGGGAACCATTCTTGATCTCATCCAGTACTGCCTCATTGTGCTGCATCTCAATTTCTTCGAAGCTTGTGCCTGCAGCAGCAGCGCTGGTGCTAGTGCTAGCCAGTGAGGTGATGGAGGACTGCAGGGGGTGATAAGCATTTGTCCCCTTTGCCTTTGAAGATAATATATTCTTGAGTTTTTCATATGGTGGCCAGCCATTTTCCTTGAATGGTTTGGCAGCAGGAGTAACCTGGATGTTAGTGTTAGTAGTTGCACCATTACAAAGAGTATACTGTACTTACTTTAATGATATTGGCCCAGACCATCTCTGATTCAGCTGTGATGTCAGCACCACAATCACTGTGCCATGCCAGGCCTGACTTATTGGCTAATTTATCAATGATGGTAAATGTGCCACGGAGCTAGAGGTGTATCAGTATCATAAGCAGATGGAACATGAGGGCAATGGCTTACATGACTCCATTTGGATGAACATGCCTCTGCTGTCTTCACTGCACCTTTTGATGTGGACTCAGCTAGGTGCGCAGTGGCTTCAATCCAGAATGTCCTGTCAAAATTGACACCATCACTAGCCCTGGCTTTATTGGCCTCAATAAAATCCACAAGCGTGTTTTCATCATCTACTGTCCAGACACATCTGTCTTTGATCTCAGGTTCCTGACTTCCTGCAGCTTGTTTTTTCTTTCAGGGTGCCATGGTGGGTCTATTGTAGGTATAGTTGGAACAGATGTGGCAAGCAGATCATCGAGTAATAGCAGGCATTGGGTAGTATTGACATTGATTATCAGTGTCACACGTCACACTACCATTAGAATGATGACAAAGTGCAAAGTGAGTCTGAAATTTGAAGTCGAAATTCAGCAAAATTTGATATCTGAACAGACTCTAAATATTCAGGAGCGCATGCTATTCAGCTCAGTACCATGCACCTTCACGCTTATAGATACAGTATATAGAGACCTTACTGGACCTTTAGTTCACATGCTTCACACACTCCCCACTCCTTAGCAATAGTTTGATTCCAAGAGTACTGAATATATGACTGGAATTATCGTGTATCTGCATTCATGACAACCTGCATGCCTAAGCCATAACACACACCATGCCTTTCGTGTTCCCTGCACCTTCTATGTGCATGCCTTAGAGCACCCTTCCTCATTATAAAGAGAGTCCCTTGCCCATATTCCAAGGTTCTCCCTCTCAGTAGCTGTCCTATGGGTCAAGTATATACCTTGCGCCCAGGTCTTACTGCAGAGTTTCTCCCATACTCATTTCTGCCTTTTCATCCCTGTAGCTGAGCCTCACCCTTCACCAATTTCTTTCTTTGACAGTCTAAACTTATGCTGAGTCTTTCACTGGCAGGGATCTCACATGCACCAACAAGCCTGGTACTGATTTGAAAACTGATGCACTTGCATTCTTTGACCTTGATGGGATGGATGAGCAGGTGCTAGATGGTGATTCATGTTCCTGATCTCAAAGCTATCTAATAAAGTATATAATTCATGCTCACTCATAAAAATAAAAAAAAACCGCATCATCTACACTCTTTTTAATCAAATTTAATTGTTTTTGAGACTAAACATCAGGGAAAACCCCCCATACTAACTTAGATATAAATAGAGAAAATTGGTGATAATTAGGTAGTTTAGTGGATTATGTATGTCAGGGTTAATTTTTATTTAACCAAGTTGAATCAACATGCAACACTGGTCTGATTTAGTGCCTGATGACTCAGCATCATCCTTGGAGGCCCCTTTTTCAATCTGGATATATAGTGTCTAACTGTCATGACTCCTTTCTGCATGTCGCTCACTTGTCCTCAGAGCACCATTTGCTCATGCACATTCTTGCACCAAGTTTTTTGTCACTATTGAATTCCCAAATATTCGAATTCAGTCATACTTCCAATTTATATGTCAGAACAAGCTACTTCTAGTCAAAATGTCTCCAATATATCGCAAACGCAATTGACTCTTAGGGGACCAGGAATGCGAGGGTCTTCTTTTGAGACCGAGTCTGATGAAGCGCATTTACCCCAACAAATCATGGTGAAGAAATGTCTTGACATTGTCAAAGACTTCAGACCATCCAGGGGCACAAAATTTGATCCCACATATGCCATCTCTTGTATCATCAAAGAAAATTTACCCAGCAACTCAGGCAAAGATCCCACTACAGTTGCAGCTATCTACCTCACCATGCTTGATGAATGGGGGTCCAAGAAAAATCAAGCTAGACAGAGAGGAGTTGGAACAGTTAGAGAATGACATTCAGTTGAACCGGTGTGATGCACAAACTTGGCTAGGTAGTAGGATCACTCCCTAACCAATATGTGGCCAATACCCTGCCTAGCTGCTATGTCCTAGAAGACAGTGTTTGACCCTAAAGGGTTTCTGATCTAGGCTCAAGCTCAGAGGTAGTGAAATATCATCTAACTTCAGACTGGTACTGGTGAAAGGGAAACATGCTTATATAAGCCACAAATGTAAAGAATGTAAAGTAAGTAAGTAAAGCTAATATCAGCCCAAAGAAAACTTAATTGTCACACTGGCATCTACCACACACCTTGAAGAAATCACTTCTCCAGAGATTATCAGAAGTCAGCTAACTACCCCTGAACTAGGAGAATACACTCATAAGTGAGCAAAGCTCGATTTCTCAGTCCTTGACCTCAAACCAGAGGTACTTAAGGAACTGGCTAGACCTATTTTGGCCAACCTTAAATGAACCATCTGTGTTCTACAGAACTGGGCTCAGGACCAGAAGCAAGCCAAACTCATGCTCATGCACCATGAGCAAAGTCCAGAATTCTATGAGTCTGGATGGGCGGATATTGTCACAGGACAAAGTCTTAACCTCAATGCAATCCATACCATTATCATTACCTCCCACACTGTCAACAAACACAAGGAGTCCATCAGAGACATGGAACTCACCTATGGGATCATGGAACAAGCCACCAAGAAAATTGGCACACAACACCATTGGAACACAGCATGGAACAGAGTGGTTAGAGCCCTCAAGTTTGCTTTCCCTTATCAACAGGCTGAATTTAATGCCTACTTGGAACACATCAATGAGCAATTTGACCAACAACTTGAAAGCTGTCATGGATGAGTCATCCATTATAACAAATCCACCCATTTCAGGGTTGGGAACTCATGGAAGTATGAATTGGACGATTTTGAATCCTTCAAAGACCTTTACAGCTCACACTTCTTACACAAGCTGTCCATTGATCATTTGCACTATGGAGTTGCATTGACACTTCCCTGCATAGTGCACTAAAGGCACATGCCCCCCTGCACCTCCTGCGCCTATGCCTTCTTGTGCCTGCGCTTAGCACACATTCCCACGCTCTATCACCTATCATCCAGGAGGACCAATCCATGTCTGAGCACCCCTCTAGTACATCATATTCCATGCTGCATGAGTGTAACAAGGACTGCAGCACTATTACATGTCATTACATACTATCATGCATGTTCTCCCTATCCCTTCTGCATCTGATGAGATCTTACTTAGTATAAAGCCTGATGGTTGCGCTACTATTCAATTACTCCCCTTTACTGTACTTCCCTAGCGTTTGGGATTTACTTTAGAGTAGTAGTCACCATTAGGGCACGCGCCCTGTGGTTATCACATTTTGGCTTAGATTAGATTGCCTAATCAAGCCTTGCTTTTTGTCTGCTTCACCTTTGCTCTCACTTTACATCACACTTGCTTTCACTCACGACACTTCATGCTCATTATGAATTCCTAAACTGCTCCTTGCCTTCTGCATCACTTGCATGCCTTCATGTGCCCATGCACACCATAGGTGCATGCCTTCCTGCACTTCACTTACCTTAGCACCCGCTTCCCACACTCCACTTACTGCGCATTTCTCATTGCGTGCTTTGCGCCTCTCCATATCCTTGCACGTGTCCCCTGTCTACTTGAGTCATCTCTTATTTCTGGTTCTGTGTGTGGTAGCAGTCCCCTTTAGGGTTGAATGCATCTGTCTCAGGCATAGTGGCCTAGGTGCAGCAAGACCCGACATTCTGCCTCACCAGCATTATTGTTGATCTCACATCTAGAGATTGATTGTGCACGCCACAGTCAGTCTTAGTGCCTTCATTGGGGAGATCCTTGTTGAAAATGGAATACCGGAGAGTGCACCTGCAGCACAGCAACCTGTTGTTATGCCCATGTCTGCAATTTTGAGCAAGACAGTCGAGTGTGCAGTTGCCAGCACGTCAGGACAAAACAAGTTGACGAATCTAAAACAAAATCAACCTGAAGGGTACCTACAGCATCCCCATTTTTGTCAAGGATTGATATGGTCCCCTTTGGACCTCATGTTTAGTCCAACTGCTCACTCAACTGAATATGCAGACCCAGTCCCATCAGCTCCAACCTATCTGTCCAATAACGATTCAGCCCAAACAGTTGTGAAATATCCTCATCTCTTCAAAATAGTCACACCTGTTAAAGTGGACTGCTTTCAAGAACTGTTAGTGGATCACCCAAATCAAATCTTCATCGACTCTGTGTGTCATGCCTTATGCAAGGGCTTTTGGCCTTGGGCTGATTGTTCAGACAAATCCTATCTGTCAATCAATGACAATTCAATGTGCACATGCAAAAAACCAAGGAACAGGAGAAATTTATTGAAGAACAGCTCAAAGACAAAATTCAACAAGGTTGAGTATCAGAGAGCTTTGGATTGGACCTTTTACCAGGGATGTATAGTGTCCCAATGCACACTGTCCCTAAACCAAATTCTGACAAGTTGTGACTCATTGTTGATCATACAGCTGGGGACTTCTCGCCAAATTCTATGATCAGGTCAGATGATATCAAGGGTACTAAGTTGGATGTTTTGCATTCACTTGGTGCTTCACTCCTCAAGTTCAGATGAAATAACCCTACTGAAAAGCTCATCATGTTCAAATCAGACATTTCACAGGCTTTCAGATGCTTACCAATGCATCTGCTATGGCAAGTAAAGCAGGTGCTTACTGTATGGGGCCAGTGTCATGTGGATTGCAATAACAACTTTGGCGGGTGCGGATCCCCCAAAGTTTGGATATTGTTCATGTCCTTGGTCGTGTTGTCTTACTAGAATATGAAAAGCAATAAAATCACCAATTTCAATATCCTACCACGGTCAACAGTTCAGACAATTACCAACAGTTGATAATGTGGTTGTTTGTGGGGAGTAGGTTTGTTGAGTTCTCTAAGAAAAATACCAATGACTAAAGGTGGAGGGAAAATAATATCAACAACTGGCTTGATGCAGTGCTATGACTTTTCTGAATATAATGATGCAACAGAATATAATGACCTAAAGTTATATCCTTCTTGGATATTCCTTATCCTCAACAATGGAGATCAAACTAAGATCAGGCACTATCAAGATGACCCAATATGTGACTTTGAAACCAACCCTCTGCTGCTTAGGTACTCACAATGAGTATGATGCAGACCAGAACAGAATACACCCTCTTGATGTAGTCTTAAATGGCCAAGCTCTTAATATTGTTGACTGACTGCAGGCCTTATTTGTCTTCCCTAATTGCTGAAAATACTGATATTCTCCCCACAGAACTGTTTCTGTGTCTAAAAGAGAACCTGGAATGAACTGTGTAAGATGGCTCAGATGTGGCCTCAGATGCTTTGTATGATGTTGCAAATAATGTCAAAGGAATGGAGGAAATAACTTAATATTTCTCTCAAATAGTCACTCAGATATTCACTCACTGAGAACCTAGGGAATTTTTCCTATGACTCCCCTACTAATTCTTAGGTGTAAAAGATGGGTATTGTTATTGCAAAGGGGAGAAAGTGAGCCCCTTATATACTACTCTACTGGTGGCTATGCTAGAAATTTTTGGTATACAAGTGAAATACCTAGAATTGTTGAATAAAGTATTCTGAAGCACTTTGGCAGAGGAACCCATATTTGGCATCCTTGGGTCAAGTAGCAGTACTTGCTGTGCAGGGCTAACCTAATTTGGAAGTCTCAGGTAAAGTGCTTGAAAGGCTGTGAGCCAAGACTTTACACTGCCTGAATGCTGTATTTATGGCTGTGTGCCAAGACTTTGCACTGCCTAGTTGCTGTGCTCTAGCCACTAGCCCTAAAATAGACATTCTGAGTGCTCTCTTGTTGAATACCTTAATTCTGAGTTTGTTCATATTTACAGATAACACATTACTCAAATGATGTTGTGTTTATTTACAATTCTTCCAAGCAAAATTCCCCACATAGACATAACTATGTCCAGATGTTGAGAGTTGCTAATGTTTAGATGTTGGGATGTTATTGTAAAAGTATCTCAAAAGATGTGAAAATGTGTGAAAAAATTATGAAGGGTGTGGGAAATTGCTGACTAATGAAAATTAAAGGGTTTTGAAGCTGTCTAATTGTCCTCGCTTAAGTCTCATGAGGACGCAGACAGCAAGGATATAGCCAGCAAATCAAGGACCCCATTGAGTATTCAAGGGGGCCCTCATCAATTAGGAGACAAACAAACCCAAACCTGTGACTGTGCATAATGTACAATGCTTCTACAAGAAGGAAGGGATGGGTGGGTGCACGAAATATGCTACATAATGAATAAAGACGAGTGAGAAGAGATCTTCACCCAGAGAAAAAGAATATGGCATACCTAGCGATGTCTTAATAATTGAGGGTCTTAAATTAAAGCATGTAAAAATGTAATGACACCACAATTACACTTGAATAAGACTTCTTGCCAGTCCTCGATTAACACGGTCTACAAATTTTCTAGTTTTCGTGGTAGATAATGTGTGAGTTCTTGGGAGGCTCGCTAAACCAATTAATTGATTCACTTAGCCAGAGCTTTTGTGTGTTTTAATAAAACCTATAAACTTTGTCTAGGATAATCTGACTAGACAGAAAACGTGGACCAAAAGACTGGTTGGTCAGATAAATACAAACATGTGAGAAGCAGGTCTCAATATGCGAATACATGGACCAAAGACTGGTTAGTCAAATAACTGGTGAAACTTTACCTAGGATAAACCGTCTAGGCAATATACGTGGACCAAAGACTGGTTGGTCAAATAACTGATGAAACTTTGCCTAGGATAAACCGTCTAGGCAATATACATGGACCAAAGACTGGTTGGTTAAATAACTACAAACGTGTGAGATGCTGGTCTCAATATATGTACACAATGACCAAAGCTGGTTGGCCAATTATCTCTGGAGAATCCTGCACAGTACTTCAAAGGGACTAACTTTACAAGCAGCTATCTGTACAGTGAGAAACTTCAGGGGCTATATTCACTTTCTGAGAAAATATATGCTTCTGAGAGATACTAAGTTTCTTCTTTTTGGGGGAGAATGGGCTCTCCTTATATACATTTTGTGTGGGAATATTATGTAAGTAAAAAGATGGAGCTATGACATCAGAATGTGGAGCAGAATATTCCAGATTATTCCATGGGTGGAGTAATGACATCATTTATGACATCACTGTGCAGCAGAATATTCCAGATTATTCCATGGGTGGAGTAATGATATCATTTATGACATCAGTGTGGAGCAGAACTTTCCAGAACTTTCCCTGGAACATTCTAGAACTGATGACATCATCATGACTTCATCATGATATCATTTCTACCAACAAATACCTGCAGGAGTATCTGTGGAGTCTTATGACATCATTATGACATCATACCCTGTAGGTACAATTTTGTGAAGTATCTGGTGGGTCAAAGCATCCTAATAGAAAAAGAAATAAAGGAAACACTAGAGAAAACAACACAGAACTAATAATACAATGAGAATAAAAGAAACCAAGAACTTTTGTATAGGTTTTTGTAAGGCTTTGAACTTTTCTCTATGGTTTTCTCTAGCCAAAGTGAATAAGCCAAAGGCAAGGCAATACCTTAACCTTCTTTTAAATCCTACTATCAACTAGGTCATTATGTGATTCCCATCTCACAAATGACATTTCTTCAAGACAGTACAGAAATATAAATAAATATGGGGAAACTGGAATTGTTTGACCAAGGCTTGAAGCCAAGGCATGGGTTGACTAGCCTGAAGGCTGAGCTATCAGACTTTGTCTTTTAGGGGGATACCTAGTAGTCATGTCCATGCATGATTCCTAAATCATGCAGGACAGCGAGACAAATTGTTCAAGTGAGAAGAGGTAAGGACCCTATCTCATCAAGTCCCGCTAGGCATAGACCACAAACTCCACTAAAGGAGGTGGCAATGAGGATTGCACAAGACAGATTAGTCATGTCAAGCAATGCACAGGGCATTTACCATAGATAGTAAAGAAACAAACCAAGGCAACCAGAGATCAGGCAGGCCCAAAGTTCAAGCCTGCTAAGGAGCACACTCATCCAATTACCCTGGTGTAAATGAAGTTAAACTCGACTAATTGTCCTCACTTAAGTCTTGTGAGGACACAGACAGCAAGGATATAGCCAGCAAATAGAGGACCCCATTGAGAGTTCAAGGGGGCCCTCATCAATTAGGAGACAAACAAACCCAAACCCATGACTGTGCATAATGTACAACACTATAACACCAGCTAGTAAGAATGGGAGGGTGGGATGAAATGGGAGAAATGAACAATGTGTAGGTGGAAGTTAATGGGGAGAAATGAACAATGAGTAGGTGGAAGTTAAGATAAGAATAATAAGTGGGAAATAAATATTAAGAACGGCAGAAATTAAATTGACATAAAGGGAGAACATACTGGATCATGAATAGATCGACCGTTAAAGAGAAGTGCATGCAAAAGCACAGGGTTTTTATGAATATAGATATGAAAGGAGTCACTAGACCACTGTCCCATAGCTTGAATCTGGTCTGCAGATACTCCACTTGCCACCAGAGATGTCACTCTGCCAGACCACAAGGAATGCCCAGAGATAGACTCCAGGAACAGTTCTCATAGATGAGATATGAACCATGTGCATGAAGGAACTGATCCATCACTATGTAGCCAAAGACAAGGGTGAAAGGGAAAGAGGTTATCACACGAAGATAGATAGGAGAGAAACACATGGTGTGGATCAACCAACTCTGCATGTTGTATAACTACTGTATCCCCCTCAAAAGCAATGTCGGATTTGTGACGACGAAGCTCAAAAGAGTAATAACCCTCCTTGACAACCACAGAGGTACAAAGGGTTAACTTTTCGAAAGTTTGCAGCAATTGATTATCAGGCCAGACAAGTTCGCCAAGCCATAAAAGCCCATAAAAACCGTCAAATAACTGGGCTAGAAACAGATGGTCGCCATGCAATGGGGAATTGGTAGACCCAAGGGCAAGTTCAAGGTCTGAGTGGGAGAGAGGAAGTTTCCGATGTATTGGAACACTATACTAGCGTTTAGCTCCCTTGAGAGTGCAAGCTACAAGCCATGAGCAACAGTTTTCATGAACCTGGGGGTAGTATTCCTCTAGCAGGCTACATACCCCTGAAAGATAATTGTCGACAGATTGAGGGCTAATGTGAGCCACCATGAAGGTGACAAAGAAGGAGAGGGTGTCGATAGTCGGTTCGAGTGTGAAATGATGGAGATCACAGAAGGTGATATACAAATTCAAAGCCGAGGAATACATCAAATTCATTGACCAATCCAAAGCTTCCCCTACATCTACAGATCGCTCATAAATTAGATGCTCCATAGGCCAGGCAGCCCATCTGAACCATAGAATGGATCATTTTTTGACTTCCCCCAGCGCATTCCAAGGGAGTATAAAAGGTGAAACTCTCAATTTGGGGATTACCTGAATGGCATCCGCTGCATGCCATCGAGAGAGATGATCCACTACAACATTACTTTCTCCAGAAACATGGAAGACTCTGAAGTCTATTCCAAAGGCGAGAATGACTTCAACAACATTAATAAGAAGGTGGTTATATCCAGGATCTCCAGATAAGGAATTGAATAGATAGACAGTGTTAAGGCTGTCAGTATAGACTGTTAGCTGTCCATTATGGGGAAGTCGAGTGACGCTGTCATGAATTGCTGAAGCAACACATAATGCTTCATAGAAGAATATATCTTCAACCAGGGAGCAAGGTGGTAGGTTTGATTGAAAACCTAGATGAAGTGATGGGTACCAGAAACCCATACCCGATCCTGAGGCATCGCAGTAAACCTCCAAGATATCATTGGGAAGAGGGTGATAATTCCAGGATATGGAATCCAGGAGGAAGTTCAAGGTGAAAGGAAGCCCAGAGTAACTCCTTTACGATGCATTGGTTAAGCCAAATCATCCCTTTAGAATTAGTTTTCCCTTTAATCTTCACATATACCACTGAAAGTCCGGGACAAAGAAGAGGGCAAACATTTAAAGCCCAGTTGAGTGAGCCCACAATATGCTCAAAATCTCGTAATGACCTTCTGGACTTATACCTTGCAAAATCTTTTAACTCCTTCACAAGCCCCAATTTAGAATCAGCTTTGAGAGAAATCTTCATCAAGTTTGGATCAACATCAAACCCAATGACAGGTAGAGGTGATCCAAATACTTGCTTCCACTCTTCATGCGGTATGCCTAGCTCATCCCATAAGAGTAGGAGACTGACCATTTCTGTAGGCAAATTTTTGTGATACTTGACATAGTAGGTCAAGTCCCCTGCTCTGATGAAGGAGAATGAGTCATCAACATATATGAAGGCTTGGATGAGTTGAATGAAAATGGCTATCCAAATGACTAGGGACATGAAGGCATGGAATATTCACTGAGATGCTCGTCCCCTGAAAATGTTTGCGCGATCTACACGATGTTCTCCATTGAAAGAGACGACTTGCTTGATTTGCAATAGTGGATGCATTGGCATATGATGGTAAGCTTCAGAAACATTGGCCTTCCAGATGTGAAGCTCATCATTTGGATGAGTTGTTTGATAGATATGAATGGCATTACCCAAATCTTGGATGTTATCAAGGGTCACCCCTGCTATATCCTCCTTGGTGATCATAGAGTTGAGTGAGTACTCCCCAGCACTATGATTGGTTACAAGTCTGAACTTCCCTCCCTCCTTGGGTACTGCATGAATTGTCATGCTATACATGCCTGGGAGAATGTCAGTTCCAAAGTTCGACGAGTACCTTCCTACTGACTCTTCCTTGTGGATTTGATCCCATAGAAAGTTGAGCTCAGCTTCAGTCAACGGGATTGGAGATGGAACATCCCACGTGGTAAGATATGTCCCATAGTGTGTATCAGCCCAGGGCCAAAACCCTTCCTGTAACCCTTGGCACACTGACCGTACAAACAGAGGATTTGGATGATTAGCTAGAGTGAGTAAGGTTTCAAAACAATCAATATTGATTGGAGTCAAGACTTTGAATAGATCAGGTCGTTCAGCAATAGTCAATAGGGCAGTTGAATTTTCAAACTCAGAAAGAGGAGGCCTTGGTAATGGTTCTGCAGTCTCTGTCCATTTCGCAGTTCTGCTCAAGTTCTGATTTCCTTCTCCCCAGATCATCTTCCACCTGAAGTGTTGCCCCTGAGCAATGGTCTGAATAAGACACCTTTGCCATTGGGCATTTGACATGCTTGTGGCCTTGTCAGCATTTACTGCAGACATGGAAGCAGATACATTCTCCTGCTGATTTGTCACATGCCCCATGGTTCCAGTTATTACATGCTTCTCCCCATGAGGACAAATCTTGACATGATGGTTTCTTTCCCCCTCTGGACGTCTTTCCTGACCCAGGGGTAGATACTGAGAGCTGTTGCAGCTTGGAAAATGCGACCATCCCAAGTGAGGAGAGGTGAGTAATCTTGAGTCGACAAAATTCTTGGATAGAGTCAAATCTGAGGTATTTTGTCCCTCAACCTTGAGTCTACAGGCTTTGTTGAAGTCGATGATTCTGGAATGCATTGAATAATGGACATTGACGAAAAATCCTGAGATGTATCTCTTGTATCCCTGCAATTCAGACTCCTTCCAGGGCATGATGAAGGTGAGTGCATCAACCCATCAATCGGTGGCAATACTCCAGTCTCCATATGTTTTAACTTTGTGGGCAGAGGTTGGTTGGGATAAAACAATTTCAAATCCTTTCCCAAGCATCTGGGATTGTTTCAGATCAATGACAGTAGAGTGGTGTCCTGACAAGACTTTTTCAACATCTGGTGCCCTTCCCTCAAGGAGGAGCATCCATTGTGATAGGGGAAAACTTGGACATCCTGGTGTGGTGGTGACTTGACCACAATAGTATTTGGAATCCTCTGACCATTCCTCATAGCAGTTGAGGGTACATTCTTCACTTCTCTTCTTGGAGAGATGGCAGTACTGCTCTGGTTGGAGCCATGGATAGAATCCAAGTCGCTCAGGAGTAAGCTTTCGTCTTTTCCCGTGCAATATGTACTCCTACTCATCTTCTGACTCAGAACTTTCCTCCTCTTCTGTGAGCACCTGTCTTTGTAATCAGGTCCATAATTCTTTCTCTTTATTCCTGGATTCACTGACACTTGGGTCAACAGAGGACTGAGGGAGTCATTCTTCCGAGATGGTAACTCAAGGTTGAGATGAGACTTCTTGGGTTCCCTTAGCCCAATCAAGTATGTCAAGGAAGTTCCTAACTCTGGTCCTGAAGTTGACTTGGCTGAGAAACTCTGATTCTCTGACTGCAGCTTGGAGGATTGACTGAATCTCGAGTAAGGCTTCCCCTTTTGATATATTTCTGCCTTTATATTCCTCAATGAATCTGAGACATTCATTGACTGAGGATTGATCAAAATTTCATTGTTCCCCAGTGGAGATTTCAGATGAGATGGTTTGGGATGATCCTTTGGCATTTTCAGACATGAGAAGTATTTCAATGTTGATTATAGTGCACGAAATATGCTACATAACAAATAAAGACAAGTGAGAAGAAATCTTCACCCAGAGAAAAAGAATATGGTGTACCTAGCAAGACGAATGGTTCAAGTGAGAAGAGGTAAGGACCCTATCTCATCAAGTCCTGCTAGGCATAGACCACAAACTCCACTAAAGGAGGTGGCAATGAGGATTGCGCAAGACAGTTTAGTCATGTCAAGCAATGCACAGGGCATTTACCATAGATAGTAAAGAAACAAACCAAGGCAACCAGAGATTGGGCAGGCCCAAAGTTCAAGCCTGCTAAGGAGCACGCTTGTCCAATTACCCTGGTGTAAATAAAGTTAAACTTGATTTCTGACCAAGATAAGTATTATTTTGAAGAGATAAGTTGTAAAGTAATGTTTGTAGGCTCAGAAATTATTGAATAAAATTCTCCTTTGATTAGGAAAATTCAGGACAGTATAGTGGACAATTATTAGGAGCTTGTATAGGGTAGAAACTTAGATGAAAATATGTCTATGACCATGTACAAAGCAGAATTTATGCATGTCAGCATGGATCAGTATTCATTGTGCCTTGATTGAGGCCCTGAAACTCTACATGGACAACTCGTTTACATTTGACATTGCAGGTCAAATGTGCTATTACACACCATACAAGCATGATTTCCCAGAAAAGCAGACCCACCTGCCCAAGCTATGGGATGAGTTGGAAATACCACATGATCTGGCTAAACAGCTGTTCAGCTCACCTCTGACAGTCATCAGGTTTGATGTTGACCCCAATGCCATGTCTGCATCTCTACCACCTCACAAGAAGAGTGAACTTATACAACACTTATGCCAGTTTAGCGGGAAGAAATTCCACTGGTCTCTCCACAAGTTTCAGCAACTCGCTGGCTGGTGTGAGTGGAGTTTTAATATCTTCCTGCTGTTGAAGCCAGGTCTGTCAGCAGTTTATGAGAAGATACAAAAGAAAGACAAACCTCTCACTCATCTTCATGTTAACAATCATATTATCTGCAAATTGACTTGGATGGCCAACCATATGGAACAACTGCCTGGCTTGTTATTTTACATCTCACTTGATTTCAATCCACACTCAGATGATGTTGTAGTTGCCTATACCGATGCATCCGGATCAGGTTTGGGTCTCTGGTTTCCTAGCAACAACTTCACAGGTCAGTCTGAACTGCCTGTCAAAGCGCTAACCAATACCATTTTCTTCTTCAAGGCCCTCGCAGTCTGCTCTGCAATACATGCCATCAATTTCACTCGACAACATTGATGCTGAGTTTGCTTGCCTTGAAGATATTTGCAGTGGAGAAAAAGTGATGGACCTCGAGTTTCCATCAGACTGGGATATGGATGGGAAGGAAGTTTTAGAAGGGAACATGTTTGATTTTGCAGAGTTGCAGCGTGTTGACAAGGGATTAGTGCCTGCGGCAGTAGAGGATGAAATTATGGTCACAGATCATGATGCAAACGAAGACAGGACTTGGAACATTGATTCGATGTTAGTATCAAGTGGTCTTACATCCATGTAGCTACCTCTAGTACTACCCTGCGCACATCCAAAAAAGACCGCTTCTGCCATCTCCCACGCTGGCAGAACATAGTTCTGCCAAGTTCTGCCAGTTCTGCCGGCAGAACTACCCCAAAATAGTTCTGCCCACAACACTATCTATTGGATTCCCCTGCTGTCAACTATTCATGGATCCTTCTGGTAGTCGAGGACTGTATTACTTGGTATATATAGTGTACTCAAAGATAGTCTGATTATAATATTTTACTATATTCATGTCTGAGAATTCTTATCAGTGAGAATAGGAGATATGTGCTTGATATCATTACTATGATGTATTTCTGCCTGATCATGGCCTTGGGAGGGCTTCAGATATGTACTATAAGTGATATACGAACAGCTGGTATAGTCTATGTAGTGAGAATGTAGTGAAAACCCTCAAAAATGCGAAAATATGGTACACTGTAGGCAGGAAGTGACTTTGGATTGTAGACAAGGATCCTGGTATTGTTCTGGTATACCTATGTGATAAATATATTCCATATGTTCATAGTAAAAGACTACCTACCATCCTAGAGGGCCGGAGCTGCAGGAAAAAATTTCTCAGGGAGTGAACCACCAGGAAGATGACAATACATATGACCCTAGGGACTGATCCTACTGGCCTATACTCTTGATATAATGTATATACTAGTAAAGAGATGTTATAAATAATATTCACCAGTCTATATACCTAAACACTAAAAAATGTGAACTGGTTTATGTTTTTTGAGAGGTATTCATGAATTTAACTTATCTACTGATGTAGGACACTACAGAGGCTCAAACAAGCGGTGTAATATATTCATTAACACTCCAATATATGATATATACAGTCAGAATTGCTTCCCTGCTAAAGGGGCAAAAATCCGAATATGTTTTAGTCCCGGGATGCACATATTGTAGTCAGCACTGTAGACTGCTGTACAAGCTCTCAGACAATGAAAAAGCGGTCTATTGTATCATTTTATGTATGTACATTCCATTCTACTACTTGTATACATGAGTGAGAAAGGGGAAAGCTCTGGTGCAGCAGTAGAGCCAGGGAGGTATGTGGGAATAGTGAGATTATTGGAATATCCCAATTTGGTAAATTTTCTGGTGGTAGCACTATTCTTGGAAGCCTGAGAATCACCAAAGGAATCAGAAGCCATTAAGCTTAATTGTAGGGGATTGATAGTCTACAAACAAACTTACAAAACCATACCATTTGTAGTCAGTGAGTATTATGCTTAATTTTAACAGTATAGCCTGGCCTACATGAACATTGTGGTTCACAGATGTCTGGTCACTCCATGCATGCTGGCGGAGCTACGGCCCTTGCAATCACAGGAATGACACCAGATCTCATTCAAGCTGCAGGACATTGGTCCTTGCAGGAGTTTCAAAAATATGTCTGCCTACATCCCTTCTTGCTAAATGCTCTACTGCATGGCTCAGCTTGCACACCTTAAAACAGCAGGAAACACTACTGCTTTGTCAGGTTTCTTCTCAATTTCTCTTAGTTTCAGACATGAAAAGGCACCAAGACCAGAAAACAGACTACAAAGCAAGAATTTTTTTCTTTTTTTTTAAAAAAAAAAAAGATTAGCCCTTTAGCATATTCATCGTGCCTTTCATCACTCATGTTCTCTCTTTCTTTCCAGTAGTACTATTTTTCCTTGCTCACTCAAGCACCTCATTATCGAGCCTTGCACCTTTCTTGCTTATGCTGCTCTGTATTATATTCTGACTCATGGTTGGCAATAAAAACTTGTTCGAGTCCCCCGGGCATGAAGCTGGGAGACTCCGCTTGCCTAATCACCACAAGACCTTAGCGTAAATTTGATTCAAGAACTCTTTTACTGCCTTCTAACTTCATAATTATCACAAGTTTTTCACAAATTATTGCTAATGTTATATAAGTTTCTGATCCCTTATGTGAGTTAGCTGATCCTTAGTTCGCACTTGTATACATATGCACATTGCACACTACACCTCATCGCGATTCTTTGATGCCATATGTCCCCTACAACCCAATCTTGACGACAAATGAATTGATTTTCACTACCCCTACTAGACAACATTTCTACTATGTCCACCGCCACGGTCGCGCATATTTACTACCTCCTCGATCTGTAATTCCTTTGACTGGAACGAGACACGCATCAGACTCACTCTCATATCACGGACTCACCACTGGCACGTACATTTATTCTTCTCCTCATCTTCTCCATCATCTTCGATTTGTTGATTTTCCACCTTCACTGTTACGACATTGGATCAATCACAGACTTATCTCTGTTCATTTCTCCTCGATATATTATAGTAGCTCCTTCATCGATATATTTCCCCCTTTACTGGCACTAGACGGACAACGGGACACGCTTTCATAACCGACTCATCTCTGGCTTGTACGTTTACTCCTATTTCCTTCTCCTGTCATCATTGATTTGTTTTTCTTTACTCGTACGAAATACTACATCGGACTCATTCAACTTTATCACGGGTCTTATCTCTCTCTCTAGCATGTGTACTGCATTCTTTCATTTCCATCTCTACGTATACGTAGAGGTCTGGTTCAATTGTATTCTAATTTCATTATGGACTCCTCACGATGTATCATTGATCTTGTTACACATATTTCTGCACATGTACAGCTTGATGTACGTTTCGAGTGTGGTTTTCTTTCGTAAGTATGTTCTGAGGGCAGAACTTATGTGACGTTTTAGCTGCATACACACTCTTGTAACCCAACAAAGCCATGTCGAGCATACTGGAGAATTTACGTCGTCGTGACAGCATGATGCATTCATGATAATGTACAATGTCTCCCTGATACATTATGCTGCACAAAGAGAGATTGTGCAGAAAAACCGCCTAGAAGGTGTATATCAACCAATGCACCAATCCCTTCGGCAAGCTTTGTATAGGTGTGGGTCGACTAGCTTTTAAGTAAGTTACAATCGAGGCTCGCGTCAGCTCCGGCTGGAAGTATTCAGCATGAAAGTCTCGCAGATAGAATATGACGCCAATCTTTTACCTATGCATTAGTATGATCCATAAATGCCTGGAAGAAATCCATAAAATTGCCCTGGTTGTAAGTAATGTCGCGGTCGACCGTCCATGCATGCTGGCGTCGCCTTTGAAATTAAAGTTTTGCAGTGGATATGCTATCACGTGACCACGTGATTTTTAACAATTTCTTGAGACTGTCCTGAGAGTGCTTTAGTCGCTGAAAGTGATGCTTCCCCGTCATCTCCGTAGCTTCGTTGCAGGTCAGCGCGCGCGCTCGTTGCCTGTGCATAGATCAGCTGTAGCGTCCTCTCTGCGTTGTCATTCTCCGGTCAGCAATCCTTTGTCACGACCAAACGCTTCCGCATCTCGTTCCTTTCATTCCTCATCGCGAAGACATGATGAACTCCCGAAATCACCCTTTCAAACATTCGTCGATGTCCTTCGTGACGAACTACGGAAGAACAGGGAGCTCCAAGAAAACGTCAAACAACTTCAGGGTGACGTCGACAAGCTTCAGGATTCGGAGGCCATGAAACGGGCAAGAGAAGTGTATGAGCGCGCAAGAGTGTGTACTTTTAATTTCTCTCATCTGGGTAAATCTCACATCCGATTCTGCACATAGTTGACGTCCAGCATAAAAGAGAACCCTCGTTTGAGGGCAGCAGCGGAGGAGCTGAAGAAGACGGGTGTCAAGGTCGGAGATGCGGTAACAGAGGCTTTGAAGACGATGGAAGAGAGCGAAATTATGCGTGCAGTGCGTGCAGTTTACTTCTAACTATCTGGTGTCATGAATTAAATTTTGACAGATTTCGCGAGCAACAACGTCCCTCTCTAGTACCATTGCCACTACAACCGAGCCCATCCGTCAGACAGCTGCTTACAAAACTCTTGCAGAGACTCTCGTTGATGCCCTGGATGACTCTGGGTCTGCAAAGCACTGCTGGATTCGAAGACAAGGAAGCTCGAAGACGGCGCAGGCAAAAACGTCTTGAGAAGGCGGGCCTAAGTGGACGTCGAATAATGGAGGAGAACCTGGAGTGCGTTGTTTGGAAGTGAAATATGTGTGCTGGTAATAACATGCATGACGTCTACAGAGCTGGCCAAGCACTGGTGTCTGTTAAAACCTCACCCCGTGCTGAGGCCTGGGAGAACTTCAAATCCACGAATCCTGTGATGCAACGTTTATCTTCGCTACATGCCGCGTACGAAGAGTCAGAGTCTCCCCTCGTTACACCACTTCGTGCTGTGACCAGTACGATTGGGTCCTGGTTCGAGGAGAACGAAACAGCACAGGTGACACGGATGATCCGCGCAATGGATCCGAACTTTTCGAGGGAGGCGTTCGAGAAGGAGCTGAGAGAATACATCATTCCTGAAGTTGTAGATGCGTATTTGAGTGCAGATAGGGAGTCCCTTGTTAAGTGGTGCAGTGAAGCGGTGTGTGTATGCGATCGGAGTCTTATTTCGAAGGCTAAATCACCCCCTTTTTTAGACCTACAATGTTCTTTGGGCGACCATGGAACAATATCTCCGCCAGGGCCTAGTGAGTGATAGCAAAGTGCTTGATATCCGGTCGGTAGATGTGAGTATTTCGATTAAGATTATCTCTCGTCCACTTATATCATACAGACATAAAATGCTGAATATTTCCAGGTCTCCGATGGAAAAATTCTCGACTCCTCTATTCCTGTCTTTGTTGTGACATTCTCAACACAAGAGGTTCTCCTCTTCCGCAATGCAGCCTCGCGTGAGATCGTCGTCGGCGCTGAAAACCGAGTGGAACAGTGCGTATATGCCGCAGTGATAACGCGCGTTCGCGAGGAGTTGGCGGACGAGATTACAGGAGGGTGGAAGGTCGTCGAGGTGGGTCTTGTCTCCTTCACGTGCTGCTCGTATTGACATTCTTCTGTGCAGATGGCACGTAGGTCCTCCAGGGCGTATCTATAGTCGTATTGATTGGATACCGGGCACTAATACACTACGCATTTATCACTGCTTTGCATAATCATTAACCACCACTCATCTCGTCATAGCAGTATCTTATTACATTGAGATTATTGTCTGAACTTATCTGAACTTTTGAGTGATTCACGTGACATGATGATATATTGGGGGCACTTGCTGCATTAAACTCCGTAATTGATGTCGCGCTCATCAGTCCAAGTCACAACCTACGCATACAGGGCCTTCGCAGTCAGCACGGATTCGGATTGCAACCGAAAGTGCTACACCAGACAGAGATGTCGGACCTATTCCTTCTTCCTTATCTTTACTAACAGCAGCGCCGTCCGTCATGGGCTCCTCCACTTTATGATCATACACAGGAAATGTCCGCTGGGCTTGGTTCCTATCGCGATGTACCATCATTTGGCACGACACAAACAGCGCATCCATCTTCTTCGCCTGAAGACGGTGGCAATTTTCGGAGAAATCTTCAGATAGACATGAAGGAACTTGTCGGGGATGCAGTCGGAAATGTGCGTATCCTTCGTGTTATCAAAAAGGCAGTCTCTTGACCAAAGTATACAGATGAGTATCAGCCCTGCGAGCAGAGACATCGTCCTTGCAGCGTGAGTCAGCATATGTTGTGCCTCATGATTCTCAATAATGCAAAGTCGCCGAGGTTTGTTTATTATTGACCTTGAGGCACCCCTCGAGGTGCCGCGTTTCCTTCCTCAAGGCGGAACGTGGGATGTCGCGGACGTGCAATGGAACCCGCACCGTGCTCGCGCAGAGTACATTGTATCTACCTCATCCGAGAAACTGTGGGCTCTCCTCTATACTGTTGTAACTGGAGCCTCTGACTGACAGAAAACTTGAAGCCTTATATGGAACCTTATGATGGTTGGAAAGACGTCCATCGAACATATACTTCACTCTCATTATCGTGCCATCACTGACATCAACTGGCATACCAAGGAGCCCGACATCGTATCCAGTGTCGGCATTGATTCTTGGGTGTGGTCTTGGGATCTGAGGGAGCCGAGAAAACCTGTGCTTGGTGCGTTTTTTTTACCATCCTCATCAAACGTAGTTTGAATTATCACAGGACTCTGCGCGTTCAATGGTGAGTGTTTTCGGGACTGTACCGCGCGTTGTAATGTGATGTTTTGCACAGCGGGAGGTACGCAGGTGAAATGGAACCGACAGGATCCTAATGTTTTGGCTTCCTCACATATGAATGAAGTTCTAATATGGGATCGCCGGGTATGTTGCCTTCGCTATATTGTCTATTGCCTCTGGAGTCAGTTACTAATCAATTTGATAGAAAGGTTCGCTTCCTACTGCGCGAATAAAGGCGCATAGTGCGAAAATTTATGGTATAGACTGGGCGCACGAGCGGATGCATGACCTCGTTACTTGCTCTCTTGACAAAACGATCAAAGTGTGGGACGCGCATAATGCTCCTTCTTTCTCCTTCAATCAGTCCTCGCAAGCTGAAATTGAACCACGCTCAAAAATTTCAACACAGTATCCCGTCTGGCGTGCCCGAAACCTTCCTTTTGGACATGGCGTGTTGAGCTTGCCACAGCGCGGGGATACGACCCTTGAAATGTACACACTGGAGGGGGGTGAGATTGGAACGCCAGTAGAGGTTTTTGAGGGACATGCAGATGTAGTGAAAGAATTTGTGTGGAGGAAGGGAGGATTAGGTGAGCGTGCACACTTCAGACGTCAATCATCGTGTAATTTGGTGCCAACAGAGGGAGGAGATTACCACCTTATTACGTGGTCCAAGGACAGGACGCTCAGATTTTGGCCAGTTGATGCTGAGATTATGGAGGTGCCCAATTATCTGCTGTGTGCCAGTGTGTTCGATGTATAACATCTTCTATTTCACAGAAAGTCGGTCATACGGCGACCACTCAAGCGCCTTCGCACCCCCATTTGCAACGTTCACGTTTCTTCACGGACAAATCTTTCCGTCACCCGCCAACAGCAACTGATACGCACCCGTCACTTTTATCGGCACCCATTGGGCATCGTGGAATCCTGGCTGAAGTGAGAAAAAGTACGCTTCCTTCTCGAGTACCAACGACTACAATTACTGGCGCCAGTGTTCTTGCGAGCAGAGACAAAGATCATAATCCTGTCCTCCAACCACACCACGGATCTGCAGCACGGGGCCACGGTGCACTGCTTCTGGACGCTCCTGGATCAGCCGCGCTCAGTATTCCCGGCACTGGGCTGAAGCCGCACGCTCAACATATTCCTGGGACACCTGCAACGATGACGATGACGCGTGGTCATGCGCTTGGTGGCAGATCTGCGAGAATGGACGCGTTACAGTGGCTTGCGAGTATAAAGGTCGGCGAACGGCGCGAGGACAGCACTTCCAGACCAGAAAGTAGATTAAGTTCAGGAGAACGAAGAATGAAGCATGACGAGAGCGTTCCACCGGGCCAGAAGAGGAAACGGAGTGGTAGTCGTATCATGGACGGAGATGGAACGCAGAGCTTGCAAGATGAGTAGGTAACTCTATTGACTCTCCTTGCTACTACTGATCTTGATGCGTAGAATTACTTCTGCTCTGACGAAGCTGCAGACGTCCAAAATAAAGCTTGAAAAGGTTTCCTTCACCTCTCTGAGCGCGTACATTGACTTACTTAATATTCGTAGCACGATCTTACCAAGCGACGTACATGTACCCTTGGATTGCATGGGCCATGGGGCGAATCGTCTTCTGTCAGCGTGTTCATACGCATTTCCTTCCGATTTCCTAAGACATACCCTCAATCTGGTGTACCTGACATTGATCTTGAGCGAAACCCCCTAGTTTCGATGCAAAGTCGCGCATTTATGTTGAGACGGTTGAGAGGTATTCGAGATAGAAGAAGACCATGTCTTGAAGCCTGTCTGAGATTTTTACTTTTCGGGGATGAAGATGAGAGAGTTGGCATCCCGAGAGGAATTGACTCGGAGTCGTCCAATGAGGAGGACGAGGAGGATAATGCACGGAAAGGAGAGGGAGGGAGAAAGTCAAGGGATTTTACGGTTTCGTTGTTGAGGAACAACAAGAATCTTGCAGAACCAAGGACTTCCCAAGGTATCTTTGGGCCGAACGGTTGGTACTTTACTGGGTCATCTTTGGCATGCGTTAAAGATCAGATCAGGAGAATTGGTATGTTTCTTCCGTGCACCGCCTCGGATCGTGCGCAATCCCATGAACGAGATGTCGGCTTCTCCAGCCACGACTCCAGCATCACGTTCTTCTCCTTCTGCTCAGAGGTTGTTCCAATCTCCTGCATTGCTCTCTGATGCGGTCCGACGGCTTGATATGGCTGCGATCGATCGTGACAGGCTGCTGGACTCCCTTCCGCAGTCGTCTGGCGATAACGACATGACCATGCGCATAATGACCAACCTCCTTACCTTTTCACACCATCATCACCACAAGCGACGTGAATTGATGGCCACTTCAGCCAGTTCCCTTCCAACAGCCAACCCGAATTATGCCAAGGTACCAGTCCTTACACGAAGAAGCACGGTATTCATCGAAGGTCCAACGGATACCACATTTGCTCAGCGGAAAGTCGCAGAGGCATACGTGTTTGGGCACGACGGCGAGAGCGTAGGTGCTATATGCGAAGCAAACGCAAAAATTGCGCATGAACATGGGCAATGGAGCCATGAACGAGTATGGAGGACACTAAGAGGCTTGTTCCCCGCATCAGTGACCAAGGGTGCAGGTCCAAGCAAGATTGCACGGAAAATTATTGATTCGCTGTATGTCCTTGTCCTACGCTGTATTTCAAGCGTTAACTTGAAATTCCACAGGTACAAGGAATACTGTGCAAGCCATGACGTGCAGATGCTTGCAATGCTTGGTATAATCCTACTCAGAGCCTTCGCTTCGCTTCCTGATACTGGCAAGTCTTTTTTATTCGCTTATCGAAGCATTCCCTCTGATAATATCCCAGTGCCAAATACACCCTCTGCAAATGACCCGTCGTCAATTTCACCAACCCCTGAAGAAGATTATTTCTCGTTTGTGCGGCGGAAAGGCCCGCGTGCGGCAGCCCTCTCTCCCGGTTGGCCGCGGCTTTCATCGACATCTCCAACAGCTCCGCCCCCTATGGCTTCGTCGCTCTCGTTGTCTAACTCCTCCCGTGGCTCGTGGTCAAGCCTGTTCAATACTGGCAGCATGCGACAATTTATGTCTGGCGTACAAGAAAGTATCTCGACGCCTCTATCGATAGATACCCTTCAACTCCCAACGAGGACCCCAATGCCTACGCCTTCACTGTTGCCTGGGAGCGAAAGTGCAGGTTCTGTGGTACTGAGGCTACCGAATATGGACACACCAAGACGAGGCAAAGCGTCGACATTGATGCCACGAGTTTCAAAATCGTGGTCAGATACACCTGTCTTGTCAACACTTGCGCCTGCTGTGCTCCTTTCACCGGCAGTACATGGGCGTCGACCGACATTTTCGCAGGTCATCAGCCCAAAGCAAGTAATTCATGAAAAGAGGTTGGTCATAAAAGAAGAACCTATTGAAGAAAAGTACGATATTTTTTCCTGCGTAGTGAGCGGATCTTCACTTATCACGATCATTTAGGCCAGCCGCATATGATGAACAAATCCTTTCTCAGTACAAGTGTCACGTTCTTGCATATGCGGAGATGCTATTTAGATGGCAGCTTCTGAACAAGCGACTTGAACTGCTGAAGAGTGCCAAAATAACCACATCTCATGTCAATAACCGAGAGGCTATCTTCGGTAAGCAGCGAAATGAAACATTTGTGTTCCAACTAACAACTTTCAGTAGATGTGCAGCATGCCTGTGGGAAATGCAATCGCACTCTTGACCCCCACATAGAAACATGCTCATGCTGTACACTAAGGACTCTTAAACCGCGGTGCTCTTTGTGTCGTTTGCCTGTGAAAGGTATTGCAACATGACACTCGTTGATGATGTTGACTCACGCTAGGTGTTCAGGCCTCTCACGCACCTGTGGAAACTGCCTCCACGTCATTCATTTGGGATGCTGGCGAGATGCTATGTCAAATGTGTGCGGCTCTGGTTGTGGATGTCGATGTAGAGGAGAGCTACGTCCTGATCCACGAGCGTCTATGGTACAATCCCCGATACCCGTACCTCCTGCATTGTCGAGGTAGAATCGAATGTCCATTGGCCCAGAGCGTATATGACACTCGGGTGCTTGCTGGGTGATCATGATTTACCATTTAAGCGGCGCTTCTTGGCTTGGGAATGATGAATGGTTCAACACATTGTTGGAGCGGCGTTTGTCTTGATTGCTATATAGCGTATTCATTCACAAAACTCACCCGCAGTACTAGCCTACCCTGCTAACATTTGTTGCAATGTGGACCTAAGGCAAGTCAGGTGGCCGATCGTTTCATGTTCAGAGTGCCGACTTCGGGTTTTGGGGGTACTTTTCTAAATTTGGTAAAATTTCGTCACTATTCGGTTTCCAAAATCCTGCTCGGCCTACTTTTTAAATTAGATAGCTTCAGATCTCAGAGCTTTTGACTCCCCCGAGTGCTCTCTATTAACAATGTCACCCCCTGCACAAGGTCGTGTTTTGCTAGCATACTCCGGCGGTCTTGGTAAGTTGATCTGCGTTGGGGAAATTATCGTTAAGTATCAAGATCTGCAGACACTTCATGCATCTTGGCATGGCTGATCGAGGAGGGCTACGAGGTTTACGCCTTCATGGCTGACGTCGGTCAGGAGGAGGTACTGATACCTTCTGTTATACGTTGCTGGTAACTGACCATTTGTACAGGATTTCGAAGCAGCTAGAAAGAAGGCACTTAGTGTTGGTGCAAAGAAATTCTTTGTGGAGGTTTGAAATCCTTCTAGTGTCGACCCTACCGTGCTTATAGCTCACAAACTCGCAGGACTTGAAGCGTGAATTTGTGACGCAGTTGATCTACCCTGCTGTACAAGCAAACTGCATCTACGAAGTAAGTGCCATCCTCTGATGGTTATCATGTACTGATCGTCATCGCAGAATGTATATCTACTTGGGACTTCTCTCGCTCGTCCTGTTATTGCTCGTGGTATGATATCCGTTGCAGACAAAGAGGGTTGCGAGTAAGCCTCGCCTTGATCTTCCACTCGCCTGAGCTCAGCGTCTTTTGACAGCTATGTATCGCACGGCTGCACAGGCAAAGGGAATGACCAGGTTCGCTTTGAACTTGCTTTCTATGGTCTTAAGCCCGATATCAAGGTCATTGCTCCTTGGAGGCTTCCTGGTGATCCAATTCCCAAATTTGCAAAGCTTTTTCACTAATTCCAAACATCTAGAGTTTTACAACCGTTTCCCTGGCCGACAAGCACTACTTGCATACGCGGCGGAGAAGGGAATTCCGGTGCAACAGACTGCTGCAAAACCATGGTCAACCGATGAGAATCTCTTCCATATCTCCTATGAGGCAGGAATCCTCGAGGATCCGAACACCACACCTCCCGACGACATGTGGAAACTCACCACGTCCCTCCAAGATGCACCGGCGGAGCCTGAACAGTTGTCGATCGAGTTCAAGGCCGGTCTTCCTGTGAAGGTTGTAATTGCTAACCAAACCCCTCTCACTGATCCCGTCGACATCTTCCTCGCACTTAATGCTGTTGCGAGGAAGCATGGTGTCGGCCGTATCGACATTGTCGAAAACCGATTTATCGGCGTCAAGTCTCGTGGTTGTTACGAGTCGCCTGCAGCGACTATTTTACGTGTCGCACATATGGACATTGAAGGTCTCACGCTCGACCGTAATGTTCGTGCTCTTCGTGATCAGTTTGTCACCATCGAACTGGCCCGTATTCTTTACAATGGCCATTTCTTCACCCCTGAGCGCGAGTTTGTAACTAGCGCCATCCCCGCGAGCCAGCGCACTGTCAATGGAACCGTACGCTTGAAGCTTTACAAGGGTAACGTCGTTGTTATCGGCCGCTACTCCGATGAGGTAACGAATTTAATTTGTGACTTTCATGCCTTCTTACCTGTTTTTCAGGGTCTTTATGATGAACACCAATCTTCCATGGACGAGCTCGGTGGGTTTGAGCCAACAGACACCACAGGCTTTATCCAGATTGAGAGCATCCGCATCAAAAAGTACATCTTCAGCTGATCTCATTACAACCTACTCACTTATCTTTTCAAGGTGGGGTCAGGCCAATGCTCGCAAAGGCCAAGCTGGCGTTGAGCCACAGGATGTTTATGGCTCCCGCACATAGTTGACCAATATATCTCAGATCTCGGGGACGGAAGTGAATTACCCCGCCAATTGTTCAATTGCATGGTCTGGATGGTTTTTTCCCAAGAATTAACTGAATAGCTTGTGTTGATACAATGTATAATGTACACGAATTTCGGGGTGTTGAGACCTGGCAGTTTCTCAATCAAGTACATCAACGGACAAGCTGAGTTGCAGGGCGACCTAGTGGGATGGGCGCATGGGGAACAGGAGCGTGAGGCGTCCTGACCTTGATCCCTGATGCACAATTCTTTCAGCGATGTCAATCCTTAAAAAGATAGCAATTCACTGACCAAGGTCCTCGCAGATAAGATCTGCTCCCTTCTCGCCAACAAGGAGCGCAGACGAGTAGGTGTTTGTGCCCAGATTGTCCTACATAATAAGGTAAGAAATAGCCAGTTGGATATTTCACGGTCTCTTACAGGACAGATACTCAAGTCGACACACTTCAAGTTCTGGGTACCATAGACATTGAGGCGATGATCAACAACACCTCCCTCTGAACGAGGCTTCATAGCTAAGAGTGCATTGAGTGGTTTTTCGATTATTTAGAGACTTCCCGTACCGCATGTTCCTATTTGAGACTTTAGTATCATTTCACAAGTCATTTTCGGTACAGTACTCACCTAGACTGTGCCAGGTAGTCTCAACATGATCTGCACAGTTTTGGGAACTCAGAAATGAGATCACGCAGAGTCTCCCAGAGTTTCTTACCTGCGATCCAATTGTCGATAGCCTCGTCGTCGTCCTTGGTGTACTTGATCTCATCATGCACCTTGCTTGCGTCGTATGGTTCGCCAGGCTTGTGCCAGGTACCTAAGTATGGTAAGTCATCCAACAAAACTCCAGTGCACGGAGAAGGTCAGTCACGGACCCATGTGAATTCCAACGGTGAAGCCGTTGGGCATCATTTGCTTGGCTGTCTTGATGTCGATGTCACGAGAAGCAGCTGGTGAAGCAGGGTGGAAGTGTGGGTGGTGAGAAGTAAGCTCTCCACGGAATGCTAAAAAGAAAGGCGGGATGAGTTCACGAGATGAAAATGTTCAGAAGCGGACTTCACCGACCATCCATGCGTCTCGCAATCTCGCGAGTCTTCTTGTAGCTCCAGCGGATTGGGGCAAAGTCGGCTCTATTGTTCATGAAACCACTGTCAAAGAAGGGTTCGACGTAAGGACTAGGAGAAGTAATATGGATCTGGCCGCGCGACATGAGTTCAACGCTAGATTGGAGATCGACCTCGGCTAACCTTTCCACGGCTAGCAGGGTATTCGAGGTACTGGAACATTGTCATGTACTTTCCAGGAGGAAGGAGGGAATGATCCGCATAAGCTAGCATGCGTATTAGTTGTTAGATCATTGTGAATAACAACTGATTAATCTTACCTGCTGATACGATGGATCCAAACCTATGAGGACAATTGAGCTGAAAACTGGAACAAGCTTCAAATACCTACATGACGGGCTTATCAGGCTTGTCTTTGAAGTATTTGTCCCAAAGAGCGTTGAATTCTGGACCCATTTCTTTCAGCTCCTCTTCAGTAGGACGAATCTGCTAATGTGTTTGAACCCAAACAACTTAAGTCTAACAATCACTTTGAAAACTGACCTTGAAGCCGGCATCGATGGCATTCGACGACAGGCGTGCCCTCTCCGGGCTCACCTCCCACTCGGCGAATATCTAGGTCCTTGAGCGCCTGTACAATCGTCTGCATTATCATTAGGCTTACCTCCTTCTGAGCCTGTTCATCACCACGCAGGAAATCGTCCAAGGTTGTCGACTCGTTAGAGACACGGTAAACTAAGATCACAAACTCAACAGTGCACCCGGGTCGAGTGCTCTGTGGACTTACTTGACAGAGTTGTGTAGTGATCTTGGTATTCCTCGCTGTGTCAAGTGTTAGCGCTATCTTCAGGAGGTGTTCATTGTGCACGCACCCCACGCCTGGAAGGTCACTGACAACTTTGACATCGAGTTGTTTGAGTAGGTTTGCTGACCCGACACCAGATCGCTCCAAAATCTACACAAAGATATCAGGTTACCATATGAAAAACACTCGCAACGTAATATCCTACCTGCGGAGTGCCCAAAGTTCCACTGCTCAAGACAACCATTTTGCGAGCTCGAACCTGTGGCTCTTGTTAGACATACATCAGTGTGGATAAGTGTAAAACTTACGATGGTCTCCTGAACCGCAGCGTTGTTCGCACGATTTCTGGATGGGACGTATGCAACACCAACAGCCTTGGTGCCCTCGAATATTACGCGAGATACACGGGCGTTCGTGCGCAAGTATAAGTTGCTCTGAACATCCATGACGCTGTGAACGTATGCTAGATTGTGTTAGATTTTTTTAAAAAAAGGTGGCCAGAAGCGTACTCACCAGTAGCAGCATCACTGCGGCGACCAGTGTGGCGATTGATGTATTTGGCCCAGATCTCAGAAGCATGAGCAGTAGTGAGATCTGTATTCAATGATTAGCGGGGAAAGATGCAAGCTAGTCATCCGTACCCTGAATGTCATCTGTGTCAATTACCGGTCAGTCTGTTTCCTCGTGATGGAGCCTCAGGTCTTACCGCTGAAGGGAATATCGATAGCATGTGCAGCCCTCAAAAAGTCCTGAGCAAGGGGAGTGACCTGCCCACCGTTGCTAATGGCGATTGGACCATTATATCCGTGGGTATCGTTGTTAACTGGCTTCTGGTAATTTTCAAGCTACAAAAGAGCTGTTATTGGTACTACTTCTTCTCTGATGCAGGCCACGAACCCGTTTCATGAGAGGAAGAAGGTCTACAAAAAATCATCAATCCATGGATGATAATGATTCGTGTGATCACACAAACCCTTGGCTGTCCAACCTTCGGCCTTGAAGTCATCTATTGAGTTTATTTAGTTGTCCGCAATTGCATCTTGGCAAGACCATTGTGACAAACCCCAGTCAGATGCGGATGCCTGTCAAACTGAGTTTAGCACATGAACTTCTGGTTAATTCTCATACTCACTCTTGTGTACATTTGGAAATTAATGCTGTTGGAGATGTAATTAGTTCCACTGATAGTACAGCGGGTTGCGTAGCTTACCTACTACCACCGCCTGGTCAAGTCCAAGAAGCTTTGTGAGATATATATAGCCAAACAGGAGTGAAAAATGGATACCAAGGATATTAGCACACCTGGGAACAATGGTGAGAAATCATTCAGATGATGACTGTAAACAACGTACGGTACAATGCTCTGCCTCCCTCTCAGGTATGGGGAAGGTTGAGTATCAGTGTAAAAAGTGGCCTTGTCATTGCTGACAGGAAGTCAGCAGGACAAAACACTAGCATATAGTAAAGACCAACATTCCGTCACGTTGCATGTTCTTCACGTATATGCCAGGTCTATTAAAAGTCAGTGCAATTTTGATTATTTGTGCAAAGAGCCTACCTATAAACCCAGGGATCATCGCGGTTGTTGGCACCGCCTGTAACTCATGTTGAGCGGTCAGTAAAGAAATGCTTTCAGCAGACATACCTTCGATGAGCATGATCTTAAGGGTAGGGTCCGCATACGCAAGCCGTCCGGCGACGACACATCCTTTGTAGAAAGTGTTTAAGTTAGTTACAAGATGGTACATGTGTTACATGTTCGCCGCACCTGCAGGGCCTCCACTATGATAACTTTTCAGTATAATTTTAAAGCACTAGTTGAACATGCAATTACCCAGCAATGATGACATCTACTTCTTCTGGGTGACCCATGTTTGTTTCAAGTAGAGGTAGAAAATGATGATGATCCTACCTGGCACCCCACCCTTTATATGTCTAATACCGCAAAGTCCCTGAGAAGGAGCCACATCTGAACACACGCAAAACAAAAATGAGGTGTCAGATGATAGCCATGTAGCCACTCATGGCTATTCCTCTCAAAAGCCAATAGCAAGCGTGACGAGCTTGATAGAGGTATTCAACTGCCCCCGTTGTGACCAATGTGAATTTGAAAAGATAGCCGAACATTCACACACAGGGGATAAGATCTCGATGGGGCCCCACACGATATTTTCAGGAACAATAGACACGGAGTGGGGGTGGGGTTGTTGACTGTCCCAACCAGCCATCGATCAAAAGGACGAAGTCTCCAGGAATAGGATAGATAAAATAGGTATAAAACTTGAAATGTTTTCAATGTTTCGTGGAATGGGATTGCTCTTGACGAATATGCGAAATCCTATCCAACAATCATGACGAGAATTCTAGAAGCCATTCTAGATTAGTACAGCATCTTGCGCTTGCACGCATATCAGTGGCTGCCATCTCGACATGTCCATTTGGAGTAGAGGTTTCAACTTACCTGAGTGTCGACTTGCTGAGTAATTTGCAACAATGAGAACCGACGATACGACTGCTACAACGCACGGAGCATAGACCACGTGTATTTCTCACCAGTCCAGACTCTAGACAGATTGAGTCGTGGGCTTCGAGTTCTTTTAGAATACCCCTTCTCAAGCAATTAGTCAGGTGGTTTTATTTATTTGATTTAGATGCCACGTACTATGAATATAAATTTTGTAAATACAATGTTCAATTTACTTTTGATAGTTAGGGACAACCCAATTCGAGAGCAGATAAGACTGGAATCCGTAACAAGGGCGACTCATTGGGATAGCGCGGTATGTGGGGTAACGTCAGTAGAAAGGACGCGTGAAAATCGTGAAGATTGTTTTACCCTCTGTAACGAATCTTAGCTGCCGGCTCAGGCCTCAAATATATCCAAATTCTGCAAGCGAAGGGATTGTTCATAGCTGAGCTGGATGATCACGTTGAACTGTGGAAATCACATGGCAAACCTCCAATAATATTTTGATACCAAACTCGAGACTACCCTAAGGAAGGGATGATTCGTCAACGTTGAGTACCAAAGTGGTGTAGAATCGAATCATCTCAACGAAGCTATCGATGGAGATTGCTGGAGAATCATTAGCCTTTCCAATACCGAAAAACTGGTCTAAATGAGTACCTTCGTTGACTGTGTGCACGCCAGATGGAAGGGACCCTCCGCTGGCTACCCCAAGGTGGCCATATCGGAAAATATGATCAGTCAACTTCCAATAGAACCGTGTATCTGTATTGCAATCATTATTAAAGCTAATGAGATGCGCGCTCAAAACCCCACCTGTGTTACCGGACATGATGCCTGGACTCACGATGATTGCATCTGAACCAGAAATATTTCTATGGGAGTTGTAGGTTGCCTTGATAGTCCCAGATAAAAGCTGAAACGGCGCAGCGTCTTCGCCAGACGGTGTGACCGGTGCTGGCTCTAAGCCATCACCAAACGCAGTGGAGAGAATCAAGGTGCCATATGAAGGCGCATCCTCATTGGAAATACGGCTACCAAAGGCCGTATAAGATAAATTGAAGTTATTTGCGAGAGATTTTAACAATTCGATGTCGCGTGCTTTTGTGGCGGCGGTAGAACTACAAATAAAATGGGACGTATTAATAACGGGATTGGTTTGCATCAAAAGTCCTACCTTTCTGTAGAAATCCGGTGATTCACAATGGCCCACGCCTGTTCTGGGAGAGCGTTTACCTTCACTCCACCGTCCACGAGATCGATAGCTTGAGTAGTGCCGACAAGACTCATGAAAGCACGGTTCTTAAAAAGTTCCTGCTCAGCGGCACGAAGTGCCCCATCACAGTGCTCTGCACGTAACATGTGTTCCCTTAACGAGGAACTGATGCCTGGTGCGTGTTGAGCCATGCATTGAGCGCTCTTGTAAGTCGGTGATCCTCTTGTCTGCAGAAGAAGTGTCAGTGCATCGTCACAATCAGTCTCTTAAAACCCACCAGGTGAACCTCAAACGGATTTTTCTCATACTGTACAAGGAGCTCTGCAAGTATACCGATGCTCTTAGAAAATCAGAAATGACTGACGAAGAATTGAGTATGAGTAAGCTCACCGTATGAGGTGGGGGAAGGCTAGAATGACCACCAGGAGATGTAACTTTGATTTGGACGTTCAAGCTACCTTTCTCGGCAATTCCAGGTACTGCAATGACACGACCATATACCTCACTGTACCCAGCTGTCAACCAGAACCCCATTATTCATAGTGTTAGTTAGTCCAACGATAACTCACAGCCTTCGTCGAGAAGCATGGCAAAGGCATTTTCTCCAAATCTCTCTAGCATTTCGGTAGCTAGGGAAGACGCACCCTTGAAGCGGTATTCAATGTTAACGTGCTAACGTAGCTACGCATAGTTCTAGAAACTCACCCGCATTCCACTTACTTCCTCGTCAAATCCTGACGCGATCACAACTGTGCGAGTTGGCTTAAAGCCGCTCTCTAGCATAGATTCAATCGCAGACCTAGGGCAATCAGTATACTTTTCTTGAACATCTCAAGGACACAAACATGATCCCTAGACGTAACCAATGAGTTCAGGAATAGAATCAGATGTTTAAACACTACCAATTAGGCCGCTCTTATCATCACACGACCCGCGCCCCCAAAGGCTCTCCCCTGCCAAGATATTAGTTAAAAACATGCTACGCATCATGAAATTACTGTGCAGACCATCAAAGTGACCGGAGAATGGAGGATGCTGCCATTCATTAATTGTCGTTTCTAAGACAGGGACCACGTCTAGCGGCCAGTAAGTCAACATAGGGATATGCTGTGATGCATAAATGAACTTACCCTGATGAGCAGCGAGGAGGAGTGGCTTCAGATCACTGTCTGAGCCTTTCCATACGTATAACAACCCGTATGTGTTGACTTTCGTAAGTTCCAAGTTTGAGTGACTGGCACACAATGTGAAGTTGTGAACTGGGCAACTGGACAATGACACACTGCGGAAGAGTACTTACAGTAAAGGGAATGAGTCTTTCAGATAATCGTGTAACGGGAGGAACTTCTCCCAAACGGGTTCTGTCACATCTCCCATGTCATCGAATGTTTCCGTGCTACATGAGGGCTGTATTTAGCGCAGACACCCAGCATATCGCAGGCGGGATAAACGCACGGAATTCGCACAGCTCCCCCAAGCCAGTCTATGGCTCTCGCTTTAAACGCCTCAGTACCGTATGTGAGTTGAAGACTTTCCCAGATCACCCCATTCTTCTCGGGAACAAGTTCATCCGCCTGAGGACACAAATCTACGCCACTCTCAAGGGTGCCGACAGAGAAACTGTTCAAGGGTCTTTTGACGAAGTATGTTGAAGCAGAGATTGTGAGTGCAGTGACGAGTATGGTCTTGAATGCGATAGCCTTGACCTTCGAAAGCTTCGTAGTGGAACTGCGGGCGTTAATGCCTGGAAGCTCGTCAGCTTTCTTTTCGACTAGGTTAGCTTGCGACATGTTATGCGACAGAAGCCTGAAAAATCCTTGGAAAACAAGGAAATGGTCTTCCTTCTTTCAAGCTGGAAACTGATAAGACTCCTTCCGAAAGCCGTTCTACGGGCCTTTTTCGATATCCATTAATATCAGCACAGGTCAGAGGGTCAAATGTCATGAGAAGGTTTCAAGTGCATGAGTGCTAGTACAAACTGTCTTATCCGTGGACCGTGGTATCTACCAATCTAGTCCAAATGCTGTACTATCACCTGATCCAGATTGCACAGAACAACTCTACATATATTTCATTCGGAACAACTGGAGAACAAGTATTCAACAAGACCACCAAATCAAACATTTCAAATCGACGCTGTGAAGATGAAACATTTTCCAGGTGTTTCTATGTCAATAGAACACCACCACACTGGCAGTGCTGGCAGCATGCTATTCACGACTCATGAACAAAGCGTGACAGTCAGGCTAGATCAGGACATCACACTTTCGGCTTGGTCGAGCCTCTCAGCCTGATAGGCTGCTTTGTTTAGACTCAACATACACTAGCATCTGTTCCTTCGAAGACACCAGAGGACATTGTTACACTACAAAGACGGTAGACAGTGCCAGCCTCTTCTGCGGGCCTGGCTCGTCCTCTTCGTACTTCACCAGACCTCCCACCGCGCCTACAGCTACATGCTGGACCGCCCAATGGCAGATACATGCTTTACCCCCTGCATGGCCTTCCTGCACCATCAAGTAGAGTTTCAGCAAATAATGATCACTCAGCGCATCCCAGTGTTTATTACTAGATGTTATTCCCTCAATTTGAGCTCGTCACAATTTGAACGATGTGGAACACTGGACTTTCAAGCTTCATTCGCTTTGAACGCCGTCGAACTTTGGTTATCGTCGCCGCGGACAAAATCAAAATCATACATTCAAGTTTCTATTGTGCTTTCGACATCTCAAGGTAAACTTACAGTGCTTCCGCCGCATAAAACGTATTGTATAGACTCTCAGGGCATTTCCGATTCATCAACGTTGAGAATAAGTGTGGTGAAGAATCGAATCATTTCAACGAAGTTACTGATTTTGATGGCTGTCATAAAATCATGCATCAGATACGTTTGGGGACAGGGAGAAATATCAAGTCTCACCCTCGTTGACGGTGTGTACCCCAGAAATGATGCTTCCACCCGTAGCACCGTCTGTATGGCCATAGCGGAAGATGTGCTCCGTCAGCTTCCAATAGTATCTCGTGTCTATCAAGGGCGTAAGAATCACATGGTGACGGATAAATGATATCGCTGACCTGTGTTGCCCGACATAATCCCAGGACTGATGATCAAGCTATCATCGTTCGAAAGACCTCTGTGAGAGTTATACGCAGCTCTGATAGTGCCAGATAACAATCGGTAAGGCACAGCGTCATGTTCAGTGGGTGAGACTGGAGCAGGTTCGAGTCCATGCGTATAAGCTTCAGATAGTGTCAAGGTGCCAAACGCGGGAACATCAGCATCAGTTATCCTAGCACCGAAGGCGGTATATGATAGGTTGAATTGGCTTGCTAGCGATATAAGCAGCTCGGTGTCACGCCTTTTCGTTGCAGTGACGGAACTAGACTCGATGTTAGCATGCAATTTGTGCGACACTGATTAATCACTAACCTCGACGTCGAGATGCGATGATTCACTACAGCCCAGGCTTGCTCTGGGAGGGCATTGACTTTTACTCCTCCATGAATGAGGTCAATAGCTTGAGTGGTTCCGACAAGGTTTTTGAACATCGGATTCTTGAAGAGTTCCTGCTCAGCGCGGCGAAGAGCGAGTTCATTATGTTCTGCGTGAATGATATCTCTTCGCAGCGATGCAGGAAGGTCAGGTGTGTGAATAAGACATTGTGCAATCTTATACGTCGGTGAACCTCTTTCCTGCGAGATTTGCGTGAGAGCTATGCTATTGCCCTAGTGGTGTTTCAGAACTTACAAGATGGACTTCGAATGGATTTCTCTCAATATTGACGAGCATATCCGCCAATATGCCAATGCTCTATACTGACATGAGCACCCAGCCATTAACTCTATAGCAAAAACCTACAGTGTGAAGCGGCGGAAGACTTGAGTGGCCACCAGGAGATGCAATATTGATCATTACATCCAAATACCCTTTCTCAGAAATGCCGGGAGTTGCGATGACTCGGCCAAACTGTTCGCCATATCCAGCTGTAACCCAAAGTAGTGCCAGTTAAGAATGTCTGGCTGGTGGCAAAGAGAGCATCATCTTACAGCCTTCATCCACTAGCATAGCATAACCGTTTTCACCGAACATCTCCAGTAACACTGGTGCCAACATTTGAGCGCCCTATCGATGGTTCAGCCTAAAGGTCAGATTGTGGGTTGATGTCCTTACGTGAAGGCCGCTGGTCTCCTCGTCGAACCCGGATGCCAAAACTACGGTTCGGGTTGGCTGAAACTTGTTCTCCAGCATACTCTCTATGGTGGACCTAACACAAAAGCTAAGTCGAAGTGAGAGAATGGTTATGAGATATGTTATACATGATGCCTATGCATCCATAATCAGCCAAATGTAAAGCGCATAACTTGCGCAGAGCTCACCTATCAGCCCGCTTTTGTCGTCTTGCGAGCCGCGCCCCCATACTCGCTCACCTATCATGCCCGTCAGAGGTTACCAGATAGATCGTAAGAGGCCATACGGACCGTCGAAGTACCCAGAAAAAGGTGGATACTGCCATTGGCCAATTGTAGTATCCTCCACGGGAACAACGTCTATATCACAAAAATTCTAAGGACACACCATGCAAGAAGGGCACTAGACTCACCTTGGTGGGCTGCAAGTAAGAGAGGCTTGAGAGAGCTGCTCGTTCCTTTCCATACGTATATCAGGCCATACGTATTGACTTTCGTTACTTCAAGGGAAGCATGGCTGTGCAATTATAGGGATAATAAGTCTAGGCACAATGAACTAGAGGTGCACCTACACCAGTGGAAAGGCCTTCAACAAATAGTCGTGAAAAACACCGAATTTCTCCCAGCGTGGGTCAGTCCCAACAGGACCCATCTGATCATAGGATTCTGTTCTAGTACCAGTGAGCGCTCTGGTGGGGTTCACAAGGTGAATGATAAGCTTACGGGATTCTAACAGCCCCTGCAAGCCAGTCCACCGCTCTCATCTTAAATGCGTCAGTTTCATAGGTGTCGCCCAAAGTCTTCCACAAAGCACCATTGGACTTTGGGATGAGCTCAGACACCTGAGGGCAGAAATCTGCATTGACTTCCTGGTGGGTGTGATACGGCCCAATGCCATATGGTGCCACCCATAGACAAGTGGATGCGAATACAGCCAGTACCACCAGACCCGTCCTCAGTGACGCTATTCTGCCGCTCGACCGTGACAACCTCCTGTCAGTACGCGGTGGTAAGATACCAGGGAGGAACTCGTTTGTTTTCTCGTTCGTGGCAGACATACCCAAAAATCAACAAGGTATATCTTGGAGTAGTCTCCCAGCTTTGAGTTAAGTTACTTATCTCACGGCCCGGGCAATACAGATTTTCGGATCCCGATTGACCATGAGACCTGCTCACGTTGTTGCGCATGGATCAACAAGCGCGCGAACTTTTACTTATTCTAGACCGTCACGTCACCTGTCAATGCGATGTGCAGTGGTCCAGAGTACGGAAGGAACGACTCTTGGTCCTTCATTCGTCTATAGTCTACCGTGTCATAGTCTCTCTGGGATGACATGGTTTGAATCGTTTGATGAAGCTCGGGAAGAATGTTTGACTGTCTTTTAGGAGGACTCGAAGATACTTACCCTAGTAGAAATGATGAATCACCTGCTAGGGCTGCCAATCTGCGAAGCGCCTGTCTCCGCCACCATCATGATGTAGTAGTAATCGACGTTCAGAGAAAAACGCCGCATTTACATAAATTCAGAAACGACACCAAAAATAAAAACAACAAATACGGACCTCCGCACCAAAGTAGTGTGTTACCACGAAAAAACTAATACGAACATAAACAAGAAGCAGCAACCTGTTAGCCCTCTATCTCATCAAGGCTCACGGATGATCTTCCTCGTGGTGTCAACCATCGTCGTGATTCATGACAATGGTCAACACCACGAGGAAGATCATCGTTAACAGTTCAAGTTGAATTGCCCAACTCTCCTTCGTCGGATATTATCTTTGAAAGACAAACATCTATCATGCCTGCTCGGCCTCTGTCGGATGCTGCACATCTTCCATGACTTGGCTGAACGATGACCCAACCACAAGAGTTGCAGTACACCTATGTTTGGGATAGCAGCCTGACTGTCGTGTGATGCATCAGATGCTCTTGTCGCATGTAGTGCCAGTCCCAGCATGATCGATGATCACCAATGCAGATACTGCGAAAGTCAACTAGAACCATTTTTGATGAATAATCATCGCATCTATACCACCACAAACTCACAGGAAGAAGGTTGATCTATAACATGCTCCATCAGGCATCCAAAAAAGGCGTAGGGCAATGAACTCCTTGTTGACTGGGCCATCCCATTGCCACGCTGAATTCCTCCATTGTATGTGCCCTACCTGTGCGTCGCTTTCTGACGAAAGCACTGTCCACGAGGTAAGATGCAACGTATCTTCAATTTCCGCGTTACCTGACGTTTGAGTCTCCAGGACGATCGTTCTGAACCACAGCCTCGGAAGGAGCCCACACCGGACGATTTCCACGCTTCCAACACCAGATGCACCTTGCATTCTCTCTATCACAATGAGAGCGACCAAAGGCGGCCTTTTCACTCCAATTTTATAACAGCTTGCTAGGAGTGTTGATCTGCAGCTGACTGGAGAACACATTAATGTCGCAGACTTTCCAGTCTGCGCTCGACTGTAAGGTGTCAGAAACGATCTTCCTGTCCAAGAACCTCCAGCAGCATGCGATGGCGGGCATCTTTGAGTCAACGGGACGAATGACTATGAACGAAAGTCAAACCGTACCTGCTCGAGCTGGGTGATCAGGGTGGTCTTACATCAACACTCAAGGTACCCGGAGGTGGGCTTAAGGCCTAACTGCCTCCAACTTATTCATTTCCTCCATCCAGTTCAGCATTCTTCGAGAAAGCAATCAACGGGAACAAAAAGAAGTCTGCCCAGCTCAACTTGCTTTCGAACACGTAGCCCTCGCCTGCCATTAGTTCTGCCATTTTCCCGAGTAATCTCTCAAGAAGCTCTACGGCTGGTTCGATTTGTTCCCGGATTGCAGAATCTGTAAGTTTGCCTGCGTCAGTGGCAGTCGCACAGAGTTTCACCACCCTTTTTCGACAGCAGCGAAACCTGAAACATGAAACCAGTATTATAGCCCCCATGTGTCTAACTGAAATTTCAAGTTTACCATGTGCTTAAACAAGACTCACACACTCCCACATCTGTTCCTCGATGATGGCCTTCTCATAATCCAAGGAGATATGCAAGCTGGGTTCTGGTGAAACCCTGTCAATGTAGCGCGCGACGGCCACGCTCTCGCGCAACTTCAGGTTGACTGTCTTGCCATCAATTTCGTGGATGACCGTCAGGGTGGGCAGAAACCCGAATGATGGTTATATCATATACTGTCACCGAGTGTGGAACGCATATAACTTGAGTGAAGGGTGTCCACTTGTGAATCAATCCGAGAGTGATAGATTGGGTGAAAGTACTGCATGGCGTTCCAATGATAGTGCAGAGTCATGGTTGGGTTAGAATGTCCGATGGCACTACTCAACTGACTTTGATCACCTAGCTCAATAACGGTTACTTAGCGTCCACTAGCAGAATTTCGACTCAGAGTCGCGACGTGACAGCCCGATGATACGGTGGCTCGAAGAACCTGAAGCCCAAGATACGTATCAACGACTTGAAAGACTTTACATCACGCAAACCAAATTCTGGCTATTGAGCACTGCAATGAGGAAAGAATCCCAGCGTCTGGTATGTAATTATTTAACCAATTTCAAATTCAACGAAGTACTGCATTATTTTTGTGACTCCGCATCAGGAAAGTGCTGTAGTTCGCTGTGGAGATAGGTTAGTTGGAGGCAACTTGACCGGGGGGCATCAGCTCACCTTTATGCGGCATTGATCTCCGAGTCACTGAGTTTGTCACATGGACACGGCGCGGGAACATTGTCATCCAGCAAGAAGTACTGCTTGGACTCCCGCGATCCTTCCTCGCCGTAGTTCTTCAGCTCGGGGCTAACAGGGATGGGATCGTACTTGGCAAGGAGGGCACGAACTTTTGCAAGCGCACCCGCACGCTTTACACCAGTGCTGAAGAGGATGTCAAAAATCCATTTTGGTTGGAAGACCATGGTCAAGCCCGGCGCATAACGCGTGCGCCTAATCTGGTGAGCAGGGGTTTGGACGACAGTAAAGAATTGTTCTCCACCAAAGCAGAAGCACCATCTGTCCGTATCAATGTCACGGGGTATATTTGAAGGCCAGGGCTTCTCATCAAGCTTGGCGAGACCATTGAGGAGTTCCCAGAAAAGAGTATTGTATTCCTCTACTGTTCGTGAGTTGTCGTCATTTTGCTTAGCAAGAAGAACGAGGGATGTGTTAGGGCCAAGCTGGCGAGCTTGACGGAGGTATGTGGAAAGTCCTTTGGCAAGAGTACGGATATGACGTGGGTCTGACAAGTCATCCGAGTCGATGAACAAATAGAGCTGGTCATCTGATTTAAAGCCTTTTGTGGCATAAACGCGGGGGAAGATTAGTTCTTCATCAAGGAGAACTGATCTATAGTCTTCGTAGGCATTACGCTGCCACGTTCCTGCGGAAATGCTGTGGTGACTTGGGCTCTGAAATGATTAAAATATCAGACTATAGCCTCAAAGACGTACCCGTCCGTACCTTGTCAAAGGATTACCCCGTTGGTCGTCTCGTTCACCGCTGGATGCAGTTCGAATGAAGTCCTAATCGTTGATCGTCAGTTCATACCATGTGATCGAAGATGTCTGATACGGACAATGAAGGAGGACAATGTATCACGAAGCGTCTTCAGTACGCTTCGAGATTTGATCGAAGTAACATTGGCAAATATAATGCCTCTAATGAGCGATACAGCTGAGGCGTAGATGTCAAACATGATTGAAATTGCTGTCGAGGGTTGGAGTGCTGAAAGTTGAGGAACGTTTGGTAATATTGGCTGAGTTTTTATAGGTCTAACTCTGAAGCGTACAAGACCAAAAAAACTGCGTGACCAAGCGATGCTGACTTTTGTCCAAGTGAGAAGCATCATCACAAACCGAGGTCAAATGATTGTGCTGTGAAACATATTGTGGGCGCAGCTAGGCCTCAAGTGACGTCACACAAACAATTCACGGGGCGTACGTCTCATGCAATGAGAACTAATAATGCTAGAGCATATGCATCGTCGATCAGTGAGAATGCTGACACAGCAGTAGTTACATCTTAGCTTCATTTGGGAGATCCTGCCGGGTACCAGCTTGTCTGATTAGCATTGCCTGAGACTTGCGAGAAAGATCATCGCGTACATGCAGGTCGATCACATTCTACAACTTGTGAACAGCTGGCGTCTGAGATTGTGATTTTTTTCAGTCACCTACTTTATTCCAGTACTAGTCACGGTTCGTACATGATTTCGTCATTTGGAGGTCGAGCTAAAAAGAACTGACCGCAAAAACCAGGAAGCCGATAACATCCTAAAACGAGACAGACCAAACCGCACACGGCACATCATCAAGATCCCCCGAAACAAGCTGACACCGATCACAACTACAAACTAGAAATATGCCTAATTCCTTGAGAACATCTGCAGTCCCCTGCAAAGCGAATTTAACGATTTGAAAGGAATGTACGTTGACTTACCGAATGCAGTGGACAGACAAGAATTTTCGGTCCGCTCATGAATCGATCCAAGGATAAATTGATGTCATGGAGCGGTGGAAGACCTCACTGATGCACATAAACTGGCGCCAGCGCAGGTTCATTCCGGACCGCCACGTGTTGAAGAACGTCGCAAAATAATTGCCTGAAATATATAGTCCCTGCAATCCGTATGTACGGAGTTATTAATGACGACTTTGCAGCAAATTTCGAGTCGTTAGTTTGCCCCGGTTTGTCGACGAAGATCAGAAATTCTCAGGCTGTGCCCCCACATTCGTGGCATCGCCCGCTATCTCGAGTCCGAATTCACTATTACATGTGTTGCCTCTTCAAGCTTCAAGGAGGGCCCCATGTGACAAAGTGCAGGCCTGATTTTCGGTGCGATTAGGATTTTGCATGTGGATATTGAGGAAAGCTGGAAACCCCAGATGTTTTTGATGAGTAATCACATTTTTAGGTGTTGTCTCCATTAGGCGTGAACCGCTCAATCACAAACTAACGTTAACGTTATTGTTCCGCAATCAAAAGCAGTTGACTCAAATACAAGGTTTAACCTCGAGCTTCAAAGCCTCACACGCTCGGGTTGGAAAGGTCACACTCACGCCAGAATCCTACTAGGTTCTTAGTAAATTTTACAGTGGCCACCTGACTCCTTCCTTTTGTTGTTGAAACCAGAAAGATTGAGTTACATCTGCACTCGTGTCGAATCGCAGGGGAGCTCGACGTGTCAAACAGGTGACATAGCAAGCCGAGCTCTATAACGTATTGACGCCATGGTATTTCGCTTTTCATTCTGGAAGGAGCCCAACACTCGGCACACCTGACAACCCCAAGTCCCCATATCTGGCACTGGCACATGCACCACTACTTTGCCTTTGCGCACTTTTTTGTGCCGCCGTGCGAAACCCTTGGACCCTTGCACATGTTTTGGCAATGCAAGTACACCACAGGCTCTTCTCTCTTTAATTTTGTTACATGAGTTTATCCTCTCCCATCATATCTACCCACCCAGACCACCCTCGCATTTCAATTTTGCCCGGTAGTTTCGTGCACCTCCTTTGTTCTTCTGTATCTATCTGACTTCCTGGGCGCCATCGCATACTCCCAGTGTTCCTATGCATCTGGTTGATTTTATAATCGAAGGGCTTATCACAAGCCATCCATCTATTAGAGTAAATTGTCTCTCATTTCCTTCTCTACTACTTCGTCGACCTGTACGACTGGTCAGTTTCATTCATTTCTGGCATGTACGTTTCCTGTTTTTGTTTCCTTCTTCGATTTGTGTCTTTTCCTTCACTGGTACGAGACAGACATTAGACTCGTTTCGCACGTACCTCTTGCACGTATTTCATTCCACCCATTTCCTCCTCAATGTAGTGACCCTCAATTTATTTTCTCCTTTGATGGTACGAAATGGACAACTGGACTCATTTTCATTACGGACTCATCTCTGTCGTATGCGTTATGATCTACGATTTTTTCCCCCTTGCTGGTATAAGACAGGCATTGGACTCTTTCACCTTCGTCAGCTTAGTATTCTGGTACAATACTCATTCTTTTCATTCCCTTTTCCGCATAGAAGTTTTTGATTTATTTTCTCCCTTACTGGTATGAATGAACTCATTGGATTTCATTGTGCAGACTGCTCTGATTATTTCATCAAATTTGTTGCACTAGACTCTATCTTCGTGCATGCACACAACAACAATTATCATTGACAGCGTGGTCTTGCATACTTTTTTTTTCATTGCACCCTGTTACTAGTACTGCTCTCATCTTGCAAGGTATCAGGAATTCACAGGATTCACGAAGAACCCTTCATAACGCATTTTTAGACATGAGCTCTGACACTTAGTAGAGACACTCAGCAAATGTCTGGATTGACCTTCGAGTGGGAGTGGTGTGGCCCAGTGCTATATAATGTCCGCCATATGAAAATGGATGCAAATACATGTAGCCAACACAACCAGACGGTGTCGTCAGTACCACTGTGCCAGTATACTATACTGCCATTTTACGACATCCTGCGCGGCGGCAGGAGGCCAGGGAGTAACTCGTGTGTTTTTCTCGTTAGTGGCAGGCATACCCGGCAATTAACAAAACATATCTCGGAAAGACTCCCGCAGCTGATAAACGTAAACACTTGGATTACTTATATCACGGCCCGGGCAATGTGAATCACGGGCCATGATGCATGAGACCTGCTCACGTTGTCGCGCATCAATGCTAGGTTGCCCTTGGGTAGCGCAATTAATAAAGAGAGGGAAGAATGCTTGACGGTCTATCGCAAGAAGAGAGTGAGATGTCCAGCTGCACAAACTCGGAAGACATTTCCAACTAAGCTCATTAGTTGGACAATGCATCCCCATGGCGAGGGAAACACGTCTGGAAAACAGGTGTTATGACATAAATGTGTGGGGAGGGTAAAGAAATGACACTCTGACTGAATGGAATGTATGCCCTCGTGGAATATGAAGTCCCAAACCTGGACATAGACGGGTATCTCCCAATCTGTCCAGATGAAGAGGTGTCCTGCTATTTCTAAGCAAGCGTCTGAAATTTAAATCCTGGACGTGGAAGTATTTTGAGTGATAGAAGTGGAATTTCAGCACGATCAAATAGGTTGTCTAGGCCAAGTGCAGGGCGAGTATTGGCTTCTTGGTCTTCACTGGTCAGTCCTACAGGGGGAATAGTTGTTCCTTCCCTTATGGCGTCGCTCTTAATGCTTCGAGAGTAAACTGTGCAAATTAAGCAAGATTGTGTACTATACATCCAGACCCTCCCGTTTCGCCTCTATCTCCTCTAGTGTTGGTCGCTTGGGGGCGACGATATTGCTGCGCCCTGAGCTCGCATACATAATTTCAGCCTCGCCGAGCACCCCGGGGGTGTATGGTGCCTCCAATCCAGTCTTGTAGATACTACCCTGTTTGGAAGGGAATGTCGATGAGGGGACTTGAAGAAGGTGGTCTGGCGTTCGAGTGAGGTATAGCCGGTGTAGCGAGTCTTCAGCTGCCTGTAGCGACTATAGTAAGATGTTGTAGATAGGTATACCTAGAAGGTGCTTACCCGGTATTCTGCCATCTTCAACGAACTACCGAAACCTTCGCCAAGCTTGTCCTGTCCAGAAAAGATACCCACTACAAATACGGGTGAATTCGAATAACGACCAGTCTCCTTGAGTAATCTATGTGGCAAAGGTTTTTCGGTTCAGTGAGATGCAAACATTATATTCAAGTAACATACCTAGATTTTGGACGTTCATGACCGAATTTTTCCACAGTTTCTATAAGGGCTCGTTTTGGATCACGGAATTTGATCATGCTTCGCAGGTCAACCTGCCTACTCAAGAAAAACGACTGGACAAATTTCCGTGCAGATTGGAGTGATATTTCTTGGTAAACGAGGGCTGTTATTGCCCTCGGTATTGATGCTAATGCATCCGAGTGCAGCAGTGCCGGAGACAATGGTGTCGCAGGCTAAAATATTCGATCAGTAACAAGGAGCTTGTACTAAGAACATTCAATAATCTACCTGTCTATGCCACCGTAGTAGGGGTACTGCACCCATTTCCTGAGCGACACTCGCGCACGTTAATGGACCAACGTGAGCGCTGACTGCAGCCTTTAAAACGCGAGTCGGCAAATGCGGGTATGCGGCATGAAGATGTTCAGATGCAAATAGTCCCATCAACGCGTTTCCTAGCATCGCAAGATTTGCGTTTGTTAGAGGCGCAGGGCTCGAAGGGTAATATCTAGCATGAAGATTGACGAACGACTTGTGTGTGCAAGCGCGTCGAACTATATCTGTCGATGACAAAACGTTTGCGAGACCTATTCGGTGAGCGAACGCGGTGAGAGCAGATGTAGGTGGAGGTTGGAGAGTCGCCCATGACTCCGGGTCAAAGAAATTCGGTTTGCCAGAGTCTGGTCTGAGGATGGCCTCTTTTGGCGGAAACTGCTTCAGTTGTGAAGTGGAAACAGCTAGCTTTGAAGCGGAGGAATAAAGGCGTTTTGAGACATGACCCATTGGCAGAAATTAACACAGAATGAGTCGTGTTCGGTCGTCTTCTGATGGCCTGACCCCGTAAGACTTGTTTCCACTCAAGCTTGCTCAAACCAAAAATTAGTCCAATGTCATTTCGGCAAACTCCGCAATGCACGGTAACCGGTTCCCCCTCCGAGCTCCAGTGTCCACTCACCTTTTATAAAATTTTAATCGCCATTGAACCTAACTTGTAAGATATATATGCATATCACGAGCGATGTTACATTATTTCGTTTTGAATGTAATCGGAAATGTTTGGGCGACAGCTGCAGGTGAAACTTTCACTTCTTTAGCGAAGCGGTCAATTCCTACCGGATATGTGCGCCACGTGGAAATATTGTTAGTAACTGCCTGAAGGCCCTGGACGCACCTTGTTGTCTAGTACCTGTACCCCAACGTTGAAGCAGTGCGCCTGAACATCGCTTTACTCAAGACTATTTCTTGGACATATTGTTCAGAGTGCTCAATATTCATTCATGGCAGTACTATCCTTGCCATTAACATTTACTAACTCGTTCTGGACTCAGGATTATCGGAAAGGCTTAGAGGTTTTGTATACTAAGCTTGAACAGGTAAGGACGCGTCTCTAGCTGAAAGCATTGGTCTCATATCTTGACAATCTCAGGGTGTAGTGGAGAACCATGAGATTGTCGCATTCATAAGAGTGAGTTCTTTCGCGATACTTCAGTATAAGTCCTGAAACGAGATATTGCAGGCTCGTGCAGCCGCTGAGGCTCAAATTGCAACATCATTACAACATCCTGTAGTAATTGGCTCACATGGTCAGTGGATATAGCCTCTCTGCTTGATCTGCAGGCTAATTTCCTCCAGGCGCCGGCTTCAACAAGGATGATGGAGCCTCGTTGTTGATGGCCTTCCGTGGACTTCAGGCAGAGTCGGAAACACAGGGCCAAGTTCACAAAGACATTTCCAAGGACCTACGGGCTCTTGTAGCAGACCCGTTTAACGAATGGGCTCAGGGATACGAGGTAAATATGCGGACACGCCGTGTTGTCCACTTGTGATCTAATTCCTTCGCAGGAGCGCCTTTCTTCCAGCAAAGCTATGGTGATGAACACCTGGCTGCGTGCCTATGAAGATTCGCAGAAAGAGGTGTGTGTTGGAAAAAGGCAGCGCAGACCATAAGCACGAGATCCTTACCCAAACTCAGGTCATCAAGCTAAAGAACTCTTATCTGCAAAAGACACGTCGGGCGGATGAGGCAGAGGATGAGTGAGCTCTCCTTTGTTCTATTTACACCCACCAAACCTGATATAACGTTCTCTACCAGCGCGAAGTTTGCACCTAACAGTGATCTGGGAGATCATTACACGACCTCTCCGCGCCTTTTACCACGCGACAAGACCACCCAACCACAGCGCTCAGCTACGGTGTCTGAACGCATTGCCCAGCGCTTCAAGGAAATCCAGCGCAAGGCTGCTGGTACTTCGAATTCAGGCGTGGAATCTGATGCAGCAAGCGAGGCATCAGAAGAGAAGGCTTTCACGAAAGTGGACAAAGGCAAAAGGAGAGCAGTAGAGTCGCCGTCGCCTGGTCTAATTGAATCACCGCCACCGTTGTCGCCTCCCTTGCCTCCTGCAAAGTTGGAAACTACGTCCCCATTAATCATGGAAGCACCCCTGCCTCCGACTCCCATTCTATTGGCAGGTCTGGCAATGCCCCCAGCTGCCGTTTCTGCATTGCTTTTACGGGCTGCTACTGAGCTGAAGCCACGGTCCATCCGGTTTCCCTTACTCGGAGAATATTCCGATTGCTTCACGGGTGATGAGTTTGTTGCTTGGTTGAATACCAATGTATCAGACTTTGATGGCAATCTCGATCGGGCTGAAGACGCTGCAAGGGAGCTGACAGAAAGAGACGGTCTCCTTCGTCGTATTGGGGAATTTGGTAATGAGTTTGAGCATTCTGATGAAGCATACTATCAGTTCCGACCGAAGGTGGGTTTTGATTCTATACAACGATGCTTGAAGCGCTTATTTACGCCACCAGGCTTTCGAACTTGGATCCGAGACAGAAACTGTATCATCCGCGCCGAAGCGTAATCTTGTACCTCTGGCAGATAACCTGTTCAAGCGCTCGAACAATTTAGTGAACGTGGTTACGAAGGCCTTGAACTCCAACGCACAGACTGAGCCCGCTCATATCAGGCTTCGTGGCGAGGCCGAGGAGGCTGACAAGATCTATCGTGTTGCTGTCAGAAAACTTGACAGACAAAGGCTTGGTCTCGAGGAACGTATTGAGGAAACCTTGAAGACCCTCCAGAGAGGGGAGATGGAGAGGCTGAGAGCCGTTAAGACAGGTAAGCCCTTGTGGATCACACCTCAAGGACATGAATCCAAGCCATTGTAGTGCTACTTCAGTACCAAGGAACCCTGGCCACTATACCCAAGGCATTCGAACCATCCATTGAACGCTCTGCCACTTTGGTTGCCTCCTACCAGCCCGATGGGGATTTAACTGCGCTCATGGAACGCTACCGCACCGGTCCCTTTAGACCGGTCCCGCAGCTGTATGAGTCTGTTGCACATGATGAATCAGACGTAGTCTTTGGCATTGACCTGCGTAAGTGGGCTGAGGGTGGTTGGAATGCACTTACCTCTGGCGAGGAGAAGAAGGATCTGATCCCGCCAGTGCTGACGGCGTTGCTCAATGCGTTGACCGAGACATATGACCGTCTGCCAAATGATTCAGGTGAGTGAAATCTGTCATGCAGAGTCATGCAGAGCGTGAGATGCCTGTCTAGAAAAACGGAAGGCCTGGATTTACGAAGTTCCGCTCCCTGCGTTACATTTCCTTAGAGAAGCTCTTAATGCTGTTCCCCCCGGGCAGCCTTTCTCGCTCGAGATGCTTGCCAAATACGATGCTCCTGTGCTTGCAGGTGGCATCAAGTTATGGGCTCTCGAGCTAGATCCACCCCTCGCGCTTTGGGAGGGATGGGATGACATCAGGAAACTCTATCCTACAGGTACGTCGAAACATGTACCGGCGGCTTTAAAGACTAACGGTGAGGATAGTTGGGTCAGCAAAGGCTGATGGCGATGTTTCGGAAGAACAACACCTTCAAGACTTGCAAGTGGCTCTCCAGCGTCTGCCGAAGGTCCATCTCTATGTCCTAGATGCTATTGTCTCTCATCTCAGAAAGTACGTCTGCTACATATGATTTCCCGATAAATGACTGAGTTGCACTGTAGTTTGATTGAATCGACAAGTGTGGAGGAACCGAATGACATCTACTTCGCGAAGTTGGCTCTGTCGATCGGCCGCAGTACGTTCCTAGTTCATGACTCACAGTACAGAACTGACGCAATCTAACAGCTATCATCAAACCCAAAGTGGAGACAGAGCTGTCCATTCAGGACCGCCACCCTACGCGTAAGTAGTTTTTTCTATTCATTATGACCATCATTCATACTCTAGGCTGAGTAGTTCTGTTCATCGATCTGCTCAAGCACTACGATGATATTCTCCCCCCTACTATCGCCAGGAAGAAGCGGGAGTCCGAGCGACGCATCCCAATCCGGAAACGCACAGCACCTGTTGACATGCGTATGAGCCGAGGCAAAATTTCTGTTGGTGCACCGTCTCGGGAAATCTTAGCTGCCCAGCAAGCAGCACAGAGAGTGGCTGCTCAGGTTCCGGATGCGACAATCTCTGAACGTGTTGCAGAAGAAGCTCCACGTGCCGCAGTCCACGCTTCACCGATCTCAGAGTCGAAGAGCTTCGACACTGAACCAGAAACATCTGATGCGGCTGTGGAGGAGCGTGAGCAGTTTGATCGTACTGATCAATCTGTCATCTCTCCTCCCGTTGTCGAGGACGATTCTACTCCCCAACGTCCAGAGTTCAAAGAGCCGCCCCCTGAGTTCGACGAACCTCCCAGGCCTACATTCAAGGAACCACCGCCGGAAGTTGATGATGTTCCTAGCATGCAGCCTACTGCCTTCGTTTCTCCGCCTGCTTCGCCACCCCCTGTGATGGACGAGAAGCCTTCGCCCGCAGTGTCCGTGACGCCTGCTACGCCCCACAACCCAATTAAGGCACTCAGGCGCAATTCAGCCATACGCTCTGGCAATGCATCGCCAGCACGTAGTCCGTCTCCCCTCGCTTCACCTGCTACACCTACTATTCCAGCAGAAGATCAGGTTTTGAGCGCCGGAAGAACTGGTTTGTCAAGGCATTCTTCTGGACAGGCAGCGGTTGTACGCGGTCCGCGTATATCCCGTGGCCCACGACCGGCTGGTGGAGGGAGTGTAAGCAGCATGGTAGCGAATTTGAACAGGAGTTCGATGTCAAAGTCTCCACCTCCATCCCCGAACTATAAGAGGCTCTCCGGTGGGACAACACGTCCGGTATCTATGCTAGGGGCTGCAGATGGAAAAAGCAAGATTGGCAGAAGTGGTGCTTTCTCCAGGAGGACCATGGCTAGTGATGCGGAGGATGAGGTTGTTGACAGATGAGGTGGTCGACACGGTATGAGGTTTTGCCTTAATGCTTGCATATGATTCGGATCCATGGAAAATCATCTAGCTCAAAATGACTTTGATATGTACATGCTTTTGACTTGCAATATAACTTATATTACGAGTGCTTTTTTCGTTTTGATGAGCGCAACCTGTTGTTCAACTCAAACTAAAAGTACCGCTTGAGGGTTGCGATATCTATGGTACAATTACGTAGATTAAGGCGAACGAGTACAATGATACAGATGTGGAATACAAATCTCTGCAGCGCTCTAGACCTCCTGTGAAGCACCCTCCTTCTTGCCTTTGCTGGTTTTCGTGGGAAGAAGTTCTGGGTTAATGAATGGTACAACACCACCCTGGCTGATGATGACATCACCAAGGAGTTTGTTCAACCTGACGAACATGGAAACATGAATATCAGATCAATATCCAAGTGTAAAGACTGACTCTTCGTCATTACGAATGGCAAGTTGAAGGTGGCGGGGAACGATACGTTGTTTCTGTTTATGGGTCAACAAATGCGTGCTTTTAAGGAATTAAAGTCACGGACTTTGTTATCACGGGCAGCATTGCCAGCAAGCTCCAGAATCTCAGCAGCAAGATACTCCAAGACAGCAGCAAGGTATACTGAGCGATTTTAAGTTTAACATTTGCAACCACTTGGCAGATGTGACGCACCAGGAGCACCAGCACCAACACGCTGTGCGTAGTTGCCTTTCTTCAACAATCTGTGGATACGGCCGACAGGGAACTGAAGACCGGCTTTTGATGAACGCGATTGAGCTTTTGAATCGCTACCGGTCTTTCCAGAAGAAGATTTTCCACTGTTGAAAGAATGTGAGCTTCCTAGGCTTAGCTAGGGGTAGGTATGTAACTTGCGCTTTTCCCTTTCCAGACTACGTAAAAGTCGTTCAATTGATGACTCCAAGTTGTAAACCGTATACTCACCATGTTTTTGAATCAAACAAGTAGTTAACGGCAAAAATGTGATGTGGTAGAGGGGAGAAGCAAGTGTGGCAGGTCATACAACTTCCTAAGTGTCTAGACTTTATTGGATTGGATTCGCACTCCGCTCAAAACCGCAATCAACGCGTTCGTGTGTGACACGTGACTAACGCGCCTTTCATTCTCCCACGAAAATGGAAGCTTTACGGAAACGGACATGACAGTGCTTAAGAGAAGCAGGGTTTGCTGTGACTTGTACTTGAGCACTTCAAGCCTTGAGGCGTCCACGAGGAAATCGACTCTCAAAATTCGCGTTCACGCCTCCTGGTGCTGTCCTTGATTTCTTGTTTCTCTGCTATTTCTTGTTTCTGGAGAGTTTTCATTGATACGGCAGGCTTTCTGCCAACCCATGTATCCAAGGGATGTTCCCATTGCTACCCAGGCGCCCCAAACGCCACCACTCACCCCAACTCACGACCAGGTTCGTGTATTTTTTATGACGCTTTGAAGCGACACGTACCGCATGGCTTAACTGTGCTAACCTTTCTCAGATAGTCGTTTTATACGTTGTACGTCTTTTAAATTCACGTACTCTTCCATAATTTCTTGTGTTTGAACTCACCCACAGACTGTTGTTTATGCCGTGGTTATATTCGGAATCTGGAATATACCAGTCGCACGGACGCTAATTAACCCGCTTAAACTGTTTACCATTGGGTGGCATGAGTTTTGCCACATCGTAGCGGTGAGTTTGTCTCGCTGCCAGGCACAGCTCCTGTTTGAACAACGCCGTTCGCTGCCCAGGCCGTCCTGACTGGAGGGACCATATCATCGGTAACGATCGATCCAAATTTAGGTGGTACGCCCGATCTATTCTGATTCCGCATCGCATCTTATAACGAACACAATAACAGGCGCGACCATTGTCGAGGGTGGCCGTCCACCAATCATACTCGCAGCAGGGTATGTCGGATCAAGTGTCTTCGGTGGCGCCTTCATACTGGCTGGCTTCGATTCTCTTGTCGCCAAAATTCTGAGCTTTGTCCTTGGCTTGGGGCTCATTACTCCGTTGGTTCTTGTGCGAGACAAACTGTGAGCCGAAGAATCTCACCTTGCTTCCACGGATACTCTAACGCCGATGCAGGACTATCCTACTCACATTGTTTTACGAGGGTCTACTTGTTGGCTTCTGGTTTATCGGACATGCGTGAGTGGAGCGATTCAATGACATCGCCTTGGTGCTGAAGCCTAAATAGGCAAGCCCTTCGATGGTACTGCTTATTCGTCGGTGTTATGAAGTGCGTCTCGATGCTGTGTATGTCCTGAGAGTTTCAGCTAACGGAAGTTGCAATTCTAGCACGTTCTACGTTATTTGTATGCTTCAATTCTTTTCATGTGTCGTCACTCGCTTGATTCGTTGTAGGGGACTTGACAGATGACAAGTTCTTTCGAAAGGCGAATGATTCTGACTGTACGCAGTTCAATCTCATGTTTCCACGAATATCTGCGCATGGTGATGTTTGACGTGGCGCTACATTGGATGAAACTGACTGATTAAATTGCTCAGTGTGGGCTTGTTTCTGGATAATGTTCCAAACAGGAGTATGCATATCGTTTCTATTCATTGGAATAGTTTCGTTCAAGGTACGTCATGGCCCTCTCGATGGTCGTAAACCCTACAGCGTGCATCTAGCTATCGACAGGGGAGATGAACACACAAGCAGGTGAGTAGTTCAACATACTCATGGTTGCAATGGTAGCACTGATTGCGGTGTAGCTGTCTTCTTGCCAACGTGACAATAGCACAGCCCCACGAGTACGAAAATGACCACGCTTGCACTCACATAGAATTCACGGGTTTTGTCATTCACATACGGACTTGTACGATCGGAGAGTGGTTCAATTACATGTATCTTTGCTGCACCATTTATCCCGCTCAATATCTATACCACACATGACAATGCGGATCCATACGCATTAGTGACAATGACTGTCCGTATTTCTGGATGCATCATCCTCGTCTTTGTAGAACACTCACTAACTTAATGTAATTATAGCTCTCGCATACTCGGTTCACTTTTAGGTTTTACGTGAGGGACGATAATATATGGTTACGGCCTGCTCATGTCCCTGGCGCCTGTTTTGTCGACTGAGCTGGATTTTGGAGCTCCTCTTGTGAATGAGGTATCGAAGGGATTAACTTACAGGATGTCAATTTACATGGTCTCAAGATGATGTCACACAATGCCTCTAGCCACAAGATGAGAAACATAACACGCCAACCTACAGCAGGGGAACCCGTGTTTTCACACCTACCTTATGCTGTGACTATCGCTCTCGCGCGCTTGACCCACTTTTAGGTTCTACAGAAGTAGGGAAGGTAATATATATTTGTCACATATCGCACTGTGTCCAGAATACTCAATGGCTACTGTACATACGAACCCGGTGACCAATATTTACGAAATAGTGTATTGCGCAAAGGGAAAATCGTGATATAGAATAATGCATGGTGCAGACAGTAAGGGTGACGGTACAATCGCGTAAATGGGAAGTTGTGTTAGAGTTCTTCATTTCGAATTATTTGCGGGTTGCTCGCCGTATAAGACCCGCAATGAGGAGGGTGCCGACTGCGGCTACACCGCCTGCAAGTGCCATACCCACGTATCCCTCTGCGCACCCGGATCAGTAAGGCAAATAAATGCTCCAAAAATGACGTACCTCGGGTAACACCCTTGTCTATCAGTGATGCTAGACTTTGCGCCTGCAAATTGGTGGGCTCCCGTGAAAGCAGGAGGTCTGCGCATCGAGTATAATTAGCCAGGAAGACAATGCAAGGAGGCACGTCATCAACATACCATTGAAGCTTCTTGCATCTGTGAAGTTGCCCATCTTATAGTATCCAAGTGCTAGGTAGTACAAGCACTCTCGCCGTCTTGATGGCTCTGTCCGGTATATTTCTATGCAGCAAAGTCAGATATCGCGGAAAGAAGACGCTGAGGCAACGCAAACCTTGCAGCAGTCGCACACCCTCGACCTGGTTTTCGCGCACTGGGCTCTTCACTAGCCCCCATGCATAGTTGAATTTAGTCTGAACGGTGATGTGAGACTGCCCAAGCTCCTTCTCGTATTGTAGCCGAAGGACCTGTATAACAAAGTTTTAAAGATACCAACTGAAGTGCAGGGGAGTATGTACCTCTATCTCGTCGTAGGATAATGAGACTTCAGCGTCAGCAGCGTATGGAAGGTCTGTAGGCATAGCAGAACGTGTTCAAGTACTAGTAGTCTTGAGTACTTCAATGGCAGCAGCTGCGTCGGAGGATCCGGCTGACGTAACTTTTTCACATCCCCAAAAGCTTAGACCCTCCTTGAACACGAACCACATCGAGCAAAAGACTCAAATATGGCAGAAGGTGAGTTTGGCCTCCCATTCTTCATTCATCATTTTCACGAGTAGGCGCTAAAAAGCCGACTTGTATTCCTCGAGAAGCACTGCTGGAGGTACTTGTTCTTTGCTTCGTCTTTTGCTTGGAATTTTTCCTGCAAAAGATGATAGACGCATGGTTCCATGAGAATCGTCCTCTTTTTGCCCCGTGTTTCCTTTTTAGCTAGCTAGGATACAGCAAATGCACCTCCTGGCCGAACTGCTGATCCCGCCAGCAGCATCACACGTTACTCACTACCCGTGGTTTTATTCTTTCTCTAGAGCACAGCTTCCGTGAAGAGCGCGACCGCCGGAGGCGTGACGACGGACACCGCGATTACAGGGACCGTGATAGGGATGGCCATGGCCACAGGGATAGAGGGGACAGAGACAGAACCAGAGAACATTTCGGTGATCGTCGAGACGACCGACGCCGCGACTTCGGTGGCCGTGACTTCGATGACCGCAGGAAGCGTGGTAGTGGTCACGACAATGACCGTCGCCGAGAACACCGCGAAGAGATCCGCGAGCATCGGCATGGTCGAGGTCGTGAGGAGGGATCTCCTCGCCGTGGTGGTGGGCGTAAGGGACGGGATGGGCTTGGCACCCCAGAACGAAGGTCCCCTACACCTGAGGGTGCGGTTCCTCTGGCCCAGCGGAGGCGCAAAGCTTCTGGATGGGATGTTCATGCTCCAGGATACGAACAATATTCCGCCATGCAGGCCAAACAAACAGGTTGGTCGACCATCCAGTTCTCAAGGTTATCTAAATGTCACATTTTTAAAAGGTCTTTTCAACCTTCCTGGGGCGAATCGCACGCAAGTTCCTCCCATCCTTGGTATCGCTGGTTTGCCACCTCCAATCCCAGTCCAGACTTTTGGCATGGGAATCGGGAGCAACCCGAATTTATCTCGACAATCCCGTCGCCTCTACATTGGCAGTATCACACCTGAGGTCAATGAGCAAAATCTTGCCGACTTCTTCAACAGCAAAATGATTGAAATGGACATTGGCACCGGTGGCCCTGGAAACCCTGTCCTCGCGGTCCAGTGTAATTACGAGAAGAACTATGCGTTTGTCGAGGTTTGTGCATATTTTGGCCGGCACTGGGCATGTTTGACCTTCTGTCTTTTGTAGTTCCGTAGCGCAGAAGATGCAACGGCTGCTATGGCCTTTGACGGTATCATATTCATCAATGGACCACTCAAAATTCGGCGACCCAAGGACTACGGTGGTGTTGAGATTACTGTTCCTAGCGTTCATGTTCCAGGCGTTGTTTCAACCAACGTCCCCGACTCCATCAACAAAGTGTTTGTGGGTGGTCTGCCGACTTACTTGAACGAGGAGCAGGTACAGGAGTTGCTCAAGAGTTTCGGCGAGCTCAAAGCCTTCAACTTGGTTCGTGAAAATGGCAATGGTTCATCCAAGGTATTCTTTCATTTGTCAATCCTGACGAGTTATATCTAATCGTGCACACGAGCAGGGTTTTGCATTCTTCGAATATGTGGATGCCTCTGTTACTGACGTTGCCATTCAAAGCTTGAACGGCATGGAGTTAGGAGACCGTTATCTAGTTGTACAGAGAGCCTCAGTCGGCGCGAAACCCGGTACACCTGGCATGATTCCAAACCTTCCTTACGACCAATTTCCAGAGATTCCTCGACCCATCATGCCTGCTGGCGAAAGCAACAACGCCGATGCTCGTATCCTTCTTATGCTCAACATGGTTACTCCCGACGATCTCACTAATGACGACGAATATGGCGACTTGTACGAGGACGTCAAAGAAGAATGCTCCAAATACGGGAATGTTGAAGATCTGCGCATTCCTCGGCCGGTCAAGAAAGACAAATCGAAATGGGCTCCTGGAGAGCCTGGACAGCAGACTGCCATTGAAGCTCAGCGTGCAGATGAAGCAGCGGGTGTTGGCCGTGTGTATGTCAAGTATGTTGATGCTGAAGGTGCACAGGCAGGTCTCAAGGCGCTTGCTGGGCGGTCCTTCGCTGGACGCTCTATCATCGCTACAGTCTTGAACGAGGACAGTCAAACGACGCCCCCACTTAATTTGATCTTTGCCCCTCAGCCAGATGCTCCTCCTCCGCTCCCTACCTCTTGATTGATCCCTTTGGGAGGTTGGAAGTGGTTATCTAGTTGCTCAGTCGTATGTACGTCTTGTACCGCTTCTGATGTCATTTCGTACAGATGCTTTGATTTCGTGCAAATGAAGTACCCCATTGCCATATGATAATCACGCAGGTGTTACCCGAGCGTCTCATGGTGTCATTATAGAGAGTTTGATGATCGCTGGTTTCTTCATTCCGTTTGTCCAGCTCCCTTGTGTTTCCATTCTACACTCAGGCCTCCAAAACGTTTGCTCGCAATATGTGAGCGAATGACATGCGCTGCAACCCTTGGACATCAGACATTGTCAGGGCCTAGTGTCTTGTCGAAGAATGCCATCGCTTGACTGATACGCTACGCGAATCGCATTCGGTGATGTCCTTCCCCTCATTCGTAACGGTGGTAGAGAACTAAGAGCTTGTACCTCGCAGATAGTGACTTGCAGAAGCATAATCGCAAGGGGCTTACGCATCTCACTTCACTCATAGTCGACAGGAGGTCTATGCCATATCACACTACTAGGGATTATTTCTCAGCAGAAGGTGCTGTTGGCTGCAAGTATCAAGGTAAACGTTACGGAACAGAGCCATCACAAGAAACTCATGACTCGCCTATCGTGTGTGCCTCGATTAAATAATCAGTAGGCATAGTATCGAGCTTGCGACAGGCGTTTCGAATTGGCCTTGTCAGGTTGATGCATCTTGAGATCCCAGTGCCAACCATCCTCTCCGTGGGGAAAGAATAAGACATAATGGAGATACGCGTATGAACGGTGTCCATCATGAATTCACTGGAACGGGCCTGCCTTTCGATGGTTATCACTATCCTCGCCGTCTTGGCAACTCACCCCTACTCTCTCTCCACATACAGCCTCTTCTGCGAATTACATTTTACATGATAGCGGCTTCACAAAACACGTTCACCAAGGTTCTGCGTGGGTTACTGTATACTTGTGCGCTTAAATGGCTGGCAGGAACGGCATACCGGTGGAGGGTGTCCTCACTCTGGGCATTTGCGGCTGGGGGCGAGGAGTGGGATATGGGCGTATGCACTCTGTCAACACACGGGGAAACTCCAGATGCTGGAACCATGTACGCCAGATTATATACTGGTTGATTTTCCGAACACGTGACGAGCGCGTCGCGATCGAGTCTGTTTACCGCCCAATTTGATTTTCCAGCAGTATAAATACGGCGTACCCTCGTAAATGTTTCCCTCTCGCAGTTTACCCTCTTCAGTATATTCTTACGATCTTCACCTCTCTCAATCAACGTTTATCTTAATGGCTCTTTCTACCGCCATGAGTATTACTGCTCGCGTCACCGTCACTGGCTTTCTTACGGTCTCTTGCTTCAAACGATCTGTCGTCGACAATACCGCTCAGGTCCTATCCAAAGCAGAGAAGGCTTCCGCTGGTCTCGCTGTATACTCTGTCTGCTTGTCGACGATCACCCTGGTTCTCGCCGCCGACAAAGCTGCACAGAAGATCCTCAGCAACGAGTTCAAACGTGTGCCCGCCCCTATCAAGGACGACTACGATGCCGACTCTGATCCTCCATCCGCTAATGGCACCACCTCCTCCGTCACGCCTCAGCTTGTCGAACCATCTCATTTGCAGCAATTTCGGTCCCCGTCTCAATTGCGTTTAATCGAATCAACGGAAACAATATCCGCCCCAATTTCTAATTGCACGCCTAATGATAGCATCACCTCCGCTAAGCCTGCCGAACCGTATCATTTGCAGCCATCTCCGACTTCATCTCAATCGCGTTTAACCGAATCGACGGAAACAATATCCGCCCCAATTTCTACTTGCACCCCTAATAACAAACCCATCTCCACTGAGCCTGTCGAACCGTATTATTTGCAGACATCTCCGACTTCATCTCAATCGCGTTTAATCGAATCGACGGAAACAACGTCCGCCCCAATCACGTGCTCTAATACTTGTTTGTCTTGCATCACTCTCATCACTTCGCTGGACCTCTACTGCAAACGCCTGTCTATCGATTCCAGCACCACTCTTGTACCCCATGACGACGACTCAGTATCCGACGTCTTTTCGGACGATGCCTCGGACACCAACGACTGTGATTCGTTTAGTGACGAAAGCACTGCCCACGAGGTAAGACGCATATCCTCATTTCCACATTACCTGACGTTTGAATCTCTAGGACGATTGTTGTGAACCACAGCTTCGGAAGGAACATGCACTAGAATCTGCGCTTGACATTCTAATTGCAAAAATGACAGCTCTCACTCTCGATGACCCGCCTCGTCCTTCCAAGCTTCGACCACTCATTCTAGTCAACAACCGCCACAATACATCTACTACCATTCCTTGTCCTCCGCTCCCTGAACCCACCTACTCTATAGACGCATTGAATCGACGTATAGAGGCGCTCTCTCTTTCCGATAGTCCCTCTACCGATCCTGACGTCGCTCTTCCTGGACGCGGCTGCCCCATCGACGCTCTGACTCGAAGTATGGAGGCGCTCTCTCTCGGTGATCGCCCGTCTTCCACCTCGAAACTGAAGCCTCTGATCCTGGTTACGAAGCGCGCCATCAAACACTTCAAGCTGCCTCCTCTCGCAACTCCTCTGCTTCGACAGCCTAGATACGAAACAAGAATGCGAAGCCAGATGTATTGGCCTTTTTCACTGAACCCTACGATCTGGGCTCATCCACAGCCCAAGTGATTTAAGGCTGCCTCCACGCTAACACACAGCTACGCACAGCATATCTCCGATGTCAGGTCCCCTACGACCTATCCGGATGACGGCCTCCTTCTGTCCCCTACGACCCGGAGCTTCACCGCCCAGGAAGTCGAAGGCCATTTATAGTCTACGCATGCTACACCACGTCGTGCGTCTTCGATGCCAAAGGTCCCCTACGACTCAATTCCGACGACAAACTAATTGGTACTCACTACCCCCTACTACTAGACGACATTCTACTGTGGCCACCGCCACGATTATGTACGCATCTATTATCAAGTTACTTCTTGTTTCCTTTCTATAACCTCTTCGACCTGTATTTTCCATACTCGACTGGTCAGTTTAGACTCATCTCTGATATAAATGTCTCATCCCTTTCGTTTCCTCTTTCGATTTGTTTTTTTCTTGACTTTTACGAGACAGACATTGGAATTATTATCTCATCACGGACTTAAATCTCTAGTATGTATCCTTTCTCCATTTCCTTTTCTACGTATTAGAAGTCTGCTTCGATCTGTATTCTCATTTAATGGTACGACACTGGCTCATTTAGTTTCAACTTTATTATCAGATGTATATATATTTCATTGATTTTCTTACACTCGTTTTGCGCATGTACGGTTGCAAGATAGGATACGCTTCGAATATAATTTTCTTCCACTAGTATGTTCTGAGGACCTGCTTGAGGTTGTATTATGCCCTTGTCCCTCAAAGCCTGTTGAGCGCACTGAAGAATTTACGTCGTCGTCTTCGTAAAATATAAAATACATGTCTAAGTAAAGATGACGAGGTGTCAGCCAATGTGCAGCAGGCGCTTCGACGCGCTTTATATAGGCGTAGGTCGGCCAGCTCTACGATCCTCGCGTCTCTGCTCCAGCTGGAATATAGTCAGTACAAAAGTTTCAGACTTAGTAGGGATGTTAGTCTCTCACCCACGCCTTCTTACAGTCCCTATATGCCTGGAAGAATTCCATACATTTGTCCCGGTTGTAGTCGTTGCGGTCCATACAGCTCAAAGATGCCTTTGCTGCTTGTTCGCATGGACTGAGTACCAATACAACAAGGTTACCGAGGAAGAGAGAGGGTGCGCAAGTAGGAAACGCACTCTGTATGTTGGGTGTATGATTGTCGGGCCTGTCATTACTGTGAATGCGGACGACCAATTTGAGATGACATGCGGGAAGGACATACAGCAAAAACGTCTCTATAATCCGCAGGCTTCACATTATCCTGTGGCGAATTCGAAGGTGACGGAGTAGACATGACAATTGCATAAGTGCAAGAACCGTCATCATACAAAGCGAAGCAAATAACCTTCGACTTTGTTGACAGGATGTTGCAATGTCAAATAATCATGCCGCATAATATCTCAGAGAGTGACTTTTTTCTTGCTTTTATTTTTGCAATATCACGGATGGACTAGCAAGGACGACTGACAATCCAAACCGATTGTGGTACGAACTACAAAAAGAACTATAATCTTCTATGGATCTTCCACTTCTCCAAACAGAAAGACATTGCGCATCATAAGAAAAATGTTCTTCTTGTCGTCTCAAGCTCAGGCTACAGAGTAATTAGCATGATGTTTGCAAACAAGTGAACAGCACGTTACCTTCCAACGCCAGATATACTCATTATCTTTTGGAGGATTGCTCACTGGAAGGGGTTCAGGCGGCTTCATCTCTGATTCCTCGTCTTGTTCTGGTATGGGGGCTTCTTCTGAAGGTTCAGGCAACTCCTCAGTCCCGACACTAATCTCTAGGGCATCTGGCGATGCCCCAAAGTTTTGAACTGCTGGCAGCCCTCTTTTGAGCCATCGAAGTTTCAGAGTGAAGCGAGGCCCGATTTCTTGCAAAGCAACTTTCTCAGGCGAACGGAAAGCATATCTAATAATTCAAGTTGAGAAGCCTATTCATTCAATTCTTGTGTTCTCCCTTACCGATGACGTCTGAAAAACAAAAAGTCACGCTGGTTGTGAAGCGCGACTACCTGTCGCCCTTGAAATTCAGGTAATGGTGGGAATAAAGTCTGGAACATTCGTCCAACACCGTGTCCCAAAGTAGTTGAGAAATTATTGAGAACGAGCTCAGGGTTGTGTGGCGTTGCTCTCGCGTGACCCTGATACAGGTCCGTTATTTCTGCATCAGCGATGAGATGGAAGGCGGGCTCACGTATATCTGTTTTGTGAGTTCTATAGACGTAAGCTTGAAATACGCCATAGGACCATTAGGGAGATACACCAAGGTGATAGCATCTAGAAAACCATGAGTCTTCAGTAACAAATATAGCCGAAACAACAGACTTGGCTTCTTCATGTCCTCGTTCACAACAAGCAAATGCTTATAACCACGGCCAGCAGCCCAGCCAGCTATTCGACCCATCTCGAAACCTTTCCCCTTTTTCCGCCGTATAAACTCAGCACCTGGAAATACTCCTACCAACTCATCACAAAACTCATATGTGCCCTTCGAGGCTTTTGCAGAGGTTGTAATGAGAACCTTTGGGGGGATAGTTGGATCCAGCGTGAAGTTGAAATAGTCCGCAAAAGGATCGGATGCGATATCATTAGAGAATTCCGCATGCTGGGCAGAGGAAGGGCCAGCTGCAGAAAGCATAGCTGGGTCTACCTCGCGGGTATTGTCGAGCGTACGAGGTACATTTTCTGAAATACGTTTCTGATACGAGGTTAGCTGCGAAAGGAATACAGATGGATTATTACACGCACTTTCTTTGCTGCCGGGTCATTGGCTTCTACCTTAGCCTGATCGAGCCTTTTCTGTAGTTTTGCCTGGCTTTTGCTCTTTTTCAGCTTTCGCGCAACCTCTTCTCTTTTTATCTTGTTTTTGATAGACGATGGTTGAAATCGTGCGGGAGCCATGGTATAAATGATGAAATGATTCGCAGGACGTGAAATTTCCAAGTATGCAACACGTGACTTTCAATCTTCTTCTTCTCGCTCACCGAACAACATGTTCGCCTTTCGCCTTTCGGTGCTCCTACCGTCTTTCCTTCTCTTAATAACGACAGTTAATGCCCTTCATTTCTACTTGGATGCAAACGAAAAGCGATGTTTTGTGGAAGAGCTGCCATCAGACACGGTGGTTGAGGGTAAGTGTCCTCGTCACCGGTCGAGAGCACCTCGAATGTCTTACCTTGCATCACAGGACACTACAGAGCATTAGAGTGGGCTGACAGCACACAACAATACACTCTAAACGAGGAACTCGGAATCATAGTTGAAGTGGAGGTACGGCCCAAAGGCGCCTTTACGAACAACACGTCTCATACAATTTCTCCTAATAGGAAATGGAAACATCGCATGTCGTCACAAAGACGAGGGGTCCATCTGACGGTCGGTTCACATTCACCTCCCACGAATCAGGCGACCACTCCATTTGCGTCTCCACCAATTACACGTCATGGTGGTCAAGTACGCACATCAAGCTCTATCTCGACATCGTTGTGGGAACCACGAAACCAGACATCGAGAGCGACCGTACCCATATTGGCGAACTTAGTAGTAAGCTCCGCGACCTCAACCAAAAACTCGAAGAAATTCGGAGGGAACAGCAGTATCAGCGGGAGAGAGAGGCGGATTTCCGAAACTTGAGTGAGAATACGAATTCGAAGGCTGTTTGGTATAGCGTGTTGCAGATTGGAGTGCTTATTGCTACGTGCACGTGGCAGCTGCGACATTTGAAAGTGAGTAACGCGGTGTCTTTTCTGTGCGCTCTGAGTTAATTTACACATTTTCAGCGTTTCTTTGCGGATAAACGGTAGTCCGATATAATTCTAATGGACTGGTGGTCACTTTGAGATCCGTGGGTATTACCGATTTGAAACTGCCTACTGTTGTCAAGCGGATGAAATTTAGTGACATGACGAGTTCAAAACCTCAAATCGCCACGAGCTAATACATGTACGAACAGGATACGCTGCTGGTGAAAGGTCAAGGCACCTACAGCTGTTAGATTTTTGACGTTTACTTCCAATGCTCACTAGGTTGCGATATCTGCTAAGTACTTTAGCTCAGCTCAACTGTTTGGGATATCACTGGAATATCAGGCACATGCCATCATGACATTGGCAGCATCCCAGAGTGCCACCGCGTTTTCGCTGGTGTAGTTTGATGATGGCAGGGTTGCCAAGTATGTGCACAGTGTGCTTCATACATTGTCTTCATTCTGCATATAGGACACTGAGAACACCACCATTTAAAAAAGCGAGTAAACGAATGTGATTGGCTAACGTTACCCATTACGAAAAAAAAAATCAAAAGGCACCACGTGTCATTGAGGTCACCCGGCAAAAAGCACACGTCCAAGTGGGTTCTGTCTCGCGTTCCTGAGCCTAACTGGGTGTGTGCACTCAGTGATAGGGACCATAAAGAGATCAATGTTCTCAGATCCAGGACCGAGCATCGACGATCGCAGTACTCCCAGAGATACCATGTCTCTCGATTCCAAGCGTGATTTTGAGGATGCAGCCTCAGCGCATTTAGTCGTAGACGCAAGCGACCTCGTGCGGGACTCTGTTCGACCTCCCATCGACTATTCTTCTCCAGCTGCTTTCACCAGCAGTTCTTGGGCTAGGTGGAAGAGTTTATGGACTAGGCGCTTCATACTCTCGCTGTTGGCTGGACAGGTGGTTTCTCTGTGCATAACAGTGACCAATGTTACAACGACCGAGTTGGTGTCTAGGAATTGGTCGTTGCCGACTACGCAAACGTGGTTCTTGTGCGTGTTTTGATTCCTGTGGTGATCTGTGACGCATTTATTTGTTCTTGCAGGTACTGTTCGTTGTTTCTCGTCTATACGCCATATACGATGTATAAGTGTAAGCATGGCTTTTTTCCTTGATGGATGTTGATGACAGATCAACATTGAAGATGGTCTGAAGGGTTGGGGTCAGATGGTCTATAGGGATGGGTGGAAATGTTTGTGATATCATCATCCTCGCCGGCAAGACATTCTGATACGCTAATAGATTTCATCCTCGCGTGTTGTGATGTCGAGGGCAACTTCTTGGTTGTAAAGGTAAGCATATATTTCCGCTCATTTCGGTTACGCATCAATTATCGAACAGGCATACAACTATACCGATCTGCTATCTTGCATGCTTCTTGATGCGTGAGTCGTGCTCGGCTGCTCATATGTATACTGCATCTCACAGTTCTTAGTTGGGCGATTCCTGTTTGCCTGTTCTTTTGTTGGGTGTACATGCGTACGAAGTATCATTGGACTCAGTTATTGGTGAGTAATTATAAAAGCGTAGCTACCTCCATGTCTGAATAGGTGCACCTAGGGCATCCTTGTGTGTGTCGGAGGACTCGGCATGCTAGTATCTTCAGACATGCTCACAGACAAGAATTACCCTGCACTAAGCAAGGGCAAAGGCGATGCCTTCATGATCGTTGGAGCGACACTATATGGCTTTAGTACGTTATTCTACAGGTGAACAGATCGTCATATTGACGACGGTCATCAGCCAATGCCACAGAAGAGTTCTTTGTAAGGAGATCACCGCTTTATGAGGTGAGCGAGGCGCCTTTAATGGGGGATCGCGCGTCTTACCTTGGCAGGTCGTTGGCCAGCTTGGTATGTGGGGGACCTTGATCAACGGGATCCAGGCTGCTAGTTTGGAGCATGTGGCTATGACTACGGCGTCGTGGAATGGTGCTACGAGTGGGTCGATTTGGTATGAATATAATGTGGATTTGGCTGATCGGGGTTTTCAGTTGGCTTTCTTGTTGCTTACACAGCTGGTTGGTTTCTGTGAGATTTTTAGCTTGATCCTCACACTGATACGTTGACAGCGATGTTTACCCTCTATACGGTTGCTCCTCTGCTGTACCGCATGGCGTCGTCACCTTTTTACAACATTAGTCTGCTCACGAGTGACTTTTATGGTCTTATTTTTGGTACGCTATCATCTTCCTTGCCACTGCTCTCAGGATGACTGATTGTATGTTAATAGGTCTCTTCCTTTTCGTGAGTGTTACGTATCTGTGAGGGTCGATGGTACTATATCTTTGCAGCATTATTCGCCATACTGGCTGTACTTCCCTGCTTTCGGCGTCGTCGTCATTGGCCTCATCGTCTACTTCTGGCATGCTACCCGTAAGTGTCTTGGTTTTGTTGGTCTTGGCGGTCATTAATGTCTTAAATTAGCTGAGGAGCAAGGAAAGCTCGAGCCTAAAGCTCCGGCATATATCCGAAGAATGCACCTGGATGACCAAGCTTAGTTGGATACCTGCAGTGATACCCTATGGGATACTTGTAAACGATTGATGTCAACAAGAAGTGAACGTTTGAACGTGCGTCATTATAGTGGTTATTTACAATCCCAATATCCAATTAAAGGGATAACGAGGGAGGGGTGATGATTTACAAATGTAATGTACGGTACTTTGATTTAAACATATCGAAAAGGTTGTTTCTTTTGCCTCTCGAGTTCTTCTTCGTAATTTTTTCGTTCATGCTCGCGTTGAGTCTTGTGTTGGGCGAGTTTCTGGAGGTTGATTCTGAGAAGCCGGATCTAGGGAATGAATGGGAGGGCGTACGGTTTTCAGTGCTTCCACGGTAGAGACGATGGACTCTAGTGTGGATTCAGACATATCGAGCATCTTTAAGTAACCGATATGAGTGGAGATTCTGATCATTACTTCGTTCTACTCACCGCGTCCTCGGCGCGCTTCTGAATCTCCTTGAGGCGTTCCTTGTCCTCTTCCCACTCTCGTTGATTCCAACCTACTGTTCCATCCCCATTGCGGTCATGCTGGTTCCTATGTATGAAGTTCCATCCATGTTCCTGGGGTGTTGGAACGTCAGGCTTGGAGTAGACAGGGGGAGTAGGCTGTTCCGCGCTCCCTTCTACACGACGTGCTTGCATAACGCAAGGAAAGTATTGTGCACGATGTTCGCGCATCTGGTGACTGCAATGCCAGAAAGTAGCAGCACCTGCGCCAAGGATGAACCAGACGATGCGGGATGGACCACGGAAACAGCGGTGATGATAGTAAGGGTGCATGTTAGTCAAGGGGATGGATGATGTTGATCAAGTAGGAGATCATCAGAGTGGGCGCAGCGATTTATATACGCGTCTGTGCGCATCGCGGTCGCCGTCGACGAAATCGCTCGGCCTCTGACGTAGTTGCTCGGCGTGTCCAATTTTGGTCAGCCGAACGGCTGCAGTCCGAAGTGAGCGCGCAGCGCAAGGACACGTCGCAACTCGGCACTTTCCCGCTGCTTCAACTCAGTTTACCCATGGTTGCAACGTTGAATTATGAATTGCTTGTACAAGCTTACTAGCATGCACCGCTTTTCTCGCATCTCTGATACCTTACTTCTGAGGCATACACAACCGTGGTACTTCGTCATCGCGGCACGACTAGTCAGCACACCGCGCCATTATACAGTTTTTGATTCCAAGCAGGTTCCATGCGGCTCCGCAAAGTTTTACAGCCCCCCAAGACCTATATATCACATCGGCGTATACAATGAAAAGGTGCGAAATTGATCGAATGACCGTTAGCTTGAGTATATTCGTCGCTCGCATGGGGATCATTATGGCTTAACCAGACGAGTCCACTCAAGAACATCTTCGGGCGTGGCTTCTCTAACTGCACCCGTACTAGTAGATAGTATAACGCACTATTATTTGTGGCTGTGCTGAGAGAAACTACGTGTTTGAACGCACACAAATCGGAGGGTAAATATCGCTAAGTACAAGATGATATGGATCCGGGGTATGTTGGGTCTGCCTACTGGAGACCATTAGATACATCAGTCGATAGAAACAAAAGTACTCTAAAACTCGTCAAAATGTCAGTCTAGCAGAAATAGGATCGATGCCACATTTGCTTCCGTGGAACGATCTCATAAGAGTTTTCAAGAGTATATTGGTCGCGATCAATGTCGTTCACAACCACTTCCCGAAGAACCATTGGATCAATCGCAAAGTTATTGCATAGCTTGAAGCGGAGGTTGTGGATGCGGATATTATGTTGGGCTCGCATTTTCAAGACATCCCGAAGTTCTCGAAGTTCATCACCGTCGAACCATGCCATACGTCGGAGCTCCAGAACGCGGAGCGAGGCATACGTCGACGACCCTTCAGTCCGGAGCGCAGTGGCTAAGCCTCTAACGAAGTCTGGGCACCCCACCAGATGCATGGATTCCAACTCCGTAGAAAACAAGCTGCATCGCGCGATGGTCTGACATATATCGAATACAGTGTTTCGCGAAATTTCAGCGGAATTTGGTGGAATGTGAAAGAATTCCTGCCAGATGAATTCGATCGAGAGTCGTATGTCATCATCTTGTGGATTCCAGGAATAGTTGCTCCAATTCGTCGCTGTCGACGTGCTGAATTGGACAGCCATAGAATATGGATCTGGCGGGAATTTGATGGCACGCATCGATCGCAAGACGGGACGGGATCCATCAGGGTGCTTATTCATGACCGAAAACAAATCAGCCAATGTTGGAGGCCCTTGAATTGATGGGAGATGTAGAGCAATCTTGGCGTCAACGGGAAGGGCTAGATGTGTGAAGAGCGACACAGCAGTTTCGAGCGTGGCCTTCACCGCTATACTTTTCAAGTGAGTAAGGGGTACTTTATCAAGGAGTACTGGTTGGTCGGATTCTAGCAAGTCATACTGGAACGTAAATTGTTCCAAGGCAGGCATGCATCGCAGAGCTGAAAGGAGGTCCGGCAAGGATGTTCCTCGCACACGTAGAGTTCGAAGCCCACCGAAAATGTATGATGACCATCTGCGGTCGCAATGATTGATCTCGAGGTGCCGAAGTAAGGGTGCTTGTGCTTGGAAGATGGGGTTTGATATGGACACTGCTAGAGGAAGGTACCCAGCGACATTGAGTTTTAATCTTTCGAGCAACGATGCAGGCTGAGATGATAACAGATCCATAACGCGACCGGCTTCATGTGAAAATGCGTGTAATTCGAGGTGTTTGATCCGAGGAAGGTGTAAAAGGACTTTCTCAAAGCAATCCCTTAGTGAGTCGGAAGAATACGGACACTTGAAGGTGACGTCCAAAGGAGCCTTCTGCGACCTCTCAAGCATTACATCTAGCCAAGGAGAGGTAGAGCTGATGCATGTCCAAAGAGTTGGGCGCTCGAGAGCGACATTTCGCCAGTGTCTGCAGACGTGCGTGACTTCTAGACAAGCTGGGAGACCATTGGAGCCTTGGCGCGGATAATCATCATTAGTGTATTCCTCGAGACGCTTCTCTTCTACGAGGAGTTCAAAGACCATGAAAAGAATATCATCTGGAAGGCGTGATATGGGGGTTCGACCATTGCTGCGAGAGCGAAGGACGCGCATAGATTCAGCCAATGCAGTAGAGTCTTCATCGGTATGCATCATGGGATCTGTGGGTGGAGTCGTCAGTCGAATGCAGACAAAACCTCGGTCAAGTGCAAGAATTACCTTTGGTGGCTTGACACTGGCAGCAGGTTCCAGAATTCAGTGTTTGCTACGGATTCGAGCAAGGATTCGGGTATAAGAACAATGGCAGTGTCGTGCGGATCTATATGAAATAGATACTCTCAGTCGTAGCACGCGATCATGCGGACGTCTGGTATATTTACCTATAGCAAATAGCTCTGCAAAACGTAAGGATAGGTTATATGTGAAGTAACAGTCAAGTATCTTACCTTAGTCGTAGCACACAATAATGCAAAGGTCTGCAGATGATAGAGTCACGTCTGCAGAGGCTACTTAAATAGACGAGAAGTTCTTGTGGTTCAGATCGTAGTGGAACAAAGATGTTGGACCTGTGGATCCAAGGGAACAATAGATTAATGTCAAGCAGGAAAATGACGACACACAGGAGAATAAAATTATGTCTGACACAGTGGATTCGGCCAAGCCTCAGTGGCCCAGTGCCTGGTGGGTGCTCGCTCCAGCTCTGAAATCTGAATTTCAAGTATTATATAACATTCTCGGACAACGATAAGTCGAATGGCATCGTACCTTATCATATTTTAGTGCATTGACCAATGAGCACTGTTAGTACTTGGGTAATGCGCAAAGGATGCGTTGTCACTAATCCCATGCGATCACCACCACCACTTGCTGATTGTTTGCGACCATACCACGGTGACGCCGAAAGCATCTTCCTCTGTGGTCATACCCTCCACATCCTCATTAAACCTGTCCTCCAAGTGGAGGCGTGGCATTACCTGTAGGAGATCCAGAAAATCAGGTTCACTCGCCTGCCTGGTGGTCTATCGGTCCATATCGCGCCTCAGGAAGGGGGACAATCATACATTGAGAAGTTTTGTGCACCAATGCATATAAGTCATCGGACTCTAAACATTCCAAAACCACACAGAACCTGTTTAGAAACGAGAATTTGGTGGTATTCCACTTTCTGCTCGTGGTGGGCTGAACCTAGACTCATGACCAGCCCCTTTATGAGGCAAACCTTTGATAGAGGGACTGGTAAAACTGGGTTTGAATTTGGATCAAGCGTGGATTCTCAGGATAACGTGATGTCTGGCCAATGAAAAAACGACTGTTTATTTGTTAAATATGAAACAAAATAAACAATATTTAGGGTCATTCAGAGTAGGATTAAAAACACATTCTGAAAAGTCAGGATGCACCATGGAAGGGCAGCTTTGTAGTTCAAGCCGTGTACGTGAAGAAGGAAAAGGTGAAAAGTTGAGGTGAAGATGAAATACTGACGTTTGTTGGTTTCTCAGACAGAGAGGTGATAGTATTTCGTGTGCACAGTTTATGTGGTTGTGGAACGCGAGATAAATCAGTATGATTAGTGAAATATTAGGATTCGTGTTTTTACCACGAAAGCTTTGCTTTCGTGGTGGTGGGGAGGGTCTGGCTCTGCCAGGCTGCGCTTGTGTGCGTGGTCTGGGAGGAGCAGTCTGAGTCTGGGTTATTGGGGGTTGAGAAAAAGATTTTTTGAGAGAACCGGACGCAGAGGGGACAGACCCTCAGAGCGTGTTGTGATCGAGTCTCGAGGTGCAGGATGGAGGGGACCACAGAGAAGAAGAAGAGAAAACGAGACCAAACCATACCTGGAGCATGGCTCGAATATGAGTCGAGTGTCTCTTCGAGACGCCCGACCCCAGACACAACACGAGACATGAGAGGGGGAAAAGATATGTGTATGATTGGATTAATACAGGTCTAAGAGGGTACAGAGTGAAGACGACGATATTCATGCATGTTGGATTGTAAACGCGTGAGAGCAATGGGAGCAGATGCAGCAGTAGCGATAAATAAAGGAAGGACAGACTCAATCTGATGCCAATAGTCCAGGAATGCTCTCGATTTCCAATGTCCCTGCGTCGCTACGATGTCAGGATGGACACTTTCCAAGAGAAGTTCCGTGGCTCTGCCAATTCGAAAAGCATGTCCAGGCATAACTGGGTGACCTGCTGCCGACTAAATGGCGTTGATGCGATCCATGAACCAGGATTTTGTCATTGGGGACCAAGAGCCGTCTGCTGTTTCGAAAGAGAACAAAGGAGTGTGAGAAGGTATGTTCATATTGACATCAAGGTGTAAAAGGAGAGTGACAAGAGGACATGTGGGGTGATCTCGAGCGGTGATGCTAATGTCAGCACCATCGGTGCCCGTAGTTTTTGTCCAAGGGATATGGAAGGACAATTGACGTACGTTGTGGGAATCGTGTGTGGTAATGGGTAGAATGGAGTGAGAGACGTGTTTGATTGCGTCGAAAGTGTTTGGACTGGGGATTAAGAGTTCACCGAGACTTAGTGTGGTGTCAGAGTGTGATTATGAGTGAAAAGAGGATGGAAGTCCTACCGACAACAGGACCAGAAGGCCACACATGCGATGGCAAAGACTGTGACATCAAAGGAGTTAGACAGATCGAGCCCTTGACCCAGCTGGGTGAGTGTGCCTAGCGTGACCGGAGGGCGTTGTGCTCACTTTGAGTTGGGGGGTACCAGACGAGTTAGACCACATTTCATATGGTGCAAGAGTGGGGAATCAATGCCATGCCATTGGGTGCCATTGACAATGTGCCAAAAATGTAAACCTGTGAGCCAATTGCTCATGGTGCTATCTGAAATGGAACCGGCAGATGCTGTGATGAAAGCAGAGAGTAAGGTAGCGGAGGCTGGCATGCGTTGAATCTCAGGAATGTGGAGTTTATCACAATATTGGGTAAAGCAAAGTAGACCTGCACCATAGTTACTGCAGGTGTTCTCATCAAGGGATTGAGTGAGAACGAAGAACATTTTTAGAATATCAGATTCAGGAAATAACTGTTCTAGCTCGTGTTGGTGGTCGAAACCATGAGGAGTCATCCAAAGAAAGACCCACTCACTAGCGAGTACATGGGGGCGATGTGCGGAGGGAGTAATGGAGGCATCTTTGTGAGGCTTACATGGGATTCTGATTTGTCCATCAGGATGCATGACAGCGGCTTCATGGACTTCAACAGAGTCCAGACAGTGAGAGCCATCTGGAATATTGAAGATGATTTCAATCTCAGGATTGGGATTGGGTTCCATAGGTGATGAAGGGTGAAAGCTCTTCTGGGATAGGAATACGAAAAGGTAGACATGAGGAGGGTTTGGGTAGGATACCTCGAGAGACGGGGTCTGCAAGGTTGATGCTGGTATGGACGTATATAAGCAATATGGAGAGATTTGCTGCATGAAGCATAGCTTCTGTGCGTTTGATGCACGTGTTGGAGGCGAGGTTTGAGCAACGGCCTTTATGGAAGGCACTGACGGCACCTTCGTTATCACTGTGGATGAGTATATCAGCATTGGAAATGCCAAAGCAGGAGGTGATGGCAACGGCAAATTCAATTGCAATAGTTTCCAGCCACCCAATGTCGTGTCCGATAGGACCACGCCAGCCGTCTCAGGTAATCCATGCCTCCCAGAGTCCATTCCAACATAGACCGATGCCTGTCCCAGTGGATGCATCAACCCAGATGTTGTAGTCTCATGTGGGGGGTCTCAGAGAGAGAAGACGGGGACTATGGTCATGCTCGAGTAGGTTGAGCCACCATTTGAGGTCAGATTTGACCGACTTCCACATATAGCGAGGTATGAAGTCCATGGGGAAATTCGCAATCCATCGATATAGTGCAGATAGGTAGGAGCGACCGTGTAAGAACACAAAGGCGCAGTGAGTAAGTGTACTGCTAATCTTTTCAGCTGCTTTTTTGGGGACTTGGCAAGAGGAGTAGGTGTCCAAGAAGGAGCGAAGACAGTGGATGTATTTGAGACGTTTAGTCTCTGGGAGAGCAATGGTGCGAGCGGGAAAATCGAAGGTATAGCCCACATAGTCCTGTACGTCAGCAAAGTTGGATCCTTTGCTTTTGTGCCAGGGTATGTTGATGGGACCGATATAGTCCTTTGCTGATTGGATATCGTAGCGGTACCAGAAGGGAATGCCATTGGAGGTGCCGATGAAAGGTCCTTCTGGATCTGGGATTCAAATGACAAGGAAGTCGTCGACCCATTTCCATGTGGGACTGATGTTTGCATGGTTCCAGATGTCCACAGTAGCATTGGCCACTTCCCCTTGGATACTGGCTGCGGAGGATGCACCGAAAGGAAGATTATGATCTATATAGAAAAGATCATGGAAACGCACCACCAAGTAGCGTTTGTGATCCGGAAGGATCAGAATAGTGCGATAGGCACTCTCAATGTCTAGAGAGGCTGCTTGAGTACCCGGAGGGGCGACGGCAACCTGTGACAAAGGTAAGCGGAAGCACTTGGAAGGAGAGATCAGGAGGATCAGGAACGGGAAACATGCAAATCCCAACTGCCCAGTAGCATCGCACTCCTCAGTGGTGTAAGCCACGAGGTCATGTGATGAATGGTAGTGGAGAGGAAGAGTGCACAGAAAGAGTGGAAGGAGGGGAGGAACGTACAAAGGCAGCGACTTGTTCTGCTGTCCCCCAACGGGTAGGAAAATCTTTGGCATCAATCTCGTCATTGATTGAGTGGCCTAGAGACCCTTTGTAGGAGAGATTACGACATATGCAGAGTTTGGGAGGTTCACCTGGAGCTCCATCCTTGCTAGCAACTTGGAGAGGTGAGGATTGGAAAGGACCTATTTTGGATTTGAGTTCTTGTTGTGAGAAAGGTCCACTGAAGTGTCCCAGTGCAAGTTTGGAATCAATGTATTCTTTGATGGCTTGTTCATGTCCGTTGGTGCTGGGGAGATTGGGAGGTGCATAGGTGGCATGAATGGGGTCGAGAGGACTGAGCGGGAAGCCGTGCTTGATTTTGGACACGAGTTCTGGGTAATCATCAAGAAGATTAGCATTGCGCAAAAAAGTGTCGAGATCATCTGCTGAGTAAGGCGTGATAATTTCACTGAAGTCTGCGTCGTCGTCATATGGAGTTTGAATAATGCTGAGGTTGTCTAAGTATACATGATGAGGAGGAAGCATATTAGGAATAGGGTCCGAGGCCCAGCAAGAAAAGGGTATGGAGGATGAATCAGGTCCCCAGGCACTTCCAACTGCAGGCACCATGTTCGGTGGATCCACAGAGGGAACAGGCGTGGGTTTCGCCTCCTCTATGTGTACATTTACCATTGCAGAAGATATTGAAATCAGTGCAGTACTTGACATCAGCGTTGGATCGTGAGACGAGCTGTTTGTTGACGACCTTCGAGTGTGACGACGAACTTGATGACGCCGAGTTGGGACAGTTGAGGAAGGTGTGACCGAGCTGTGCACATACGAGACAGAGAGGAGGGAGTCGTTCTGATTCGTTAGGCTTATTTGGGGCTCGAAAGGACTTGTCGGAGGATTGAATCTTCCGAAAGGAAGAGTCCTGAGAAGGGTAGGGCTCATGGTGATGACTTTTGAGATTGGTCATTGCATCACTAATGGCCTTCAGGGATTCTTTTCTGGCAACCTGACCTTTAATATCTTCGAATTGATGGAAGTACTTAGCTTCATCCAGAGTTTGTGGATCAGCTGCGTATGAGGCATGTTGTTCGATGTCGAACATGAGAATGGCCATCCAGTTGTCTGTGAAGTCGGGATGTTCATGTAAGATATTATAATGGTTAGCCCAGTGAGTATGGATCTCAGGAGAGGCATGTTCCTGGAGGAAGTGGAAGTAGTGTGCCCAAGCTTCGTGCCACTTGGGGATGGTGATGTTGGACTCAGCAGTGAATTGTGAGATGTCGAGGAGGTGACATTTTGTGGGGGCAGAGCCCCGGTGAGAGGAGTAGAAGGTGATGAACTTGAGTGTGGATGATTCGAGGAAAAGACACCTGGTGGTCTTGGATGTAAGCAGCGAGAAGGGGATGTGTTGATTGTTCCTAGCTAGTTCTAAAATGTACGTGTGAATACTGTAAACATCTCTGATGGAGTGAGAAATTGGGGTTGATCGTTCTTTGGTAATATCAAATATGAGGGAGGATGATGCATTTGCATTAGGGGTAACAGAAGTAGGTGCCGAAGGGGTTAAAGCTGTGTTCATGGAGGTTTGGAAAGATAGCTGTTTGGAAGGGGACAGTTTTTGAAAGGCAGCGAGCATACTGGACATATTGATGGTGGTAGTGGAGGGTGTAGGAGTATTGGGTCTCGACAAAAAGGAGGGGATGGTAGGTACTTGTAAGGAAGTAGACGTATTAATGGTAGTGGAAGGGGGAATATTAGTGGAGGAGGATGAAGCTACTGTAGTATTGTTAGTTGAAGGACGATTAGCAATAACGTTAGTGAAGGAAGGAGGGATGACGAGAAGAGATTCGTCATTTTCCACATTGGTTTCGCCTTGGTTACGCGCATTTGATGTGCTTGATTATGTGTAACGATATTTGCATTCTCAGCAATGATTTGATCCCGAGTGAGGGATGCTTTACCAGTAGGGGGGTTGCTGTTAACCATAATGTTAAGAGTATGGTAAGACTGAGAAGAATGGTGATGGAACGAAAGAAGTGACTAAAAATCAGAGCCGAGTGCCAGAAGGTGGAGGTACGAGGCGAAAAGATTCAAAGGATATTTGGACAGAAGCATGCACTTATCTATGTCTTAATGCATGGGCCTGCTACTATCAAAGTGCGGGAAGTGTCAAATGGATTTCACGTGCGGCTTACAAAGCCCTAGATCAACATGGTGTGCTCGCAGGCTCGAATACACATTGATCGTCCATCTCTGATATGGCCGGTCTGGGTACAAGTCTACATAGACTTCAGGTCTGTGGTCTGGGTACAGGTGGCAATGCTCTGATGGAGTTTGAAGCTGTTGGTGCCCCCCAAGCATGATACCCTCACCCCACCAGTCACATCATGTCGCCACCACCAGGCACTGCATACCAATGCTACCCTCCTCCCACCAGTCACATCAAGTTTTTGGTCATTCAAGTTTATCTACAAGGCCAAGCATTGAAGGTAAGGATCATTGCATATGATTCTCTTGATCACTGATCATGTCCTACCCCCAAGTCCCTGCCAATGTTACCCCCCTCCTGCCAATGCTACACCTGCTGCCACTGCCATCAGGTGCTGCAGACCAGTGCATGGGCCCATCAGGGATACCAATGGTAGAATGAACATGATGTATGCTGGCAATTTATGTCAATAGTATGCAGCAAAGATCAGAGCAGCATGTACCCTTGCCATTGGTTTTCTGCCATTCCTGTTCTTATTGGACTGATAGATCAACAAGGTGACTGCACCACAACTGGTGCAGTCAGTGATGAGGCCAGTAGGAGACAGGTGGATGAGTAACTGTGCAAGAAGTGTGATATCAGCATGAGACAATGGGGCAGACATAGTGGAAACAAGATGAGATGTTATCAAGAGGATGGCACAAAGAAAGGAGGGCAATGTAAAGGAGGCAAGCCAAAAGATATGGATATGTGTGGGGAGGAAGAGGGACGGCTGTAACAATGGGCGAGTGGGGTATTTGAGCAGCTCCAAGATGGTTTAATTGGCATCTAAATGGAGGATGCCATTGGCACCACCTCCAGTGATGGCAGGTGGGCATATAAGCAGCATTCCTAGGAGATCGTGACAGCTGGTGGGTGGCAGGCGGGTGACAGGCAGGATTGTGGGAATATTCACATGGTCGCAATGAATGGCTGACTCCGCTTGAAATTGCTGAGCCTGCTGAGGGTTAGGGTTATCTGCCAGTCATATTTTCACTAAGTATTGGCACAAACATTTTTGTAGTCTACACAGAAGAAAGACCACTGAATAAATGCAAAACATATTGAAAAATGTGCAGGTCAAATTACAAGGTGCATTTATGAGTAGCAAGATGGTGGGGATGGAGTACCGAGTATTGGCATGCAAGTGACCAAGGTAGCATTTAGGGATGTGCACGAGTAAACCCTGGGGTATCACAGGTGCCACCCATACCCTTACCCAGAGATGTACTCATATCTGCACTGAGGGTATGGGTGTAGTGACAGGTATGAGGATATAACACCCAGGGTACCACCCATGGTGGGTATACCCTGAGGGTATAGCATACTATATAATGAAATACTACAAAAAAGACTATGTAGCTACTCAATGTGGTGTAGAGACTCATGTCTCTGTAGGCTCATATGGCCCATATTACCACTCATGACAATTAGGCCCTCACACTATCATTCACAAAGTCAGTCCTAGTCAATCTCTAGTCAGCTACTATCCAAGCGCCTGCTTTCCCATGCTAAGCGCAGTGCATGTGCACTCTCTCACACTAAGCGCTGCATTCCCATGCACATGCACAGCCACTTTCCTGTGCTTGAAGTGCCCTAGGTCGCCCACCATCCATGTCCAACTAGCCCACAGGTAAGCATTAGACTTTCATTCACATCATTTCATGTGCCTTTTTATTATTACATACTTGTATGGCATTGCCTTGGCTGAGCTGCGCTTATAAAGCACTTACCTCACTATAGTTTACCTTGTGTTGAGCCGAGGAGACATTACTTACATTCTACCTACCACCTATTACCTCATAGAGAGCTGCACTCGAGAGTTACTGTTCATATCCCACTTCATTTGACAACTAAACTGCATTTTCCTGCACTCAGCGCTCCCACACACGCACACTGTGTGCTTTCTCATGCTTAAAGCAGCCACTCTAAAGGCTATTAGTGTGCTGGATCATTTCTCTGCTATCATCTGCTTCCCCTGGGTCGAACCTATTGCAAGGCAACTCCTTGCTGGAGGTTCTATGAAATGCACTACAGTCCTAAACAGGATCTGAGGGGAGGCCTCCCTGTGGAGGTAGGCTTTCAGGCAGATTACTACCTCCAATGAAACCCACCCTGACAGGCTCTTGGTACCTTTTCTAAGTGGTGCCAAGGGTGGGATGGAGATTCTGAGGTGGATTGGGAGGAGAGTGTCTGGGTAGTGTAATTGGCATTTTCAGACATGAGAATTAAGGAGTAATTTGATGAATTATATTTGCTCAAAAAACTCTGGCTAGCAAGACGAGTGATTCGAGTCAAAAGAGGCTACAAACTAGAGTAAAAAATCAGCATACCTAGCGAGATGAGTGGTTCAAGTGAGAAGAGGCTAAGGAGCCATCCTCACCAAGTCCCACTAGACATAGGCCGAGAAAACTCCACTAAAGGAGGTGGCAATGAGGATTGCACAAATCATATTTGACACGGTTTGAAATGCACAGGGCAAGATCAGGGTTCGGGTACACCTGAAAGGATAAGCTGCTGAGGAGCCCGCTTGTCCAATTACCCTGGTATAAATAAAGTTAAACTCGATTAAGTGCAAAAAGGGGCTTGGAGATTTTGCTGATGCACCAGTATGGTAAATACCCGCTGGTAAGTGCCACTCCTACAATCTATGGGTACCAAGCTTCGCATTTAGCATCACCGCACTCCTACAGTCCATGCATACCTTTTTTGGCATGTCAAACATGTTCAACATGAATGGGCTACTGTAACTTCGAAACTCCATTGTTTTTAATATAAAGTAGTGTAATAGACTCAGTTTCATATACAGAACATGATCCATTGAACAATGAAATATGCCTCCAAAAACTGTGTTTTAGCGCTGGTAGAGGCCTGTAGGGCCTTCAGGTGAGTGTAAACAATGTTTTGATGGGTGTATACAGTCTCTGTGAGGTATCTAAGACTCCATCAATGCAATTATTTCCTTTGGGGGTCCTACATAGCAGTGAGACTTGTATTTGTGCACTGTGAAGGCTGTTTGACGTGGATCGAGTCCTTTGCTGTAACACGTTGAAGGGTCAACAAATCTGCTGGCTAGCAGAACTATGTTGGGTGAATGCTGCCTAGCTGCTATTCAACCCAAGGGTTTCTGGACTAAGCTCAGGGCTCAAGAGAGAGAGAGTGTGTGTGTGTGAGAGAGAGAGAGAGAGAGAGAGAGAGAGAGAGAGGGAGAATAAGAAAGTATCACATCAGGAAATTGGGGAGAACATGGTTTTTGCAGATAAGGTCGACAAAACCAGACCAAATTTTTATCACATTATATGATAATATAAAATAATGTACAGACATGAGCAAAGTGATACGACAGGATAAGATATTGTAAGACGGTCACAACTCTGACGGAAATGTTTCTTAACTCCTCAGTATGATCGTCATACAACAAGATAGTTAGCAAGGTGGGATGACAGGATAAGATATTGTAAGACGGTCACAACTCTGACAGAAATGTTTCTTAACTCCTCAGTATGATTATCATACGACAAGATAGTTAGCAAGGTGGGATGACAGGATAACATATTGTAAAACGGTCACCACTCTGACAGAAATGATTATCATACGACAAGATAATTAGCAAAATGGCATGACAGGATAACGTATTTCAAGTTTTCGAGGAATGTATAGTTGTCCATGTGCGAACAAATCTGTGCGTAGGTCAAGCACGGCTTTCTGCAGCGTCAGTCCTTGACATCCGTTGAATGTGGTCGCGTAAGCAGGTCTGGGAGCGCAGCCTCATAACGCTATGAGACGGAATAAAATCGGGTATCCTGATCTTGGTACTCACTGATAGCATTACTACACGTAACAAAAGCACTCAGCAGGCGACGTGGCGGGTCAAGAAGGAACACGTTCATGATAATCCCTGTTGTCTGGAAGCTCGTGAGTGTGTCGAATACCGGTTGCGACGATTCCGAAATGGGAATTGTCACCACTGGGGACGGAGGCAGAGGTTGATCTGTGAGAATACAACGTTTAGTGGCGCGTCAACGAATAAAAAAAACAAAAGGCGAATGCTCACCGAAATTCATAGCAAGCGGTATATATCTCCCAAGAGGGTGTCGCAGACGCGCTGGGAACGTTGTCCTCGTCTTCATCTTCGTCCTCTCCACAGGAACAGTGTGTAACTGCTGGTGATGGGAGATAGCCAATCGATCTCTTTATGGGAGGGCTAGCTGGCAATATACGAGTCAGGGAAGGGTGAACAAACACAAGGACTGGCAAATCTAACGGAAAGATTTACCAGTAGTCAGTTATAAGATCATATCTATGGTAGAGACCAAAATGCACTGACCGCCTGGAGATTATGCACACTACCGATGTCAGAGTGTGATCATAATATGGCACGTCCATCGGGTGAGTATGACTGGATCATGCGCCGGTCACAGTTGAGTTTGTCGTTTGGACTTGTTTATCCAAGACGTAAGCAACTCACACCGACTTGAACTTGCTCGAAACCTGATAATCAGATCGCCACTACAATATTGAGTCCATGGAGCGATTCAATGACCAAGATCACTTTAACGCTCACTACAGTTTCGAGTCCATGGAGCAATTCAATAGTCAAGGTCACTTTAACGCTCAAGCACAAGACAACCAAGTTAACGCTCAAGCACAAACTCACCAATTCGATGTTCAATCACAACATGTGAGTAGAAGTAACCTGTACAGTTGCGTAGCTTGCCTGATCTTAATCCCTGCGACCAGTTACTCCCAGGACATGTAGTTATGCCAGGGCCGCCACCTGTTAGTCAATCAGTGATTGTAAGTAACGATTAAATATTGTACCTATGAGAGACTAACGAAGATGATGCAGGCGATTTGGACGGCCACAACACGAGCGGCTCGATCTAATATCAGCCAAAACTACCATCCCGTGCAACAGGAACAAATCCGCACAACGGAGGAAGAGAGGTGTTGGTTATTTTTGACGGCGTTGCAGAGGGAGCGAGAGCTGGAAGAGATGGCTAATGAGTTGGATAACGCATGGCGGGAACTGAACGAGGTTCGAAGGCTGTTGGGAATCAGGAGGAATTAGTAACTCGGTGCGTAACGGTGTGCGTAACGGGGTGTACCTGGATGTTTAACTCGAGTTAGGAATCGATAACTTGTTTGAATTGTCCGTCAGAAACACCATCTACATTGTATGCTCAGTGAATGGAAAGGGTACAGTTGTCTTTACAGGAGGCGGTGACGGTTCTGGTGACATGAAAGGCACTGCCTCAGCCGTTGGCGGCCTAGCAGGCGTCTTTTCTTCCTTCGCAAATTTAGTTTTGATTGAGGTGTTCGTTCGGGTTTTTCGAGCCGTACTTAACGGCGTCAAGGGAGCGATATCATCTTCGTCCTGGTCCTTTTCATCATCAAGTAAAGAGCCAGGTATAGCCTGTGCAAGAACAGGCCCCTGATATTATATTTGTGGGAACTGGCCATTTTGCGTCGAGAACTAGGGGAACGCGCGCGAGGCTCGGGCCGACGGGCATCGCAATACCGCTCTGCTCGAAACCGCCGAACGGTACGTTAGAGTGCAATGAGTTAACGCAGTTGATCCATGCAGTTCCAACCTTGAGTCTGGGCGCAGTGTTGATAGCACGGTTCAGGTTCTGGGTGAAAAGAGCAGCAGCAAGACCTTATACTGTGTCATTTGCCTGCTTGATCACGTCTTCCTCATCTTTGAACTTGATGACAACTCCGACAGGACCGAAAATCTCCTCTTGGACAATCTTCATCGATGGGTCGACATTGGTGAAGATGGTGGGCCTGATGAAGCCCTCACTTCCAAGACGCTCACCACCAATCTCAACCTTGGCCCCAACCGCCTTTCCGGACACAATGTAAGACATGATACGCTGCAGTGTGCATTAGACGGATGAACGGTTGCGAGAGTATTCCCACTACGTACGTTGAATTGAATCTCTGAGACCTGAGGACCCTGGAAAGTGTCAGGGGCAAATGGGTCGCCAACCTTTAACGAGCGAGTTTTCTCCGTGAAACGCTTGAGGAATTCGTCATGGATGCCTTCTTGCACGAAGATACGGGAACCTGCGCAACATGTCTGACCGTGGTTCCAACTGGTGAAATATAAGTTGTGGTTTGAATGACAGCACGCTATACCTACAAGATACCGAATGCGGCCCAGTTCGCTGCTTGTTCAATGTCTACATCGTCAAAAATGATGTTTGGACTCTTTCCACCAAGCTCGAGGGTGACGTTCTTGAGGTTACTCTTGGCAGCAGCCTCCATGATCTTACGACCAACCAGAGTTGAGCCAGTGCAGGCAACCTTCTCTATCTTAAGATGGCATTACTGACAGTGTTTCCGTAACCAGAGAGGACGTTGACTACTCCAGGCGGGAAGCTAGCTTCATTGACAAGGTGGCACATTCGGATGGCAGTTAGGGGTGTAAATTCTGATGGTTTTAGAACGACCGTTGTCTTAATAATCGAGGGTCTTAAATTAAAGCGTGTAAAAATGTAATGACACCACAATTACACTTGAATAAGACTTCTTGCCAGTCCTCGATTAACACGGTCTACGACTTTTCTAGTTTTCGTGGTAGATAACGTGTGAGTTCTTGGGAGGCTCGCTAAACCAATCAATTGATTAACTTAGCCAGAGCTTTTGTGTGTTTTAATAAAACCTATAAACTTTGTCTAGGATAATCCGACTAGACAGAATACGTGGACCAAAGACTGGTTGGTCAAATAAATAGAAATGTGTGAGAAGCGGGTCTCAATATGCGAATACGTGGACCAAAGACTGGTTGGTCAAATAACTGGTGAAACTTTACCTAGGATAAACCGTCTAGGCAATATACGTGGACCAAAGACTGGTTGGTCAAATAACTGATGAAACTTTGCCTAGGATAAACGTCTAGGCAATATACGTGGACCAAAGACTGGTTGGTCAAATAACTACAAACGTGTGAGATGCTGGTCTCAATATACGTACACAATGACCAAAGCTGGTTGGCCAATTATCTCTGGAGATCCTGCACAGTACTTCAAAGGGACTAACTTTGCAAGTAGCTATCTGTACAGTGAGAAACTTCAGGGGCTATATTCACTTTCTGAGAAAATATGTGCTTCTGAGAGATACTAAGTTTCTTATTTTTTTTGGGGAGAATGGGCTCTCCTTATATACATTTTGTGTGGGAATATTATGTAAGTAAAAAGATGGAGCTATGACATCAGAATGTGGAGCAGAATATTCCAGATTATTCCATGGGTGGAGTAATGACATCATTTATGACATCACTGTGGAGCAGAATATTCCAGATTATTCCATGGGTGGAGTAATGACATCATTTATGACATCAGTGTGGAGCAGAACTTTCCAGAACTTTCCCTGGAACATTCTAGAACTGATGACATCATCATGACTTCATCATGATATCATTTCTACCAACAAATACCTGCAGGAGTATCTGTGGAGTCTTATGACATCATTATGACATCATACCCTGTAGGTACAATTTTGTGAAGTATCTGGTGGGTCAAAGCATCCTAATAGAAAAAGAAATAAAGGAAACACTAGAGAAAACAATACAGAACTAATGATACAATGAGAATAAAAGAACCAAGAACTTTTGGATAGGTTTTTGTAAGGCTTTGAACTTTTCTCTATGGTTTTCTCTAGCCAAAGTGAATAAGCCAAAGGCAAGGCAATACCTTAACCTTCTTTTTAATCCTACTATCAACTAGGTCATTATGTGATTCCCATCTCACAAATGACATTTCTTCAAGACAGTACAGAAATATAAATAAATATGGGGAAACTGGAATTGTTTGACCAAGGCTTGAAGCCAAGGCATGGGTTGACTAGCCTGAAGGCTAAGCTATCAGACTTTGTCTTTTAGGGGGATACCTAGTTGTCATGTCCATGCATGATTCCTAAATCATGCAGGACATCCGCGGGGCAGTCAAATCACAACTGTCCTCAGTTGTGTCCACGATGATCACATGCCTGGTATCAGTTTTATATTCTTTTCATCCAGGCACCTGGAGTGGTTTAGGAAGGGTTGTTATCAAGTGCCACTTTGTTTTGTTTGTTACTTTCCATGATCATATCCTCTTATCTTCTGATAAGGCACATGTGCACAGTGCTTTTATTTTGTAGACAGTTAACTTGTTCATGAAGTCATATATCCATATGATCCATGTCCAAAGATTATGGGTGGGAGGGATGGGTTAAATTAATCACTTCCTGTGACTAACTCTTCTTCACTTGATACATGGGCACTTGATAATGATAGTGTTTCATCTTCCTCTTCAAGGGGATCTGCTAATGATGGTAATAATGATAAATCCCTAGAGATATATGGTACGAGTCTAAATGCAGCTACACCACGTTTAGATAAGACACCATTCATTTCCCTTAGGACATAAGATCCTCCCTTGGTTTGTCTTTCTATGACAAAAGGGCCTAAATATCTGGGTTTTGTTTTGCGATTGAGTTCTTTCTCAATCCTAGTATTTCGTACAAGAACTAAGTCTCCCTTATGGAAACTTGTGCGATGCATTCGTAAATGAAACTTGTGTTCAAACTGAGCCTTTGATTTGAACCTAGCCTTCTTCAAGGTCTTTGCAGCATGGTCTAGGTCTTCCTGCCGCCTTTCAATCTGGCGGATACGTAGGGATAGGAAATCTGCTGGATCCATATTTGCATGAAATCCTTCTACCATGAATGTTGCTTCTGTCAAGTCAAATGGTAGAACGGGATGAACTCCATGTAATAAATAGAAGGGGGACCATCCAGTTACACGACTGGTGGTTATATTTTCTGCAAATAAGGCCTGCCTAACTTTTTCAGGCCATTTTGTAATATTCTTTCCACAACTTTTTACTATAGCTTCTCTGATGTTGAAATGCCCACGTTCAACAACTCCATTAGCTTGGGAATTGTATGGTGAAATCATAACATGGGGAATATCAACACGCATAAGGAGTTGATCAAATGCTCCTTTAACTTCAGGTCCATTGTCAGTCACAACTTGACCAATGGCTCCATATCTGCAGTACAAATCTTCCCAGAAAAACTTTGCCATGGCTTTGGCAGATGGGGATCGTAGTGCTCTTCCTTCAACATAGCGAGATAAATCATCCCTTGCAAGTACAAGATTTTTGTGGCCTGCAGCTGAAGGCATCTTCATAATATCCACATAAACCTTTACAAAAATAGTTGCAGGGGTGGAAACAGTGATTGGAATATGCATTTTCTTGACACTTCTAACTTGGCATTCATGACAAGATTGCACGTGGTGCTTAACATCAGTGTACAAGTGAGGCCAATAGAAACGATAACGGATGGTCTCAAATGTTGCTTGTACACCCTTGTGTCCTAATTCCTCATGAGCATTGTGAAGAATTGCTACTCTCTTGTTAGCATCAAATACTACAAGTAGAGGGGGTCGTCCAACTATTCTTTTAAACATCTGGTCCCCTCGGACAAAATACTGTGTGGCCCGGTTAACAAATTTTCTACGCTGGGCTGTCCGTTCAAAGTAAGGGGCTTCAAAGGTACTGAGGAATTTAAAAATATCCCTCAAGTTCTTTTCTTGACTAGTTGTTGAGCCTAGGACTGATGGTAGGCTAGTTGGTTCAAAGGAATATGTGGGGTTGTAATGGGATAGCGAATGTGGTCTGTAATGTTCCTGAGATATTCCTGTGAATAGAGCTATATCATCAAGCCAGGAATCTTCATCAGGTTCTATTTCTTCATCATCTGCTAAAGGTCTCCTGGAGAGTGCATCAGGACCTTTAAAACGTATAGCCAGGAACATGAACTAAAGTGAAGTCGAATAGGAGTATTCCTTGAATCCAACGATTTATAGGTTGCATTCGGTTGCAAATCAGGTTCATTAAGCATTCCCTTGATGTATTTTGCATCAACTTCCACAATAAGGGCCTGCACACCAATAATGTGAAGTCTGAAATGCCTAAGTGCTCGGTAGAGTCCATAGAGTTCTAGTTTTGGCTGGGAATACCTTGATTCTGTGTCTCCCATTGGTAATGAACCATAACGGGCTGGTCTTCTTTTTCCCTCATCATCTATCTGTGACAATATTATTCCCACAGCCACAAAACTAGAATCCACTGATAAAATAACAGGGTTGGCTGAAGTATAGTCTATACTTCGCATTGCTGGGGCAGAACATACTCTCTCTTTCAATCTTTCAAATGCTTCATCTTGTTCTTCTCCCCAAATAAATGGTTCATCTTTCTTCCAAAGTTTGGTAATAGGTTTTGCTAGCTCTGAAAAACCTAAAATCCAAATACGAACTGTTCCACAAAGGCCCATGAAGCCTCGTGCTTCTTTTACTGTGGTAGGAATAGGCCAATTGAGGATTTTTGACACCTTTTCTGTGTCAGGTAATCTTCCTTCTGGTGTACATCTTTGTCCAACTATTAGGACATCAGGCAAACATAACTGTATTTTTGTAGCAGAGAAAGTTGCTCCAACATCTTTTATACGGTGCATTATCCTATGCACATCAACAGCATGTTCCCAAATAAATCTTCTGATTCCAGGGTTTTCTTCTAACACTTCTGGATCACCTTCTTCATCAGGGTAGGTAGACTTAGGTCCTTTGACCGGTAAGTCATCAATAAAAACATTTGCCACATGGGGAATTTCATCTTGCAAAACAAAGCTGGTGCACTTCTGAAATTCTGCAGGGGCATTGGTATATCCCATAGGTAACGCAGTTAAACGAAGCATCCCTAGTGGAGTAAGGAATGCTGTCAAATCTCTACTGTCTGGGTGCATTTTACGTGCATCAAATCCCCAGAACAAATCGAATACAGTATAGCATTGCCGGCCTGCAAATGACTCTACAAAATCATCTACAATAGGAATAAGGCCTGCATCTCGAATAGAAATTTTGTTAAGCGGTTGAAGGTCATGAACAAGTCGGAGTTTGCCATTCTTTTTTAATACACAGAACCAGCGTGAACGATATGCTGATTGACTTGGCTCGTAAACTCCTGCATTAATCTTTGTTCGTAATAAATCAATAACCTTTTCCCTAATACCTGGTGGAATTGGAATATTTTTGTATTCCCATGGAACATGTGGGATGGTTGGGATGATATATGGAGAAAAATATGATTCCTTGAGGGTTCCTCTATCAGTCTCCTCAAATGCTAGAGCATCTTGATTCAGGTGCATTATATGTTGGAACAATTTGGCCTCCTCAGGCCAAAGGAATGCAGTAGAGTTGATATTAAGACTATTCATACGCTCAATGGTGAGTCTACCATCAGGAATGAACTCAGGGGGATGTGGTGTCAAGGGAATCATAGTTTCCAAGGGATCATGGGGAAAACGTCTCAAGACACGAGCATCTTGAGGAAAAGTACCAGAAACGGGCTTGACCTTCTTGTCAACTCGTTTATACATAGTAAGAATCGGGTTGTAGGAAGGATCTGAGAGGGTAGATCCTCCATAGCTTAGATACACATCATCTTCATCAAAGTCCAAGAAATCATCATCAATTTCTAGTTCTGTACTTGGACTTTCCCAGTCAGAATCAACTGAGATATCGTCAAACAGTTCGTGGAAGCATGCTTGACGTTCTTCCATAGTGACATACTTCAAACAATATTCTTCAATTGTTTGATCATCACTCTCCAAGTCTTCAGGATAAACAAGTATAGGTTCATGGGTAGAATTCTCAGTCATATCATCACTGAGCATTGCTAGACAAATTAGACTATCACTTGATTCACCTAGGGACTTAGACTCAAAATAAGGATAACCATATGTAGCATTTCGAACTATGCTATCACATGCTACCATACTTGACTTTGGTAGGGCAAGGAAAAGGGGTGCTCGAGTTGTATGAACCCAGAGCTTTTGAGATAAAAATACATATTGGTAGAGACCAATAACACAAACATAATCAAACTCGAAACAAATAAAACAAGCGCCAAAAATAGAAACAGACATATCATAAAATACACGGAGGCATAACACTGAAGAGAAACGAAAAATAGCCAAAACACGAGAATCGAGACTTGAAGACTAAAAATACACTGGGTGAGACATAGAACGAATTTTTTGTGGGTTAAGAATGATAAGAAACTCGAGAAACAAGCAAAAACATATCGGAAATATAAATACACAGAAATAAAATCAAACTCGAGACAATCATGCCTTCGGTGTCTAAGTGATGACGTCAGTGCGTTATCATCATAGACATGTGGAGGATTCACCTCGACACTAAGGCAGAAAGAATATGTGGGACCCAACTAGTCCCTTTTCAATCGTCGTCGCTATCGGAGTCCTCGGAAATATCATCGTCATCGAACACGCACACACACGAAGCTGTGACGCATTAGCAATGCTCGAGGAATGAAAAGGACGACATGCAACTAGGAAAAAATGGACTCGTCGAATTCGAGTGCACGGTCCTCGTGCACGAGCAAATTTAATCACTTTTCTCTCGTCTTGCTCATCGAGCACATGTTCTTCGACTATGGAGTGCACAATGTCCGAATCGGGATAGGGCATCAGTAGGGCGGCTTCGATTGAAGATGCAAGTCCATGCTCTCCATGAAACTCGGCTACTGCAGCAAGACAATTCAAATAATCAGTTTCGTCGATAGTGAAGAATGGATTAATCGGGGGATGATCAGCTTTATAAAAGCTCGGTGGAACATAGGTACCAATGCGCTGATTGAGATCGCACGCGAGAACATCCGGACGCCGAAGTCCTTCAGTAAGCATGCGAGACGAAAGATTATTCTCGACTTTAGCAATGAGTGCTCGACTGTGAGCTCGATGATCGAGAAGGTCCTGGGCACGATCATCCCAGTCTCGCTCGGACCTCGGTCCAGGGGAAGGGAATGGCTCAGTAACTTCTTCAACGAATCGATTCACTGCGAAAAAATCGGGGTCCCAATCAGTAGCGCAAAGATTATCTTGACATTCACAATAGCTCATATACTCCTTAACGACGTCGTCGATCGATAACGAATGTTCGTCGCGAATGGTGGGCAAGTCCGTCGCGAAATAGTCCAAAAGATACTGATGATTGTCGGGTACTGGAAGGACTGTAGTTTGCACTAACATTGTTCTTATTAGCACAGCTAGGTACATAGGGTGGTGGTGGACTATCGCTATTTGGTGTGTAGGGTCAGGACTATTTCGGCGAGGAACTGCTATAGTAGGTGACTCGAGAAAAACGGACGCGTTCGACAGATGGTAGATGATATGGTCCGTGCGAGATAGTAGTAACGTGAATGACACGATGGGCATCGATCCATAATTCGTCGCTGGGCGGATCGGCCGTCGAACGAATGAATGACTCGTTGTAGGGTTGGGGAAGGTAAGAGGTCTAATAGTGAAGTTGATGACGGCGGAGGACTGAGCGCCATCCATCAGCGCTGGGTGAAGGAGTAGATATAGGTTGTAAGCATAAAAGGGTTTTGATAAGGTAAAGGACCGAGCGCCGCTATCGAAAGTCGAAGGGGTGATAAATAGTGGGTGAGGGGATAAGACATTGATGGCAGTTAGGTCCTGGGCAGCCGGCGCAGACGTATCATTGCTGGGACTAAAGACATTAGTACCCAGCTTAAATATATCATAGCTAGGGGGATAGACTTGCCTAGCCGGCGCTGAGACACTAACACTAGGACTAGGACTAGCTGACGCGAGTAGTAGCAACTGGTCTTGAGTTTTTAGTAGACGGCGCTGGAACAATAAGGCTAGGGTCAAAATTGGGGCTACCGGTGCAAGGTTTTCATTTGGGATAGAAGCTGAGGGTGCCGGCGCAAAGAAACGTTGGCTGGGGTCAGAAACTAAGGGTGCCGGCGCAAGATTTTCGTTGGGGATGGAAGCTGAGGGTGCCGGCGCAAAGAAACGTTGGCTGGGGTCAGAAACTAAGGGTGCCGGCGCAAGATTTCGTTGTTGGGGCTAAATCCCCCAGGTGATGTTAAGGGCAGGTGACCTGGATA